>CM062629.1:30795483-31525483 GCA_025617555.3 Puccinia polysora
TTTGAAAATCAATCAATTCATTTTTTACTCAAGAAACTTTAACAGGTCTGAATTTAATATCTGATGAAAACATTAATTTTTGATTTGCGCTGATAATAAATGGAAAGAATAATTTGGAAGAATTTTTTGATTAACTGAAATGCAAGAATCATGTAGAATGATATTTTTGGAAAAAAATCCCAATAAAAAAAAACAACCTTCTCAATCAGAAATAGCATTCTAAGCAATCAAACAATGAAGGGGTTTTTTGGAATGCTTACTTTCAAAATTCCCAGGAAAAGTTAGAAAGAATAGCTGAAAGCAAGAGAGGCATAGAAATGAACTTGTGACTAAAATTATTATTGAACTTGTAAAATTTTTCATAGTAATGACCTGAGAAGAAAACCATAACTGTTATTAAATCATGTTTAAAATAGGAACAGTATTATCACTATCATCTGGTCATTCAAATCTTGTATATAACAGCCTAATCCTTATTTTAATAGCATCTATTGTTATTATAATCAAACTTGATTACTCCAACAAAACACTTTCAAGATTGAACTGCAAGTAATTATTTGAGAAACCAGAGATGGGCCTCAGATATGAGGAATAATATGAAGGTTTGGCATAATATGAAGTTTCAAAAAGTTTGGCCTCAAGTTTTAATTTGCCCAAAACTTGGATGCTACTGGTATTTCCTTAGCTTTAACTTAGATTACTACTCTTCCTTCCTTATGTGATATCCTTGTCACTTATATATTTTCTAATTACCTATTTGCTATTAATCTTGCCCTCAAACCACTGTTTGAATTTTCTTTTACTTAAAATACATAAGCCAAGTGTTTACCAACTTAAATCAATCATACACTTCTACTCTCACTTCAGTGGGGTTAACGTATCCTGGTGCCTGATGCCCTTGTGAAATCTTACTCTGAAGTTCTTGCTGCTATCATTGTTTTGGGCCTTTGCCATTTATTTAACTTTAAAATCCACCTGCTTTTATCCCTCATCACTTTATGGCTGTTGCTGTCATTAAATCCTAACCATCCCTTGCTGCTATTGATTTAGTTACCTTAGTACTTCCACTAGCCTAATACCTTTTTTCCATCCAGTGCTTGTTCATTTCTTTTTGTTAATTGGTCATTCACCCCCCATAGATTTTAAAATAAGAGAGATATTTTCAGCTGGCTACTATTCAGAAGCAACTGACTAAATCATCAAAAAATAAAATATATAAAAATGAATGAATAATAATAAATACACAATACAAAAATATGGAAATAATAAATTAAAATAAAAATAAGAAATAAAAACCTTAAATTTTAAGAAATCCTAAAATATTATTAAAGAAATTAATTCCTTGTACCAATTTAGGTAGGGTAACCCACTGGCACCACCCCAAAAATCCTACTCCTTCAAGTGTAACCATAACACACCAGGGTATCACACCCATCTCATCTGCAGGTATAGGTTTCTGACCCAAAATTCAGTCAGAAGCCCCAAATTATATGTATTTTATGAGTTATGGGCAAAAATTATTTCTTCCATAACCCTGGGCACAGCCTCAGACCCTCCGCAACTGCGCAATCAAGCTATTGTGTAGAGACTCCTGTGGGATTGTATACATAAAGTAGAAAATAGATTTCTGGGAGTCCTTGAAGGTGAATTTAGTATTACTACTACTCCTTTGGAGTATTATTCAATACTAAGAGTGATTTTGAATAGCCTGCCCCTCTAGTAATATAGTAATTCTGCACAATCATTTATTCAAATTAATGGCAGGTTTCTTTGAGACTTAATATAGGTCTCAGATCAGACCTATATTAATTATTTAACTGTTTATTAGTTGGATTTGTTGAAGAATAGACCAGATTTTTTGGGTTATTGGTTATTTATTGATCAGATATATGGGATCTTAACCAATATCCCAATTTTGAAGTGTTCAAGGTTTTATCAAAGAGATGGTTCAGGAGAGGACCCAAGGAAGGTTTTACCCACAGGGGGCTGGGCAGGGAAAAGTTTGGTGGTTTCTTTTTGTTGTTCTCCCTTTCTTTGTAAGGGTTATTTATTGATTAAGGGGTGGTTTTTCTTTAATCTGGTCTGAATATTTAGGTCACAGAAGAACCCTCATTCAAGCACCTTTTGGGTGGTTTAATTTGTTAAATATGGGTAATAACTTGGTTTCTGATTCCTTGTTTTCTTTATAACTGGTTCGCTGATACTATTTTTATCTGGGCCAAGAGGGCCTTGTAGGTGGTGGGTGATTGGGCCAGAGGACCTGATATCTGAGTAGAGGTGGGTGGTTGAGTGGCCTGTGAGGCCATGGAGGTGGATGGCATGGGGATAAAACCTGGATAGGGCAGAGAGGCCCTCCTTAAATAGAAAATCTGGTCCTCAGGGGATGCTCAGGGCTGCCCCGGGGGGTGCCCTGGGGCTTTCCTGCTACAGTGGGATACAGGTACATGGGACATTTTAGCTGGTTTAAAAAAGACACTGCATGAAACTGAGGCAATTCTGCTGGTTAGACAAAAGACACTGCATGAAACTGAGGCAATTCTGCTGGTTGGGAAAGATTTTACTGGGTTTTCACGCCTGCACAGCCTTGCATAAATTGCTGTGAGGTGCTGATAAGGTTGATCTGGTGCTGGCTGCTTATTTAGTACTGACTGTTCTTCCTGCATGTATTGCTGTGCATTAACTGGTGGTTTGTTTGGTGCTACTTGCTTCTACCTTCATGTATCTCTGTGCATCACTGGTGGTTTGTTTGGTGCTGTATGTTCTTGACTGCCTGCATATGTTTCTGGGTAGTACTGGGGGTTGTTGTTACTGGTGGTTTGTTTGGTATCACATGCTCCTGACTACATAAATTGCTGTGTGGTGCTGGGGGTTGTTGGTACTGGTAGTTTGTTTGGCATTACATGCTTCTGACTACATAAATTGCTGTGTTTTGCTGAGGTTGTTTTGTAATGCATGGTTCTGGCTGCCTGCATATATTGCTGGGTTTCCCTGTGGTACTTGTACTGGTAGTTTTTTTGGTATCACATGCTTCTGACAACAACAATTACTGTGTGGTGCTGAGGTTTTTTGATACTTCATGGCTCTGGCTGCCTGCATATATTGCTCCTTCTGTATGTATGTTTGCTTATTGGTTTGGTTCTGGTTGAGACTGGTTCCACTTCCTCCTTCCTGCACTGTTCCTGTATACTTCTGCACATCTTTCTGTATTTATATTGACTTGTTTGTTTGGTGAGTTGAAAGGAGCTGAACTAGCTGCACTGCCTCCTGTATCTGTATTGCTGTATTCTGACTGAGGTGACAGGGTTGGTGTATGGTCCTGGTGTTGAGGATAAGCTGTTACTGGTATGTACTTGAGGGTTTCCCAGGTATGTATTTATGCCTTCCACAAAGCTTTGACACCTGGTTGGGTATGAGTTAGCCATGGTTGGAGGTTTTTTGGGCTGTATCTTCTAATCCATGAAAGATAGAGGGGTACTTTGGCTGATTGACTATGGGTGATTTCTGATGTGGAATCCAATTCTGAGGATAATTTGAGTTTTTGAGCTGTTTTTACACTATAATAGTGATTCTGATGGCTACAGGAAGGTTTTGGACTACCACAACGGCACAAGCAGTCAAGAAACTTCCTCGCGCAAGCCTTGGGTAGTTACTAGCCAGGCAACTACCGCACAAGGCAGTTGCTGCCAACTAACTTGCTGTTAGTCAAGCAAATACTACGCAAAGTAGTTGCTTCTGACCAGCCTGCAGGTATTCAAGCAATCACCTTGCGCAGCTTTTGCTGCTGGTTGCCAGCCCCGTTGGTAGTCCACAAACTACCTTGCGCAGGCCCCTAGCAACTGATTGGGCCATTGCGTAAGGCAACCAACCGGCTAGCAAGCCCCCTCCCTCTTGCCCAAAGCAGAAATCAGGCTGTGTGGTACCTCAAATACACCCCACAGCCCTTTTAAACACCACATGGGGCCCAAAGAGCGCCACCATGTGGTGGGAATATTATGAAAAGGGATAAACAAACTAAAAATCTGGAAAAATGGGCCCTGAACTCTTTTTTGAAACTATATCAAAGGTTTTCAGGGCCCCTGTAAAAGGACCTGTACAGACGATTTGGACCCAAAAGGGTACATATTAGTTACTGTAACACCCCAAGAGTTTTTACTAAGGATAAAAAGTCCTAGATTTGTGCTAGATGGCTCAAAAGACACCAAACATACATACAACACCCTCCTGTTTACTTTGTAACTTGTCAGCTTGCTACTATTGCAGAGCAAGCTGCAAAAGTAACAGAAATAAAATAAAAATAATAATAATACAATTAACCTAAGAAGGATTAAGAAAACCATAAAAATTATTTCTGAAATAGATTTTCCACCCAAAATTAGGTAGGGTCACTCACTGACCCCACCCTTGAAATCCAACTCCTTATATTTTTAAATAATTAAGGAAAAGAAAGACCAAAATGCCACGGCACCACCATTGAGCTTTTTATCCAATTAAATATTTCACATGCATTTTCACGTATACGTTTCACGCCTAATATTCAGTCAGAATTGAGGTTTTGTATATATTTTAGGAGTTATGGACGGAAATGTGTTTTGTCACGATTCCCGCACGCAGCTGTGGCAGCCAATGCACCGGCGCGCAGCTGAGATACAGCCCTGTTACTCCGTCAAGGTTGTGTACGCAGCCCTGGGCCTCTGAAAAGTACGCAGCCACGGGACTACGGGTTGACAAAGTGGCAGGCGGCCTGAGAAACTTAGTTACTGTGTAAACATGCTACAACCCACATGGGAACATTCTACATATGTAATAAATGTTCCTGTGGGTAGTAGATAGTCTAAAAGTACATAATATTATATAAAAATTTTTAAATAACCCTTATACATATTTTTTATTAAATATAATTCAAAGTACCAAGAATGTCAAAAATAAGACAACAACAACTTCTAAAAATATCTTAAAATACTTTAGTATACTATTATGAGAATTTCTAGAGATCAGTATTTTTTGTGACATAATAAGAAAACTAATGATGTAAAAATATTACATGAATTACCATGACTTATATTTTTAATTAATTATTTTAGTAAATCAACTGAAACTTGAGAATAAGGAGTAAAATCAATACCATGACTTTACTCCAATTATTTGATACATAGTGAGAACTCACCTGAAATAAAGATTTCCGTAGGAATGTCTATCAAAATAATTATTAACTTACTGGGAAGATTTACTAAGGATAATTAATTAAATAATACATAAACAGGACAGATTAGTGTTAATCACACGTCCTAATATCAATTATAAAGTAGAATAATTCCCATACCCTGAGGAATTAGATGCTACCCGTGCTACAGCACCAAATAAACGTGACAGGCTACCACTGGTTACCCTGCTAGCCTCAGTGTCCGTCTCTTTGAGCCCCTGTAACCCTCAGAAGGACAATATTGGGACTCCAAAATCTATAAATAAAGAGCTCTTTTGAGGATATTGATGGGCAGAGACCCAGTTATATTTATATCCAGACACTTTTCCAAGGTAATAAAGTACTTAAAAGAGATAAGTAAGTGATTTATGGCTTAGTCTGATTACTAATATCCGTCCTCAACCTCTTTTTTATCAATTAAAACTGCTGAACAACCTTATAACCCCAGTATACAGGTTTAACCCATCAGTGCACGTATCAAAAAGATACCCAAAGGATTTAATAATATACCAGTGAGTTTTATTATCCTTTCTCTGTTGTGGAAGCTTGGTTACAAGGCCCTGCGACTCCAACATGTATTTTATATACATATTATCTTTGGGAAAAATATCCTTTAAACTAAGGAGCCCAAAGTAACCAGGACTATGTTTTTTCATACTGAAATCCCTTAAGAGAGGTATTTAAGATCCCCAATTGAATTTTGGCCCCTCTATAAAAATATTTAATAATCAATTTATTTATATTTATTTAAAACAATAAACCATAACCAAACCAATCAACCTTGCAATAAGCTTTATCCAAATATTTTACAGATTTTTGCTGAATTTATTAAAGAATATATCTATTATTTATTCTATTGCCTCTGGTAGCTAAAGGATTGCAAGCGTCTTGGCATCCAGGAGGCTGACAATTGGGGGTCTGGCAAGGAAATATACCATTTTATTATATTTAATACCTTGGACCAGACATTTCACGTAAAATTAAATCAAAGATAAACTTATCTGACTTTATAACCGTGATTTATCATTAAATTCTTTTGCAGTGGATTCAAAAACCAATTCAGAATTAATAATCTATTTTTTAAACCTTTTAAAGATAAGAAAAGAAGAATACATTAAAAATTATAAACCTACTGGTTGGAAAGCTTTAACTCAATCTGAGCAACGTAATATCTCTTCTGCACGTTAAAACTTAGATAAAATCCTTGAACAAGAAGATCTTGAGAGGCGTATCATATTCCAGGCCCTATTAAGGAAACATAAAGCTTGGAAGAAATACCATATAAATGACTTTTTTAAATATAAAAGTAAGTATACAACTTTTATTAGCATATTATTTTTTAAATAATATTGATATATTTTATTGACCAATAAAATAACCTTTTTACATCAGTAAACCTCCTGTACCAGAAACCACCGCCACTGAAATTTATTTATTGGATCAAGAAGTCCCAGATATATCTGGGCGCCCTGAAAATATTGATTGGGCAGGTGAAGACCTCATTGGAACACACCAACAACGCATAGGATTACCTACTAAGGACCAATTCAATCCCAATAAAGTCTTGGTACCTTTGAAAATCAACTTAAGTGAGTTTTAAATAAAACTTATTTTTATGGATTTTTTCTGTAGAAATAAAAATACTTATAAACATTTTATTGAAATATGAATAGATGTAACACAAGAGCCTCAGGGAGAATTCCCTCCTATGGATCTTTGCCAGGAGCTCCCATTAACCGTGAGAGCACCAATAATGACAACCATGAGGGGACTGGAACCCGTGAATCAAATTTTGATGGACAAGGAACAGCACCAAGTACTTCTGCCCCTCCCCCAACCTAGAGCCAGAGAAGGTAGTAGAATTAAGCCACCCTCCATTACAAGAAGATTCCCTGCAGCCACCCCAGCAGAATCTGGCCAAGGAAGCCAGGATCAAAGAATTAGTCAGAGATCACGTGAAATATTGCAAAGAGTTCAAAGAAGCCCAAGCCAAAGAGGACATGGTATCTATGAAAAAGGAAATATACCAGTCTAAAGCTACCCAGATAGCTCTTCAGAAAATGATTCCAAGGAAAGAGGTAGAATCCTACGTAGAAAAGTGGAATCCTTGGGATCAATTAGCCCAACTGAAAGGCAAAGCATCAGGAAAGAGGAGATCCTCTTCCCATCCAAAGCCAAAGGGAAAGAAAGATTGGGATCAGATAATATCCCTAGCTCAAAAATGGAAAAAGGTTTACAACAATTAGCCTCTAATTCTGAGCCCAAACAAACCTCTGATGTAATTACTTCCTTTTCTAATGATATGCATCATAATTTCAAAATTGTTTGTGAAAAGTAGGACAGTGCTTATACCCAAATGGATAAATTAACCTCATTAGTAGCCAAATTGATTAATAACCAAACAAAGATGGTAGGAATGGAAGAAATCAAAGAACACACAGAACATTTATTGGAGACAATTAATCAAGGTAGGATCAGACATACTCAAACAATTCAAAATATGTTATCAGGAATCCAAGAAGATTTTATAATGTGTTTCCAACCCTTAAAAGAAGAATTGGTAACCACTACTAACAGCTCCATTCTATCCCTTAGTGAGAAGCTGGATCTGCTTAATAATAAAGTGGACCTGCAACTTAATCTGATCAAGAATGATCTTATAGGCTTGAAATTCCGTCTTACCAACCCCTTGGGGAATACCGCAGAGGAACCCAAACCCCCCAGACAAACAACTACTCCTTTTGCACCAACCTTACTAGGAATGCATAGGAGTGACACCTTCAGACCTAGTCCTACCCCTGAGATAGAGAAATCCCTCAAACTGTTACCCCCTATTTCTGAATGGCCCAATTTCTCTGTTGAAGGAGAATACAATCATATAAATCTTATTAAATTTATGGGCTACACTATTAACTCTTATGACTTACCAGAAGCTATAGCTGTAGTCAGGCTGCCCAGACTATTTGAAGGAGTAGCTTTGGACTGGTTTATAAGTAAAAGAGAAGAAGTAGAATCCTTACCATGGAATTTTTGGAAACTTCTGATTAAAGAACAATTTGGTTCTAGAATGTGGAAAAGAAAAATGATGAAAAATTTTGAAAATTCCTCATTTGACCCCTCCAAGGATAAGCCTTACAAATGCTGCTTGGAAAAGACAAAAAGACTATACTTCTTCTATCCAGATGCTGATAAAGAGGAAGTAAATGAAAGAATCCTCAACTTGTGTCCTGGAAATCTTAACCATAGTGTAAGATTCAGGATGAGCATGGATGCTGCCTTGCCAACTCTAATCAATGTGTTAGAAGAAGTCATAGACATGAATGGGTTAGACAAGAAAGTCCCTTCTAGACCCAAAGAGAATTACAACATTAGAAAAACCAGAGAACAACCTCCTCTGATGAATACCTCTGATAATAAGAAACCCAATGAGAATAGGGATAAAGAGAGGATTCCTGGAACTTGTTGTAATTGTAAAAAGACAAGGAATATGAGACAAGACTGCCCATTACCAAAAAAAAAGATAGCAGTCTTGGGAGGAGAAAGGAGGTTGAAGGGAATCAGAACTATTAAGATATAGCTGATACTGAAGGATCTCTTTCTGAATGTGAATTGATCCTGACAAACCCTGTTAATGTTATATAAGGAGATATAGGCACTTATGTAGAAATCAATAACATCCATGGGGATTCTATTTTGCCCCAACAATGGGATCCTACCATAATTCCTAGACATATTGAAGATGTTAAACCATTAACAGTTAAACCTATGAGTGGGAAAAGTTATAACACTGGTCAAACTTGCTATGCAACAGGATTGTATAAAGACAGACCTATAAGGTTAATACTGGATATTCAAGCTTTCTGCTCATGTGTCTGTGTTGAATTTTTAAATAAATGGGATCCCAATTGGAAAGAACACCTTGCGCCCATCCCAAAAGCCAAGTTTAGCTCTTGAAACTCTACCATGAATGCTATTGGAGTATGTACTGCTCCTATAATACTACTGCATACTAAAGGATCTTTGAGAATACAAGTGGAATTTGTAGTATTGCTCAACGCACTATGTGACTACCTGATACTAGGTGATGATGCCTTATGTATATATGGTATAGATGTGTTCCAGATTAAATGGAGATACTTCACAGTGGGGGGTAATTGGGACAAGAAGTTCAAGATATGCACCATTCACTCTAACTTCCCCTCCTCTACTTATCAAAAGCATTTAGAAGACTTTTGACCAATAATTCTTCTCTCAAGCAGCTCTGAATATGAAACTTTCTGGAGAACAGAAGAAAGATATATTGACAGTCTTCTTTGAGAAACAAAATGCTTTTTCTACTAAAGATCATCCCATTGGTGATATTAAAGGACATGATATGGTATTAACATTGACCATTAAGCCTCCTTATCCTCCAAACTTAAGAAGACCAGCCTATCCCTCTATTCCTAAGTGATAAGATTTGGATAGATTCCTTCAGAACTGAAAACCAGCGGACTAAGGATAGAAGTTAGAATCATGAGAGACAAGACACATATTTAGAGGGAGAAAAAAATGAGGAGACCAACAGCTTCGAGTCACTTAGAAATTAAGAAAGAGATCAGAGGGGATAGGGTGTTGGAGGCAAGAAGGTTGATAGAGTGCAGACAATGAAGACAGAAGACTACAAGATTGAATGATATTGTTAGAACAATCATACAAGGACAATCTTGAGGATTAGGTTCTTACCAGGAATAAGCTGTACGGCAAGAGACAGTTCAGATCAGAGTGGAAGAGTTGAGAGTTCAGATCAAGGTGATAGTTTTGAGTTGCAGAGAATTCAGATTGGGGAGTTAAGAAAAGGAGATAGGTAAAGTGAGAAGATGAGGAAGCAACAAAGAGAGGAGAATCTGGAGGAGGAAAGAAAATTAGAAGGAACCAAGCAGGAAGAAAGAGCAGTCGCCAGAAGTTCACCCGGGGATTTGCCCGGGAAGTAAAGAGACCGGGGTGATACAGACATGTCACAAGTCTTTGTCTCAGTTCATCCACGGAGCAACTGGGATGCAGACTAAATGAGAGTCAGGACACAGGATGGGATGGGCATAATCTTAACACCCCTTGTGACTGGTAAGAGGGTAATCCAAAAGATCAATTTTTGGTTTTCTCAAAGATTGTATTTTGAAGGAGTTGTAGTGAGGTTGCTGAAGAAGCCTTTGTAAGAGAGTCCGCAACCATAGAGTGACTTTGGATTAAGCTAAGTGTAAATTTGTCGTTTTCATAGTCTTTGCGCAATCCTTTGGTTTTGATATCTATGTGTCTTGGCTTAGAGTGAAACCCAAACTTCTTGATCTTGTCGTCTAAAACCTTATTATCAATATGTAGAGTAGGCTTTGGTTTGGCTATTTGATGGATCTCACTGATGAGGTGCTTGATCCATTTGAATTCTAAGTAGCAGTTGAGTAAGGCATTTAGTTCCAATTTGGTGGAAGAGTAAGTGATGTTTTTCTGTTGAGTGGAGTTCCAGATGACTGGACTACCATAGTGGAGGATCATGTAGCCAGTTTGAGATCTGAAAAGGGTTTGGTCATCTCCCCAGGTAGTGTTGCTGAATCCTGAGAGAATTTCTTGTTTTGGATTGTACCTAATTATAAGTTTAAAATTTTTTGTTGTCTTGAGATACTTCCAAACCTTCTTGACTTCCCTCCAGTGAGTCATGCCCAGTTTGGCATTAAACCTGGCCAGACTAGAAACATAGAATGAAATTTTGGGTTGGGAGTAATGAGCCAAGTGATTCAGAAGCCCAGTAGTGGACCTATAGTTGATATTGAGTTGGCAAAATTTGGTGTGGTCAACGTTGGAGGCAGGCTCAAGGTTTAGATTTTGCGTCAATGGAATGTAAGTATGCTTCCAAGAGGTCAAGCCCAGTTCTTTCAAGCCTTTTTCAATATGATTGGGTTGAATCAAGAGAATTCTGTCATCTTTGATTTCCATGAGCATGCCAAGTATGGTGTTAGGAGGATGGCAAGAGGAATTCTTGAATTGCTTGAGAAATTTGACTGCAAAGAGGTCAGAGTTGCCTACATGAATAAGATCATCTACGTGAAAGTAGTTAATTTCACCATTTTTGGTGTTGAGATACAGACAAGGATTGCTAGCCAATTTGAGATATCCTTGAGATTTGATCCATGATGTAAGAGTTTTGTACCAATTCTTGGGGGACTGCTTCAAGCCGTAGAGAGATTTATTCAGTTTCAGGTAAGGAGATTTTCTGGCAGATCCTTCTGGGGTCCTTATGATGACGTTTTTTTCAATAGGAGCATGAAGGAATGCACCTTTCATGTTGAATTGAGTAAGTTTCATTTTGTTTTTCAAGCCATAGACAAGAGCTACTCAAATTGATCCAAGTTTGCCCGTAGGTGCCCAAGTTTTGTTACAGTCTATTCCTAGGACTTGGTCAAATCCTTGAACGCAGAGCCGAGCTTTGTATTTGACAGGGTTGCCGTAAAAAATTTCTTTTACCTTGAAGACCCACTTTGTATTTAGGACATTGTCTGGGATGCCGTTGTGGTAGTCCAAACCTGTCCTAAAGCCATCAGACTCACTTTTCTAGTGTAACAAAAGCTCAAACCCTCAAAGTAACCTCAGAAATGGATTCTACATCACAAATAACCTATAGTCACTCAGCCAAAGTACCCCTCTATCCCTCATGGATTAGAAGATACAGTCCAACAAGCCTCCAACTGTGGCAAACTCATACTCAACCAGGTGTCACAGCTTTGTGGAAGGCATAAAGACATACCTGGGAAACCCTCAAGTACATACCAGTAACAGCTTATCCTCAACACCAGGACCATACACCAACCCTGTCACCTCAGTCAGAATACAGCAATACAGATACAGGAGGCAGTGCAACTAGTTCAGCTCCTGTCACCTCACCCAACAAGCAAGCAAATATACATACACAAAGCTGTGCAGGAGTATACAGGAACAGTGCAGGCAGGAGGAAGTGACACCATTCTCAACCAGAACCAAACAAACAATCAAATATACATACAGAAAGCTGTGCAGAAGTATACAGGAACAGTATAGGCAGGAGGAAGTGAAACCAGTCTCAACCAAAACCAAACAAACCAGCAAATATACATACACAAAGCTGTGCAGAACCACACAGCAAATTTATGCAGCCAGTAGCATGTGATACCAAAAAAACTACCAGTACAAACAACCCTCAGCACCACATAGCAATTTATGCAGTCAGAAGCATGTGACACCAAACAACCCACCAGTACAAGTACCACAGGGCTACCCAGCAATATATTCAGGTAGCCAGAACCATGCAGTACCAAACAACCTCAGCACAACACAGCAATTTATGCAGTCAGAAGCATGTGATACCAAACAACCCACCAGTATAAGTACCACAGGGCTACCCAGCAATATGTGCAGGCAGTCAAGACCATGCAGCACCAAACAAACCACCAGTAATGCACAGAAACACATTTTGGAAGAATCAAGTAGCACCAGACCAACCACCATTACTGCACAGGAATATATTTTATCTGCACTTCACAGCAGTTTATGCAGGGCTGTGCATGCATTAAACCCCTGTACAAGCTTTTCCCAACCAGCAGAAATGCCTCATGTAACTGTACAAGCTTTTTCCAACCAGCTAAAATGTCTCATGTAATTGTATCTCACTGTTCCTCACCAGGACAGGGAGAACCCTCAGGGGCAGCCTTGAGCACCCCTGGGGGCAGGAATTTTCTATTTAAGGAGGGCCTCTCTGCCCTATCCAAATTTTATCATCACCCAATCCAGCTCATCCCATCACCCATCAGGCCCTCTTGGCCCATCCATCTGTGGTACCTACCCAGATAAATATTATTAGTGAATCAGTTATAAAGGAAACAAGACATCAGAAACCAAGTTATTACCCATCTTTAACCAATTAAACCACCCACCAGGTGCTTGAATAAGGGTTCTTCTGTGACCTAAATATTCAGCACCAGATTTAAGAAACATCACCCATTAATAAATAAATGACCCTTACAAAGAAAGAGAGCACAACAAAAAGAAACTACCAACCTTTCCTCTACCCAGCCCCCTGTGGGTGAACCCATCCTTGGGTCCTCTCCTGAACCATCCCTTTGATAAACCTTTGAACCCTTTGATATTGGGATATTGGTAAAGATCAAATATATCTGATCAAACATTAACAAATAATCCAATACATCTGGTCTATTCTTCAACAAACCCCTACCAATAACAAATTTAATAACTAATCTAGGTCTGATCTTAGACCTATTTTAAGTCTCAAACAAACCAGCCATTAATTTAAATAAATTATTGTGCAGACTTACTATAGTACTAGAAGGGCAGGCAATTCAAAACCACTCTTAGTATTTACTAATACTCTAAAGGAGTAGGAGTAATACTAAATTCCCCTTCAAGGACTTCCAGCAAGCTATTTTCTACCTTTATTTATATAATCCCACAGGAGTCTCTACACCGTGGTATTCTTCCCAGACATCTTGGAGTTCTATTGAACTTAATTCATCTTCCAAAGCTTGCTTCCACTTTGGCAATTCTGGACATTTGCGCGCTGCCTTGTAGGAGTGAGGCTTGTAGTAGGGGTGGAAGCCGTATTGTTGAGGTTTTCTTACTTCCCTTCTGGGTCTTTGGGAGGTAGCTTGAATTGGAGGATCAGGGAGTGGCAAAGGTAGAGGAGAGTGATCAGAGGGTGGAGAAACTGCAGATACCAAATCATCTTGATCTGTGTCAGATTTGGAGGAATTGTCTTGAGCTTCTTGAAAATTGTATTTCTTTTTCAATGATGAAGAATTAAGTCCTTTGGACTCAGATTTGATTTGAGTGAAGAGATCGATTCCCAGTGATTCAAGGAGAGGAAATTCATGGAGCGGATTTTTGAGGAACTGTACATTTTTGGTTTCAATAATAGCACCAGATGAGCTGAGGATCAGGTAAGAATGAAAAACAGGATTGAAACCAACTAAGATCCTTTCTAATCCTTTCTCATTGAATTTCCTTCCTTTTTGTAGTTTGTTTGCCAGATAGATGACGGAGAATCCTACAGGTTTGAGATAATTAGTAGGGAGTTTCTTGCTAAACATAAGTTCCCAAGGGGATTGGTCATTACCTTGCCTTGGGACTTGATTCAGCATAAAGCAGAAAATTCAAACCACAACATGCCAGTAGCACTTATTGAGTCTAGATGAGGAGAATGTTGCATGGGCTGATTCTATGATTGTCCGGTTAGCTTGTTTGGCTTGACCGTTGTGGTGCTCTTTTATGGAAGCGAGTCAGGAAAGGGCTGCAGGCGGCGCGCTCAGCAATGGGAAGGGCCTTGTCGCAGCTAGCCGCGGATCGGAAGGCTTGCGCGGATCGGAAGGCTTGCGCGGATCAGAAGGCTTGCGCGGATTGGAAAGCTTGCGCGGATCAGAAGGCTTGCGTGGATTGGAAAGCTTGCTTGGGTCGGAAGGCTTGCGTGGATCGGAAAGCTTGCGCGGATCGGACGGCTCGCGCAGACCAGGCGGACCGCGCATTGCAAGACGCGCGGATTGGGTCACGCGGGTACGCGGATACCTGGAACGGGTTGTTGGGCGGACGCGCGCGTGCAGGCAAGCTGGGCGTACGTTGATATTGAGGGGCATGGGTTATGGGGCAAGGGATGGAGGGGTAGGATTGGGCTAGGGTTCTGTGCTTAGGGGTTGTATTTCATCATTCTTGCTTACTTGTGGTTGTACTTAGGTTAGGGTTGAGAGGGAGGACTTAAATACTTTGCTCTCAACTCTGGGCGTAGGGGGGGGAAGGACAGCACTTGACTTCACGGACTGGACTGGACTCTAGGATATCACTTTTTATGACATCGGACTAGATTGGATTGGAAAGGAAGGAATTCATCTTATTATTTCTCTCTCTCTCTCCCTCTCTCTCTCTTGAACTGCTGCATCCAATCTCCTTACAGACGCTTTGATCAATAACTTCCGGAACTTGAGGACGACTTCTGGGGTGTTGCTCCCCAAAGTTTCCACACCGTTGTGTTGTGAGTGGTATGGTTCTGAAGTTAGGAGTTTGATTTGTTTGGATTTTGCGAATTCTTTCAAGGTGGTGTTAGTGAATTCCGTTCCTTTTTCTGAAAAGATTTTGGTGGGGTAATAGTTTATCCACTTATGTTCTGTCTTGAGAATGTTAATAATGAAATTGGGAGTTTTTTCTTTAGATTGGAGAGGAAATGC
The DNA here is from genome assembly GCA_025617555.3 of Puccinia polysora. Lineage (NCBI taxonomy): Eukaryota > Fungi > Basidiomycota > Pucciniomycetes > Pucciniales > Pucciniaceae > Puccinia > Puccinia polysora. The sequence continues at coordinate 30,810,916 of CM062629.1, forward strand.
CGCAAGATAACCCGTGAAGTTTTCCACAAGTGTCAAGATGCACGGGTGGCCAGCTTTCAACTGAGGAGTGATTTGCCCAATCAGATCTAGGTAAATTTTTTTGAGTGGTTTAGATGAGGGAAATGAAGTGCCTGAGAATGGAGCCCGTGTGATTTTGCTCCTTACACAGCCATCGCACTGAAATTTATCTAGTTTGTCTTTAGAGTATTGGTCCTTAAGGATTGGTTTGAGCATGGAGATTGAAGTATGACTGTATGTCTTATGAAGATCGGATAACGTCTGAGCTTGGTTAAGTGGAGTAGTCAATGGTTGGCTGGAGTGATTAACCAAGAGGTTATTCCTGGCACTTTGAGGCTTCTCTATCACAAATAGATTATCTCAAATTAAACCTCTAAGAATCATTGAATCTCCTTGGGTGATATGGAATTGATCCTGTTTTTTAGAGAGACTGCAGCCCTTTTTCGCCAGGAGGCCGGGGCTGATCAGATTGAAAACAATATCCAGAAAGTACATGCATTCTTCAAGCGTGATGATGGAATCTTTCCACTTGAGTTGCACGGTACCTATTCCTTGTATCTTGAGATTTGCTTTCAACTTGCCTGTCTTAATTTCCTCTAATTCATCCTGTAGATCAATATAAATGAAGTATTTTAGATCATTAAAGATGTGTATATTTGCTCCTGAATCAAGAAGAAGATTGGGTGTGCTGTCTGCATTAAACCAGAGAGTCGGGAGGGTATGGTAGTTGATGGTAGGTGTCTTCTTTGTCCTATTCTTCAACTCATTTTGCTGTTACACCCACCAATTGGGAGCAATTTGAGGATGAAGGTGGAAACAGGATGATTCTGGATGAGGAGCATTTGGATTGTGGAAGCCTTCTTTGCATCTGATCCGAGGCTTTCTATTGTCCTTATTGGGTCTGCCCTTGAAAGTCACTAAGGAAACACCAGTGGAAGATTTGCCAGTCTTGAGTTGTGCCTTCCTCTTGTTGTCATATTGAGTTAGATGATTGAATACAACTTCTTGCCATGCATGATTTGTTGCTTCAGATTCTCTAGAGTTGATGAAATTTGAATAGGATTAGGTACGCCAGTATGTCATTTGGTAGATCTATTTGGACGTCCGCCATTTGAGTGAGGGATTTCCGGATGTCCATTATGAATCCTTTGATAGCCTGTTCATTGAATGGAGCGCAAAGAAATTGATTGAAAATCCTTGCTACATTAGCTGTTTCAGATGAGGCAAATCTGCGGGCAATCTTGGTCCAGAGTAGCTTGGAAGATGTGATGTTTGAGGCATTAATGACATTGGTGTATGTGGTGCTGTAAAGTTTGGATAGGATGATTTCCTGGATCTCTTGGTTTTGTCGTACTGGGAGTTGTCCTAGGTTTTCAATCATGGTGTCCTTAATATCCTTGAGATCGAACAAAATCAACATTTTATTGCGCCAAATGGAATGGTTGTCCTTGTTGAGTGGGGGAATGGCATCAACGGAGGCCTTGAGTGCAACCTGGTGGAAATAATTGTTTTCTCCGGCTGGTTCATTCATCTTTGATAACATGGGTTTGTCCTTTGGCTTTCAACTGTGATAAGATTTGGATAGATTCCTTCAGAACTGAAAACCAGTGGACTAAGGATAGAAGTTAGAATCATGAGAGACAAGAAACATATTAAGAGGAAGAAAGAAATGAGGAGACCAACAGCTTTGAGTCACTTAGAAAGTAAGAAAGAGATCAGAAGGGATAGGGTGTTGGCGGCAAGAAGTTTGATAGAGTGCAGACAAGGAAGACAGAAGACTAAAAGATTGAATGATATTGTTAGAACAATCATAAAAGGAATATCTTGAGGATTAGGTTCTTACCAGGCATAAGTTGGATGGCAAGAAACAATTCAGATCAGAGTGGAAGAGTTGAGAGTTCAGATCAAGGTGATAGTGTTGAGTTGCAGAGAATTCAGATTGGGGAGTTAAGAAAAGGAGATAGGTAAAGTGAGAAGATGAGGAAGCAACAAAGAGAGGAGAATTGGGATGAGGAAAGAAAATTAGAAGGAACCAAGCAGGAAGAAAGAGCGGTTGCCAGAAGTTCACCCGGGGATTTTCCCGGGAAGTAAAGAGACCAGGGTGATACAGACATGTCACAAGTCTTTGTCTCAGTTCATCCGCGGAGCTACTGGGACAGAGACTGAATGAGAGTCAGGACACAGGATGGGATGGGCATAATCTTAACACTAAGTCTAGAAAAACTCTTGAGGAACATATCCAAAAACTGATAGACTTACAAGTATTAAGGAAAGTAGAGCACAATGAGCAGGTAGATGTGACCAAACCGGTAATCGTAGCTTGGCATAATGACAAGTCAAGAATGATAGTAGACTTCAGAATGCTCAATAATTATACTCAGGCAGATTATTATCCTATACCCTGGATTGATAATGCTCTGCATAACTTGTCCAAGGCCAAGTATATCACTACTATGGATATGCTTAAAGGTTTCCACCAGATACCTATAAGCCCTGAAAGCAGGAAGTTTATGAGAATAATCTGTCATTTGGGAATATATGAATATCTTAGGATTCCCTTTGGTATAAAGAATGCCCCATCACACTTCCAAAGAACAATGGATACAGTTCTAGGTACATACATCAGACAAGGATGTATGATTGTATATATAGATGATGTTATCATATACCCAAGATTATAATCAGTGACAGAGACCCCAAATTCACCTCTGAGTTTTGGAGGAATCTACATGATATACTGGGTACTACTCTAGCGTTTTCTACAGCATACCATCCCCAAACTGATGGATTAGCTGAAAGAATGATACAGAACCTATAAGATATGTTAAGGAGGTTCTGTAGCTTTGGTCTAGAATACAAAAACTGGGATGGTTATTGCCATGATTAAGTAAGCCTACTCCCAGCCCTAGAAATGGCTTATAACAGCAGTAAACCTTCTACTAATAAAGAAGCTCCTTACATACTAGAAAGAGGATGGATTCCAAAACTCCCTAGGAATAACATAAACTATAACTTAGCCACTATTCATCCAACATCTCTAAGATGATAGATCTGGCAAATAATCATGCGCAAAAGTGTGTAGAAGAAGCAGTAGAATACAACAAACAAAGATGGGACAAATCACATAGAGAACCTGACTTTAAAAAAGGATATCATATTTTGATATCCACTACCAACTTCAACAATTTAGCAGGTAACAAAAAGCTGACACCAGCCTTTTTTGGACCATTTTCTATCAAAAAGATGCATGGCAAAAATGCTATGGAAGTAATCTTGAGTGAAGAATTTTCAAGGAAACATCGAGTATTTCCTGTTAGCCTAGTCAAACACTTTCAACCAAGAGAAGGTAGCAAACTCCCTCCAACAATAATCCCAATAGAACCTGACCCTGTGAAAGAAAAAGGGAAATTCAGCAGGATATTGAGAGACAAGAAAGAAAGAGTACAAGGAAAAGATGTTAAACTATACTTAGTAAGATACAAAGGAGAATATGCAGATAAAGATGAATGGTTACCAGAGAATAACATAACTGATGGACCAATACATCTCAGAACCTACAGGGACAGCAAAAGGAACTGAAACACAGATGAAGTTTATTTTCTCCCAACATGCTCCAGACTTTTTTCAAATATGGACATATCTTGGAGTGGGGGAATGTCAGCTTGCTACTATTACAGAGCAAGCTGCAAAAGTAACAGAAATAACATAAAAATAATAATAATACAATTAACCTAAGAAGGAGTAGGAAAACCATAAATATTATCACTGAAATGGATTCTCCACCCAACATTAGGTAGGGTCACTCACTGACCCCACCCTTGAAATCCAACTCCTTATATTTTTAAATAATTAAGGAAAAGAAAGACCAAAATGCCACAAAACCACCATTGAGCTTTTTGGCCAATTAAATATTTCACACTTAATGTCACGTATAGGTTTCACACCCAAAATTCAGTCATAATTGAGGTGTTGTGTATATTTTAGGAGTTACAGACGGAAATGTGTTTTTTCACAATTGCCGCACGCAGCCGCAGCATCCAATGCACCCGCGCGCGGCTGAGATACAGCCCTGTCACTCTGTCAAGGTTGTGTACGCAGCCCTGGGCCTCTGACAAGTATGCAGCCGCGGGACTACGGGTTGACAAAGTGACAGGAGGCCTGAGAAACTTAGGTACTGCGTAAACATGCTACAACCCACACATGAAAATTCTACATATGTAATAAATTTTCCTGTGGATGGTAGATAGTCTAAAAGTACATAATATTATATAAAAATACTTAAATAACCCTAATAGGTATTTTTTATTAAATATAATTCAAAGTACCAAGAATGTCAAAAATAAGACAACAACAACTTCTAAAAATATCTTAAAATACTTTAATATACTATTATGAGAATTTCTAGAGATCAGTATTTTTTGTGACATACTAAGAAAACTAATGATGTAAAAATATTACATGAATTCCCATGACTTATATTTTTAATTAATTATTTTAGTAAATCAACTGAAACTCGAAAATAAGGAGTAAAATCAATATCATGACTTTACTCCAATTATTTGATACATAATGAGAACTCACCTGACATCAGAATTTCTGTAGGAATGTCTATCAAAATAATTATGAACTTACTGGGAAGATTTACTAAGGATAATTAATTAAATAATACATAAACAGGACAGATTAGTGTTAATCACACGTCCTAATATCAATTATAAAGTAGAATAATTCCCATACCCTGAGGACTTAGATGCTACCCGTGCTACAGAACCAAGAACACGTGACAGGCTACCACTGGTTACCCTGCTAGCCTCATTGTCTGTCCCTTTGAGCCCCTTTACCCCTCAGAAGGACAATATTGGGACTCAAAAAGCTATAAATAAAGAGCTCTTTTGAGGATATTGATGGGCAGAGACCCAGTTATATTTATATCCAGAAACTGTGCCAAGGTAATAAAGTACTTATAAGCGTAAGTGATTTATGGCTTAGTCTGATTAATAATATCCGTCCTCAACCTCTTTATATCAATTTAAACTGCTGAACAACCTTATAACCCCAGTATACAGGTTTAACACATCAGTGCACGTCCCAAACAGATACCCAAAGGATCTAATAATATACCAATGAGTTTTATTATCCTTTCTCTGTTGTGGAAGCTTGGTTACAAGTCCCTGCCACTCCACCATGTATTTTATATACATATTATCTTTGGGCAAAATATCCTTGAAACTAAAGAGCCCAAAGTAACCAGGACTAAGTTTTCTCATACTGAAATCCCTGAAGAGAGGTGCTAAAGATTTGCAATATAATTTTGGCCCCTTTATAAATATATTTAACAATCAATTTATTTATATTGATTTAAAACAATAAACCATAACCAAACCAATCAACCTTGCAATAAGCTTTATCCAAATATTTTACGGATTTTTGCTGCATTTATTAAGTAATATATCTATTATTTATTCTATCACCTCTTGTAGCTAAAGGATAGCAAGAGTCTTGGCATCCAGGAGGCTGGCATAAATAAACTTTATGTAAATAGTCACAACTAGGCTTTTACTGTCCACTTAAGTGACTGTAAAATACCCCAATATGGACAGAAGAGCCTCAGAATCAAAATAGTCCTGCAGAATGAGGTCCCCAGAGCATGTGCTCAAGCCCCTGGCCTCAGAAAGCCATGGCTTATATTCAAAAATATTAATTGAATACTACCTCTTTGGTTGATACAGTGAGGTCATTAAGGGTGCAGAAACATGTATCAAGCCCCAAGCATGAAGACATAGGGCTTCCTGTACCTCTATAGTTACTAGAGAAGATCTACAAAAACGCAATGATGGCTCCTTGGCCTCAGCTTTATCCTGGGTCACCCTCCTTTGGCTGTTAAAAAGACTGTACCATGAGGGGACCCCAGACAATATAAATAAAGGCCCTTCCCCCAGCCATTTCTAACTCATTCATCCAGTCATATATTCATTATTGCTTCAGATAGTTTCTTCCTCAATCCATCTAACCCTTATAAGAAATAAGTGTGTGATCCTGGACCACTTTCTGATAAAATTATAGACCATAATTCTTGAATCCCCATTTTTTGGCTGAAATCAACAACCAATCCTTCAGCCTGCCCCAGTACCAACTTCCAGCACCCTGGATCCTTTCATATTGGCCCATTCATCAAAAATCAGTCCAGATCTGGACCTAGTAAGTGATCCTACTGACTTATACACCTTTTTTATGTTTTGCATAACCCATCTCCCAAGGAAATTTTACACACCCTTCTTGAAAGGAATCCTTGTCAACCCCACAGGCACCACAATTGATCCTATATTGTCTTTAACAGACATATTCCTGTGTTCAAGAGGGCTCAAAAACTCTAATAAGGTCTTGGACCCTCCATTCAAATTTATCTTGTACATATTTAACTATATTTACCCCTTTTAGCCAAATCATATACCTGGAATTTTATCCTATTTTTACTCCAAACTTTCTATCACCTCTAGCAGCTAGAACTAGTGAGGTTCTTCGCATCTAGTAGGCTGACAGATAGATACCCTAGAAAATTTTATAATGAGCTTGAATTCAAATGTTGAGATAAGGTAGAGAGGAAAAAGACAAAAAAAATCTGAGAGTGTAGAAAATACTAGTTACAAGTGGAATGTAAAAAAATTCATTGGCTTTCCTGTATAAAATTCAAGTCCAGGAAGTTATTCTCAAGTTCCTTTTGAATCAAACAGAATCCTTGGCTATTTAAGCACCCAACAGCTTTTGCACACAAAGCCCAAAAAACACAAAGAAAAATTCAAATAGAAAATTTTACTCTTATCACTGTTAGAAAAAAACCCCTAAAATATTGAATCATGAGAAATTCAGTCGTTTCATAATCCAGCTTTTCCTCCAAAAAGATTTATAGAATTGGAATGGTTACTTTTGCCTAGTCCGCACACTCAAAAGAACCGCAAACTCATGGGCAATTTGCCTTACCTGGGTGCATTCAAAGATCAGTTTAGATCTTTTTGCCACAACCCATACCTCCAATTCTTTTACACTTAATCTCATTGAAATCTTTCATTAAATCAACCTGAAAATGAGAACAAATTTGTTATCATTCGGGAAAATTACTTCAAGTCCTTCATTGGAAATAAAAATTCCTCTGAGCCACATGATAAACAAGAATGCATAGCTTTCTCCGAAGCCTAAAAAGCCAATCAAAACCAGAGCAAAAATTCCATTAATATTGTCTTCAAATCCCTCTGGTTGCAGTCTACCATCTTCGATCCATTTGAAACAAAATCAGCTAATTAATTATGTCCTCGAACTGATTGTCTTCCAATTGAGATCTCGTTATATCCTCTGGGAACTTGGTTTTTGCGTTACTTGAATGCCTTCTCGGTCAAACACCAAAGGGTGGGCTATGTTTTCTGGCGGATCATGCCATGTATGTCATGGCAGATGTTGGTCATATCGTCCTTATAGTGCATAGGCTTCACTGCCTGTGTTACCGATAACTTTTTGTGAGACAGCCAGTCGCGGTGTACGGCCCCCACGTGTCTCCCGAGATCATGACGTCGGCTGAATGCCTTGGAGCATCCTTCTGCGGGACAGGAAAAGGGCCTCATTCCGGCGTGGGTGCCAATATGCGTTTGCAGGTTAAAGGCTCTAGCGAACTTGTGACCACACATGGGGCAAGGGAAACGTCTAGAGTTTGCCATCGGCTCTTTTTTGCCGACTGTTTTCGTTTTCTCCGGTGCATGCGAAACCTCAACACAAGTTTGAAATTGTTCGGAACGTTGTCTATCAACTTGATGGGTGCGCTGAGGGGGGCTACAAGCATTCGGATCGGATGGTCCTGCCGTTCTGAAAAAACTAGTTCGACTTTTAGATTCATCAGGTTGGGAAACGATTCCGGGCGGAACGCGTAACTGTGAAGGCTCGAAAATTTGGAGTGTATGGTCGTCTTCACTGGGCTGGAAAGTTCCTAGAGCATGAGGGGAGACATGGAACCTTTGTCCTTTGCCAATTATCCTTACTCGATTGTTCACGGGCGCATCGGAGGCTACAAACAAGTTACGTTTTCAATCCAAGGCATGACCAGGAGATAGTCCTCCTTTGCGAAAATACAGCGCAGTACTGACCAGTTGTAGGGCTTGAGATATTTGCACCCGATAATTTGGAACCGATGAAGGGGTATTCCGCTTTATGGGTTGGAGTCGTGATGAAACTCAAATCAGAAAAATGATCTGAATTATTATCATCACGAGGAGAGCCGAATCGCACTACAGCCTCAGAACCACTGAGGGGGTTCGAGTAAAAATCAAACGGCGATAACAAGGATGCATCGGGAATGCAGTCGGTGATGCCTAGAGCACTTGATTGGCTGTGGCGGCGGGCCTCGATTGCAAGTCGTTCAACACGACAGGGCATAGTCAGATTGTTTTCACTGAGATTGGTCGAAATTGAATCGCCGAATTCCAGCGTGGATGGGGAAAGAGGGGAGAATAAGCATGCTAGCATGCTAGAATCGCGGCTAAAGAGTGTTTCTGCTGGTAAGAAACCTCGGGAGTCAGAAGGGAGCTCTGGATATAATGAATGGTTGGATGAAGGGCAGCAACCCAAGTTTGTAGGTGGTTGTCGCTGATCAAGCATGTTGGCCTGAGCTCTCGGAAGGAGACTTTCGCGATTATGGTTGCGATTCTTGCTATTTTGAAATCTTGAAAAAGAGTCAATTCCTCTAAAACAATAAGATTTCGGTCGCGTCAGAAAGCACTTAACCAGCAAAGAAAATCGCTAGACGCCCAAGCCATCTGATTCTTTTAAGAACGCTTCAGAGATTAGTGTTTAGTGTTCAGTACTAGGGAAGAGAACGAAGAGTCAATAAATCAATGTAATAAGAATACTCTATCTTGCGCATCGATTTTCAGACATTGTAGTCATTCCGAATATTAGGAAGTAACGATACATGATCCCAGAGACATCTCATGAAACTTTTCTCTAGATACTTTTAGAGTTCTAGTCGTATTGCAGTGTCTTTCAACGCCTTATGCGAGAGTGAGAATCATACCACCAGCCAGTTTTCACGAAGCACCTATGAGTAATGACGACGCGCGGTTTAACTTTGGGGGTACATCATGATGAATCAAAGCTGAAAACTCAAGCTTGATGATCATCACGTCTGATAATTGCACCTTCTCTTCCTCACCTGCAAGGTATCATGTCGATATGGAACCAGGATGCAAAAAGCCGGGTGGACGCATAAACACCGTAAAGTGCCCAGGAAACCTTCCTCAACTTTTCGGCATGGGTTGCTTGTGTGACGGGCGGATGTGCGCGCATATGGTGATGGATGAGGTGAACGGTTTGCTAATTTCTTTAGATCTAAGATATGCGATACATACCTCCGACGTTCCGATAGGGTCAATTTAATCGTTGCAGCCCCGCTGAGAAATGAATATCGTTCACGCATGAGGGATCAAGACTCTCAAATCACAACTGAACAGTGCGCCCTGGTGTTTGCTACCCAATGAGTGGTACCAAGAGCACCGCTGGGGTTGCCCATATGTTAAAGTGGCCCCGGCAGTGCCGCAGATCCGCCGCTACTTAATGCCGATGAAGGACGCTTGTCGTGGGAACTTGAAAGCTGGAAACGCCAGATGGCTCCTGCGAGACTGGTCGTTTGAATGGTTTTATATGACCCGCATGTAAGTACTTGTACGTGCAAGCAGTTCCTCTTGCTAGCGGAACTTCACGTTATAGCTACTTCATCGTAGAAACCCTCTTCACACCTCTCTCTTAGGTCGACAGGTTCAAAAAATTCAATCTTTTCGACACTCATACCATCTTCTCTACACATGCAGGCACAGAGGCCTTAGAAAAAGCCGCATCCCGGAAAGCAACTCTGGTCGCCACAAGGGGTTCCTGAGATTCACCCGTCATCTATTCTTGAGAGCAAAGTCGTCGAGGCGCGCGGGGGTGAGCAACTGTCCAAAACCGGTTTCGCACCCTCGTTGCGAAAAATCAGACGCGCGTAACTGTTGTCGAAGAGTTAGAGAGTAGGGCCCAGGCCCGCCATTGTTGCATCCATGGGACCCGCTTGACAAGAATGAGGCGGACCCGGGGGCGGGAGGGTGGGTAAATATTCGACTGAATTGTATTGGAAAAAGTGATAGTGATCTTATTTGTTCTCCAAGATCGAAACACTTCGCGCGTATGATAAGACCTCTGGATTGTATCGGAAAAAGTGATAGCGATCTTAGTTTTTTTCTAAGATCCAAACACTTTGTGGATGATAACACATGACTGATTGACAAGCTCTCTGATATTAATACATCTGTTCAAACATGCTGTGCAATAAAGACCTTATCAACAGAAAAATGGACTCACTAGTGTAGATTCCCAATCAAATACATTAGGGCGTATCAAAGTTAGCAAACCCGCCATTAGAAACCCGCCATTTTTTTGACAAAACCCGCCATTTTTAATGGCGGGTTTCTGAAATACACATACCCCCTAACTGGTGTATTTCAAAATGGTGTGTTTCATGAAAATGGCGGATTTCAATCATCAAACACGCCATTAAACCCGCCATTTATGCATCATCATCCATCCACCATCCATCACATCAAAAACACCCATCCACATCAGCAAATCCATACCGGTCCCATCTCCATTGCATCACACACATCTCTATAGTTTTTCACATACCTTCACATACCCATCTTCACACAAATCCCATCATCATCTCATCACCCCACATCACTCACCACCTTTCTCAACATGTCCAATCAAACATCCCGCCAGCAAGTTGAAAATGCAAAAAAGCTGACTGAACTTTTGCTACTGTTTGACTCCAATTCAGACTCTGATTCAGACTCCGATTTGGAATCAACTTGGTTAGCTTTGAATTCTCTGTTGGCAAAGCGATACATGGTTCCAAGAATAAACACTGTCCATAACCCTATGTATGAAAGGCAAAAGCTTCATCTCATCCCTGACTTAAGCTTCCAGCAACTGTTCCAAACTTTGTTGCCTTCTTTCATGAAACTTTTGGCAATGATTGAAGACCACCACATCTTCCAGAACAATTCTCGCAATCCTCAACGCAATCCAGCCATCCAACTTGCCATTGCTCTTTGTAGATTGGGTTCAAATGGAAATGGAGCAGCAATCCATTGATTAGAAAATCTATTTTCAGTCAGTTACGGAAGCATTGACTTATACACCAAAAGAGTCATGATTGCTATCCTATCTTTCCGTCACTCGGTCCTTTCATGGCCAACCAAAGAAGAATGCAAGGAGATATCTCAAGTAATGGAGACAGAAGGCTTTCCTGGTTGCATTGGTTTTGTTGATGGAACCACCATCCCTTTGAGTCAAAAACCCAACCTAGATGGCAACCACTATTTTGATTGTAAAAAAAGGCAATTGATTCATTTCTTTTCCAATCGCTATGATAAAACTTTGGATCACACACTGACCAAATATGTTCCATCTCTTTGTTTAGATACTCCGTGGCACTACAACTTGTTTGTGATAACAACAAGAAGTTCATCTCCCTCCATGCTGGCCTTCCAGGTTCTTGTCATGATTCATATGTTTTCAATCAGATGCGGATTGCCCAACAACCAGGGATCTACTTTGACCAAGATCAATACTTTCTGGCCGATTTGGCTTATGCTAGTGGGAAATATGTATTTCCAGCATACCGGAATGTTTTGTCCAATGATCAAGGAAAAACCAATTTTAACTATCATCTTGCCCAATCACAAGTTCGGATTGAGTATGCCATAGGAATTCTGAAAGAAAGATGGGCCAGCTTACGGGAGATGCAAAACCAGCTCCAATGTTCCAAAGATATGAGGTTCCTCATCAACTGGATTATCACTTGTGTAATCCTTCACAACCTTTTGGCCGACATCAAAGATGAATGGGACAAAATATTCCAAGATGATATTCCTGATCTGCCTCAAGTCATCCCTGTCTCATCTGGTCCCTCATCTTCTTCTATGAGAGAGCGGATTCTTCCTCTCACCCTTGCTTGCTTTGATGAGTAATTTTTGATTTTGAAATTGGTAAAAATTCCCTTCACTGTATTTTTTTGGTTTTTGTTGTTCACCCAAGATTCATAGGCTGAGTTTTTTTTTATTTTTTTTTAGTGGACTTGAATCCAAAAACACCTCCACCTCAAACCCTGCCACTCACCAAATGCCACCCCCCTCCCCCTCACCACTCAACCCCTTCAACCTCACCCCACTCACTCACCGGTCAAACCCTGCCTCCTCCTCACCAAACCACCTCACTCATCACCACCACCTTACTCACCACCACCACATCATCTCACCTCAATCACTGAATCCCCTCCTCCTAATCCTGGTAAGCCCCCTCCACCCTCTTCCTCTTCCTTTCCCTCACCAGTTGCTGATCCTTTAATCATTCAACCTTTAGTCCCCCCTGGATCCATTTCTAAATCCATCAAGGTGGGCCCCTCCCCTCCTCCAATTCCTCCTCTAATCGATTGAGCAATTGATTTGCAATCAATTGAGCGATCAATTCGCAATCAATCGGGCAATTGATTGGGCAATTGATTGCAAATTGATTGGCAATCGATTGAGCAATCAATTGGCCGATTGTTTGGGCCAATCAATGCAGGGTTTTTGTAGGGTACAGGAACTGACTTCCCCATTGTTTTTTCTTTGTTTTTGTTTCTTTTTTTTTAGGTTTTTGAGCTCTGCCAGAACACATTCTCTCAAGTCTTACACCAACCGAGCTACATCCTGGGACAGTCTGGTTTGCCTAGTATGATTCCAGCTGCGGCTCCTCATCATTACCACTCCTCCCCAGCTAATTCTATTCTTTTGATATCTATTGATTCCTTCACTGGCTACCAAACTCAAAATGTTATACATCCATTAAAATTTCACCTTGATCCTCACCTTGGGTGCAGCAAGTGCCTGGGAGGGAGAAAGATGGAAGGAGATGGTATGAAAAACATAAAGAGAGGTGGCAAGCAGAGGAATTGTTGATTTTCATCTCTTTTTTATTTTTTTAATCCCACCGTTTGTCGCCAATAATGAGAACGTTTCTGACATTTTTTTTTTATTTGTTTGACCAGTCTTTTTGTTTGTCCAACCCCTTTTTTGATATCAATTCCTTCACTGCCTACCAAACTCAAAATGTTGTACATCCATTCAAATTTCACCTTGATCCTCACCTTGGGTTCAGCAAGTGCCTGGGAGGGAGAAAGATGGAAGGAGATGGTATGAAAAACATAAAGAGAGGTGGCAAGCAGAGGAATCGTAGAAAAAGGAGGGCTCAAATGAGGGATTCGGAAATTTCTTTGGAAGTGACTGACGACTTGATCAAGGAAAAGTTTGCCTGGTCTAGACAAAAGCTATGCCCTTTGGATCTAAACCCTGCTATCATGGCTGAAAAGAAAAACAACCCTTGAAAACCCACCCAGGAAGAATTTAAGCAATCAAAACAGACAATTGGGGCTTTCCACTTCTTCCACCATGGAAAAGTTATTGTGCATGACCAATCTGATCACCATGCTCTGGTTGCCGTCATTGAATTTGTGCCTTTGGATCAACTATCTGAGCAAGATAAGAAATATATCAACTTTGTGAAGAAATTCCTTCACTGTTCAAAAAAATTTGTCAACCTGGTTGGTCCCTCAAGATCTTGGGGTGGAAAAATGTGGGCGATTGGTTGGCAAAAATCAATGAACCCTTTGGAGTTATTTGGACGTTATGTGAAGAAATCATCCATTAGATCTTCTCCTCAAGAGTAAGCTGTCCTCAACCTGAAGGCCGACAAAGTATCCCAAATTTTAGGACAAATGTTTCGTAATTTGGCCAAACTTGCCTTTGAATCAAACCGTGATACCATGAAGGACAGCAACATCCCCTCTTTCTCTTTGTTGGAATTTGGTTCCAAGCCTACACCTTTTTATTGCTCCCCACAACTCACTTTCACCTTGGATTCTTTTTACAATTCTCCTCATATTGACAAAGGCGACATCTCTGGCTATTCCTTTTTACTTGTGGTCCCAACCAAAAAATCAAATGGTCGACTTATTGAAGATATGGATGAATATCAAGTTTCGGAAGGTCAATTTGTTTTTCCTGACCTTGGCTTTGGAATTGATTTCAAGCAAAAAGGTATAGTCAAAATGGTTTGGGCGGCTAACAAGTACAAGCACTGTACCTTTCCAGCTGTGAACACAGAAACCCATACCAGAATGGCCATGTCACTCCAAATTAATAAAAAAACTCAGAGCACTTGTAGGGACATGATAAACGGCCAAATTTACTCTAGAGAAAAAAATATCAATAAAAACCAAAAAGATTTGTATATTGGTGGGGTTAAGAATGCTCTCAAACGTTGATGTAGTAAAAAATAATTTGTTTTTCTTTCATCCATGCAAATATATTTACAAGCCCAGCATTTGAGTAATCTGCTATATTTCTTCTACCAATCTACCACTGCCAATGCAAGCCAAAGCTACTGATACCTTATCCTTTTTTTCGTTTGCCCGTTGTTCCCTCTCCTTTTCCAGTTGCACTTGCTGCCAATCCTTCTCTTTTTCCTCTTTTTGAAACTCTAGCTCAGCTTGTTTCAACCTCCACTCAGCATCCAATTTTTGTTGATTAGCCAAAGTCTTGGCTTGCTGCTTTTGACCATCCATGGCCAGTTGGCGATCCAACTTTTGCTTTTCAAACTGAAGTTTATCTGATTCAATTTGTGATTTCACTATTTTTTGGAGGGGAATGGCAATGAGCATTATTTTGAAAGCAAGTATATTGAATCAATCAACTTATATGAATCTTGCTTCTCCATGATTTCTTCAAAGCCCGAAAAACTGGAAGTGTTTCTCCTCTTTTGATGACTTTTGGGGTTGACATTGATGGAATTGGAGGCCTTTTGCTTACCCTTGGCAGAGGAGGTTTGAGTCTGAAAGTCCTCACTAGTATTTGAAGGCGATGTGGGAGGCCCCATTGGCTTGAGTTTTTGGCCAATCAAAAATGGATGAGCCTGTTTTTTTACAATGTAAATCAGTCAGGAGCAACCAGAAAGAATCAAAAAAAATTTAGTTCCTTACTTGAGCAGATGATGATGGCAACGGTGATCCAGGAACAAAATCCTCCTCATTGGGCAAGTTCTCCAGTTGTTCTGCCCCAGGAAGAGAGCAATCAAAAGAAGGAAGTGAGGGGTCCAAGGTCAGGATTGACTGATCAATCAATACCAAAGTAGAAGTGATTGGAGCCAATTGTGTTTGAATATCCTCCTCGTCATCAGATGGGGGCCACTCCAAGGCCAAGGTTTCATCAAGGTCCCCGTTGTTAGGCTGAGCATCCCCAGCCAAGTCCTTGGCATCAACGGAATCGGATTGTTAGGCATTGAAAGCAGCTAGGGGGGTGATGTTGGCCTTCTTTCCCAAGATTTCATCCATTTGAATATAAGAAGGACAAATGGAGTCCAACTTATCAACCACCGAGTTTATTCCTTTGGCTTTGTCCAAGTCGGTGATACCAAAGCCAGTGGAGATAGACATGGAGTGGGCCTTTTTGTACTTGGCTCAATAGTTTTTGAACCGCTCCCTCATCTGTTTGGATGACAGATCCAGCCTACCTTTTGTTTTGTTCTTGAGTTCATTGGCCATCAGGAGATAAACATTGACCTTAGAGGATTGAGGTTGGCCAACACGTGTTTTGTTGTCGGATCCAAAGCAGGCATCATAGTTGGAGGTAATTTTCAGCCAGTTTACCAGGATGATGTGATCAGCTCTCTTGAGCTGACTTGAGCCCTTGGAAGCTGATGGGGGAGGATTGTTTGTTTTGGAGTTCCTTGGCAATGTTCTCTTGGGTGTGTTGGACTTGTGGGGGGAAATTCGATGAGGGGCCATTTGAAAGAGTTTGGGCTACGCAAGTGATGAGAGCAATAAAGTGATGAGAGTGGTGAAGTTTTGAGAGCGATAAAGTGGATGAGAGTGATCAAGTGATGAGAGCGGTTAAGTGATGAGAGTGATGAAGTTTTGAGAGCAATGAAGTGGATGAGAGTGATCAAGTGATGAGAGCGATAAAGTGATGAGAGTGGTCAATCAATTTTATGATGAGGGTGGGGGTAAAAAATTTTCCGATGAGGTTGGAGGTAGAAGGAGGTGGGAAGACAGGGCGTATGACGCGGACAGGTGGTGGAAGCATTTAAATACTTTATTTGAAAAAACCCACTTATTTCAGGTTAACTTTGACACGTCTGATCTGAAATAAGTGGGTTTTTTGGATTTTTAATGGCGGGTTTGAAATGTTGGATTTGGGTTGAAACCTGCCATTAAAAAATGGTGGGTTTGGTTAACTTTGATACCCCCTATTGAAGTGATGGGGAACCTATACCTTACTCAAAAATGGCTGTCTTAAATACCCACGTTGTTGCATGGGTGACTTGCATTGTATGTACAGGGGGGGGGAGTAAGTCTTCACACTGATTTGTGAAATGAAAATACCAGGAAATTTTATTTTTCTTGGAAAATAATCTGAGAATGGATGAGTTCAATCCAACTCAAACTGTTTTGAATCAACATAAATATGACAAAGATCAAAAATTTCTCGCACTTTATTTTTCAATATAGGTGAATGTCTGCCAGAAAGCTCAAAACAAGATTGTTCTCAGAAACTTTTCTGATTATTTTTTCAGTCATTTTAAAAATTTGATATTTCCTTTTATTAGGGTGTATCAATGTTATGCAAACCCACCATTTTTTAATGGCAGGTTTCAACCCAAATCTGCCATTAAAAATCAAAAAACCCCACTTATTTCACATCAGATGTGTCAAAGTTACCTTAAAATTAATGGGGTTTTTCAAATAAATCATATAGAGGCCTTCAACAGCTCAACCACGCTTAATTCCACATCATCACCCCTGGTTTCATCCTCCAACCTTATTGGAACACTTCATCACTCTCATTGCTTCATCACTATCCCCATCACTTCATCACTCTCATTGCTTCATTGCTATCCTCATCACCTCATCACTCTCATTGCTTCATTGCTATCCTCATTGCTTCATCACTCCCATTGCTTCATTGCTATCCTCATCACTTCATTGCTATTTTCATCACTTCATCACTCTCATTCTTCATTGCTATCCTCATCACTTCATCAATCTCATTGCTTCATTGCTATCCTCATCACTTCATCATTCTCATTGCTTCATTGCTATCCTCATCAATTCATCACTCTCACCTTGCTTTATCACTTTCATCACATCCATCCTCTCATTGCTTCATTTCTTCATCACTTCATCCCCCCATTCATCACATCCTAAGTGTCATTGCTTTATTGCTTCATCACTTCATCCCACTAACTCTTTTCAAATGGCCCCTCAGCAACACTCCCCCCACAAGTCAACTCAACCAAAGAAAACATTCCCCAGGAACTCAACATCCAACAATCCTCCCCCATCAGCTTCCAAATGCTCAAGTCAGCTCAAGAGAGCTGATCACATCATCCTGGTAAACTGGCTCAAAATTCTGTCAAACTATGATGCTTGCTTTGGATCCAAAAATGAAACACAAGTTGGCCAACCTCAATCCTCTAAGGTTAATGGTTATCTCCTGATGGCCAATAAACTCAAGAATAAAACCAAAGGTAGGCTGGATCTTTCATCCAAACAGATGTGGGAGAAATTCAAGAAATATTGATTCAAGTACAAAAAATCCCCCTCAATGTCAATCTCCACTGGCTTTGGTATCACCAACTACGATAAAGCAAAGGGAATCAACTCAGTGGTTGATAAGTTGGAATCCATTTGTCCTTTTTATGTTCAAATGGATGAAATATTTGGAAAGAAGGCCAATATCACCCCTTTAGCCACTTTTGATGCCCAAAAATCAGATTCAATTGATGCTGAGGACCTTGCTGTCAATGCTTGGCCTAGCAATGATGATCCCAATGAGATCTATGAGTGGCCTCAATCTGATGTGGAGGAGGATATTCCAACAGAATCAGCTCCAATAACTCCTACATCAGCATTGATAAACAATTCAAACCCTTCCTTTGACCCCTCACTTCCTTATTTGGATTTCTCTCTTCCTGGGGTGGAAGAACTTAAAGACTTGGCAAAAAAGGATCAAGTTATTCCCGTATCACCACCATTGGAATCATCTGCTCAAGTAAGGAACCAAGATCATTTCTCTTCTGTCTGGTTAATCCTGACTGATTTATATTGTAAAAAAAAACAGGCTCATCCATTCCTGAATGGCGAAATACTCAAGCCCATGGGGCCTCCCACATCCCCTTCAAATGAGAGCAATGATATTCCCACACAAACCTCCTCTTCAAAGGGAAAGCAAAAGGCCTCCAATTCCATTAAACTCAGCCCTAATAGCTTTCAAAAGCGGAGAAACACTTCAAATTTTTCTGGCTTTGAGGATATCATTGAGAAGCAAGATTCAAGTAAGTTCATTGATTGATTTTACTTGCTTTCAAAATCAAGCTCATTCATGTTCCCCTCCAAAAAACAGTGAAATCACAAATAGAATCCAAAAAACTTCAATGTGAAAAGGGGAATTGGGATCTTCAACTGGCTATTGATTTTCAAAAGCGGAAAGATGAGATTTTGGCTCATCAACACAACTTGGATGCTGAGTGGAAAATCAAACAGGCTGAGCTGTAGAATTAAAAAGAGGAAAAGGAGAAGTATCAAGAGCAAGAACAACTTGAAAAGGAGAGGGAAAGGCTAGCCACAGAAAAAAAAGATAGGTTATCAGTAGCCATGGCATGTATTGGTAGCAGTAGAACTTGGGATGAAATAAAGGAAATCAATCAATTGCTTGGTTTTTAAATTTATTTAATTTGATCAAAATATTTGGATGTTGTTTTCTATCATAGCTTCACCGTTGGAATCAAACAAATTTGTGTGCAATGCCCAAAACTTTGCTTGGATTTACAGATGTCTGGTCTGCATTTTAACCCAGACCAACTCCACCAACTCCTCCTGGTACCCCATGCCTTCTTGGCGATGGCTCTTTTCATCACCAACCCAGGTTTTTTTTAGTTTTTCATTTTTTTCATCCTTCCCTAGGTCCTCATGCTACTTCCCTTTGTACTGTCTCCTCTCTTCCTCTTCTATTTTCTTATGATTACTTGGTCAATGTTGTACCCCGCTCTGGGGGCTGGTCTAGCGCCATTCAATCCCCTCTGGCCTGCAGAGGCAGTATATGTCCATTTTTTATATCATTGTTTGCAATGAAATCATGCAAAAGTACACTTAAAAAAAAGAAAAAAAAAAAGGTGGGGATTTCATCACCCCCCTACCAGACAGCAAGCAAGGGGGGGACAGGCTTGGTTTAGCAATCAAGGGGGGTATTTGATCACCCCCCACCTAGCAAGCAAGGGGGGGGGGGCTTGGGCAGGGGGCAAATTCATCACCCCCCACCAGCTTGGAAGCAAGGGGGGGAAGGCTTTTTTGAGCAAGCAAGGGGGAGACAGGCTCCTTGGAGCAAGCAAGGGAGCATTTGGTCCCCCCCGCCCCACCTAGCAAGCAAGGGGGGGAAGGGCTTGGGAAGGGTGGGGAATTCATCACCCCCCCCATCAGCTAGCAAGCAAGCGGGGGGACAGGCTCTTTTGAGCAAGCAAGTCAGGAGACAACCCTTCCTCTCAGCAAGCAAGGGTGGAGAAAAGGCTGATTTGATCCCCCCACCCCACATAGCAAGCAAGGGGGGAAGGGCTTGGGCAGGGTGGGGAATTAATCACCCCCCCCCCCCCCATCAGCTAGCAAGCAAGCGGGGGGACAGGCTTGTTTGAGCAAGCAAGGGGGGAGACACCCCTTCCTCTCAGAAAGAAAGGGCAGAGCGCAGGCAGATTTGACCCCCCCCCCACCTAGCAAGCAAGGGGGGGAAGGGCTTGGGCAGGGTGGGGAATTCATCACCCCCCCCCCCCCCCATCAGCTAGCAAGCGAGGGGGGGACAGGCTTGTTTGAGAAATCTAGGGGAGAGAGAGGATCCTTTGAGCAAGCAAGGGGTGTTTGACTTTTTGCTGGTGACAGTTGAAAGCTTCATCAAGCTTTCCTGTCCACTGTCATCAGAAAACCCAGTTTTTGGGGCAGTGTGAGAGGGAATCAGTTTGATATTTGCTGGGACCGCGGACAGGAAAAATTGATGAAGCTGTCTGCTGTTGTGGTGACCAATCCAGGACACCACGGGAAAAAAAAAATATTTTTTTTTGGTTGTACCCCTATGGGTACCTTCATTTCCCCCCATCTCTCAACTTCTCCCTGTCCTAGCGGTCTAGGACAGGCCTCTTGCCTGTCTCTCCGCTTCGATCCCCCCCTCCTATGTTCAACTCCTACATGTCGCGCTTGCGGCCCTGACTTTTGGCGACGCAAGCGATCGTCAAACCACCTTCAACAATCCCCTCATCCAACCGACGCCGTCGCTTGTCGCGACGGTCGTCAACTATCATTTGATTGATCTCATCATACCCTCCATCTCAACCTATCAGAGCATCATCATCACCCACTCCGTCATCATCAGCTCCAGAGGATCCCACTCAATCCACTCATCAACCATGCCATTGACGACCATCAACTGATCCAACCAACGACCGCGAGTGACCGCTTGCGGCCGTTGGAACCTTCACCCCGCTGTTGCCACCGATCGGGCGACAACAGCCGTTGTTGACACCCGCAACCGCTGTCGCGGGTGTCCATCTGGTTGCCCGCAGTCATTCTTGATGCGGGCAACATTTCTTTTTTTTTTTTTTTCCTCTCATGTCATCTTTTTTTTTTATGTTTTCATTTTCCCGCACCTATTTGTAGTATCTCTTGTACATAGTATACAGGGCCTCATGTCTATAAAAGGAGGGGCTCTCCCCTGCCTTTTGGCCCGGCATCCCATCAGACCATCATCATCTCATCTCATCTGTTTCCCCCATCATCATAATCAACTTATCCGTGGGCATCCTTCCCCACTTATCTGAGCAACTTATCCGGGTATATACATGATTGCCCCTTGATCCTTTGAGCCTCCGTACTCAAACTCTGTCCCTTGTGACCTTGATCCTTATCACCAACCAATAGCCTTGCTGGTTGAAGAAGAATTCCTGTCTGTCTGAATTCTTGGGTGTGTTATACCACTCTGATCCCTTTTTCCGACCATAATGGTCTTGATCTCTCCTTGATCATCTTTCTGGAGCCAATCACGTTTGATTGAAGAGGTTTTATTAAGCTTAAAAACCTGGAGTGTTATACCTCCCTTCTTCTTTAAGGTTGAATTTTGCCACGCTATTCTTGAGTCCCTTGAGAAGTGTTGGGATATTCTTGCTTGAATTTGTTATTGATTTGCTTCTAGAGCTTCATAAACAAATTGCTTTTGTTTTGTTCAGCCTCCCACAGTTATCTGGTACCCTTCAAGCGCTTGATTGCGGAGAGTTGGGCAGGTTCATTGAGAACCTGGAGGTTGGTTGGGATTGAGTTGATCTTTCCTAATCAGCTGCTGACAACCAGAGTTATTAGCTTGTGGGCGTTGTTACTTACAACTGCCTTGTTCTATTGAACTCTGAACAAACCTTAACTTATTTGTTCAAGTCTTTACCTGCACCATCTTGCCTCAGATAGTGTTGTTTCCATTGCTACCGACAACTCTTATCCTCTTCCCTTACTTTTATTTCTCATCCATAAGGTTCTGGACCTTGATTCCGGTTGCATTTAAATATTATTGTAACTCCTAGGAGGGCAGCCTAAACAGCACCTTTCCCCTCCACAGAACTGCCACGGCTTAGCACCGTTTGGAGTCTTACATTTGGTCCCCCGGGCCGGGATTGAACCAGCAACCTTGGGATTTACAGTCCCAAGACATTTAAAGTCAACCTTGAAATCCGATCTTTTTTTTTTTTTTTTTTTTTCTCTTCTCAAATCTGATCCGTGGAGGCAACTTATCCTAGAAGTAAGTCCTCCCAACTTGTGCACCGCTTGGGCAAGATACTTGTTGTTTTTGGCAAAACCCTACTCTTGCCACACTTGTGAGCCACTTTGGAAATCTGCTCTTTGGATCCCCTAGGAACTCTGTTATTTGATATGGCATCTTCCGCTACTCCAACCACCTCTGTCCGACCTAAGATGGTAAAGATCAAACATCAGAACAAGAACTTAGGCTTCAACGGTACAAATGTTGAGCGATTCTTGGACTCCTACAAAATGGCTGCTGAAGTGGATGGAGCTAGTGAATTTGATATGGCTTATCAGTTGCAATTCTTTATCTCCTCTGATGAAGTTATGGAGGTAATCGAGTCTTTCGAGGGATTTGAATCCCATAACTGGACGCTTCTCAGGAAGGCTATTTTGGCATACTGGGGTAAAATAGATGTGGCTAGGTTTACTCTGCAGGATTTGGATGCTCTGGTTTCTCAGTGGATCTCCAATGGTGGTATTTCTTCAGCCTCTGACTATCAGATTTTTAGGAAGTCTTTGGATCCCATTCAAAACTATCTTATCCAAAACAATCACATTGACACGGTGGACAAAATTTGAGCAAAGTTCTTCCAATCTTTTTCGTTGGCTGTGCAGGAAAGGATTAAAGAAGAACTGGTCAAATCTGGATGCATGATTACCACCAGGGATAATCGATTCAAGCTCCCTGTTTTTCTTACCCTTAGGAGTACTGTGGATAAAGTCATGAAAGGTCAAACTGCTCTTACCTTTGAAAAGCCTAGAACTACTGAACCGGTCCATGCTCCTTCTTTTAAAGAGTCAAACAATATTATGATTAAAATGGAGGCAGATCGTAGGCCTAAAGCAGATCCTAATTCCAATTGAGAACCTACTACTATAGATGAAATCACCAAGTTACTTAGAGCCTTTGAGAACAAAATAGATCAAAAGATTTCTTCACTAGCTACTCCTAAAACTCCTTCTTCTGTCCCCAAATCAACTCTGGTCTGTTACTACTGTCATAGGGAAGGCCATGGAACCGGACGATGCCAAGAACTTCAGAAGGACCTAAAGGAAAAGTTGGTAGAGCAGAGGGGGAACAATTACTTCCTCCCTAATGGTGCTCTAATCCCTTTTGACTCGTCTTGTCCTATCCGACATGTGGTGGCCTCTTACCAGCCATCACCTCCTGTGAAAGCATCTCTTGCTTCCTTTGAATTTCGATCATCCTGTGGTACCCTCCAACCTTGGTATCCCCCAGCTATTTCTTCCTCTAGTCTTTCTGGGACTACTTATCAATCTGATCCAGCCAGGAAACAACATGAGGAACCTAAACCTCATAAGGCTCCTTCCTTGCCAACTTCAATCCTTCAAAAACCCGTTAAACGTCGATCATCACTTGAGCCTCCTTCCTCTGATGTAGAAGACATGGAGGTGGAAAAGGAACCACTCATGTAAAGGTTCCCAGATCACCCTGATCCTTCTCCCTCACCTCAACCTTCTAATCCTATCTTAGATTCTGCGTCACCTGAACTTCCTCCCTCCACCCAGCCCAAAGTTTGATTTGAAAGGGGCATCTCCAAGGCTCACCCCAATGCTGTGGAGGGAGTATTAAAGAAAATTTCTGATCTCAAAATTCCTGATCTATCTGTGGCTGAACTCCTATCAATCTCTCCATCTGTTGCTGAAGGAATGAAGAAATGGGTCTCTTGTCAACGTGTGGAAATTGGCCCTGAAGAACTCAAAGTCTCCTCTGGCACTTTAATGGAGGACTCTGGTGGAACCAGTCCTTCTTTAGACTCCAACCTTTATTCCTGTCCCCTTGGCTTCCTTCCTTGTTATCTTGGTGACTCAGCTAAAACTGTTTCTCCTCTTGTGGATTCTGGATCTCAGCTTAACTTAATCTTGGATGCTATGGCCTGCAAGCTCAAACTTAGTCCTAGGGTCAGCTTCAACTCTGCAGTGTATGGGATAGGAAATCAAGCTTGTGAACTGGTTGGTATTGCTGAGGATGTACCGGTCAGGATTGGTGGAAATATTGTTGGAACCTGCCACTTTTGGATCACTCGTTTGGACAGTCCTATGATCTTGGGACAACCCTTCTTAATGGACTTTGGTGCAACCCTGATGTTTTCTGATCAAGTTGGGGAGAGAATTCTTCTCCCTGATGCTGATGGAAGGAAAATTGAAGTTCCTCTTTGCTCTTTGGATTCTGGTTGTTGGGAAAGAGATTTTCCTGGTCATTCTCCCAAATCATCTTTTAAGGGGAAGCAGAAGGATAACTCTAGTTCCTCTCATTTTTTAGGGGAATAGTTGATCCTACTAATAGTTGTAGTTCTTTTCAGCCTCAGACTGCAACTCAAGGGTCAACTCCCATCCCTCAGGCTTATTTTTCATTCCTTTCATCATTCTCTTCTGAGCTCAAGAATATTAAAAAACAAAAACATATCAAAATAGAAAAATCCAAAAATATTTCTTCTCCATCTCCTTCTCTCTCTGGATCTGTTGTGTCTTCTTTTCCTTCTACTTTTGATTCTGATCAATCTTCTCTCAGTTCCGGTTCAAATCTCCGCAATGAGTCTAAACTAGATCCTAATTGCAATTCCGTTTTTGGTGATTTTGGTATGAAGGAATATGGGCTTCAGTGGAGGCAATTTGGGGTACAAGTAAGTCCTCCCAATTGTGCACTTCCAGGGCAATCTTTTACCGTCATTTTCGAAACCCTACCTTGTGCCACACATGTGAACAACTTATTATCTCCTGGTTCTCCTTTTATGGAAAAGGCACCCTTCAAGGATATTGCAAAACATTGTACTTGGAAGATGTTGGAACTTGGACTCAGCTTTTGTAATCAAGTCTCTCTGGTCAACTCTTGGAGGAAACAAGAACTTCTCTCTTTTGCCACTAAGTATAAACCAGTTGCTAGGAAGATCCAACCAGTCAACCAGCCTATGCCTCTCAACCTCAATCCTCCCCTTATGCGTCCTCCTCTATCTTGCAATCCTTACTGTGGTCTTCCTCAATCTCTTACTGGTCCCTTTGAGCCTAATGGACGGGTCACTGAAGAACGTCTGAAGGTGGTCAACTTTGGTCCAGATGGATGGCTTCTTCCTGATGAGTTAAATTTAATCAAAAATGTTTTATCTCTAAGGGAAAAATCTATTGCTTTCTGTGAAGAAGAGAGAGGTCTCTTGCGGGAATCCTATGGCCTCCCTTATATCATCCCTGTAGTTGAACATGATCCTTGGCAAAAGAAAAAGATCCCTATCCCTGCTGCTAAAGTTGAAGAATTCATCAAGTTGGTCTGGGAACGAGTTCAAACTGGCCTGTATGAACAGTCAACTTCTAGTTACTCCAGCCCCGTCTTCTGTGTCCTCAAGAGTAATGGTAAACTTAGAATAGTTCATGATCTTCAACCTCTTAATAAAGTTACTATTAAAGACTCTGGTATCCCTCCTGCTACTGAAGAATTTGTTGAATCCTTTGCGGGGAGAGCTTGCTATGGTCTAGGGGATATTATGGGTGGCTATGACGAACGATCCTTAAATCCTATTTCTCGTCCTCTCACTACTTTCAATACTCCTCTTGGCCGATTTCAACTTACTCGATTGCCTCAAGGAGCCACCAACTCGGTTGCAGTCTATCAGGCTCAGATGATGTGGATCCTCCAGGATGAAATCCCTGATCATGCTGGTATCTTTATTGATGATGGAGGAATTAAAGGTCCAGTATCTGACTATGATAATGAGCTCTTACCTTGGAATTCAGGAATTCGTCGTTTTATCTGGGAATATGCTACTACCTTGGAGAGGATTCTGTTTCAAATCGAGGAATCTGGCCTTACTGTCTCTGGATCCAAACTGGCGGCTTGTGTCCCTGCTCTGGAAATTGTTGGTGATGTGGTCTGCAAGGAAGGAAGAAGGATGGCACCAGCCAAAGTCAACAAGATCATCTCTTGGCCTACCCCAATCAATCCAACTGAAGTTAGGGGCTTTCTAGGTGTTGTCACTTATGTTAGAATCTTTATCCCATCTTTATCCGAAATCTGTGCACCCTTGCGTTGTCTAACCAGAAAAGATGCTGAATGGATTTGGACCCAAGATTGTGAATGTGCTTTCCAGCTACTCAAAAGGATAGTTGGTAAAGACATAGTTTTGAAAAAGATCTCTTATGGACCTGGAGCTGGCAAGATCAAGCTGGCTGTTGATTCTAGTTATCAATCTGTTGGGGCTGTCCTTACTCAGGAAGATGAAAATGGTTGGGACCGTCCTGCTCTTTATGAATCTTTGTTGTTTTCAGATGTAGAATCTAGATACTCCCAGCCCAAACTGGAACTCTGTGGTGTGGCTCGAATGATGAAGAAACTTCAAACCGTTCTCTGGGGCCAACATTTCGAATTGCAAGTTGATGCTCAATCCATCATTGAAATAATCAATGCTCCCAGTCTTCCCAATGCTCCTATGACTCGTTGGGTGGCCTTTATCCAGCTTTTCTCTTTTGATATTGTTCACAGGCCGGGAAAATCTTTCACCATGCCTGACGGTTTATCTCGACGACCTCTTGGGAACAACAAATCTGATGTTGGAACCGATTTCAATGAAGAGGAACCTTTAATCCAACCTATTTTCTCTTTTTCTTCTTGAAATTATTCTGGCTTTCAACAAGGCTCCTGGCTTAAATTAGAGCAGTACCTTTCAACTCTTCAAAAACATCCTGATCTCTTTGCTAAGGAATTTCAATCTCTTAAACAAAAGTCTTCTAATTTTTTTGTTCAAGGCTCTAGACTTATGAAGAGAGGCAATCCTTGTGCTCTTATTGTTGTTACTATTCCCTCTAAACAAGATTCTATCCTTGAAAGTCTCCATGAAGGCCTTGGTCATCGTGGGGAAACCAAAACTTATTGACGATTATCCGAACAATTCTGGTGGCCATCTTTGAAGAAATCTGTCTCCCAATGGTGCAATAGTTGTGAAGTTTGTCAAAAATGTGATCTTAGGCGCCCAGCTGAAATTTGTTATCCTACTGGGGAGTCCACTGTCTTTGGAAGGATTTCTATGGATGTGGTTCATATTAAGGCAGGTGGTGCTAAGTACCTCATTGTGGCTAGAGATGATTTTTCCGGATGGGTTGAAGCAAAATTTCTTAAGAACCTTAGCTCTGAATCAGTGGCAGCTTTCCTCTACAAGACCTGGACAATGCGTTATGGCCTGGCTCAATCTTACTCTACTGATGGTGGCTCTGAATTTGGGGGCAAGCTTGCTGAAATGATCCAATCCCTTCCTGTACAAGATAGAGTTACTACTCCTTATTATCCTGAAGGCCAAGGCATGGTGGAACAAGGCCATGCCCCTTTGAAGGGTGCACTTGTTAAACTGGCTGGTGAAAGTGGCAAGAATCGTCGCAAATTCCTTCCTCTTGTTCTCTTCTCTGATCGAATCTCAACCAAAAGGACTACTGGCTACTCACCTTATGAAATCATCTTTGGTCAAAGAGCAGTCCTTCCTTTGGATCTGGAAATGGAATCTTTCTTGGGTATCTCTTGGGAAGAGGTGTCCTCAACTACTGATCTGTTAGTTGCTAGATCCAAGAAACTGGAGCGAAGTGAAGACGTTTGTGATGAAGCTTATCAAAAGATGATGGATTCCAGAGCAAAATCCGTCCAGTATTGGGAGGACAAGCACTCTAATCAAATCAGGGAGCCCTTGAACCCTGGTCACCTAGTTTTAGCTTATAATTGATCTTTGGAGACCCAGTGGGGAAAGCTTTTCTCTAATCGTTGGAATGGCCCTTATCGAGTGGTTCATCAAGTTAGAGGTGGATCTTATGTTTTGGAGGAGCTGGATGGTACTCGGTTGGCCAGAAGGTTCTCTGCTGATCAAGTCAAGAAGTTTCATTGTCGTGGGAGCAACTTATCTCAGAAGTAAGTCCTCCCAATTGTGCACCACCAGGGTCATTTGCTGCGTTTTTGTTGTAAAACTCTACTGTATGCCACATATGTGAGCACCTGGGACGTCCTCCTTGTTCTATTCCTGCCGCTTCTAGGGCTCATTTGGAAGAATCAAGATATTTTCCTCAACTCTTCAATTGCTCTCAAGATCAAGAAATGGCCAATCTTTGCTTCAATTTCTTTGTTCCCTGCCTTTTTTTAATCCCTTCAGATTTTAGATGCAGACTAGGGACAGTCTGTAAGTTGGGGAGAGATGTGGTGACCAATCCGGGACACCACGGGAAAAAAAAAAAAATTTTGGTTGTACCCCTATGGGTACCTTCATTTCCCCCCATCTCTCAACTTCTCCCTGTCCTAGCGGTGTAGGACAGGCCTCTTTCCTGTCTCTCCGCTTCGATCCCCCCCTCCTATGTTCAACTCCTACTTGTCGCGCTCGCGGCCCTGACTTTTGGCGATGCAAGCAATCGTCAAACCACCTTCAACAATCCCTTCGATCCTTCCTGATCCTCTCATCCAACCAACGCCGTCGCTTGTTGCGACGGTTGTCAACTATCATTCAATCGATCTCATCATACCCACCATCTCAACCTATCAGAGCATCATCATCACCCACTCCGTCATCATCAGCTCCAGAGGATCCCACTTGATCCACTCATCAACCATGCCATCGACGACCATCAACTGATCCAACCAACGACCGCAAGCGACCGCTCGCGGCCGTCGGAACCTTCACCCCGCTGTCGCCGCCGATTGGGCAACGACAGCCATTGTCAACACCCGCGACCACTGTTGCGGGTGTCCATCTGGTGGCCCGCAGTCATTCTCGATGCGGGCAACATTTCTTTTTTTTTTTTTCCTCTCATGTCATCTTTTTTTTTTATGTTTTCATTTTCCCGCACCTATTTGTAGTATCTCTTGTACATAGTATACAGGGCCTCATGTATATAAAAGGAGGGGCTCTCCCCTGCCTTTTGGCCCGGCATCCCATCAGACCATCATCATCTCATCTCATCTGTTTCCCCCATCATCATAATCAACTTATCCGTGGGCATCCTTCCCCACTTATCTGAGCAACTTATCCAGGTATATCCATGATTGCCCCTTGATCCTTTGAGCCTCTGTACTCAAACTCTGTCCCTTGTGACCTTGATCCTTATCACCAACCAATAGCCTTGCTGGTTGAAGAAGAATTCCTGTCTGTCTGAATTCTTGGGTGTGTTATACCACTCTGATCCCTTTTTCCGACCATACTGGTCTTGATCTCTCCTTGATCATCTTTCTGGAGCCAATCATGTTTGATTGAAGAGGTTTTATTAAGCTTAAAAACCTTGAGTGTTATACCTCCCTTCTTCTTTAAGGTTGAATTTTGCCACGCTATTCTTGAGTCCCTTGAGAAGTGTTGGGATATTCTTGCTTGAATTCGTTATTGATTTGCTTCTAGAGCTTCATAAACAAATTGCTTTTGTTTTGTTCAGCCTCCCACAGTTATCTGGTACCCTTCAAGCGATTGATTGCGGAGAGTTGGGCAGGTTCATTGAGAACCTGGAGGTTGGTTGGGATTGAGTTGATCTTTCTTAATCAGCTGCTGATGACCAGAGTTATTAGCTTGTGGGCATTGTTACTTACAACTGCCTTGTTCTATTGAACTCTGAACAAACCTTAACTTATTTGTTCAAGTCTTTACCTGCACCATCTTGCCTCAGATAGTGTTGTTTCCATTGCTACCGACAACTCTTATCCTCTTCCCTTACTTTGATTTCTCATCCATAAGGTTCTGGACCTTGATTCCGGTTGCATTTAAATATTATTTTAACTCCTAGGAGGGAAGCCTAAACAGCACCTTTCCCCTCCACAGAACTGCCACGGCTTAGCACTGTTTGGAGTCTTATACTGTCACCCGCAAATCTAGTTGTTGGAGCGGCATGAGAGAAAATCCATTTGCTATTTGCTTGTGACAGCAGACAGCTTCATCAAGCAATCCTTTCCGCTGTCATCAGCAAATCAAATTTGGTGGGCTAATGAAACACCAAAGCGGTCACAGCTTTGACTGCTGCCAGATTTCAGCATTTCACCTTGACTCCTGCTGACAGAAGGCTCAAAGAGGCCAGTCAATGATGAATGCTCCCACATGCTGGTGTCCCCCATTGACTTTAATATAAAAGCCTGCATCTACTCCCTTTTCCTCTTAGCAACATTCTCCCCCTCAACCATTTAAATTTGAAAATGAACAATCCATCCGCTACTCTTTTGACAAAAGTGAATAACCCAGTCCTTCACTTATTCCTTGTTTCCCTAGAAGGTGATTTTTTTTTTCAACTAAAGAATGCCAGAGATTGAATGCCTTGTGTGAATGCGTCCATTAAGGTAACCATGCAAAGTGCTTTCTAATTGATGGTGGTATTTGATTGATTTTGCTGTGACCGCGCCATGCCTGAAACATTGAACCTTTCTTTTTTTGACCCTTGGTTTTCCTAATATCACCCATCTCATTCCAATAAAATACTTCCCACAGGCACTTGAACAACACTTAATGACATTCCTTTCTTACACCCCACTGGGTTGCGGCAGTTTGGTGAGGAGGAGGGAGGAGTGAACCAGTTTTTTGGTGGGGTGAGGTTTTTTTGAAGTTTTTTTTTGTCTAAGTCCACCAAAAAAAAAAAAAAAGCCATAGTCAGCCCAGGATTCTTGGTTAAACAACCAAAAAAAAAAAAATGGTGATTTTATTTTTTACCTATTTAAAAACCCAATGCTACTCATCAAAGGGAGCAATTGTGAGGGGTGGAATCCACTCTCTCATGGCCAAAGATGAGGTAGAAGATGAGGCTGGGATGACTTGAGGAGTATTAGGAATATCTTCTTTGAATATTTTGTCCCATTCATTGTTGATGTTGGCAACAAGGTTGTGAAGTATTACACAACTGATAATCCAGTTGATGAGGAGCTTCATGCCTTTGGAAGATTGGAGCGGGTTTTGCATCTCCCATAAGCTGGCCCATCTTCCTTTCAGGATTCCTGTCGCATGCTCAATCCAAACTTGTGATTGGGCAAGATGATAGTTGAAATAAGTTTTGGCTTGATCATTGGTTTGAAAATTGCAGTATGCCAGAACCACATATTTCCTGCTAGCATAAGCTGAATTGGCCAGAAGTTATTGATCTTGGTCAAAGTAGTTATCTGGTTTTTGGGAAATCTGCATCCAATTGAAAACATGTGAATCATGACAAGAACCTGGAAGGCAAGCATGGAGGGATATGAACTTCTTGTTGTTATCACAAACAGTTTTTAGTGCCACAGAGTATCTATACAAGAAAATAAAAATATTAGGTCAGTGTATTATCAAAGGCTTTGAAAAAGAAATGAATAAGTTGCCTTTTTTTCCAATCAAAATAGTTTTTTCCATCTAGCTTGGGTTTTTGACTCAAGGGAATAGTGGTTCCATCAACAAAACCAATGCAACCAGGAAAGCCTTTAGTCTCCATTACTTGAGATATCTCCTTGCGGTCTTCTTTGGTTTGCCAACAAAGGACAGAGAAATGGAAAGATAGAATAGCAATCATGACTCTTTTGGTGTATAAGTCAATGGATCCATAACTGACCAAGAATAGATTTTCTAATAAATTAATTGCTGCTTATTTCGATTCAATCCCAATATACAAATAGAAAAAGCCAGCTGGATAGCTGGATTACGTTGAGGATCCCAAGAATTGTTCTGGAAGATGTGGTGGTCTTCAATAATCCCCAAAAGTATCATGAAAGAAGGCAATAAAGTTAGGAAAAGTTGCTGGAAGCTTAAGTTGGGCAGTAGGTGAAGCTTTTGCATTTTATACATAGGTTTGTGGAGAGTGTGTCTTTTTGGAACCATGTATTGCTTTTCCAATAGATCATTCAAAGCTAACAAAGGTGGTTCCAAATTTGATTCTGAATCCAAGTCAAATAATAAAAAAAGTTCAGTCAGCTTTTCTGCATTTTCAGCTTGCTGCGGGGAAGTTTGATTGAACATGTTGAGAAAGATGGTGATTTGATGATGATGGGATTTGTCTGAAGCAATGGAGATGTGAAGCAATGGAGATGTGAAGCAATGGAGATGTGAAGAAATGGACATGGGAAGCAATGGAGATGTGAAGTGATGTAGATGTGAAGTGATGGAGATGTGAAGTGATGGAGATGTGAAGCAATGGATATGTGAAGTGATGGAGATGTGAAGCAATGGAGATGTGAAGCAATGGAGATGTGAAGAAATGGACATGGGAAGCAATGGAGATGTTAAGTGATGTAGATGTGAAGTGATGGAGATTTGAAGTGATGGAGATGTGAAGCAATGGAGATGTGAAGTGATGGAGATGTGAAGCAATGGAGATGTGAAGCAATGGAGATGTGAAGCAATGGAGATGAGATGTGTTTCATGCATATGGATTTGATGAGTTGGAGGCCTGGATTAGTGTTTTGCATGCCATGGATGGTGGATGGATGAAATGGGGGTTTTGATTTTTGAAACCCGCCATTTTGAAATACACCAGTTAGGGGGTATGTGTATTTCAGAAACCCACCATTTTTAATGGCGGGTTTGTTCAAAAAAAATGGCAGGTTTCTAATGGCGATTTTGCTAACTTTGATACACCCTATTTGGATTTTTATTTAATTTTGAAGGTGTCAAATCATTCATGCAATCAAGATGATTTATTCACTACACAATTTTTTTTATTTTTAAATTTTAATTAGTTTTCAGGCAATAGGCTGAGCCTCTCCTTAAAACCAAAAAAACCAAAAATTTTCAAAAAATTCTAGAAGCTCTCAAAAATGAAAAAATCAAATCAAATGATAATTTAGAGCTCTAAAATTGCATAAAAATTGTTTTCTCCTTGAGCTTTATGAGTTCTTGGGTACCCATCTTGATTATTTAATCAAAATACCATTAAACCCACCAAAAAATCACATTAATCTAATTTGCTTTTCCCATGAATGGAACAATTAAATTATACTAGTTTTGGTCTTTATATTTCTGTTCCGATTCTTCCCTAAAATTAAGTATATTTAAAACCACACTAACTGCAACAGAGTGGATTTATTTTTTCTCTTTCTAAAACATCTATTTTGGGGTATTTTCTATTTTTTGTATTATTTTTCAAAAAAAGATAGTTGGATTATTTTCCTAATCAATCAATTTCCATCTTAAAGAAAAGAGGCTAAGATAAATCATCATACAATATAAAATAAATAGATGGATTCTTGGACTGGATAATTTGGCCTTGAAAATGTGTCTAAAAATCAAACTACTGATTTTGACCAATCAGTTGGAAGACTTACTTCCCCCCCCCTGCACAGGGGGTAGACAAAAGTCTTTGGATTGTTTTGTAAAATGGGCACACTGTGGTACTTTTTTCAATGAGAATCAAGCCCAGGAAGCATGTTTTTTTGTGTTGGGCACTCCACAATCAATCTCACCCTCCAGTTGATGATGGTCAAGAACCCTGCCATTTTAGTTTCTCATGTTGTACCATCCAGTTTTTGATGACCAGACAGAAAAAAAAATGTTGGTAAGTAATTTATTTCAAGTTTGGCCTACTTGCTTCAATATTTATTTTTACTGATTTTTTTAAGAAAAATTGGATTTTCATAACCATGCAGGTTCCATCTAGAACATCCAGACATTCAAGTAAACAAAGCCTTAAAAAGTTTTGTTTTTTCGGAAAAATTGTAAAAACATTCAAAGCTTCTTGCTTTCAAACCAAGAAATGAATGATTCATTCTCAAATTCTTCCAATCAACTAATACTCTTCCAAAGAGGAATTATATATTTTATTTAAATGTTTGTGACTCAAAAAGCCTGGCTGAGAAATTCTCATGGATCCCAACAGTCCCAGATCACCTGTTTTCTTGGAATTGGACCCAGCTACCAAAAAATTGATGGCCATCAATTTTATAATTATTATATTGTAGTATAAAAAAACATGGCCTTTATTTTTATCTAAAATTTTCCTTTTCATCCTCCTTCAAGAAATAATCAATGAGAAATAAGATTGATGATACCACAGTTTTTCAATTTTTTTTGGATAAGGCATGTTTTTCAAGCATTTTTAATATTTGATTATTTTGTCATGAATTTAAAATTAAATTTAATTTCAGATTTTAAATTTTTTTTAAGTAAATAGAAGATGCTGAATAATCTAAATATAAAAATTGACAAAAATACAGACATTTTTATTAGTGTCAGATTTTGCTTGAAACAAGTACTTGGGACTTATTGAAAAAAATCAGCCCTTGTACTTCCAACACTTTTTTCTACCCACATTAATTCCAATTAAAATGAATTCTTGAGCTGACCACACTGTTAATTTCAGATATCATTCTGTTGTCATTGCTCCAAGCTTAAATCTTGCTGGTTGGAGCACAGACCTGTTTGGGATAACCAGATTTTTCACACCTCTTCAACAAGCTAGATCATTGAATTTGTTGAATCCTATAAGTTGTTAAATTTTTTTAAAAATTTCCCTTGTTTAGTCATTTTGTCTGTATGCCAGCCAGCATATAAGTAGTGGTTAATTGTTCAATCTTCTATTTTCCTATCTTCACAAGTTTTCAAATCCAGTGATATTGAATTTTGATATGAGTTGTATGTGTGTGAAATATTGATTTGGAGGTGAGGTGAATGGTACTTAAGTTTTTTTGATGATATATGCTAGAGAATTTACACGGCTGTTTATGAAAATCAAGTTCAATAATTCAGAATTTCTCCTGTCCAGGTTCATAAGTGGCCTTGTATTTGTCTTGCATTAATGACAGTGAGATGTTTTGGTGTAGTTTCAATGTCCAGTTTACTGGAATTTTTATGATTGTAAAAATACAAAAAGTTTTTTTTTTGAATTGCTTTATCTACAGCCCAATCAGAATTGGAATGAAAAAAATTTAAATACCAGCTCTAGCTTGCAATAAGGGAATCTCTAAAATTGGACTATGCAATGAGTTTATCTACAGAAACCTTTAGCTATTGTGGGGTATGGAAAAAGTGTCTAAAATTTAAAATTTTTGGGCTTATCAATGTATTGAGCTAGGAGAAAAACTGCATGTGCAAGATTGGGTCTTGTAAATTGAGCCAGATAGAGCAGTCAACATACACTGCTTCTTTAAGGAAGATTAGTTAGGCACAAACATTTTTGTTCTTCATTGGTGGCAGGCAAGAAAGTGGGTGTGATGGGTAACAGAGTTGAATATGGATTAAAATCAGTATATTTTCATTATTTTAGAAGTTTCAAAAATATTTTTTGTTGGTTCAGATTGTACCCAGAATTATTTTTCAAAGTTGGATTCCAACAATCATTTTCACAATTAAGATCTCCCATTTAACACCAATTATTTTTTCATGATTTAAATTTTTTTCAGGTAGTTTTCTGTGATTCTCATGTTTTAAATGTGAATGTATAGAAGCATTTATATTTTTCTATCTTTTATTATCAAATAAAAGCAAGAATTTCATTGCAAATTATTGAATCCAATACTCATGAGGAATTCATTGCAATTTTTATTCAATGATTGTGGGTATTTCTTTAAGACAAATATGTTTTTTTTTATTTTAAATAATTTATTGAACAATTATTCCATACCCTGAAATTTTTGAAGATAAGTTTCCTTTTTCATGTAAGAATTGAGTAATCCATTATCCAAATGTATTTGAAAAATAGCCCTATTTTTGCGTAAATTTCTGTAAGTAATTGAAGGTAAGTTGGTTTTCTTGTTGATGATATTTTTTTGAACTGATGAATTCCTTTGGTTTGGTAACAGGCTTTTGCTACAAATAAAGAATTATTTTCAATTAAATTATATTTATTATCTATTTTTCTGTTCCAAAAATATTTTAATTTAATAAAATTTGCATGTATATGTTGGAGAAAAATTTTAAAAAAAATTCCTGTTTTTCATATAATCTATTTCATTTTTAGTTTAATTCATCCAATATGGTGTATTATTTTGTTTTTTTAATATTTCTATGATGTGGGGTTTTACATTTTTGCTACTATTGAGAAAAACTCATGCAATGATCTTAATTGATTTGATCTTCAATATAGATTTGAACAGTTGGTAAAAGGTATGTTTTGTAATCAAATCTCTTGCTGGTATGTGAAAGTTGGTTCATTTTGGTTGGTGTCAATGTTTTTGGTATAAGATTAATTTTCTTCTTCCAATACTGGGTATTTCATAGGAACCAGTGGTGGAAACAGTGGTGGAACCAGTAGTAGGATTAGTTTTCTTTTGAATGTTTCAACAAAAGTAGAAAGTTAATTGGAGATTTTGTAGGGATTATAATGATCTAGTTTCACTAAATCATGTATTTGTATTTTAAAACTGTAGATTGATCAAGATTTCCAGTATATCAATCAGTGAAAAATTTTCTAAATTTTAATTCAAGCAAAGATTTCAAAAAAATTGCCAGACAAATTCCACATTGATCTATATACTGTGATTTTTTCTCAATTTAAAATTTGATAGATTGAATATATGATGAATTTTTGAAGGCTTTCCAGAAATGACTGTATCATTTGTTTAGCTGCTGTATCAGGATTTTTTAATGAAAATTTTTTTCCATAGATGTTACACTGCAGGTAAATATTAGGGCGTATCAAAGTTAGCAAACCCGCCATTAGAAACCCGCCATTTTTTTTGACAAAACCCGCCATTTTTAATGGCGGGTTTCTGAAATACACATACCCCCTAACTGGTGTATTTCAAAATGGCGTGTTTCATGAAAATGGAGGATTTCAATCATCAAACACGCCATTAAACCCGCCATTTATGCATCATCATCCATCCACCATCCATCACATCAAAAACACCCATCCACATCAGCAAATCCATACCGGTCCCATCTCCATTGCATCACACACATCTCTATTGTTTTTCACATACCTTCACATACCCATCTTCACACAAATCTTCAAGACAACAACAACAACAACAACAACCTCTCTACCCAAATCAAATCACCAGTGCTCATCCCATCCTTATTTGAACCATCCAATCCACCCTTCCTATCCTCACCTCCCACGCCATCCCCACCACTACCACCACCATCAACCTCAAGATCTCCCACTCATCATCTCATCCATCCATCTCCCCATCATTCCTCCACCCTCCTCCATCCCACCCACTCCATCTCCTCACCCCCGAGGCAGAACTTGAGAGTCCGTTGACCAAATCAACTCAAACTGTTTACAATTGAAACTAGGAACTATATCTCTAAACTCCATTGTAATGGTTGGGAGGATGCCGTCGTCCAAATCAAACATCCCCACCCAACTAGATCCTCACCCCCGCCATCATCCCCCTCCTCTGATTCCAAACTACAGACTCATTCCTCGGATCCTATCCATCTCTCCCCTTGGTCCCAGTTATCCTCAGACAAACCTCGACTAGCTCAATTTTCCCTCAGAAAGTTTCACACTCAACGTCGCTTCAGTGGTCCGTACCCTTGATTTACCCCATCCCCTCCAACCAGTTGCAGCTCCAGATCATCCCAAGCTTTCCAGTGGTGATCTCACTAACCCTAGGGATATCCTTCCTCTCCCCGTAGATATACCCCCTCGATCCAATCATCCTTGTCCTTGGTCAAGACCAAGGTCTGACTCCAATCAAGCTTCTAGCCGGTAGTCCAAGTCTAGGCAAATTAATCCACCTCGACTCCATTCTCCCCATTCTCATTGCCCTTGCTATCAACATCCCATGATCGCAATCAACACCTCCGCATCTCAGCCTAATCCCAACCATCTCCATCCGGCCTGTCTCATTGGCTCTTGAGTGATATCCCCTCCCATAGCCGGTCCCTCAACTTCAACAATTTCATCCCCTTTCATCCCAATCGACCGTTGTCATCATGTTCATCCTATCGGTTGACAAGCAACCAATCACTCTCCGAGATCATCTTCCCTTGATCGTCTTTGATTGTCCCTTGCCGCTTTCCTCTTCCAACCAATTAGCCTCATTCACCTATCCTCAACCCCAGTCTTCCAAACTAAGGGACGGAGGTACTCAAATCATTGTAGACAGCTGCTCCGAAGACTCTCAGGATGGACTCAATCCCGTGATTTCCGGGGGGCCAAATCCCAAAGATCGCGCCAACTGTTCAACGTGTCTATTGTAGAAGACTTTGATCAATACGTGTTGTAGACCTGTTTGAAGTCATCAGCCTACCCTCAAATCAGCCCCTCCTCCTGGGCCTTCTAAAAGATCTAAATCACCAAGAGATCAGTTACGCAAATCCGCCCGTGATGATTTACGTTGTGATCAGCCCACAGATGCGAAAAGTGAAGAGGAGGATCAATACCAGTCCACCGACGAGGAAGAGGAAGAAGCTTTGGAACCTCCAACAATCTTGAACCCCAAAAAAGTGAAACTGAAACTCCTGAATTGTATGATGCCCCGGGTTTATGTAACCAAAGCAGAAAAAGATTTAAAGTTGATGGAGCAAGGAAAACGTGCTGGAAAACTGAGACTGACCGTAGATTCAGATTCTTTGGACCCTCCTAGTGACTTGCCACAAGCTTGGAAGACCATCAACCCCCGTCTTTGGCTTAGATCATCCTCTTTGTCTTGTTCCTCACATCCAAACTCTCCCCCTCAAGCCAAAAAAACCATTGATTGACTCAATCAGCAACCAGAGCCGCCTGGATTAACCTGGGACACCAAGATGCGTTTGCGCATGAACCGCACCTCCTTGTCTACATCTCATATCTTTGATTCTTGTTGTAGTTTGGAGAGATCAATTTCTCTCGTCAGTTCGTTCTCCTCCCGCATCAGTCAGAACACTCCAAGGACCTTGGTTGCTTCCCCCTTCCGTGCCAGATCTTCCGATCTATCAAACTCTTTGAAAGATGATCATGCGCTTTGGAAAACTTACAAATCTGCAAATGGCCAACCGGCATTAAAGTTACCAACACCCAATTATCACCGCGAAAAGAGGACAGAAGGGATTGAATTTGCTGACATTTTTTTTTTTAATTTGTTTGACCGGTCTTTTTGTTTGTCCAACCCCTTTTTTGATATTGATTCCTTCACTGCCTACCAAACTCAAAATGTTATACAACCATTCAAATTTCACCTTGATCCTGACCTTGGGTGCAGCAAGTGCCTGGGAGGGAGAAAGATTGAAGGAGATGGTATGAAAACATAAAGAGAGGTGGCAAGCAGAGGAATTGTTGATTTTCATCTCTTTTTTATTTTTTTAATCCCACCATTTGTTGCCGATAATGAGAACGTTGCTGACATTTTTTTTTTTATTTGTTTGACCGGTCTTTTTGTTTGTCCAACCCCTTTTTTGATATCAATTCCTTCACTGCCTACCAAACTCAAAATGTTATACAACCATTCAAATTTCACCTTGATCCTCACCTTGGGTGCAGCAAGTGCCTGGGAGGCAGAAAGATGGAAGGAGATGGTATGAAAAACATAAAGAGAGGTGGCAAGAAGGGGAATCTTAGAAAAAGAAGGGCTCAAATGAGGGATTCGGAAATTTCTTTGGAAGTGACTGACAACTGGATCAAGGAAAAGTTTGCCTGGTCTAGACAAAAGCTATGCCCTTTGGATCTGTACCCTGCAATCACGGCTGAAAAGAAAAAGAACCCTGGAAAACCCACCCAGGAAGAATTTAAGCAAGCAAAACAGACAATTGGGGCTTTCCACTTCTTCCACCATGGAAAAGTTATCGTGCTCAACCAATCTGATCACCATGCTCTGGTTGCCGTCATTGAATTTGTGCCTTTGGATTGACTATCTGAGCAAGATAAGAAAGATATGAACTTTGTGACAACATTCCTTCACTGTTCAAGAAAATTTGTCAACCCAGTTGGTCCCTCAAGATCTTGGGGTGGAAAAATGTGGGCAATTGGTTGGCTAAAATTGATGAACCCTTTGGAGTTATTCAGATGTTATGTGAAGAAATCATCCATTAGATCTTCTCCTCAAGAGTACGCTTTCCTCAACCTGAAGGCGGAAAAAGTATCCCAAATTTTAGGACAAATGTTTTGTAATTTTGCCAAACTTGCCTTTGAATCAAACCGTGATACCATGAAGGACAGCAACATCCCCTCTTTCTCTTTGTTGGAATTTGGTTCCAAGCCTACAACTTTTGATTGCTCCCCACACCTCACTTTCACCTCGGATTCTTTTTACAATTCTCCTCATATTGACAAAGGCGACATCTCTGGCTATTCCTTTTTACTTGTGGTCCCAACCAAAAAATCAAATGGTTGACTTATTGAAGATACGCATGAATATCAAGTTTCAGACGGTCAATTTGTTTTTCCTGACCTTGGATTTGGAATTGATTTCAAGAAAAAAGGTATAGTCAAAATGGTTTGGGCGGCTAACAAGTACAAGCACTGTACCTTTCCAGCTGTGGACACAGCAACCCATACCAGAATGGCAATGTAACTCCAAATTAATAAAAAAACTCAAAGCACTTGTAGGGACATGAAAAACGGCCAAATTTACTCTAGAGAAAAAAATATCAATAAAAACAAAAAAGATCTGTATATTGGTGGGGTTAAGAATGCTCTCAAACATTTTTGTAGTAAAAAATAATTTGTTTTTCTTTCATCCATGCAAATATATTTACAAGCCCAGCATTTGAGTAATCTGCTGTATTTCTTCTACCAATCTACCACTGCCAATGCAAGCCAAAGCTACTGATACCTTATCCTTTTTTTTGTTTTCCCGTTGTTCCCTGTCCTTTTCCAGTTGCACTGGCTGCCGATCCTTCTCCTTTTCCTCTTTTTGAAACTCTAGCTCAGCTTGTTTCAACCTCCACTCAGCATCCAATTTTTGTTGATTAGCCAAAGTCTTGGCTTTCTGCTTTTGACCATCCATGGCCAGTTGAAAATCCCACTTTTGCTTTTCAAACTGAAGTTTATCTGATTCAATTTGTGATTTCACTGTTTTTTGGAGGGGAATGGCAATGAGCATGATTTTGAAAGCAAGGATATTGAATCAATCAACTTACATGAATCTTGCTTCTCCATGATTTCTTCAAAGCCCGAAAAACTGGAAGTGTTTCCCCTCTTTTGATGACTTTTGGGGTTGACATTGATGGAATTGGAGGCCTTTTGCTTACCCTTGGCAGAGGAGGTTTGAGTCTGAAAGTCCTCACTAGTATTTGAAGGCAATGTGGGAGGCCCCATTGGCTTGAGTTTTTGGCCAATCAAAAATGGATGAGCCTGTTTTTTTACAATGTAAATCAGTCAGGAGCAACCAGACAGAATCAAAAGCAATTTAGTTCATTACTTGAGCAGATGTTGATGGCAATGGTGATCCAGGAATAACATCCTCCTCATTGGGCAAGTTCTCCAGTTGTTCTGCCCCAGGAAGAGAGCAATCAAAAGAAGGAAGTAAGGGGTCCAAGGTCGGGATTGAATGATCAATCAATACCAAAGTAGAAGTGAT
This sequence comes from Puccinia polysora, assembly GCA_025617555.3. Lineage (NCBI taxonomy): Eukaryota > Fungi > Basidiomycota > Pucciniomycetes > Pucciniales > Pucciniaceae > Puccinia > Puccinia polysora. The sequence goes on from CM062629.1 coordinate 30,852,222, forward strand.
TGGAGCCAATTGTGTTTGAATATCCTCCTTGTCATCAGATGGGGGCCACTCCAAGGCCAAGGTTTCATCAAGGTCCCCGTTGGTAGGCTGAGCATCCCCAGCCAAGTCCTCGGCATCAACAGAATTGGATTGTTGGGAATTGAAAGCAGCTAGGGGGGTGATGTTGGCCTTCTTTCCAAAGATTTCATCCATTTGGATATAAAAAGGACAAATGGAGTCCAACTTATCAACCACCAAGTTGATTCCTTTGGCTTTGTCCAAGTCAGTGATACCAAAGCCAAGTGGAGATAGACATGAAGTGGGCCTTTTTGGACTTGGCTTGATAGTTTTTGAACCGCTCCCTCATCTTTTTGGATGACAGATCCAGCCTACCTTTTGTTTTGTTCTTGAGTTCATTGGCCATCAGGAGATAGCCATTGACCTTAGAGGATTGAGGTTGGCCAACACGTGTTTTGTTGTCAGATCCAAAGCAGGCATTGTAGTTGGAGGGAATTTTCAGCCAGTTTACCAGGATGATGTGATCAGCTCTCTTGAGCTGACTTGAGCCCTTGGAAGCTGATAGGGGAGGATTTTTTGTTGTGGAGTTCCTTGGAAATGTTCTCTTGGGTGTGTTGGACTTGCGGGGGGAGGTTCTCTGAGGGGCCATTTGAAAGAGTAAGGGCTACGCAAGTGATGAGAGCGATAAAGTGATTAGAGTGGTGAAGTTTTGAGGGCGATAAAGTGGATGAGAGTGATCAAGTGATGAGAGTGGTTAAGTGATGAGAGTGATGAAGTTCTGAGAGCAATGAAGTGGATGAGAGTGATCAAGTGATGAGAGCGATAAAGTGATGAGAGTGGTCAATCAATTTTATGATGAGGGTGGGGGTAAAACATTTTCCAATGAGGTCGGACGTTGAAGGAGGTGGGAAGGAAGGGGTGTATGACGCGGACAGGTGGTGGAAGCATTTAAATACTTTATTTGAAAAAACCCACTTATTTCAGGTTAAATATGACACTTCTGATCTGAAATAAGTGGGTTTTTTTGATTTTTAATGGCGGGTTTGAAATGGAGGATTTGGGTTGAAACCCGCCATTAAAAAATGGTGGGTTTGGTTAACTTTGATACCCCCTATTATTTGTCATTTGAGTGGATTCAGCATGTATAATTCCATTTTTTTGGTAAATTCTAGAAATTTTCCTTCTTTGAGAACCTGTGAAAAAAAAATTCTTGTAGCATTTTTCTGTTCAGGGAGAAAACTTTACATCTGAACACTTGAATTTGGCAACCCAATGTTTCTTATCAATGCCAAAACTCAAATGGGGTGATGGTTTTATCAATAATAGCATTAGAGAAGGTATAATTTGTTAAATAGATAAAAATTAAAATAGCCTTGAAACAATAACTTGATGGAGCTGTGCTATTCAACCTAAATGATCTTGCATGCTCCACAATTTCTTTTTATTTTATTTTTTTACTACAGCAGTTTTCTCAGTGGTGTATAGTGCCATTGTACAAGTAGTAATTTAAAACATGTTAAAATGTGAAGTTCCTTGGTTTTTTCAAGCTTAATCCCCATGCAAATGGTAAGATAAATAAATTTATTGGCAGGCTGTCATTCAGATTTGGAGATTAATTGGTTTATTAAATCTGAAGCAATAAATTATCATTTAGAGAGGAATGGAACACCAGCTCTATAACAAGTTTATTCATGTTTGAATTAAGCATATCACTTGAATTCTGAGTTAATACTAATAATACCCCTTAGATATAGATTAAATGCTTCCAAAGTTTTAGTATGTCTCCATCTTTTGAGTTTTTTTTAAGATAAATGTTTCTTTGATTTATTTACATAAAATAATCCTTGAAAACTATCTTTCCTGATTTATTGGAAGAAAAGTATTTATGTTTTATCAATTTGATTTTTGAAATTCTTTTCAGATGGTTAAAGGGATAATTTATGATCTTTCAGAGCAATGTTTATATTTTCTTGGAGTAGAATTAAGCTGGAAATTAGGTTAATTTATAGAGCTGTAACAAATAATTCATTTTTTTGAAATTACAAATAACGCAATGTTTCCCTCACATGGTTTCAGCTCCCAAGCCTTTCATGGGTAGGTTTAAGCCCACCAGGCCAACTTACCTTGATATTTCCAATTTAACTTTTGAAATGGGAGGTTTCAAAATACATCATTCTTTCAAACATTTGTTGAGATACTGCTGCATCAAATATGATAGAATTCTTGTGCTTCTCACTTTCAAAATAAAAGTTTATGGAATGAATTTTTTCTGGAAACCTTTAGGTAATGGAAGAAACATGAAATAGAAGCCTGCTACTATTCATAGAAAAATTAACTATTATCAAGTACTGGGGAAATATCACAATGAAAAAAAAACTAACAAGAATGAATAAAAATGACAATAATAATCACTATTAATGATAATCAATACTAATAATCATCAATATTATTATTCACCAATATTAATAACATCAATATTAATAATAATCAATATCAATAATAATAAATATCAATAATAATAAATATCAATAATCATTAAAATGAATAATAATTTAAATAAATAACTGAAGGAGTTAGAATATTTTTGTTATTGTTTCATGAATTGATTTTTGGTTCCAAATTATGTATAGTCACACACTGCAACCACCCCCATTCCTTCTCATCCAGGGGGAAAAATGTAACTGAATGTACCACAGTTAAAACATTGTTATTTATGGGTTAATTTCAATAAATTTGGTTATAAAACCATAATTCAATATATTTCAAGAGTTTTGGATGAGGAAAAATTTTGCAATAAATTCCTCATGCAGCCTTGGGCCCTCCACACCTCTAGAGAGCCATCAAAGGCAAAAAAAGCCCTGCTTACAGCTTTTGCAAACTCCAGAGGTTTCAAAGGCCACTAAAAGCTGCTTAAAACTGCTCTGAACCCCTAAAAAGAGCTTCAGAAAATATCTGCATGGACTATGAATTTTATAAAAACTGCCAGCCTCACTGGTAGTTGTGTAGGCTAAAACAGCCCTACTGCCACTGCCAGTAGTTTTGCAATACCAAGGAACCCAGCCACAGGGGATACCAGACAATAGGGTAAAACATTTCCACACCACATTGGGATAAATGAGAAGCAAAATGTGTTGGGAAACATACTAGAAATTTTATAAATACAAAAGGATCTAGTAAGATGTCAGTTCCTGACTCCATGAGGCCCATACTAAGGCTGTAAGTGCCCTTGTAGCAGGGACCAAAAGTAGTTTTGGAACCCCAGTAACTGTATCTAGAAGTTACTGTATCACTCCAAGAGTGTAACTATAGATCAAAAAGAATTTCTTCTGTGTGTTGTGCCACTGTCAGCTTCATGGGAACCCATTACACCATTGTATCTCCAAATCAAGCTTTATGGTGGCTTTCAAATAAAAGGTAACAACTAATTGCTTAAATGGTTTATAAAGAACCAAAAATGGTCAACCAGGACCAATAATCAAATATGAAAACAATGAAAAGGTGTCAGTAACCTGTGGGTAAGTTCATATCCACATGGATAAGTTCCTATCCACAGGGATAAGTTCCTATCCACAAGAAACATGGGCTTTTTTAAGAATTGGGAATTTTAAACCCCCTCAAGGTCATTTAAAATGATATCATTGATGAGATTGGTTACATTTATGAGCCCCTCATATGATGAAATGAGGATTCCTAGATCTCTTTAATGCTCAGATCAGGTCCACAAAAACTCATGTAAATTTCATTGGACTCAGTGTAGGCCTTTTTCACCCATTTCTAGCTGTCAAAAGGACCTGTATGAAGTAGGGGGCCAAAGGGTATAAATATATGCCCTTCTCCCAGACACTTTCAAATGATTCATATATTCATATAGTTATTATAGCCTCAGTGCTTTTTTATTCAGCCATCAAAAATTAACTATAAATTAAATGTGTGATCTTGGAAACTATATGCTTATTATTTATTTTATCAATATTGAAAAATTACTCTTTTTAAGGCCAATTAATAACAAATTCTTTTTTTCAAACCATTCACCAACTTCCAGCACCCTGAAACCCATAATTTCTTTCCATTCCTCAACAATAAGTACATAATTTGAACTAGTAGGTAATTCCACTGATTCAATCCTCCTCATAAATTTTTAATAATCCTAACCCAAGTAAATTATCCACAACCTTCTTTAAAAGAGTCCTTTAAGTACAAAAAAGGCAATAAAATTGGATTCATTTGTCTTAACCAGAAATATTATGTGTTATGAATGGCTTAAAAACCACAATAAGATCTTGTCCCCTCCCTTGAGATTTATTTCCATGAATTTAAAAATAAATTCAACCCTTCTTGTAAAATTAAATTTTCTTCTTTCTAACCTATTATCACTCCAGTTGTTCCATCACCACTAGTAGCCAAAAGTAGTCTGGTCCTTTGAATCTATTAGGCTCACATGAGAACCCTACCTTAATTGAATAGACATGATTTTATTCACTCTGGCCTACCTTTTTCTTGGAATGTTACCATTCAGAAATCTCCCCTCTAATTTTATTTTGTTCTCAATCTATTCCCTTCTGATTTTCTCTTTATTTTTATGGAATTGGCTTGGTTTTTTCAGACCAAGGCAAAATGATTGATTCAACATGTTTTGGGTGGTTTTTGTGGTGCTTAGATGGTTTTATACTGTTTCCACAAAGGTTTAATTAACAACCAGGGAGAATCTATGGGTATTTTTTTTGATAAAAAAGAATTTTATTTGAGTTCTTTAAGAAGGGATTTTTTTTTTGTTTGTTATTTTAAATCATGGAGAGTATAGACCAATCCAAATTTTTGATGTAAATTTTTACAAAAGCCTGTAGAGTTTGAGATTTTATCAAAAAAAATCTCTCCAAGCATTCCAAAATGATTTTTAATGGTCCCTTTCAGATTTGATGGTTTTTTTTTTGCAAGTAAAAAATATTCAAAATTGTGTTTTTAACATGGAATTCTTTGAGATTATATGAGATTAAAGTTGAAATTGTATTAAACTTGAAGGTTTTTGAAAATTTTTGCAATCTTTATTTGATGCAAGAAAGGTTCTTCTGATCCATGTGGATAATTATAAGGCAGTAGCAGATGAGATTCTTGATGGCATGATGGTACAGCATAGGGAGGTCTTTTGGGGAATAAATTTCATTAGATAAGTAATTGTAATACTCCATTGTTTTAAGAATAAATTTATCAAATTTGAACCATTGGAATGCTTTTGGCTGTTTAATTTTTTTAATAAAGTGATTTTTTACAGTATTTAAATGAGTTCTTGTTTTGTAATATGTTTTTTTTCAATTTATTTCAGATTCTATTAAAGATTTATTTTTAAATTTATTTCAGAATCCATAAATGAGTTAGGAATAGATTATTGTTTGAATTCTTTGATGTTGAAGGTGGGAAGGTTGGGCAGGTCAATGATTCCAATGGTAAAAATACCTATAAAAATGGTTAAGCCCTTGAAACATTGGCCACAGATAGCTCTCAGCCCTTCAAGAAGAAATCAGAAATATTATTTTTGGTATAGAAAGAAATCTCAGGAAATTGATCAGGATTATAACATGTAGAAATGGTGAAGGAGAAGGATCCATTTGTATAAAATTTTTAGGGCCCCTTTTCATCCGCACAGAGTGTCATGAAGTTTTATGAATTCCTCGCAGGAACATTATTTTTTAAAATGGGAATTTGGGGGGGCTATTTCCTCTGATTGGAGGTATTTTCCATCCACCATGCCAATCTGCTCCACATATTGCTTCCATGACACTGGAATCTCTCACCAACCATTTTCAAAAAAATTTTCTGGACCAAAATAATAGAATTTTAAACCTGGTAAGTACATACATAAATCCAGATACTGTAAATACACACAATACCCCTCCACCCTTGAACAAACTCTAACCCTCCTTTCTGTCTTTCAAAATCATTCATTTTTTTTGTTCCCCCCCAACTAAACCCATAAATACCCATTCCATCCTTGGGAGCCTATCCACCAAAATTTCACCATCAATCAAATTTTCCAGCAAAAAAAAATCCTCTCATGTTTCAGAAATACAGAATGCCTCTGATTTCTCAGCAATAAAATATTCCTCCAATTTCTCAGAAATGAAACTTGCCTGTGACGTCTCAGAAATAAAACATGCCTCTGGATAGCATAATCTTTCAATATTCCATTCCTGTCAAGTGGTCACCTATCACACACCATCAAATCAGTCCTGTAAACCAAGTTTCAATGAACCCTACAAATTTACCAATTATTGCATCTTCCCAGGATGCACCTAAGTCAGATAGGATGTTCAGGTGGACTGGCCCAATTGAATTTTTGGAATTAGACTTGTATGTCAAAACAAAATAGAATGGTAAGCACTTTGAATCTGTTCTCAAATAAGATGCTCACCAATGGGTAGCCTGGGAGTTTAATTCTTGTTTTAAAAATGCCAATTCCAATTAATTCAAGGTCACATCCAAACTGATTCAGGTATGTGTTTTTTTGGATCTTTTTTGAAGTCTTGTTTTGATTGTTGTTTTTGTTGAAGATTTAAAGAAAGATTAGGACAAATTTCTTGCATTGAGGAAGGAAAGTGGTTCTGGATGTGATGAAATCAAATGTGAGGTCCTGCCTCAGAATTGGCGTGGGATAAAATCCTTGCAATTAAGTGATATATCAGGGTTGCATTATTTTATTAAATGGTTTCTCATTTGCCTTCCCTCCCTTCAACACAGTTGCATCCCCAGTTTTGTAAATTTTGAGGTACTCATTTTCCAGAATTTTAGCATCTTAAAATCATTTTTGGATCTTTTTTGGAAAATGGGGCTCATTCCATTTTTAATCTGATGATCCAAAATTGGTTTAAACAATTTTAAAAAGAGGAAGATGAAATTGCAACTGATACAAAAATCATGAGTAAAATAAAGCAGAAAAATAAAGAAACTTGGACATGTGGGAATGATTTTGAAATATTTTCTGAAGGATTGGTTGAATTATCAACTTCACAGGAAAAATTGCTTTTGATTCACCAGAAATTTCTTAACCTATTTAAAGAAACGGTTGCCAAAAAGATAGAAAATTATTTGACTTTAACCACAGTATTAAGCTTTCTTTAAAATGAGGCTAAAGCAACCAATTTCCCCAAAATTAATGAGGATTGCTGGAAATAAATGTGGATTATTTATGAAATTGAAAATAATATTACCTCTCAACCACAGTCCAATTAATATTCTAGTTCTCAGTAAAAATTTTATTTTTTCATGCTTTCTCTTGAATAAATCTTTCTTTATCCTTACATTGTCCTTTCTTTGAATCCTGATCTTGATCAGTTTTAATATAATTAAAATATATAATCTGGTCTTTTTCTTGGAATTTAAATATGATTGTGCATGTTTGACCATGATTTGAATAGGATGGTGTGGATGAAAATTTTATAATTTCAGCCAATGAGATTATAAAAATTTTTAAAATTTGAGAAAATGATCTTAAGAAATATGTAAATTTCTTTTAAGTATCCCATGATCTTTGTTAAAAATCTTCCTTGCAATATTACCCCTCCAATTCTTGAATTGTGAATTCTTTTGAGTGTTGTTATTGGGAGTATTTTGATCTATAATAACAGCCTTTTCACATTCATGGATCTAATACTAAAATTTTTGCAATCATAATGAAATTATACAGAAATTGTGAGCCCCTTAAAGGCAGATAACCAAGTTTTGTTTGGTGGTTTTTTATTAATTTGGAACTTGGCTTATAAGAGGGAATATTTTTTAAATGCACCAAATAGGAATTCAAAAACATTGCTCAAGGTGGAATGTTGGAGGTTTAAAAGATTTTTTTTATGGCCTTTTCAAAGTGAAAAAAAAGTTATTCAATCATATTTTTATATTTTAAACATAAGAAGTAAATAAATAAAATACCTACTTCAATCTTGATGACACCTGCTCTCTCAAGTTTTACCTCACGCCATGGGAAGAAATGAAGATTCCCTTACCTAAAGGAGCCTCAGCATCTTTTAAATCAAAATATTCCTCAAAAATGTTAAAAAAATTGTTTTAATCATCAAGAAGCGCTTGGGAATCATGGGAATACCCTTTTTCAGGTATTTAGACTCTATTTATATACTTGGGCCATGTTTCAACCTGCAAAAATGAGACAAAACCACTGATTGAAGCAGTTAATGACTTAAATAACCAAAAAAATAGAAAAAATCATAAGAATATAAATGAAAAAAGGTATTATAAGTAAATAGCCACACCTTAAACCTTTAGGAAAGGAAAGGGGCCTGGCTTTAAATCTTTAAAGCTCAAAGGAGCTTTGCTTATAAATAATCTTGCACCCTTTATAGTAGTAACAGACAACGGTTGCTACTACAACTCAGACCTTCCACACAAAATTGGAGTTGAAAATCAGATTTTGAATTGATTTTAATACTAAATTTTTTAGCCCAAGTCAATATTCTCTTGATATTAACTTTATTTGGCTTGTTAAATCTTGCCATATCTTTCATAATTATGAAAAAGATAGTGATTTTATTATACTTTACACCCTAGATGATTACTTATCTTTCCTGGTATCATTAACATGTTAAGAATGTAAGATATCACAAGTTTTAAAAATAATAATATCAACTGAACTCTGCCTCCACTTGCTAGTCCTTCCTTATGAAATATATTCTACTTTTTTAGTAATCTGACTTCCATTCTACTCCTTCTCTAGAGTTCTCCTCATACTAGTACCATTTTGACTCAACCTTGAGTCCTCTTTGGGTCCTTACCCATCCTGGAGTCTTTACTCCCTTTGATGAATCTTCAGCCTGATCCATCTTGGATCCTTTCTGGTCTAGTCTTCTTCCTACTTTTATTTAGCGGCTTTAAGCATACTGGATACCAAGGACCTCACTCCTTCTAACCACTAGAGGTGATAGAAAGTTTGGATTAAAAATAGGATCAAATGCCAGGTATATGATCTGTCTAAAAGGAGTAAATTTATTTATATATTTATAAAATAAATTGGAATGGAGGGACCAAGATCTTATCTGAGTTTTTGAGCCCTCAAGAAAACAGGTATATGTCTGTCTGGGATAATATAGGAGCAATTTTGGTGCCTGTGGAGTTTACAAGGATTCATTTCAAGAAGGGTTTGTGTAATTTCCTTGGGGGTTGGGTTATGCATAACCTAAAAAAGTGGTATAAGTCAGAAGGATAAATTAATAGTTCTAGATAGAGAATTATTCTTGAAGAATGGGCCAATATACAAGGATTCAGGGCGCTGGAAGTTGGTACTGAGGCAGGTTGAATGGTTGGTTGATGATTTTGGCCAAAAAATAGGGATTCAAGAGTTTTGGTTTATAATTTTATCAGAAAGTGGTCCAGGATCACACACTTATTTCTTATAAGAGTTTTATGGCTTGAGGAAAAAAATATCTGAATCAATAATTACTATATGACTAGATGAATGAGTTAGAAATGGCTGGGGTAAGGGCTCTTATTTATATTGTTTGGGTCCTCTCATGGTACAGTCTTTTTACCAGCCAAAGGAGGGTTAACCAGGCTAGTTATGAGGCCAAGGGAGCATCAGTGTGTTTTTCTGGACCTTCTTGAGCCAGTATAGTAATATTGAAAGCCCTATGTCATCATACTTGGGGATTGATACACATTTCTGTACCCTTAATGACCTCACTCTATCAACCAAAGAGGTAATATTCAATCAATATTTTCAAATATAAGCCATGGCTTCCTGGGGCCAGGGGCTTTAACACATGCTCTGGGGATCTTTTTCTGAAGGATAATTTTGATTCTGAGGCTCTTCTGTCCATATTGGTTCTTTTTAAAGTAACTAAATCAGGCAGTAAGCCCCTGGTTGTGACTATTTATGTGCAGTCTTCTTTGTATGAGGTACAGAGGAGGTTGCACAGGTACCTTGTGCCTTGTGAGCCAGCTAGCACGAAGCCAAGCCTTTGTATGTCCTCAGTGTAAACCCTCAGGGTGCTAATGTGATTATTATTTATTCTTTTGGGGTCTTAATCCTCTGTTTGGGTCCCTTTACAGGGGCCCTGACAACCTTTGGTATAGTTTCAAGAGGGGTTCAGGGCCCATTTTTCCGGATTTTTAGCTTTTTTAGGCCTTTTCATACTATTCCCCACCACATGGTGGCTTTCCTTGGACCCCATGTGGTGTGGAACAGGGCTTTGGGGTGTATGTGAGGTACCCCACAGCCCCATTTCCGCTTTGGGAGCCACCAGCCTCGCCAGAACCTGATGGGAAACCTGGGTCAACTGCCTGATTGGTTTCCAGGTGCCTGCACAAGTTAGTTGGTCAACTACTTGTGGGGCTGACAACCGGCAGTGGCCACCAGGCGCAGTAGTTGCTCAACTACCCACAGTTTAGTTGGTAGCTACTGCCTTGCGCAGTAGTTGCCATCTAGCAACTACCTCAGGCTTGTGCAAGGTGGTTGCTTGAATGCTTGCAGAGCCAGCGCTTTCTGTAGCTTGATTGCGCTGTTTCGGAGGGTCTGCGGCTGTGCACAGGTTTATGGAAAAAATATGTTTTTGTCCATAACTCCCAAACTAAACTTAATTATGGGTTTCTGACCACATTTTTGCTCAGAAACCCATACCTGTGGATGTTATGGGTGGGGTACGCAGGTATGTCATGGTTTTACCTGAAGGAGTAGGAAATGGGGGGTGGCGCCAGTGGATGACCCTTTCTGATTTTGCGCCAGCAACCCATTTCTGCAATAATATTTTTCATTTTCTCATAACTTAATTTTTTATTTTCTATTTTTATTTTTATTTTTAGTTTCATATTTCTATTTTTTTTCTTATTTTACTTTTTTATTTTCATTATTCATGGCTTAGTCAGTTGGCTCTGAATAGTAGCCAGGTAAAAACTGGCACCCTGGCTTTGTGTTTAGCCTCAATGTGACAGTATCCTTTTAAAAATAATAATAATATAATAAATGAGGAAGGGGATATAGGTTTGAAGACAAACTATTTTAAGGTAAAATGAGCCTCAGGAGAGTTCTAGGCTCTCCCTGGTTTTTTACTCAAGGGCTCAAGACCTCATTGCATCATACTCAATGAGGAACAGGGTACTAGTACTCATTGGGGAGATTTTCAAGTTAAATTTCCAATTTAAATACCATAAGGTTAAATAATTAATTTTAGGACTTAATCAAAAATGAAATTGAAAGTTTAGAAGAACCAGAGCACTTCTTAATATACCTTCATTTATAAAAAACTTGAAAGAATTGGAATGTATTATATGTATAGAGTATGTATCATCTTGGAAATGATCTTAAAATGTTATATGCCTTACAACTAAGCTCTGAGCCCTTTGTGTGGATGCACTCAAGGATCAGTGGAGGATACTAAATTATTAATACATCCAAAAGAATAATACGATTAAACTTCTGAAATTTATTTATACAGAGTAGAGAGTATGGATTAAAATAATTACTATAATTTATTCCCAGAAGAATGGAAAATATTGGGAACCTCTATATCAATAGTTTGGACGCATCTGAGTTCTCATAACTTAATTTGAAGTTATATTGCAACTCCTTCTTGATAATATATATTATCCAGTTTTTAATTGCATAATAAATGTTTTTTTAAATCTTAAGAAAAATATTTGAAAAGCACTGAAGACAGCAAAGTATGATTAATTTGAGGGTGATGATAAATTAACAACCCCCAGTTGTGTGGGAGTTGTTTAGGGCACTACACAGCCCATTTGAAACTTGGGGGCCCATACAAAACTCCAAAGGGTTGTTCCAAAAATGAGTGACAAGCATCTCTTCCACATTATCCAAGGGTAATTTTTCCAGGCTGATCAAATCTTTATGGGAGGTCCATTTGATTTTGTTGTGCCAAAAGCCATGAAAGCCTTGACAGATTCATCATTAGGTTGGCTTAGCTTGGCAATCTCTTTGTCTCTAAGATGAGTAAAAAACCTAGGATGATGGGTATACAACATGCAATCCAACAGGTCATCCATGGAATCATCAAATTTTTTTGTCTTCAAAGCAATTCTGAGTGTAATCAGGTGGTCCTTGCGTGGAAGTACAACCAATTTTGGGAAAGATGTTGAGGCGTGATGAGTTTCAAACAAAATGCTTGGTTTGTGTTCTGATTTTGATGCTCCAGGACAGCCATATACAGCTGCCTTTGCTGCAAGAATAATACCCAGCAGGGTAATGAATTTTTATTTAGTTTAGTTTATTTTTTTATTTTTCTTTTGCCCACAACACTTTTAGTTGTGTGTGGTTCCACAAAAAACCAAACCATTGTGTGGGGGCCACACAGCCCATTTGATTTGTGTACACAATTCAGATGGTTTTTGAATTTAACATTACCCTTAATTTGATGATGATTCATTTTTTTTATTGGTTCCTTTTATTTTTTTGATAGTGATGGGCTTTGATAGCTGTAAGGCCAAAGCTGAAGGGGATTTATTCATGCCAAACACTGTAAGCTGGCAAATATTCAGATAAAAGTTACATACTATCAAATGCTGATCAATAAATAAATAAAACAAATGAAATGATAAATAAAATAATAATAATACAAAAACTCACTGAATTAGTTAGAATTTTGAAATTATTATGTCAGAAATTAAATTAATTCTTGGTTCTCAATTAGGTATATTCAACCACTTGCACCACCCCCTATTTCCCACTCCTTCAGGGGGAATCATGTCACTCAAGGTAAGCATAAAAACCCAATAGATCACCGGGGAAAAAATAAGGGTTCTGGCTTGCCAGTGAATTAATGTCAATACCAAGTCCCATTTTCTGGCCATTTCATGGACTACACAAAAAATACTGGTCCACCAAAAATTGAAATTAATTTCACCAAATATGCCTTGAAAAAAAATGGTTCACTTTGAAATCACCTTGAAAAAAAATAATGGGTGATGTTAAATTCACAACTCCCAGTTGTGTGGGTGTTGTGTAGGGCGCTACACGGCCCAATGGACGCGTGGGGTCCCATACACGCTTCCAAGAAGCGCGTTTGGGAAAAGACACGCATCTAGATGCGCCCAAGGGATTGTTTCGAACACAAACAACCCCAAGAGGGACGTATACCCTCCATACATGGCATATTTGGGTTATGTACCCCCATACACAGCGGTTTTGAGCCATGTTTGGTGGTACGCGTCCCCCTGGGGGTTGTGCCAAGCTTTTTGGGTCCCCCTTTGGTTTTCTTCAGTGTTTATTGTTTTTATTTTTATTTATTTTTATTTTATCTCTTATTTTTTTGTTTTTTAACCAAAAAATCAACCTTTTTTGATCTTTGGATTGATTTATGTTTTTTTTGTATCTTTATTTAGTTCATTTTGGTTTATTTTATACCCTTTATTTTTTTTATTTTTTTTGTCCACCAGACTTGTAGCCATGTGGCATGGCTACACAACTACATCCAAGCCATGTAAAGCCCCACACCACTCAAATGTGGTTGGGCTGGCTGTATGGCATGGCAACAAGACTACATTTGAGCCGTGTGGGGCTCTACACAGCTCAAATGTAGTTGTCTGGCCACCACATGGTGGTCCAGTGCCATGTGGAGTAGAGCCCAACCACACTAAAATTTTGTGGGGTCTGAATGGCTCAGGTGTAGCCTTGTAGCCGTGCCACACGGCTCATTTGAGCCATGAATTAAACATCACCCAAAAATAATTTCACTGGGACTTTACAAGTGAATAAATATGACTTCAACAAGATCTCTACAAGAGGGTGTATTAGAGTTAGAACCATGCCATTTTTTTGATTGATTTTTCCAGATAAATTATTTAAAGGTTTTTTCAACCTCAAAAACACATCATTCCATGTAATAAACCCCTGGTTTTCAACCTCCTTCAACCCCCAACCTCTTTAAAAAAATTAGATTCATCACTCTCATCAATTTATCACTCTCATCACTTCATCAATCTCATCTCTTTATCACTCTCATCAATTCATCACTTTCATTGCTTTGTTGCTCTCATCAATTCATCACTTTCATCACTTTATTTCTCTAATCAATTCATAACTCCCATCGCTTCATTGCTCTCACAAAATCATTAATCTCATCACTCTAATCAATTTATTGCTCTCATAACTTTATTTCCCTCATTTCTTGATTGCTCTCATCTCTTCATTGCTATCCTCATCACTTCATCAGTATTATCATTTCATTGCTCTTCTTATCATTTAATTGATCCCCTCATCATTTCATTTCTCTTAATATTTTAAAAAAGCCCCTCAGTGAGTCTCTCCCAACAGGTCTGCACAAAATTCCAACCAAGCCACCAAAGGAAGCCTTTCCAAGGAACTCTAAAACAAAACATACTCTCCCATCAGATTCCAAATGCTCAAGTCATCTCAAAACAGCTGATGACATCATCCTGTTAAACCTTCTGAAAATTCCCTCCAACAATGAAGGTTGCTTTGGAACCAAAAATGAAACAACAGTTGGCTGGTTTCCATGCTCTAAGGATAACAATTATCTCCTGATGGCCAATGAGCTCAAGAATAAAACAAAAGTTAGGCTGGATATTTCAAAAAAACTGATGAGGGATGATTCAACAACCATTGTTTCAAGTACAAAAAGGCCCAATAAATTTCAATCTTAACTGGCTTTGGTATCACCAACTACAATAAAGCCAAGGGAATTGACTTGGTCATTGATAAGTTGAACTTGATTTTTCCTTTTTATATTCAAATGGATGAAATATTTGGAAAGAAGTCCAACATTGACCCTTTAGATGATTTTTATTCCCAACAATCTGATTCCATTGATTCTGAAGACTTGACTGTGGATGCTCAGCCTAGAAATTATGATGCTTATTGAAACTTTGAGTTTCCCCAATCTGATTGCAAGGACAATATTGCAACACAATCATCTCCAATGATGTCTAAATTGGCATTGATCAATAATTCAAACCATTCCTGGGATGGTAGCCATGGAATGTATTGGTATTAATAAAATGGTTGATGAAATATAGCAGATTACTAGATTACTGTTCTTGTAAATATATTTAATTAGATATACTTTTTCATAATAAAAACAAAAAGCATATGTTTGATCAAAACAAAATTTGTGAATATTTTTAATGGCATAAATAAAAAAAACTCTCTTGTATTTTTATTTATAATGTTTTTCCTGGATTTAATTTGGCCACTTTTCAAGTCCCTGAAATTGTTCCAAGTTCTTTTGTTGATTTTCATATACATAGCAATTCTTGAATGAGTGGAAGTCTCCACAGAAGGAAAATTAAAGTGGTTTTACTCATTGAATCCCTTCCTCTGCTACTTCCAAAATATTTTGGAATCTCTCTTTTGAAACCTCTTTTGCTGACAAGACCTATTCTTGTCAGCTTGCTACTATGTACAGAGCAACCTGTCAAAGTAACAGAAGAAATATGATAAAAACAATTAAATAAGAAAAGGAAAATTAACTAAAGAAGGATTGAGAAATCCACAAAAATTGTTGCAGAAATGAATTCCTCACCCAAAATTAGGTAGGGTCACTCACTGACCCCACCCTGGAAATCCAACTCCTTCTATTTGTTAAATGAACAATTGCTCTTCCTGTGCGCCGCTCCTCTCAGCTACACTCAACCTGGCAGCTACACTCAACCTGGCGCGGACTCTGATACTGTATTAACTCATCCTCATCTTTCACGCGCAACTCCCCGATCCCCGGGGGTATTTGGTCTCATTCAAGACTCACTCTTCCACGAGTAATAGTGGGAGGGGGGGCCACATGACTTACAACAAACTACTACCTCAATCACAACAACTCTCATCTAATCGCAAACTCAACACATCAAACTCAGCATCTTGACCGTCAACATCACCTCATCAAATCAATCTCTTTCTCCATTTCTTTTCTTTTCTTTCTCTATTCTTTTTATATCTTTTCTTTGCTTGTTTTTATCTTGACTACTGGGCTCATCACTCTGCTATCTATCATGAACTGACTGGTAAGACTTTTGTACACCACCAACTCTCAACACACAATGATTCTGACTCTCCGCTGTTCTACTCTTATCAAGTCTTCCTAATCATTCCTCTAAATCTTCTCATCGTGTCTCTTCCATCAACTCATCTTCTCAAGTCTCAAGCCACAGCTGTTCCTTGCTCGATGTTTGTTCTGTTTCTTTTCTTTCTTCATTTTCTTTCATTTCTATCTTCAAATATTCTTACACTGATAACTATACTGGCACATCCCTCTTTGATCAATAACAATCTCAGTTTCCCTCAGTCACTCAACACGGTTAAAAGCCAAAGCCATTCCGACGAATTCAACCAAGCAATGGAGGGATCTAGCAACAATGGCTTTCGCCAAATAATTCTAAAGGCTGCTTTGGAAGCTGTTCCGATACTAACTGACAAAAATTACTCCATTTGGAAGGACAAGATGACCATGTTACTCGAGCTTAAAGGAATCAAGGAAGCACTCAAAGATGACTCTAAAACTCTTAGCGCTGTCGAAGATATGGAAACCCGTGTGATTTTACTTTCTCAAATCGATTCCGTAACTCATAATAATGTCATCAATCCTTCAAACATATCATCTGCCCGTCTTCTTTGGCACACTATAAAGGAACAATTTGCCTCTTCTCAAACCGCAAATCGAGCACGTGTTTTCAACAAGTTTCTCTATCATCAATTCAAACCCGATGCGATTAATCTCTTCATTACGGAAACAAAAATCTCACTTAAGAAAATGATTGATGTAGGAATTGATCTTCCCAACAATATTTTGTCCTACCTCATTCTGTTCAAATTTCCTCCTAAACTACATTCTTTTCGACAACAAATCATGCATTTGGACAAGCCAGTCACGATGGATCTTGTTCTAAATCACCTTATCCAACTTGACAATGAAACAATAGTCAAATCCAAGGAATCCAAAATCAGCAACACCGTCCTCATATCTTCTCGAGCTCCTAAGAAACCTGTACCCTCCGAGCAACGATGCAAGAGAGGCTTTCACAACCCATTATCTCCAGATCACCCTGCTGAAAAATGCTGTCATCTTCACGAACACTTAGCTCCCGAGTGGTGGAAAGAGTCACAAGCCCGGTGGAGAGCTTCTCTAAACTCAAATTCAAAAACCAAAGAGGTAGCTCACTATATGGCCCTTCTTTCCACTTGGATCAATGAAGTCAATCCTCAGAACCAAATCATTATCGACTCCTGTGCATCGTGCCACATGTTCAATTCCCCTGATTTCTTTTGTCAGCTAGAAGATCTGTCCGGAAAAGATGTCATTAACACAGGAAAAGAAGGCGTGAAACTTCCAATCAAAGGAAAAGGAATCATCAAACTTTCTTGGAAAAATTCTGTCATTTCTCTCTCTAATTGCTTATTTGTTCCTGATCCCGTAGTGAATCTCATCAGTCCTGGCGAACTAATCACGAAGAAAAACTGCGAACTTGTCTCTTCCAGAAATCAGTTCTTTCTCTCCTCCAACTCACAACTGGCATTCTCCGGATTCATTCAAGAGAATTTGTTCATTCTTAATCCTCCTTCTCATGTGGGAAATAATCGCAAATTTTGCCACATTGCACTCAAGAATGCGAATTCAAATGAAATCAACCTGCTCCATCAAACCTTTGGACACGCGAGTCTGCACCACCTCAAAAACCTGTTTCCGTCACTGTCCTCCAAATCTATCTCTGACTTCCAATGTAAAGATTGCGTATTCTCTAAGATCTCCAATTCTCCCTTTAAAAACACTTTGACTGCCTCCTCCAAGCCTTTCGAAAAACTTCATATTGACTTGATTGGCCCAATAACACCCTCATCTCGAAATGATATGAACTATATCATGTCAATTGTGGATAATTTCTCTGGATACATTTCAGAAATCCCTCTTCAACACAAATCAGAAGCCTGTCAACAACTCAAGATTATCTTAAATCACGAAAATCAAAAGCGAAATTGCTTTCCCGCAACTGTTTGCACCAACGGAGGCGGGGAATTTTCCTCAACTGAACTTAAAGACTATTTCAAAACTAACTCTATTCAACACTTGATTTCAGAACCATATCACCACGAACACAACGGAAAGGTTGAGAGAGCCAACCGAACTCTCACTGAATCAATCAGGTCTATTCTTCAAACCTCCAAACTACCTCTCAATCTTTGGGCTGAAGTTGCCAAGTCAGCTTGTCTTGTCTTGAATCACATCCCAAAAATTCCTAACGCTCCTTCTCCTTATCAATTGTTCATTGGTAAAACTCTCCCCATTAGCTATTTCCACCCTATTGGGTCAAAGATAGTATATCTCAATAAAAAAATCAATCGGGGTGAAAAGTTTAAGGATCGTGGGCTTCTGGGTACCCTTGTGGGTTATAACCCCAATTTTCTGTCCTACCAAATAATCAAACCTGATAACTTTATTATTTCCTCCAAGCACGTCAAGGTACTCAAGAATGAAATCTCGTCTCAAGAAGTCCCTGATTCTCCACCAGTAGAAAACTCTCTTCAAATCCATTTTGATGACGACTTGCCGCTGCCTGTCCCAAACAGCTCTTCCTCGACTGCCATCACAAGTGAACCAATTGAATTAACCAAAAGCCCTTCTTCCTCCAACGTTTTAACTTCCCCTGTCTCTTCTTCTTCTACGCCTCTTGCGAATGCTCAAAACATCAATCCAATTTACTCGGAATCTGAGACCTCTGAAGATCTGACACGCCTTCTTGTTCCAAGTTACTCCCTTTGAGATCAATCTACTCTAAATCCTCCCCAACGATACGGATACCATCATTATTACGTACCAAAGACTTTTGAACAAGCAAGAAAATGTGCCGACTCTCTCAACTGGGAAACCTCTATGGACGCTGAACTCAATGGGATTGAAACTCTCAAGGTGTGGGAAGATTACAATGGTCCTGAACCGACTAATCCTCTCAACACTACTTGGGTGTATCGTCTCAAGGACAACTGCCATGGAGACCCACTCATCTATAAAAGCCGACTTTGCGTTCAAGGATTTGATCAGATTTACGGATTGGATTATCAAGATACCTTCTCTCCAACCGGCAAAGCTGCCTCCTTACGCATAGCCTTATTATTCGGGCTCTTTCACTCTCATCCAATCACTCAATTTGATGTAAAAAGTGCCTTTCTTCATGCTCCGTTGACCAACAAAGTTATAATTAGAAGACCCAAAGGATCAAAAAGAAAGTCGGAATTCCTCATTCTACAAAAGTCCCTCTATGGCTTGAAACAAGCTCCAGCCAACTGGTTTCATACTTTAACCTCCTGGATTCGAGAGCAGGGATTTCATGAATCAATATCTGATCCTTGCTTGTACATCCATCCAGATTCAAATTCGGTTCTCTTCTTTCATGTCGACGATCTTATTCTTGTTGGCCTCAGAAACAACTTTCAAAATGAATTCTTAAAAAGATTCCCAAATTCCAGTCATCACAAGCCAAACACTATCCTGGGCATGAAATACGAACGCATTGACAACAAAATACTCTTATCTCAACCAAAACATATCAAACATGGACTGGAGGAACTAAAGATGACAGACTTTAAACCCTCTTCCATTCCGCTCTCAGCTAATCTCAATCTTTTGCCGGCGTCCGATGAAGAGCATGAAGAATTCAAGTCGCTCAACATTAACTATTGATCTGCTGTTTTTCTTATCAATTACATCGCTTGTCTTACTCGTCCTGATCTAAGCTTTGCCGTCTCCAGTCTTGCTTGATTCTGTGAAAGGCCAGGCATCAGTCACTGGAGAGAAGTCAAGAGATGCTGGAAATACTTACACGCCACGAAAAATCTGAAACTCACTCTTCAAATAAACAACTCAAACACTCAAATTGAATCTTACAGCGATGCAACTTGGAGCGATGACTTGGAAACAAGGCGCTCCCGATCCGGACACCTTTCCCTTCTTTTCAACTCTCTCATATCTTGGAGTAGCTACAGACAGCGCAATGTGACTCATTCTACGACGGAGGCCAAATTAAATCCATTAGCGGACTCATTCCTTGAAAACATTTGGATGCGACACTTGGTGGCTGAACTGTGGAAGAAGAAAGTTTCACCCAGTGTCCATTTCATAGATAACAAAGGCCTGGATGATAAACTCAAAAAGTTTGGGTGTAATTCCAAAACTTGCCATATTGATATCAAGACCAAGGCTCTCCGCAAAGAACTCCACCTTGGGAATTTAATTATCAAACTCATACCCGCTTCAGACATGAAGGCCGATGGTCTCACAAAAGCTCTCCCTCTTTCCTCTCTTTCTTCTCTTCTTCAATTAATTGATCCATCCTTCTTGACTCGAACTCCAGTCTTACAAGTCAGGGGGGGTGTTAAATGAACAATTGCTCTTCCTGTGCGCCGCTCCTCTCAGCTACACTCAACCTGGCAGCTACACTCAACCTGGCGCGGACTCTGATACTGTATTAACTCATCCTCATCTTTCACGCACAACTCCCCGATCCCCGGGGGTATTCGGTCTCATTCAAGACTCACTCTTCCACGAGTAATAGTGGGAGGGGGGGCCACATGACTTACAACAAAATACTACCTCAATCACGACAACTCTCATCTAATCGCGAACTCAACACATCAAACTCAGCATCTTGACCGTCAACATCACCTCATCAAATCAATCTCTTTCTCCATTTCTTTTCTTTTCTTTCTCTATTCTTTTTATATCTTTTCTTTGCTTGTTTTTATCTCGACTACTGGGCTCATCAACTCTGCTATCTATCATGAACTGACTGGTAAGAATTTTGTAAACCACCAACTCTCAACACACAATGATTCTGACTCTCCGCTGTTCTACTCTTATCAAGTCTTCCTAATCATTCCTCTAAATCTTCTCATTATGTCTCTTCCATCAACTCATCTTCTCAAGTCTCAAGCCACAGCTGTTCCTTGCTCAATGTTTGTTCTGTTTCTTTTCTTTCTTCATTTTCTTTCATTTCTATATTCAAATATTCTTATACTGATAACTATACTGGCACAGCCCTCTTTGATCAATAACAATCTCAGTTTCCCTCAGTCACTCAACACTATTTTTAAATAAAAAAGGGACCAAAAGCCACAACGCCAATATGGCACCTTTTGGCCATTTCAATATTTCATGTGTGTTGTCACGTATAGGTTTTACAACTAAATTTCACTCAGAATTGGAGTGTTGTGTATATTTTAGGAGTTACACACGGAAATGTGTTATGTCACAATTCCAGCGCGCAGCCCTGCATCCTTACACAATCCTATGTACCCATATCTAAAAATTCCCGCGTACAGAGGTCATGCGCGCAGCTAATTTTGCCACGCACGCAGTGGATCCCACCCTGCGCGCATCTGAATTGACTGATCCCTGCGCCTGGATCAGTTGTGACAAACCTGACAACCAGGTACCGCTCAAGGTATCTTCAACCTAGTTAGGGTTATCTGACATATGTAATAACCTGAAATATGCATCATTAATAGTATAAAAACTATAAACTTAAATAAAATTAATGAGGAACTAAGTTTAAGTATTTTTTAATAATAAACCAAATATTGAGGATTAACACGTAAATCACTTATCCTGATCTTCAAAGACCACAAAAAAATACTAGAGGTAATCTTAAAAATTATTATAAATTACCTACGTGCTCAGAAGATGATGGAAAATCAGTCAACATCCACATCTGTCCACTTTAAAATAATATTAATAGTACAAAAGAAGGATGAGTGCAGAATGATCACATTTATTCCATAACAGATTAACAGATTCTGTGGCTAAAATAGCACAGATATCCAGCATATCTGGTGTAAGCTGATTGACAGCACCAAGTGGAAGTGCTAATCTATCCCTGACTGGCTTGTCAGCCTCAGCCCAAGAGCAGAAACCTCTCTATCTCATAGTCACCCCAAAAAGGTATTTATACAGACCTCTTTGGACCTATTATTCACCATCAGTTTACCAGGAATTATTATTATCAATCAGACACCATTTCATTGTTATTCAAGTGCTTATAAAGAGATAAGCAAGTGATTTATTACTTAGTCTGTAGTATTATTATTTATTTCTCAAAACCAATCAACCCATTGAAGTTAGTCAAGCAAATCTACCCCATCTGCTCTGAAAACCTTCCTATTATTCCAGTATTTTTGTGGTAAAGTGCTCAGAGTGAGTGTTTACCTTCCTGTCTTGGCCATTGCACTGTTTTTCCTGGCCATATCAGTGGAATAAGCCCTGTCTAAGGAACCCATCTTCATTCCAAGGTTCTTAAACTGCCTAAGGAGGCCCCTTGAAGAGAGGTTGTTCATTTGTAAAGACCCCCAGTAGTATAATACTGTGGCCCCTCTTTTATAACATATTGAAAACTCTTTTTAACCAAAACAATTAAACCTTGCACCAGCTCTTAACATATTCATTGCTTGAGCTTTGCACGTTTTTATAATTGGAATACTATTATTATTATTATTCCAGTAACTTCTATCACTCTCTGTAGCTAAAGGACAGCAAGGTTCCTGGTATCAGAGAGCTGACAATTCTTCCCACACCTTGGCATTCTTGTCCAATCTTGTTCCCTCCCATCAACATCCTTTGATTGGGTTTAGGATCAAGAGGCATTCAATTCATTGTATACAATTTTGAGGATTGTGGGAGAAGAATTTGAATTTCAGAAAAAAGGGGGGGTGGAGATGACAAGGGGTCAACTGTGGTGTTGCATGGCATAGATTCCAGAAAAAAACAAAAAATAAAAAAAGATGTGAAAAAAACCATCATTAGTTATTTTATAGTTAAGGTGGACAATCAGCAGACATTGAAAAAACAAAATACCAGCTGATGAACCCAAAAAGAACAACAAAGAATAAAAGTTCAGTCATGTGATGTGTCAGCTTGCTACTTGTACAGAGAAACCTGTCAAAGTAAATTCAAAACTTAAGAATAAAATTATAAAAATAAAATCAATGAGAAATCCAGAACTATTATTACAGATTTGGATTCCTCACCCAAACTAAGGTAGGGTCACTCACCAACTCCACCTTTGAATTGCAACTCCTTATATTGTTAAATAATTTTAAAAGAAAATGACCAAAAGACCACGGAAACACTAGGGCACCTTTTGGCCATTTTAATATTTCACAAGTAATGTCCTGTAAAGGTTTCACACCTAAAATTCACTCAGAATTGAGGTGTTGTGTATATTTTGGGAGTTACAGGTAGATTTGTGTTGTGTCACAATTACCACGCGCAGCCCCGCATGCATAAAGCAAGGATACACGCACCTGACACTCAATATGTAGGCATCTATCAAAAAACACGCATGCATTATGCTTCTGGCTGTGGGTGATAGATTCCTGCAAGCAGCTGTCAAGCAGGTGCGCGTCAGAAATAAACCGCACCATTCCTGACAGCCAGGTACTGCAGGAAAGGTCTTGTGTATATTTTAGGAGTTACAGGAAGATTTGTGTTGTGTCACAATTCCCACGCGCAGTACCACATGCATACAGCAAGGATACACGCTCCTGACACTCAATATGTAGGAATCTATCAAAAAGCACGCATGCATTATGCTGCTGGCTGTGGGTGATAGGTTCCCGCACGCAGCTATCAAGCAGGTGCGCATCAGAAATAAACTGCACCATTCCTGACAGCCAGCTACTGCAGGAACATACTACAACCCCCTTGCATACACCATCAATATTTGAAAACTTGACTGACGGATAGAGGGATGTCTGAAACACCTGAATATTGAATAAAAAGTATGAAATTCAAAATATAAGACAGATAAATCAGGGAAAATAATAATAAAGGTTTTCACATAAATAACATTCTCAAATCTTTACAAAACAAGAAAAATACCAAGGAGTTCCCATAAAAATTATTAAAAGCTTTCAACATGTTCAGAAGATGGTGTGGAATCTACAAGTACCCACTTCTGCCCATGTCACTCAAAAGTAAACAATACAAAATAAAGAAATATGCCAGAAATGTAAAAATAACAAATTAACATTTAAACAGTTTCTGACCATTATTTCAAATAGAAATATGAAAAAAGCAGGGCTAGAAGATCGGAAGAACTAAGACTAAGTGCCAAACTAGCCCTGTCCAGCTTTCTAGCCTTAGACCACAAGCACAACCCTCTCTATGTGCCCTGAGAAGGTCTTATTACCCCCAGAGAAGGTATATATATAGCCCATTTTTGATGATTTAAACACCAGTAATTTTTAGGTAATAAAATCAGACGCCTTGCCATCCGTGATCAAGTGTTTAAAAGAGATAAAAAAGTGATTTATGTACTCAGTCTGTTAGTATAATTATTAATTCTAAAACCCACCATTAATTCCATTGAAGAATATCAGTAAAATCCCCAACAATTTTCCTGAGAACCTCTCAACCATGAATTTCTGCAAGTTTATTGGAGTGCCTGCTTAAATTAGTAATTTATCTCCTCCTTGCTTCCAGGAATAAGTGCTGTAAGAAAGCCCGTCCACCCATTCCCCTTGAGTAAACCCCTTTTGAGAAACCAATTAGGACCTCATTGTCACAAGGTCTTTACACGGTTCAAAAGAGCCCCTTGAACAGAGTTTTTTCAATAAAGATCCCCTGTTTGTATAAACTGTGGCCCCTCTTGAAAAACTATATCTATAATATTTTAACCAAACCAAATACTTCAAACTTTTCACTTGCTTTAATCAATAATTTTGAGCATTTTCTGTATTTTCTTGGAATAATTGTTGTTCCAAAACCAATATCAATTGCTGTAGCTAAAGGAATGCAAAGCTTATGGTATCATTAAGCTGAAATGATGATCATCATTGGCACATTATTTGGTGAAAAGAAAAAAAATAACATACCTTGTGTTGATCCTAACAACAACAATGAAAAAAAACAGTCATGAGTCACCCACACATAAAAAATCAACCCCCCCAAAAAAATAACTTACTTGAAAATAGCTTGATTATTGGTGGTATAACAATAAATACCAAAAAACCTAAAATATCAAAGAAAAAAAATAAAAAGAGGCAATCAGCCACCTGCAGCAAAGAAATCAATTGCTAATTGATTTAGAAACTGATTTCTCATTGATTGAGGAATTTATTGAAAATAAATCAATTGATTGATAATCAATTAATTTATTGCTAATAAATGAATTGATTAGGGCGTATCAAAGTTAGCAAACCCGCCATTATAAACCCGCCATTTTTTTGACAAAACCCGCCATTTTTAATGGCGGGTTTCTGAAATACACATACCCCCTAACTGGTGTATTTCAAAATGGCGTGTTTCATGAAAATGGCGGATTTTAATCATCAAACACGCCATTAAACCCGCCATTTATGCATCATCATCCATCCACCATCCATCACATCAAAAACACCCATCCACATCAGCAAATCCATACCGGTCCCATATCCATTGCATCACACACATCTCTTATGTTTTTCACATACCTTCACATACCCATCTTCACAAAAATACCATCATCATCTCATCACCCCACATCACTCACCACCTTTCTCAACATGTCCAATCAAACATCCCGCCAGCAAGTTGAAAACGCAAAAAAGCTGACTGAACTTTTGCTACTGTTTGACTCCCATTCAGACTCTGATTCAGACTCCAATTTGGAATCAACTTCGTTAGCTTTGAATTCTCTGTTGGCAAAGCAATACATGGTTCCAAGAATACACACTCTCCATAACCCTATGTATGAAAGGCAAAAGCTTCATCTCATCCCTGACTTAAGCTTCCAGCAACTGTTCCAAACTTTGTTGCCTTCTTTCATGAAACTTTTGGCAATGATTGAAGACCACCACATCTTCCAGAACAATTCTCGCAATCCTCAACGCAATCCAGCCATCCAACTTGCTGTTGCTCTTTGTAGATTGGGGTCAAATGGAAATGGAGAAGCAATCCATTGATTGGAAAATCTATTCTCAGTCAGTTACGGAAGCATTGACTTATACACCAAAAGAGTCATGATTGCTATCCTATCTTTCCGTTGCTTGGTCCTTTCATGGCCAACCAAAGAAGAACGCAAGGAGATATCTCAAGTAATGGAGACAGAAGGCTTTCCTGGTTGCATTGGTTTTTTTGATGGAACCACCATCCCCTTGAGTCAAAAACCCAACCTAGATGGCAACAACTATTTTGATCGTAAAAAAAGGCAATTGATTCATTTCTTTTCCAATTGCTATGATAAAACTTTGGATCACACACTGACCAAATATGTTCCATCTCTTTGTTTAGATACTCCGTGGAACTACAACTTGTTTGCATTAACAACAAGAAGTTCATCTCCCTCCATGCTGGCCTTCCAGGTTCTTGTCATGATTCATATGTTTTCAATTGGATGCGGATTGCCCAACAACCAGAGATCTACTTTGACCAAGATCAATACCTTCTGGCCGATTCAGCTTATGCTAGTGGGAAATATGTAGTTGCAGCATACCGGAATGTTTTGTCCAATGATCAAGGAAAAACCGATTTTAACTATCATCTTGCCCAATCACAAGTTTGGATTGAGTATGCCATAGGAATTCTGAAAGGAAGATGGGCCAGCTTATGGGAGATGCAAAACCAGCTCCAATGTTCCAAAGATATGAGGTTCCTCATCAACTGGATTATCACTTGTGTAATCCTTCACAACCTTTTGGCCGACATCAAAGATGAATGGGACAAAATATTCCAAGATGATATTCCTGATCCGCCTCAAGTCATCTCTGTCTCATCTGGTCCCTCATCTTTTTCTATGAAAGAGCAGATTCTTCCTCTCACCCTTGCTTGCTTTGATGAGTAATTTTTGATTTTGAAATTGGTAAAAATTCCCTTCACCGTATTTTTTTGGTTTTGGTTGTTCACCCAAGATTCATAGGCTGAGTTTTTTTTTATTTTTTTTTTAGTGGACTTGAATCCAAAAACACCTCCACCTCAAACCCTGCCACTCACCAAATGCCACCCCCCTCCCCCTCACCACTCAACCCCTTCAACCTCACCCCACTCACTCACCGGTCAAACCCTGCCTCCTCCTCACCAAACCACCTCACTCATCACCACCACCTCATCTCACCTCACTCACTTAATCCCCTCCTCCTAATCCCGGTAAGCCCCCTCCACCAACTTCCTCTTCCTTCCCCTCACCAGTTGCTGATCCTTTAATCATTCAACCTTTAGTCCCCCGCTGGATCCCTTGGTCAATGCCTCAAGGTGAGCCCCTCCCCTCCTCCAATTCCTCCTCTCATCGATCAAGCAATTGATCCCTTGATCAATTTGCAATTGATTGGCAATCAATTGCTCAATCAATTGCCAATCAATTGCCGATCGATTTCCCAATCAATTTGCAATCAATTTCCCGATTGATTGGCCAATTGTTTGGGCAATCAATTGGCAATTGATCGCTCGATCGATTGGAAATCAATTGGCAATTGATTGCCCAATCGATTGGCAATCAATCAAGCGATTGATTCGCGATCAATTGGCCAATCGTTTGGGCCGATTGATGCAGGGTTTTTGTGGGGTACAGGAACTGACTTCCCCGTTGTTTTTTCTTTGTTTTTGTTTCTTTTTTTTTTAGGTTTTCGAGCTTGGCCAGAACACATTCT
Source organism: Puccinia polysora (assembly GCA_025617555.3). NCBI lineage: Eukaryota > Fungi > Basidiomycota > Pucciniomycetes > Pucciniales > Pucciniaceae > Puccinia > Puccinia polysora. The sequence continues at coordinate 30,879,787 of CM062629.1, forward strand.
CTCAAGTCTTACGCCAACCAAGCTATGTCCTGGGACATTCTGGTTTGCCTAGTATGATGCCGGCTGCGGCTCCTCATCATTACCACTCCTCCCCAGCTAATTCTATTCTTTTGATATCTATTGATTCCTTCACTGGCTACCAAACTCAAAATGTTATACATCCATTCAAATTTCACCTTGATCCTCACCTTGGGTGCAGCAAGTGCCTGGGAGGGAGAAAGATGGAAGGAGATGGTATGAAAAACATAAAGAGAGGTGGCAAGCAGAGGAATCGTAGAAAAAGGAGGGCTCAAATGAGGGATTCGGAAATTTCTTTGGAAGTGACTGACGACTTGATCAAGGAAAAGTTTGCCTGGTCTAGACGAAAGCTATGCCCTTTGGATCTAAACCCTGCTATCATGGCTGAAAAGAAAAACAACCCTTGAAAACCCACCCAGGAAGAATTTAAGCAAGCAAAACAGACAATTGGGGCTTTCCACTTCTTCCACCATGGAAAAGTTATCGTTCTTGACCAATCTGATCACCATGCTCTGGTTGCCATCATTGAATTTGTGCCTTTGGATCAACTATCTGAGCAAGATAAGAAATATATCAACTTTGTGACAAAATTCCTTCACTGTTCAATAGAATTTGTCAACCCGGTTGGTCCCTCAAGATCTTGGGGTGGAAAAATGTGGGCAATTGGTTGGCAAAAATCAATGAACCCTTTGGAGTTATTTGGACGTTATGTGAAGAAATCATCCATTAGATCTTCTCCTCAAGAGTAAGCTGTCCTCAACCTGAAGGCCGACAAAGTATCCCGAATTTTAGGACAAATGTTTCGTAATTTGGCCAAACTTGCCTTTGAATCAAACCGTGATACCATGAAGGACAGCAACATCCCCTCTTTCTCTTTGTTGGAATTTGGTTCCAAGCCTACACCTTTTGATTGCTCCCCAACTCAATTTCACCTTGGATTCTTTTTACAATTCTCCTCATATTGACAAAGGCGACATCTCTGGCTATTCCTTTTTACTTGTGGTCCCAACCAAAAAATCAAATGGTCGACTTATTGAAGATATGGATGAATATCAAGTTTTGGAAGGTCAATTTGTTTTTCCTGACCTTGGCTTTGGAATTGATTTCAAGCAAAAAGGTATAGTCAAAATGGTTTGGGCGGCTAACAAGTACAAGCACTGTACCTTTCCAGCTGTGGACACAGAAACCCATACAAGAACGGCCATGTCACTCCAAATTAATAAAAAAACTCAGAGCACTTGTAGGGACATGAAAAACGGCCAAATTTACTCTAGAGAAAAAAATATCAATAAAAACCAAAAAGATTTGTATATTGGTGGGGTTAAGAATGCTCTCAAACGTTGTTGTAGTAAAAAATAATTTGTTTTTCTTTCATCCATGCAAATATATTTACAAGCCCAGCATTTGAGTAATCTGCTGTATTTCTTCTACCAATCTACCACTGCCAATGCAAGCCAAAGCTACTGATACCTTATCCTTTTTTTCGTTTGCCCGTTGTTCCCTCTCCTTTTCCAGTTGCACTTGCTGCCAATCCTTCTCCTTTTCCTCTTTTTGAAACTCTAGCTCAGCTTGTTTCAACCTCCACTCAGCATCCAATTTTTGTTGATTAGCCAAAGTCTTGGCTTGCTGCTTTTGACCATCCATGGCCAGTTGGCAATCCAACTTTTGCTTTTCAAACTGAAGTTTATCTGATTCAATTTGTGATTTCACTATTTTTTGGAGGGGAATGGAAATGAGCATTATTTTGAAAGCAAGGATATTGAATCAATCAACTTACATGAATCTCGCTTCTCCATGGTTTCTTCAAAGCCCGAAAAACTGGAAGTGTTTCTCCTCTTTTGATGACTTTTGGGGTTGAAATTGATGGAATTGGAGGCCTTTTGCTTACCCTTGGCAGAGGAGGTTTGAGTCTGAAAGTCCTCACTAGTATTTGAAGGCAATGTTGGAGGCCCCATTGGCTTGAGTTTTTGGACAATCAAAAATGGATGAGCCTGTTTTTTTGAAATGTAAATCAGTCAGGAGCAACCAGACAGAATCAAAAAAAATTTAGTTCCTTACTTGAGTAGATGTTGATGGCAACGGTGATCCAGGAATAACATCCTCCTCATTGGGCAAGTTCTCCAGTTGTTCTGACCCAGGAAGAGAGCAATCAAAAGAAGGAAGTGAGGGGTCCAAGTTCGGGATTGACTGATCAATCAATACCAAAGTAGAAGTGATTGGAGACGATTGTGTTTGAATATCCTCCTTGTCATCAGATGGGGGCCACTCCAAGTCCAAGGTTTGATCAAGGTCCCAGTTGGTAGGCTGAGCATCCCCAGCCAAGTCCTCGGCATCAACGGAATCGGATTGTTGGGCATTGAAAGCAGCTAGGGGGGTGATGTTGGCCTTCTTTCCGAAGATTTCATCCATTTGAATATAAAAAGGACAAATGGAGTCCAACTTATCAACCACTGAGTCGATTCCTTTGGCTTTGTGCAAGTTGGTGATACCAAAGCCAGTGGAGATAGACATGGAGTGGGCCTTTTTGTACTTGGCTCAATAGTTTTTGAACCGCTCCCTCATCTGTTTGGATGACAGATACAGCCTACCTTTTGTTTTGTTCTTGAGTTCATTGGCCATCAGGAGATAACCATTGACCTTAGAGGATTGAGGTCGGCCAACACGTGTTTCGTTGTTGGATCCAAAGCAGGCATTGTAGTTGGAGGAAATTTCCAGCCAGTTTACCAGGATGATGTGATCAGCTCTCTTGAGCTGACTTGAGCCCTTGGAAGCTGATGGGGGAGGATTGTTTGTTGTGGAGTTCCTTGGCGATGTTCTCTTGGGTGTGTTGGACTTGTGGGGGGAGGTTCGCTGAGGGGCCATTTGAAAGGGTTTGGGCTACGCAAGTGATGAGAGCAATAAAGTGATTAGAGTGGTGAAGTTTTGAGAGCAATAAAGTGGATGAGAGTGATCAAGTGATGAGAGCGGTTAAGTGATGAGAGTGATGAAGTTTTGAGAGCAATAAAGTGGATGAGAGTGATCAAGTGATGAGAGTGGTTAAGTGATGAGAGTGATGAAGTTTTGAGAGCGATGAAGTTTTGAGAGCGATGAAGTGGATGAGAGTGATCAAGTGATGAGAGCAATAAAGTGATGAGAGTAGTCAATCAATTTTATGATGAGGGTGGGGGTAAAAAATTTTCCAATGAGGTCGGAGGTAGAACAAGGTGGGAAGACAGGGGTGTATGACGCGGACAGGTGGTGGAAGCATTTAAATACTTTATTTGAAAAAACCCACTTATTTCAGGTTAACTTTGACATTTCTGATCTGAAATAAGTGGGTTTTTTTGATTTTTAATGCCGGGTTTGAAATGGCGGATTTGCGTTGAAACCTGCCATTAAAAAATGGCGGGTTTGGTTAACTTTGATACCCCCTATTGATAATCAATTAATTAATTGATAATCAATTTATTGGTTGATAAAAAATCAATTGCAATTTGATTGAGTTATAAATTTCAAATAAATTGAGTAAACATTTTAAATAAATTTCTAAATTAAATTTCAATCAAGCAAGAATTGATTTGAAATCAATTCATAATCAATTGAAAAATCAATCAAGCAATTGATTTCCAATCAATCAAGCAATTGATTTCCAATCAATCCAGAAATTTATTTGAAATCAATGAAGCAATTGATTTGAAATCAATAAAGAAATATATTTGCAATCAATCAAGCAATTGATTTTCAATCAATCAAGCAATTGATTTTCAATCAATCAAGCAATTTATTTTCAATCAATCAAGCAATTGATTTTCAATCAATCAAGCAATTGATTTTCAATCAATCAAGCAATTGATTTTCAATCAATCAAGCAATTGATTTGCAATCAATCAAGCAATTGATTTTAAATCAATCAAGAAATTGATTTTCAATCAATCAAGCAATTGATTTGCTATCAATCAAGCGATGTATTTTCAATCAATAAATCAATTGATTTGCAATCAATCAAGAAATTTTTTTGAAATAAATCAATCAATTTATTTGAAATAAATCAATCAATTGATTTGAAATCAATACAGGAATCAATAACAAGTTCAAGGGGGAGGAGGGGGAGGGGGGGTTACCAGAGTTTCCAGAGAGGGGAGGTGGCGGGGCTGGTTGAGAGTGGATGAGTGGGTGGGTGGGTGGGTGGGATTGGTGAGTTGGAGGTGGATGCTGAGTTTTTGGTGGATGCTGAGTGGATGAGGTTGGTAAGTGGGAGGTGGTGAGTGAGTGGGTGAGGTTTGGAAATTGGTGGTGGTCATTTATATGGTTTGGTGAGGCAGAGGAAGGAGGGGGCTGGTGAGGGAGTGTTGCAAGGTGGAAGGGTTGTAGTGTTGAGGTGGAAGGGGGATGTGGGTGGTTTGGTAATTGGTGAGGTATGAGGTGGAGGGTAGTGAAGTCCAGGTTTTTTTTGTCTAACTCCACTAAAAAAAATAAAAGAAAAATTGATAAAAAAAACTCAAGTCAGCCCAGCATTCTTGGTTGAAAAAAAAGAATCACTGTGATGTGATTTTTTAACTATTTTAAAGCAGAATGTTACCCATCAAAGAGAGAATGTTTGAGGGGTAGAATCCGCTCTCTCATGGAAGAAGATGAGGGAAAAGATGAGAGAGGGATACCTTGAGTAGGATTTGCAATATTGTCTTTGAATAGGGATAGGATGTGTGTGAAGCAATAGATATGGAATTGATGTGGAGGTGTGGATGGGTGTTTTGCATGCAATGGATGGTGGATGGATGATGATTCATAAATGGCATATTTGATGTTTGAAATATGCCATTTGTATGAAACACACCATTTTTAAATACATCAGTTAGGGGGTATGTGTATTTCAGAAACCCACCATTTAAATTGCAGGGTTGGTTAAAAAGAAACAGCAGTTTCCTAATGGCGGATTTACTAAATCTAATAGGCCCTAATTATCCAACTTGAAATAATTTGAAATTTAAAATTATTGAGAAAGAAGGGAGCTAAACTCAACAAACCCAAAGAAGAATTTACACAAATATATTCTTACAATAAAAAATATGTACCATTATTATTTCAGGAAATTTGAAATTTTGGGCCTACAAAGCATTTATAAAATACCCTTATACTGAGAGAAATATTTCATTTTAGAATGATTTACTGTTACATTTGCATTTTTTTTACCAGGAAACCAAATTAATCCCTTTTCAAGAATTTTTGGAATAAATTTTTGAAAACATCAGAAACAGAAACCAACCAGAATACATCACAGCAAAATAGGGGCCCTGGAATGCAAGTCACTTCATTTCACCATCCAGTTTTCTGACAATTCAATGGAATCTGGAAGAAAAATCTGCTTGAAAAAAATAAAATTGTTTTTACCCAATTTTCCTTGAGAAAAAAATGAGGTTCACTTGGAAATCACCTTGCAAAAAATTAATTCCACTGGTAATTCATCAATGAAGAAAAATTAATTCACCTAGATTATCAAAATATTACATCCAGAAATTACTCTAAATTCACTAATTGAAGAAAGAGAGATCCCTGAACTTGAATAATCAAAAAAAAATCCACTGTGTCATAGTGAAAATCAAAATCATTTCCCATCATTTTTTCTTGGAAGTTAAAAAAGGAGATTTCAAGAACAGTTGTTTTATCCATATTTTATGACACCATGGTCCATGTAGACCATTGATAATTTTCAACTGATTTTTTTTGCAAGTGAATATGATATTTCCTTCTTGAAATATCTATCAAAAATATATCTCACTGATTACAGATAACTAACAAATGAAATATCCCATTGGATGTGGTTTCCAAAAAAAATTCTCTCCCTGTTGAAAGTGTAAGCTGGCTACTATTCAGAACAAAATGACTAAGCCACCAACAACTAAAACATGAATAAGAATAAGAGAAAAATGGAAATATTAACTTAGAAAAAAAATAATAAATAAATATAAGATAAAACCTTATGTAGTAAGAAAATAAAGAATACTATTGCAGAGATGGGTTCCAGGTGCCAAACTAGGTAAGGCCACCCACTGGAACCACCCCCAAAAGCCCACTTCTTCAGGTAGAACCATGTTCACCCAATAATCCTGCTCATCACATCCGCAGGTATGGGTTTCTGACCAAAAATTCAGTCAGAAACCCATAATTATGCATATTTTTGGAGTTATGGATGGAAACAATTTTTTTCCAAAAATTCACGTGCAAACAAGGACCCTCTGAAACCATGCACACATCCCTAAAGAGCCGCGGAATGCCCAGCCCTGCAAGTAGTCAAGCAACTACCTCACCCAGGCCCAAAGAGGTTGCTATCAGGCAAAGGCCCTGAAATTAGTTGCCTGACTACCTTGCATGGGCCCAAGGCGGTTTCTATCAACCAGCCCTGCAGGTAGTTGCTGAACTACCATGCATGGCAGTTGCTACTGGTGTGGTAGACCAAGCCCTACCTGTAGCCATCAAACTAAATTTTATAGAATAAATATAATCAAAATCCTAGAAATAACCTCAGAAATGGATTCTACACCAAAAATAACCTAAATTCACTTGGCCAAACTACCCCTCTATTTCTAATGGTTTAGAAGGAGATACAGCCAACAATCAATTATGGCCAGCCCATATCCCACCTCAGGTATCACAACCAGTGAAAGGGCATATGGATATGCCTTGAAATTCCTGAATGCATACTGGAAACATCTCACCACAAAAACTCAACCAAACATACAACCAATCACCTCACCTTTTTTCAAACTACTAGATTCCAAGGACCTCACTCCTTCTGGATACTAGAGGTGATAGAAATTTTAGAGTAAAAATAGTATAAAAATGCCAGGTATATGATTTGGCTAAAAGAAGTAAATTTATTTATATATTTATAAAATTAATTGCAATGGAGGGGCCAAAAACTTATTGGGGTTGTTGAGCCCTCAGGAACACAGGTTTATGTCTGTTTGGGACAATATAGGAGCAATTGTGGTTCCTGTGGACTTTACAAGGATTCATTTCAAAAATGGTCTTTGTAATTTCCTTGGGGGTTGATTTATGCAAAAACCTACAAAAGGGGTACAACTCAGCAGGATCACTTACTAGTTCTAGGTCCGGACTTATTCTTGATCAATGGGCCAATATGCAAGGATTCAGGGTGCTAGAATTCAATACTGGGGAAGGTTGAATGGTTGGTGGACAATTTTGATCAAAAAATAGGGATTCAAGAGTTTTGTTCTATAATTTTATCAGAAAGTGGTCCAGGATCACACACTTATTTCTTCTAAGGGTTTGATGGACTGAGGGAAAAAAATATCTGAAGCAATAAAAACTATATCACTGGATGAATGAGTTTGAAATGGGTGGGGGAAGGGTGTCAGCTTGCTACTTGGACAGAGAAACCTTTCAAAGCAGATTTAAAACAGAAATAAAATAATAAAACTAGAAGGAGTGAGAAATCCATGAATATTATAACATAAATGGATTTCCCACCCAAAATTGAGTAGGGTCACTCACTGACCCCACCCTTGAATTCTAACTCCTTACATTTTCAAATAATTATTAAACAAAATGAACAACAGACCACGACACCACCATGGCACCTTTTGGCCATTTTAAAATTTCACACATTATGCCATGTATAGGTTTCAAACCTAAAATTCATTCAGAATTGAGTTTTTGTGTAGATTTTAGGAGTTACAGGCGGATTTGTGTTGTGTCGCAATTCCCGCGCGCAGCCCCGCATTCATACAGTAAGGGTACACACGCCTGACACTCAATATGTAGGCGCATGTCAAAAGGCCCGCATGCAAAATGACTGACTGACCGCAGGCAACAGACTCCTGCACACAGCTGTCAAGCCTGCGCGCATCAACAAAAATGGTACTAAGCTTGACAGCCAGGTACCACAGGAACAGGCTACAACCTGCATGCATGCATCATGTATATGTAACAACTTGACTGCCGGACAGAGGGATGTCTGAAACCTAAGAATATTGAATAAAAAATATGAAAATCAAAATATAAATCAAATAAATTGTGGGAAACAATAATGAAGGTTGTCACCTAAATGAGATTGCCAAATCTTTATGAACCACAAAACACAACAAGGAGTTAGCCTAAAAATTATTAAGAATTCCCAACATGTGCAGACGATGCCTTAGAATCTACTAATACCCACTTCCACCCATTTCACTCAAAAGAAATTAATACAAAATAAGGAAATGTGTCTGAATCATAAAAATAACAAATTAACATTTAAACACCTTCTGACAATTATTTCACAAAGAAATACAACATAGAAAAGGCTAGAAGATTGACAGCACCAGAAATACGTGCCAAACTAGCCCTGGCCAGCCTGCTAGCCTCAGCATCCAAGCACAACCCTCTCTACATGCCCTGAGAAGGTCTTATTACCCCAAAAAAGTATATAAACAACCCTTTTTAAGTGATTTAAACCCCAGTAATTTTTAAGTATCAATCCAGACCCCTTTGCCATCCATGATCAAGTGTTTATTCAAGATAAAAAAGTGATATATGGCTATAGTCTGATAGTATTATTAATAATTCTGGCCCCATCATTGATTCCATGAAGAATATCAGCAAATAACCCCAATAATTGTCCTGAGACCCTTTCAACCATGAATTTCTGCAAGCTTCTTGGAGTAAGTACTCAAACTATTAAGTTGTCTCCTCCTTGCACCCAGGCATTAGTGCTTTAAGACATCCAGTCCACCGATCCCCTTGAGTTAGTCTTTTGTGAGCAATCATTTAAGACCTCATTTTCCCAAGGTCTTTACACGGTTCAAAAGAGCCCCTTGAAGAGAGGTTGTTATCCAATAAATATCCCCGGTTTGCATGAACTGTGGCCTCTCTTGAAAAATATATATTTAAGGAAATTTAATCCAACCAAACTTTTCACTTGCTTTTAAATCAATTATTTGATCATTTTACCGTAATTTTCTTGGAATTATTATTCCAAAACAAATATCACCTTCTGTAGCTAAAGGACAGTAAAGTTCCTGGAATCAGGAAGCTGAAAAAGGGCCTTTATTTATACCTTTTTTGTTCCCTAATGGTACAGTCTTTTTACCAGACAAAAGAGGGTGACCCAGGCTATTTCTAAGGCCAGGGGACCATCAGTGTGTTTGTGTGGACCTGATATAGCCACTACAGTAGTATGGAAAGCCCTATGTCATCATACTTGGGGCTTGATACACATTTCTGTGCCCTTAATGACCTCACTGTATCATCCAAGGAGGAAGTATTCAATTAATATTTTAAAATATAAGCAATGGCTTCCTGAAGTCAGGGGCTTGAACACATGCTCTGGGGACCTTACTTTGAAGGATTCTTTTGAGTCTGAGCCTCTTCTGTCCATATTGGTGTATTTTACAGTCACTCAATCAGGTATTACACCTCTAGTTGTGACTAGTTACGTACAGTCTTGTTACCAGGGACACAGGAGTGTGTTTTAGAAATGTTTAGTGTCTTTTGAGCTATCTAGCATAAAGCTAGGCATCTTTTTATCTTTTGTAAAATCTCTCAGGGTGTTAAAGTAAACAATTTTTACCCTTTTGGGTTGAAATCGTCCATACAGGTGCTATTACAGGGGCCCTGAAAACCCTTAGTATAGTTCCAAAAAGGGGCAGGGCCCAATTTTTCCTGATTTTTGGTTGGTTTAGTCATTTTCATACTTTTCCCCACCACATGGTGGCGCTCTTTGGGCCCCATGTGGTGTGGAACAAGGCTGTAGGGTGTATAGGTGGTACCCTAGAGCCTCTTTCCATTTTTGAGAGAGGGGGGGCTGGCTAGCAAGCCTGTTGGTTTCCTTGCGCAATGGCCCAGTGTGGTTTCATTATATAGCCTTGGGTTCAGAACTGCTTTGCAACTTGCGCGCTCAGCACACCGGGTCGGGGTTGGGATGAATTGGGTGTGGCAGGCCGCAATCCCCTTGGATGTTACAGACCTAGGAATGGAGTTGGCCGGGCCAAGTTTGCGGAGTGGCTAGTTTGGGGAGGTAAGAGCGGCGGGATTTCAGAGGTTATACAAGCAGGGATGGTGGGCGCAAGCACGTAAAAACCCCCCAGTACTGGGAAAATCAAGATGGTGCGTCAGGCGGATACAGTTATACAAGCAGGGCGGACGCGGGCAAGTGCCAGCAAATCCTTGGAAACAGGCAAATCATGTGGCGCGCCCGGCAGATACAGAGAATGCGGGTTGCTCCAAGTAGGGGGCGGCAGAGGGCTGTGTCATGAGAAGGACAAACCAGATGTGCTTAATGGTAGGCAGTGTGGGATTGGGAGGTATCAATATGGGTTAGTGTTAAGCTAGGGTTCTGGTTCCAAGGGTTTCTTTTCCTATTTGTTGTTGGGCTGTCATTGCTTTTGTACTTAGGTTAGGGTTGAGAGTGAGGAAATAAAGTCTGCACTATTGGTGCCGGGCTGAGAGGAGATCAGCATACCATACCACACATGGACAGGAAACAGAAAGGGAAGGGAAGGAATAAACCTATTTTACTCTCTAAAACTCTCTCTCTCTCTTTATATCTCAACTTTAAGGGCGCATCCTCATCCTTACAAACGCTAGGAACACTAACTTCAGAAATTAGGGACAACTTGGAGAGTAACCTTACTCTTGTTTCCACACCAGTCAGTTGCTAGGGGCCGGCCCAAGGTATTTGGTTGACTACTTGCAGGGCTGGCAAAATGTTACAACCACTGCACATGGTAATTGCTTACATACCCATGGGCTGGTTGGTAGCAACTACCTTGTACAGTAGTTGCTTGACTACCCACGGGTTAGTTGTTAGCAACTGCCTTGCGCAGTAGTTTCTGGCTAGCAACTACCTCAGCCTCATGCAAGTTAGTGGCGTGACTGCTTGCAAACTGCCAAGTGCTGTAGCTTGATTGCCTGGTTGCAGAGGCTCTGTGGCTGTGCGCGGGGTTATTTTCAAAAACTGTTTCCGTCCATAACTCCTGAACTAGACACAAATATGGCCTTCTCACCAAATTTTTGGTCAGAAACCCATACCTGCGGATGCAATGGGGGGGGTACACGGGTATGTAAGGTTTCTACCTGAAGGGACAATAAATGGGGGCTGGCGCCAGTGGGTGAACCTACTTGAATTGGCACCAGGAACACATTTCTGAAATAATATTCCTCTTTTTCTCATTGCTTGGAGTTTTTTATTCTGTTTTTTTTTTAATTTGTTATTTCCGCACTTTTTACTTTTTTTTATTTCTTTTTATATATATTTATTTTTATTATTATTATTAAGATTATTATTATTATTATTATTATTATTATTATTATTATTATTACTATTATTATTATTACTATTATTATTATTAAGATTATTATTATTATTAAAATTATTATTATTATTAAAATTATTATTATTATTATTATTATTATTATTATTATTATTATTATTATTATTATTATTATTATTATTATTATTATTATTATTATTATTATTATTATTATTATTATTATTATTATTATTATTATTATTATTATTATTATTATTATTATTATTATTATTATTATTATTATTATTATTATTATTATTATTATTATTATTATTATTATTATTATTATTATTATTATTATTATTATTATTATTATTATTATTATTATTATTATTATTATTATTATTATTATTATTATTATTATTATTATTATTATTATTATTATTATTATTATTATTATTATTATTATTATTATTATTATTATTATTATTATTATTATTATTATTATTATTATTATTATTATTATTATTATTATTATTATTATTATTATTATTATTATTATTATTATTATTATTATTATTATTATTATTATTATTATTATTATTATTATTATTATTATTATTATTATTATTATTATTATTATTATTATTATTATTATTATTATTATTATTATTATTATTATTATTATTATTATTATTATTATTATTATTATTATTATTATTATTATTATTATTATTATTATTATTATTATTATTATTATTATTATTATTATTATTATTATTATTATTATTATTATTATTATTATTATTATTATTATTATTATTATTATTATTATTATTATTATTATTATTATTATTATTATTATTATTATTATTATTATTATTATTATTATTATTATTATTATTATTATTATTATTATTATTATTATTATTATTATTATTATTATTATTATTATTATTATTATTATTATTATTATTATTATTATTATTATTATTATTATTATTATTATTATTATTATTATTATTATTATTATTATTATTATTATTATTATTATTATTATTATTATTATTATTATTATTATTATTATTATTATTATTATTATTATTATTATTATTATTATTATTATTATTATTATTATTATTATTATTATTATTATTATTATTATTATTATTATTATTATTATTATTATTATTATTATTATTATTATTATTATTATTATTATTATTATTATTATTATTATTATTATTATTATTATTATTATTATTATTATTATTATTATTATTATTATTATTATTATTATTATTATTATTATTATTATTATTATTATTATTATTATTATTATTATTATTATTATTATTATTATTATTATTATTATTATTATTATTATTATTATTATTATTATTATTATTATTATTATTATTATTATTATTATTATTATTATTATTATTATTATTATTATTATTATTATTATTATTATTATTATTATTATTATTATTATTATTATTATTATTATTATTATTATTATTATTATTATTATTATTATTATTATTATTATTATTATTATTATTATTATTATTATTATTATTATTATTATTATTATTGTTATTATTATTATTATTATTATTATTATTATTATTATTATTATTATTATTATTATTATTATTATTATTATTATTATTATTATTATTATTATTATTATTATTATTATTATTATTATTATTATTATTATTATTATTATTATTATTATTATTATTATTATTTATTATACATTTTGTTGGAGGCTTTAGTCAGTTTGTTCTGAATATTAGCCAGCTGAAACCTTTATACTTAGAACCAAAAGCAGGACCATGTTTAACCAAATAAAAACCAGCACAAGTTCACCACAGGGCTACCCAGCAATATATGCAGGCAGCCAGGAGCATGTGTAACCAAACACCCACCAGTACCAGTCACCACAGAACCACCCAGCAATATATGCAGGCAGTCAGGAACATGTGTAACCAAACAACTAACAGTGCCAGTCACCACAGGGCTACCCAGAAATATATGCAGGCAGCTAGTACCATGTAGCACCAAACAATCCACCAATACAATTCACCACAGGACTACCCAAAAATATGTGCAGGAAGTCTGGACCATCTGTATCCAAACAACCCACCATTACAAGGCACCACAGAACTACCTAGCAATATATTCAGGCTGCTAGGACCCTGCAGATCCAAAACAACTCACCTGTACAATTTCACCATAGAAAAAACTCAGCCCAGCACTACATAGCAACATATGCAGTCAGGAACATGTGATACAAAACAAACCACAAGTAATTACCCACCTCAGCTCTTCAGAGTACTATATGCAAGGCTTTGAATGCATGAAAACCCCTGTAAAACCTTTTCCCAACCAGAAGAAATGACTCATGTAACTGTAAAAGCTTTTTACCAACCAGCAGAAATGCCTCACATGACTGTAAAACCTTTTTCAAATCAGCAGAAATGCCTCATGTAACTGTATCTCACTCTTCCTCACCAGAACAGGGGGGAGCCTCAGGGAAAGCCTTGAGCACCCCAGGGGGCAGGATTTTTCTATTTAATGAGGGCCTCTCTCCCCTATCCCGTTTGTATCCCCCACCATCATCCAATCTCCCGCATCCCACTCATCTTATCACCCATTCACCACCCAGCCATCTGCAGTCCTACCCAGATATAAAAAAAGAGATCATCAGTGTACCAATAAATAAAAAAAGACCGGAAATCAAAAACCAATTTTATAACATCATTCACCAGCAATTGAAACCACCCCATCAGGTTCTTTGAATAAGGGTTCTTCTGTGACCTAAAACTATTCAGCACCAAATTAAAGGGAATCACCCATCAGTCAATTGAATGACCCTTAAAAAGGAAGAGAGCACAACAATAGCATTTTCCAACCTTTCCCCCACCCAGCCCCCTGTGGGTAAACCCATCCTTGGGGCCTCCCCTGAACCATCACTTTGATAAAGCCTTTAAGCCCTTGAAAATTGGGGGATTGATTAATGTCACATATATCTGCTCAATCACTAACCAATAACCCAATACATCTGGTACATTCTTCAAAATCCCTACCAATAACAATTAATAACTAATCCAGGTTTGATCTGAGACCTATTTTAAGTCTCAAAGAAACCAGCAATTAGTTTAGCTAAATTATTGTGTAGACTTACTATAGTACTTTAAGGGCAGGAAATTAAAACCACCCTTAGTTTTTCTAATACTCTGAAGTAGTATAATTAATACTAAATTCCCCTTCAAGGACTGACAGTAATCTATTTGCTAAATTGTTGATATAATCCCACAGGATTCTCTACACCGGCTGAAAGCCCTGCCATTAGTTTACCTAAAACCTTGCACAGGCCATTGCACAAGGCAACCAGCTGCCTCACTGGCAAGCACCCCCTCTCCCAATGCAGGAACAGGGCTGTAGGGTACCACCTACACATGCTACAGCCTTTTTCAACAACACATGGGTCCCAAAGATTGCTACCATGTGGTGGAGAACACCATGATACTTCCAAGGACATACTAGAATCCAGAAAAATGTGCCCTTCACCTTTTGAGAACTGTACCAGAAGTTGCCAGGGCCCCTGTAATGAGATCTGTACAGGAAATCTAGACCCCAAAAGAGACATAAGCAGTTAATTTAGCACCCTTGTAGTGTGAACAGAAGATAAAAATGGCCCTTTCTTTGTGCTAACTTGCTCACAGGATACCAGGAACCCACACAACCTCCCCTGTATCCCAGGTAATTAAACTGTACATAACCAGTCACAAACAGGGTGCTTGCAGCCTGATTAAGTGAATTTAATTAGACAAATGTGGAAAGAAAGGCCTCATAATTTAAATAATCCTCCATAAAAAGGTCTTCACAGCTTATGTCTAAGCCTCTGGCCTCAGGAAGCCATTGCTAATATTTATATATATTAATTGAAAACCGCCCACTTGGCTGATGCAATGAGGTCATTAAGGGCGTGTAAAAATGTATCCATCCCCAATTATGATGGCATGGGGTTTCCCATACTTCTTTAATGGCTAGAGCAGGTTCACAAAAACACATAGATGGTTCCTTGGCCTCATTCCTATCCTAGTTCACCCCCCTTTGGCTGGTAAAAGACCTGTACCATGAGGGGACCCAAATAATACAAATAAAGGCGCCTCTCCAAGCCAATTCTAACTCATTAATTCCAGTTAGACAGTCATTATTTCTTCAGATATTTTTTCCCTCAATCCATCAAACCCTTACAAGAAATAAGTGTGTGATCCTGGACCGCTTTCTGATAAAATTATAGACCAAATACCTTGAATCCTTATTTCTGGCCAAATCATCATCCAACCAGTCAGCCTGCTCCAGTACCAACTTCCAGCACCCTGAATCCTTGCATATTGGCCCATTCATCAAGAATAAGTCCGGAAAAAGACATAGTAAGTGATCCTGCTGACTTATACCCCTTTTGTAGTTTTTGCACAACCCAATCCCCAAGGAAATTATACACACCCTTCTTGAAGTGAATCCTTATAAACCCCACAGGCACCAAAATTGCTCCTATATTATCCCAAAAAGACATATAACTTTGTTCTGGAGGGCTCAGAAACCTCATTAAATTCTTTGCCCCTCCCTTTAAATTTATTTTTATAAATATATAAATAAATTTAACCCTTTTAGCCAAAATATATCTCTGGCATTTCTCCCTATTTTTAATCTAAACTTTTCATCACCTCTAGTATTGAGTAGCCAGAAGGAGCTAGGTCCTTGGCATCTAGTAGGCTATTAATTGAGGGTCTGACTGGGAAATGATTGATCTAATTATTGATACTGTGCCATCTTTAATATTTTTTTTCAATAATTTTTTTAATATTGAACAAAAATTCCAGAATGAAATCCTTGCAATCACCAAACTTCAAAAATACTTTAAAATATTTTTAAAAATATGGAAGAATTTTTTCCTGATACTTTTCTGGACCTATTACTCTGTGGTTGACTTAAAGAACAAGGCAGAAGTTATTAAATACTACCTCAAGCTCTTGAAATTGCAAAAAGAGGAGTATATTGAAGATTACAAACCAGCTGATTGGGAACTTCTATCTTCTTCAGAACAGAAGAAATTTATTTCTCTCCATATCAAAATTAGAGAGGAAGAAGCATTTGAAGAAAATTTTTGTATCAACCTGATCTTGAATCATCATAGAGATTGGGCTGAGACTCATCCTCCTGCTCATATTAGGTTAAAATTACTAAAAAATGAGATTTTTCCAATTTATTTAAATATGTTTAACTATAAAATAACTCATCAATTCTATGTTTGGTCATTACTATTGTCTGATCCACCCACTAGCCCATCAACTCCAACTTCTGCCACTGCTGAAGCAGCAGCCCCACCATTTATTTCAGCTGGCTACTATTCAGAACCAACTGACAAAAGACCCCAGAAATAAAAATGAATGAATAATAATAATGAATACAAAAATACAGAAATAATAACTTTAAAACAAAAAATGAGATTAAAACCATTAATGAGTAAGAAAAGTAGGAATATTATTGCAGAAATGGATTCCTGGTGCCAAATTAGGTAGGGTCACCCACTGGCACCACCCCACAGTTCCTGCTCCTTCAGGTAGAACCGTGACACCCCTGTGTGCTGTACCTCACATACACCCCACAGCCTTGTTCCACACCACATGGGGCCCAAAGAGCACCACCACGAGGTAGCAAACAGCATGAGACTGCCCAAAAAAAACAGAAATTTTGGAAAAATTGGGCCCTGCATCCTTTTGAGAGCTGTATCAAAGGTTGTCAGGGTCCCCTGTAATGGGACCTGTACAGAAGTTTTGAGCCCAAAAGAGTACACAATAGGTACAGTAGCATCCTGAGAGGGTACATCGAAGATACACAGAGGCCTAGCTTTGTTCTGACTAGCCCACAAGACACCTGACACCTATACAACCTCCTCTGTACCCTATACAAGGAAGACTGTATGTAACTAGTCACAACCACTGGCTTAATACCCAATTACGTAGATTTAATTAGACTAATATTAGTTACTGTAGCACCCTGAGAGTGTGCCATGGGGATAAAAAGTAGATTATCTTTGTGAGCTAACTTGCTCACAATATACCAGGCACCCATACAACCTCCCCTGTACCCTGTACAATGTAGACTGTATGTAACTAGTCACAACCAGGGGCTCACTACTCAATGAAAGAAACCCCAATTAAGCAAATATGGAAAGAAGAGCCTCATACTTGAAATCAGCCCTCAGAAAAAAGTCTCCTGAGAATTTGTTTAAGCCCCTGGCCTCAGGAGACCATGGCTTATATTTAAAAATATTAATTGAATACAACCTCTTTGACTGATACAGTGAGATCATTAAGGGTACAGAAATGTGTACCAAGCCCCAAGTATTATGACATAAGGCTCTCCATACTTCTGTAGTGGCTAGAGCAGGTCCACACAAACAAACTGATGGTCCCTTAGCCTCAGCATTAGCCTTTTTCACTATATTTTATTAATTTAATACTACTTCTTTGGCTGATACAGTGAGGTCATTCAGGGTACAGAAACATGTATCAAGCCCCAAGCATGATGAAATAGGGCTTCCTGTACCTCTTTAGTGACCAGGGTAGGTCTACACTAACACACTGATGGCTCCCTGGCCTCAGTACTAGCCTGGGTCACCCTCCTTTGGTTGGTAAAAAGACTGCACCATGAGGGGACCCAAAATGATATAAATAAAGGCTCCTCCCCCAGCCATTTCTGACTGATTCATCCAGTTATATAGTCATGATTGCTTCAGATATTTTCTTCCTCAAGCCATCAAACCCTTATAAGAAATAAGTGTGTGATCCTGGACCACTTTCTGATAAAATTATAGACAAAACTCTTGAATCCTTATTTTTGGCCAAAATCAGCATCCAGCCATTCAGCTTGCCCCAGCCTCAGCTTCCAGCACCCTGAATCCCTGAATATTGGCCCATCCATCAAGAATAAGTCCGTATCTAGGCCTATTAAGTGATCCTGCTGACTTATATCCCTTTTTTTAGGTTCTGCATAACCCAAACCCCAAGGAAATTACACACAACCTTCTTGAAAGGATTCCTTGTAAACCCCACAGGCACCAAAATTGAATCTATATTTTCCTTAACAGACATATAACTGTGTTCCGGAGGGCTCAACAACTCCATTGAGTTCTTGGCCCCTCCTTTTAAATTTATTTATATATATATATATAAATAAATTTAACCCTTTCAGCCAAAATATATCTCTGGCATTTTTCAACATTTTTGCTCTAAATTTTCTATCACCTCTAGTAGCTAGAAGGAGCTAGGTCCTTTGCATCTAGTAGGCTGAAAAGTTACCACTCCAGTGACAGTACCTAAATATCCCATCATAGGAGATTCCAGCACCTTTAACCAGCCTAGTTCCCCAACTAGAGAAGAGTCAGTTTCCACTCTAAACTCAGAGGGTAAGACATATTATCCCACTTATTCTAAGCATTCTTACATGATACTCATTGCTTTTAATAACTATTTCTAGACTCAGAGGACCAGATGGACGCTTCACCTCTCTTGCCCACTCCAGAGCCAAGCAGAATAATCCATCCATTGACTCTAAAGCAAATGAAAGACTTTGGTATCCAGCCAATTCAGAGGATCCCATCCCCAGCTCCTCCTCCTGAGCTCATTCTCAAGGAAATCAAGAGGATTACATTAAAATTCTGATCAAGGAGCAAATTTCCTTGTGGCAAAAGGTGATGCAGGTGGAATGGGAAGCCAATGTGAAAATCCAGGTGTTCTATTTCAGGCAAGACCAGATCTCCCAAAAATATCTGCATAAAGTAATAAACAAGCAGGATTTGGAAGATTAAGTGAAGGGATGGAATCCTTGGGACCAACTCAAGAAGATCCAACCTTCTCCCAACAAAAATGGAAAAGTAAGGTCCTCCAATCAGAGGAGGCCAAAGGAGGATTTCAACAATCCAAAAATCTGGGCAGAAGTAAAAGCTCTGGCTCAAGAATTAAATGGGACCTAAAAGAGCTAGTTTTATATATTTATTTTGCCAATAGTCTCACAAATAACTTCATTGCTTCAAAAAATAAAATTTTTTTGTGCCTCCAAAAAATCCATCAACTGGAACAGAAATTGAGAAGTCCTGAGTACCTCCTTGAGTTTAACATTGTGGTTACTACTAATTTCATTAAAAATGGAGCTTCTTCTGATCTGTAAGGAATGAAGACTCTTATCTTAGAGGAAAGAACTTAGAATAGGTTTAATTATGAAAAATAATTTTCAACCTTAAGAGAAGATGTAATTTGACACCAATTTTCTTCCAGTAACATTTGCCTTGAACATACCTTGAGAGAGCATAAAAAACAGTTGTAGAATTTCATCCATGAGCTCAAAAATAATATTTATATTCAGATTATTATCATCACGAATGATATCAGGGATGTGAGATTATCCCATAGTTTGCAATATGAAGCTATTAACCATTCTGAGTGCTCCATTCCTCCTAGATTCCCCAATCCTAGGCTTAATCTTGCTCCTACTCACCAAAACCATTCTCCTGAAATGGAGCAAGCCCTCAAATGGTTGCCACCCATCACAGATTAGACTAAGTTCTCTGTACAAGGAGAATATGATCATATAAGCTTTATGAAATATATTGATAACCACATTCTTTCCTCTGGCTTACCCTAGACCATAGCCCTAGTAAGTGTTCCCAGACTTTTTGAAGGGGTTTCATTAGACTGGTTTATCTCCAAAAGATTAAAAGTAGGAGATGTCCCATGGGGAGATTGGAAAGAACTCATCAGAGAAAAATTTGGTACTTGAGTTTGGAAAAAGAAAACACTCAAAGCTTTTGAGCAAGATTTCTTTTATCCATTAAGAGATCACCCTCACCAATTGTTTTTGACCCGGAATAAGAGGATTGGATTTATCTACCCACAAGCTTTTGTAGAGGAGATTAATGAAAGATCACTAGGAAAATGCAAAGGACATCTAGAACACAATTTCTTCTGTAGGATACCTATTTAAGCTGACCTCCCCACAATTAAAGGACTCATGGAAGAAATAATTGATATGATGGAAGTCAATAAAAATCCCAGAGAAAGACCAGAGAACCTCAAACCCAACCCAGAGAGAAAAAGGAGGCTTTTAAAGAATTGGTGGTAGAAGCTCCCCAAGGGAATGCTGTTGTTAAAGCCAACCTCCTCTTGAATGCTGGAACTGTGGAGAAAAAAGGAATAGACAACCTTATTTTCCTCATCCTAGGAGAAATATAAATGACATCAAAGCTATCTCTGATAGTGAGGAAGAGGGTCATGGATTTGACCTAGTCATCCATCATCATGAGGAAGAGCCAGACTCATTTGCTGTCAATTTCATATCAGGAGATACAGGTTCTGGCATTAAAATCAACCATGTCAAAGGAGAGTCCCAACTACCCCAGAAGTGGGATGAATCCATGAACTTATATCTGAAACCAAAAAACTTACTGTAAAACCAGTCACTGGGAGGATCTACATTTTGGTTCAAAACTGCTTTTCCACCAGTCTGTTTGAAAAGAAACCAGACATAGTTTTACTTGATAGTGGAGCTTTCTGCTTATGTAATGGTGTTTATTTCCTTGATCTTCACTACCCCAAGTTAAGAGAACACTTAATTCCTGTGCCCAAGGCCAATTTCAGCATTTTCAATTCAGCTATGGATACCTTAGGAGTCATAACCATGCCCATTGTCTTTCCTCACATTAACGGATCCATAAGACTTCAACTTGAATTTATAGTCTTATAAATAGCCTATATGATTAATTGATACTAGGTAATGACACATTCTGCTTGTATGGGATATATTTCATCCAAAACAAGGACAGATAATTCACCATTGGAGGAGAATGGAAAAATAAATTCCAGATCTATCACATATCCACTTCTGTGGAGAACAAACCTCAAAAATGAATATTTCTCTCAAGACTCTCTTAATTATCAAATCAGTCCTTATCAGCAAGACAACCTCGTTAACTTGGGCTTTCCTTGATATTACCTATGGTATTTGCTTTGAAAACATATGTGCCTTTTTCACCAAAGATCATCCCATAGGTAATTTCAAGGGACCTGACTTGGTACTAACTCTGACAATAGAACCTCCTTCCCCCCCCCACCCCATCCTGAGTAGACCTGCTTACCCAGAAAGCCCTAATTCCAGAGTATCATCGGAATAACACATAAATGAGTTCATGGATTTGGGAGTCCTTAAGAAAGTAGGACATAATGAGCAAGTAGTAATTGCCACCCCAGAAAATATTTTACCTGTTGGTTAACCTCCTGAATTGTTTTTGGTAGAATGATCTTGGAAGGGGGAAATTTCAGCTGGATACTATTCAGAACCATCCGACTAAGCAACAAACAAATAAAACATAAATTAAAATAAAATAAACAAGGAAATATTAACTTAGAATAAAAATAATAAATAAATATAAGATCAACCCTTGAGTAGTAAGAAAATCAGGAATATTATTGCAGAAATTGGCTCTTGGTGTCAAATTAGGTAGGGTCACCCACTGGCCTTACCCCCAAAATCCTACTCCTTCAGGTAGAACCATTTTCACCAAGGTACCCTCCTCATTGCATCCACAGTCATAGTTTTTTTTAGCTGGCTACTATCCAGAACCAACTTACTGGTCCACCACAAACTAAAATAAAAATTAATTAAAAATAAGAAAAATGTGGAAAAATTAATTTAAAATAAAAATAGAAGATAAAACCTTAAATATTAAGAAAAACAGAAATATCATTGTATAAATGGTTCCTGGTGCCAATTTAGGCGGTTTCACCCACTTGCACCACCCCCAAAATCCCACTCCTTCAGGTAGAACCATGTTAACCCAGGAACCATCCTCATCAAATCCGCAGGTATGGTTTTCTGACCAGAAAGTTTGTCAGAAACCCATAATTCTGTATAATTTTGGAGTTATGGACAAAAACACCTTTTCTTCCATAAGCCCCCGCCCAGCAAAGGACCCTCTGCAACCAGGTGCGCAGCTCTCAGGAGCCATGGCACGCCCAGCCCCATGAGTAGTTGAGTGACTACCTTGCGCAAGCCCAATGTGGTTGCTGTCAGGCAACAACCCTGCAAGTAGTTGCATTACTACCTTTCATTGGCCCAAGGTGGTTGCTACTGACAAGCCTTGCGGGTAGTCAAGTGAGTGCTACGTGCAGCAGTTGCTACCGGCTGCCAGCCCTGCAGGAAGTTGACCAACTACCTTGTGTGCGTCCCTAGCAACTGACTGAGCTGTTTCAAGGCAACCAGAAGGCCTACAGGCCGTCCCTCCTCTCTTCACAAAGAAGAAACAGGGCTCTAGGGTACCTCACAAACACCCTAAAGACCTGTTCCACACCACATGGGTCCCAAAGAGCACCACCATGTGGTGGGGAACAGGATGAGACTGCCCAAGTCAACAAAAAATCCCAAAATAATTGGGGCATGCACCCTTTTGAGATCTGTAGAAAAGGTTGTCAGGGCCCCTGTAATGAGGACTGTACAGGGATTCAGGCCCCAAAAGAGACCAAAAAAGCTACTTTATCATCCTTGAAGTGTGTAAAGGTATTAAGCACATGCCCAGTTTTGTGCTGATCTCCTCTCAAAGCAATAATCACCTCATTAATCTTCCTGTACCCCCTTGACCAAAGAGGAACTGTAAGTAACCTAACTACAGGGGGTGGTTTCTCACTCCAGAGACTATCATCAGACTAATACGGACAAAAACCCCCTAGAATCAAAGTTCCCTCTAAGAGGGAGGTCCCCAGAACATGTGTGTAAGCTCCTGCCCTCAGTAAGCCATGCCTTATATTTATATATATTAATTGAAAACCACCCACTTGGCTGATACAATGAGGTCATTAAGGGCATAGAAACATGTATGATAAAACAGGGCTTTACATACTTCTTTAATGGTTAGAGCAGGTCTACACAAACACATGGATGGTTCTTTGGCCTCAGCACTAGCCTTGGTCACCTCTTTCTGGCTGGTAAAAAGAATTTACCATGAGGAGAAACAAGCAATATAGATAAATGCCTTTCCCCCAGCCATTCCTGGCTCATTCATCCAGTTATATATTCATTATTACTTCAGATATCTTTTTCCTCAAGCCACCAAACCCTTATAAAAAATACCAGTGTGATCCCGGATCACTTTCTGATAAAATTATAGACCAAAACCCTTGAATCCTTTTTTTTCCACATCAACATCCAACCACTCAGCCTTCCTCATTACCAACTTCCAGAACCCTGAATCCTTGAATATTTCCCCATTGCTCAACAATAAGTCCAGATCTTGACCTAGTGAGTGATCCTGCTGACTTAAACTATTTTTTCAGGTTTTGAATAAACCAATTACCAAGACAATTATCCACAACATTCTTGAAAGGAGTCTTTTTCAACCCCACAGGCACCAAATTGCTCCTATATGGTCCTAAACAGACCAAGAACTGTTTTCCAGAGGGCTCAACAACCCCAGTAAGGTCTTGGCCCCTCCTTTTAAATTTATTTCTAAAAACATATAAATAACTTTAACCCTTTTAGACAAAATATATATCTGGAATTTCCTCTTATTTTGACTCCAAACTTTTCATAACCTCTAGAAGCTGGAAGGAGCAAGGTCCTTGGCATCTAGGAGGCTGACATGTTTCTGACCAAAAATTCTGTCAGAAAACCACAATTATCAATATTTTTGGAGTTATGGATGACAAAAATTTTCTTCAATAACCCTGCATGCAGCCCCACACCCTCTGCAACCGCATGCACATCCCTCCTGAGCCATGGCATGCCCAGCCCGTCAACTGGTCAAGAACCTACCTTTCACAAGCCCAAAGTGGTTGCTATCCGGCAACGGCCCCAGAAGGAGTCACTTGACTACCTTATGTGGGCCCAAGGAAGTTGCTAAGAACCAGCCCCGTGATTAGTTGCTCAACTAACATGCGTGGCAGTTGCTACCAGCTGCCAGCCCCGCCAGTAGTTGACCAACTACCTTGCACGGGCCCCTAGTGACTGACTGGGCCAATGCGCAAGGAAACCAGCCAGCTCGTTGGCCATCCCCCCTCTTTTAAAATGGAAACAGGGCTGTAGGGTACCAACTACACAACCTACAGCCTTGTTACACACCAGATGGTGCCCAAGGAGCATCACCATTTGGTGGATTACAACATGATACTTCCAAGGAAATACTAAAATCCAGAAAAATGTGCCCTGCACCTTTTGAGGACTGCACCAAAAGTTGCCAGGGACCCTGTAATGAGATCTTTACAGCAAATCTGGACCCCAAAAGAGACATAAGTAGTTACTGTGCCAACCTGGGAGTGTAAACAGAAGATAAAAATGGACCTTTCTTTGTGCTAACTTTCTAACAGGATACCAGCAACACACACAAACTCCCCTGTATCCCAGGTAATATGTCAGCTCTCTGATGCAAAGAGCCGTTCAGTCCTTCAGCTACAGAGAGTGATAAATATTTTGGAATTATAATATTCCAAAAATAAACATTGAAAGAGCTCAAATAATAAATACTTCAATAGCTGGTGCAAGGTTTAATTTTTTTGGTTAGATGAGTTTTCAATATGTTTTAAAAAGATTGGCCACAGTATTATACTACTGGGGATCTTTAAAGACAGACAACCACTCTTCAAGGGGCCGCCTTAGGAATTTTAAGAACCTTGGAATGAATAATGGGTTCCTTATAAGAACTTATCCACTGGTATGTCCAGGATAAACAGTACAATGGCCAAGGCAGGAAGTGAAACACTTCCTTTGAGCAATAATTCCACAGAAAGCCTGCAAAGATTCAGGTAAAGGGTTTCAGAGAAGTAGGGTTTGATTGCTTGACTATACATTAATGAATCAGGTTGATTGTTTTTTAGAAATAATGAAAATACTTAAGACTAATTCATAAATCACTTTCTTATCTCTTTATAAGCACTTGATCAACAATGACACAGTTTCTCATTGATAATAATAAATTCCTGGTAAAACTGATGGGGAATAATGGATTCAAAGAGTTCTGTATAAATACCTTTTGGGGTGATAATGAGCTTCTCAGGGCATGTAGAGAGGGTTCTGCTTATGTTCTGAGGCTGGTAGGCCATTCAGGGAAATTTTCTTACATCTCCTTGGTGCTGTCAATCAGCTGTCCTCAGATCTTCTGGATTTCTGTACTATTTTATCCACAGGATCTGTTAATCCATTAATGGCGTAATTCTGATCATTCTGAACTTATCTTTCATTTGTAATATTAATATTGGTTTAAATCAGACAGATGTGGATATTCATTGATTTTTAATTATCTGATGAGCACATAGATAATTTTCAATAATTTTTATGGCCACTCTTTGTAGTGTTTGGTGGTCTTCAAAGATCAGGATCTGTCTGTTTTGTGGTAACCTTCAATATTTGACTTATTATTTAAAATATTTTTATTAAGGTTTTAAGGTTTTTAGACCATTTAAAATGCATATTTCACCTAATTGAAAATTCCAGGTAGACCTTACTAGGTTGTAGCTCCTGTGAGCAGTACATGCTGTCAGATTTTTCATGATGGATCCTGACACGGGGATCAGTCCATTCAGATGCACGCAGGGTAGGATCTGCTGCGTGCATGGAGAAATTGGCTGCGCAGGGGACTTCTGTACGCAGGAGGGTGATGCGTAGGGGTTGTATAGGGACGCAGGGCTGTGCGCAGGAATTGTGACATAACACATTTCCATGTGTAACTCCTAAAATATGCACAACACCTCAATTCTGACTGAATTTTAGGTGTGAAACCCATATGTGACAATACATGTGAAATAATATATTGTCCAAACGGTGCCATATTGGTGCCATGACGTTTTGGTCAATTTTTGTTTAATTATTTAAAATATGAAGGAGTCATATTTCAAGGGTGGGATGAGTGAGTGACCCTACCTTATTTTGGGTGGGGAATTCATTTCTGCAATAATATTTATGGATTTCCCACTCCTTCTTAATTTTTTATTTATTTATTTTTATTTTTTATTTTTGATACTTTGACAGGTTCCTCTGTACATAGTAGCAAGCTGACATAATAAAACTGTATGTAACCAGTCACAAAAAGGATGCTTACAGCATGATTAAGTGAATTTAATTGTACCAATTTGGAAAGAAAGGACTCAGACTTGAAATCATCCTCAAGAAAAAGGTCCTCAGAGCATGTGTTTAAGCCTCTGGCCTCATGAAGCCATGGATTATAGTTATATATATTAATTGAAAACCACCCACTTGGCTAATACAATGAGGTCATTAAGGGCTTGGAAACATGAATCCATCCCCAATTATGATGGCATAGGGTTTTCCATACTTCTGTAATGGTTAGAGTAGGTTCACACAAACACATAGATGGTTTCTTGGCCTCATTCCTAGCCTAGTTCACCCTCCTTTGGGTGGTAAAGGACCTGTACCATGAGGGGAACCAAACAATATAAATAAGGGCCCCTCTCCCAGCCAATTCTAACTCATTAATTCCAGTTAGACAGTCATTATTTCTTCAGGTATTATTTCCCTCAAGCCATCAAACCCTTATAAGAAATAAGTGTGTGATCTTGGACCGCTTTCTGATAAAAAAATAGACCAAAAGCCTTGAATCCTTATTTCTGGCCAGATCATCATCCAACCATTTGGCCTGCTCCAGTACTACCTTTCAGCACCCTGGATCCTTGCATATTGGTCCATTCCCCAACAATAAGTCCAGAGCTTGACCTATTGAGTGATCCTGCTGACTTAAACTCTTTTCTCAGTTTTTGAATAAACCAATTACCAAGACAATTATCCACAGAATTCTTCAAAAGGAGTCCTTTTCAACCCCACAGGAACCACAATTTCTCCTACATTTTCCAAAAAATATATATACCATTGTTCCGGAGGGCTCAAAAGCCTCATTAAGGACTTGTCCCCTTTCTTTGAATTTATTTTTATAAATTTATAAATAAATTCAACACTTTTAGCCAAAATATATCCCTGGCATTTCTCCCTATTTTTAATCCAAACTTTTCATCACCTTTAGTATTTAGTAGCTAGGAGCTAGGTCCTTGAAATCTACTAGGCTTTAAAAAATTGGATGGAAGTGTTGTCTGTGAAATTCTGGATATTTTGTGTCTGATGTGGATTTATCAAATATCCAAAAAGTATTTGCTGATTTTTTCAATTTTCTGTAGTTTGAAACATTTTTGTCTAATTCCTTTCAAATAGGGTTTACAAGCCCCCCTGTAATGCATGCAATCAAGATATTCAGGGAAAAAAATGAAAAATTCATTTATTTCTTGCCATTAACAGAAAAATGGTGACATTGATAAACTTTTCACGTGTAATTTTGGATGATGGATGATTCTTTAAAGGTTTTAAGGAATCATTTCAAAAAAATAATATAAAACTTTTAAACAAGAGATCAAGTAATGAGCAATAAATCAGAATAAGAAGGCTTTTTTGATTATTTTTGCAAACAAATTACTAATTTTGATCTGGTTCAACTGGTAAAGATTTTTGGAACAGAAAACTAATAGGTTTAGCTTCCATCAAAAAGATTCTTTTCACCATCTCACTGGCTATGAGGGGATCACTTCTGGCCAAAGCAAGGATAAAATAAAACTTGTTAGGCTTTTGATGAGGAATCAGATCCAATTGAGTTCAGAGAGGCTTGGGATTGGAAGAAATATACAAATAAATTCATTTGGGGTTTTTTTCACAGGGGTAGGGACCTGCAACATTTTTCTTATGTTTGGTTTCATGAAACCAAAAATCACAAAAATTGTTCACCAAGCCAATTATTTGGTGTCTGTAAATTTAGGAAAGCCTGCTTTTTCTCTATGGTGGATGATCCCCTTCCACAATTCACTGAATGAAAAGTTGGGAAGCCTGCTGCAGGCCTATGGCAAATTTAACATCAATGAAGCTCCCAAGTGTTGTTTCAATTTACCTAGAGGAATTTAAATTATTTTTAAAGTTCAACCAAATGCCAAATATCTTCCCCTTCAACTAAAACAGTTCATTTTTGGCATAATAACTATTATTTAATCTCATTTTATTATTCCAACCACAACTTGATCATTTTTCAGAATTTCAGTATGATGTATCAAGCTTTTTTTCCCATGCTTTATAAGGGGGCTAGCCATTTCTGTAAAGTTGAATGAATCCCCATCAAAAAATTCTCAACCAAACATTTTATGGTTCTTGTTCCTCATACTTAGTTCAAATTTGAATAATGGTGCTCATATTCTACAGAGGCATGCCAGAGGTGAGATATTGCATATGAATGAGTCCAGAAGGGAGCCCAAAAAAATAGAAATTTTCAGAGCTCTGATACCCGGAAACTTGCAGTACTTTAGCAAAATAGAGTGATTCAATGGTAGAATGATAATAGTCTAAGAAATAAAACCTTTTAAAACTCTAAGAGGGTGAATATGATTCAAGTAGGTGCAAGCTTTATATGATTTGGTTAAAGGGTTTTCAATATAATGGATAAATAAAGGTTCAAAGAGCAGCCACAGCTTATACAGACTGGGGGTAATTAACACCTCTCTTCAGGAGATCAACTTTGGACCTTGTATACTGAAACTATGAGCTCTTTATGACTTAAAAAAAAGGGAGTAACACCCAATAAAATTTTGCATATGTTGGATCTATGGGAGAAAAAAATCTAAATCAGAGAGAAATAACTTAATACTTTGAGCAGTCACTTTCTGGGTACCTGCAGAGGTTCAAAGTTTAAGGTTTTCAGATCAAAGGTTTGGGGTTATTGATTTGTCTTCAATGCAAACAGCAATAATTTTTTGCAAATAAAACTGATTTATCTCAGACTGAGGCCATAAATAACTTTCTTAACTTGTTTAAGCACTTGATAATGGATTTCAAGGTATCTGGATAATAATTGGTGAATTATGGGGGACAAAAAGCCCAAAAGGTGCTGTATAAATGTTGGAATTCTAGTCTTTTATTGCTTTGCCTGATACTAGAGTGAAACCATTTATCAAGCTTTATATTCTTTCCTTATTCTATCAGTGTTATGTCTAGTGTGATCTCTATAATAAACCAGTTAGTCTTATTTCCAGTGTCATCTTTATCATATCCTACAGTGGCTATTGCCCTAAGTATGTTTGTCTAGTGAAGTCTTTATGTTGGTTGGGCAGTATCAACTTTAGTGCTTTCTTTATCTTTCATATATTGTGGCCCTATTACTAATATTGAAGCTATCTTGTGACATCTTGTTTTTCACATTTATGCTTATCAAACTTTTTTGATTCATTATATTATTATTCACCCACTAGTCAGCCACATGGTACTTACACTATTTAAGTCTGTGTCTGATCTGGTGAAATTCAACCATCTGTTCTGTTTTACTTTGAACTGGAGTTCCCCTCTCTTGACTCCCTAGATCTTTTCCTCTTGATTTTAAAAAGACTTCATACCATCCTCTTCAACCATCTCACTGG
This sequence comes from Puccinia polysora, assembly GCA_025617555.3. NCBI lineage: Eukaryota > Fungi > Basidiomycota > Pucciniomycetes > Pucciniales > Pucciniaceae > Puccinia > Puccinia polysora. The sequence goes on from CM062629.1 coordinate 30,909,554, forward strand.
GGCATCTAACTCAAACCTCAACAATAAATACTTTTTTTGGGGTGAAGAGAGCTTCTTCAAGGAATGTAGAGATGGTAGAGCTGAAGTACTAAGGAAAGAAAGCCATTCAGGGCTGTTTTTGAGCTTCCTCTTGGTTCTTTAGCTCAGCTGATACTGGATCTGTGGGATATGTGCATGATTTTAGTTGCAGTATCTGTCTTTGTGTCAATTTGGTAATTTGATGATTCTGCAAACATCTCACTTTTGTACTATTTGTAATTAAACAAAGTGATAGTGGATGGATTTTCATTCATTTTCAGTCATCCAATTATCATTTTGATGATTTTTAATAATTTTTAGGAGGACTCCTTGGTATGTTGCATGGTCCTCAAAGTGCTGGATCTGTTATTTTTGTAGTGTTCCTTATTATTTGTTTTTCAAATTAGTAAACTTTATAATTTGAATTTTTGTATTTTTATTTGAAATTCTGCAGTTTCAAAAACTCTTCCATAAATATGCATGGCAGATCCAAGTATGATGTAGCTTTTAAGTGCTGTAACTTGTTGATACAAGAAGTTTTTTCAGGTCTGGAAGCTGTGTGGGGGAATTGTATCAGCTGCATGTGTGATCCTGTTTCCCACTCTGCATGTGGTAACTTGGCTTATTTAAGTCATTTATGCATGCTTGAATGTTTTTGTGGGCTTTGAATGCAGGTTCCTTGACCAATTAAGTCATTTGGGGTAGTTTTGGCATGCACAAACTGTTGTGCAGGGATGCAGGACTGCGCGTGGGAATTTTGAAAACACAAAATTCCACATGTAACTCCTGAAATATAAACAACACCTCAATTCAGATTGAATTTTAGTTGTGAAGCCTATACATGACAACACAAGCAGGATATTAAAATTTCCAAAAATTCATAGTAGCGGTGTTTTGGTTTTTGGGCCATTTTTATTATATTTATTTAATATATTAAGGAGTGAGTATTCAAGGGTGGGTTCAGTGAGTGGAACTACCTATTTTTGGTTTGGGAATCCAAATTTGCAATAATATTTTGTTATTTCCTGCTCTTTATGTTTTTTTTTTTACAAATTGTTTATTATTTTTTATTCTTTGCTTCTTATTTTTGTGGTACTTTGACAGGTTTCTCTGTTCATAGTAGCAAGCTGACAGAAATCTTAAACCATTGATGGTATTTTTTTTGGGGGGCTGGGGAAAATCCCTGCCTTATTTCTCAATCCTTTTAAATATCCACAATCAACAGTGCCTGTTGATTGATTATGATTGGAATTCTTATTAAATGTTCACAGAATTTGATTCTGTGATTCCAGTTCCAAAAAAAAAAAGAAAAGAATTTCTTTCCCCCAATCAGCTGGAATACTGTAAAGTCCACTTGTATCCAGAATACCCCTTTTTCCATATGTAAATTAAGAAATGGCATGTCAATCATTAATTTTAATTAATTCCCTTCATAAAACGGTTTTCAAGACATTCTTGTATAATAGGAAGAAGTTTGAATTGATCATTGTATGGTGTACACTTCCTCATAAAAGTATCAAGTAATAGATGAAGAGATTGGTGAATGGAGTTCCTTCAAATTTATATCTAACAGCTTCTTGTTTTAAATCTTCTTTTAAATATCATTTATCCACATGCCTGCTTTATTTCCCACAGGACACACAATTTTCAAGCCATCAACCCAAAAACCCATCCTCAAGTGTCAAGGATGGAATGTACCAGCTAGGCATTTTAATTACAACCCAGCTAGCGCAATTTTTTCTTGAAAATTTTCTTCTTATCTCAAGCATGATTTTGAAGCAAAAAATTAAATTTCTCAATTATTGGAAAAATCTTCATGTTTTTAAATTAAGGATGGGAAATATTCATAGATGAATTGTATGCACTAATATTTATTTCCATGGTTCAATTTGTGACAAACATGTTCCTAAATATTTTGAATTTAAGTTAAAATTTAATTTATTGGATGGATAACTATATCTTAAATTTTTGCAGAATTCCTTTGCCTTTTTGTTAAAGTAATTTTATTAAAATTGAATCTAGGGAATGTTTTTAGATTTTTTTATGGGTTTTCTTATCTTATTCCAGGCTGTAAATCTTATAAAACTTCAATCAAATTTTAGGAGGAATTTAAATTTAACAACCCAAACATCCTTACCATGAAATAGAGATATAGAAATATTAAGAATTGATTCAAACCAACTTTCATTTTGTATAAATGCCAAATGAATTTCTTGGTGCATTAGAAGGGAATTCCACTGACATTAAAAAAAAATATTTTTGTGGAATTTAAAATTGATTTCTGTGACATCAATGATACATCCCCTTTGCACAGAGAATAGATTTTAGTAACATTAAGAGCAATACTTTTTCATAAATATAAAATTTTATTGAAACTAAAGATAAACTCTAGAAAAATTCAAAAGAAATTTTATTAAAATGAAAGATAAATTTTGCCAAATTCAATATACATTGTAGTGAAATTAGAAATAAATATGAATAAATTTTGGCTCCCTTTAATAAAATTTTCACCCCATGAAATTTTTTTCTTTCCTTCTCTGGATTGATATTTAAAATATAATTTTATAGACTCAATTATTCAAAATAAAACTTTTTCTTACCTGTTCTTTTTTCTCAGCCTCCTGAATGCCAAGATCCTTGCTATCTTTTAGCTGCCAGAGTTTATGGAATGAAAAATAAATATATTATTATAAAGATGCAGAAATAATCCATAAAATATTTGGATAAAGCAAATGCAAGGCAATATGGTTTGAATATTAATGATTATAATTAATCCATATTAATGAATTGATTGTTTAATAAATGAGAAGAGGGGCCACAATGATATTGGGGATTTTTAACACCTCTTTTTCAGGAAATTCACTTGAAATATGAAGGCCTGGTTACTTTGGAACCTTTAATTTGTATTCTTAAAGGAGATATTTCCTAAAGATAATATATATATATAATATATGATGGAGTTTCAGGGCTTTTTAACCAAGCTTCCATGACATAAAAAGGATAATAAACTCACTGCTATGTTATTTAATCCTTTGGGTACCTATTTGGGATGTGTACTGATGGTTTAAACCCGTATCTTGCGCTATAAATTTGTTCAGCAGTTTAAATTGATAAAAAGGGTTTGGGATGGATAATATTAATCAGACTAAAGCCATAAATCACTTCATTATCTCTTATAAGTATTTGATTACCTTGGAACAGTGTCTGGATGTAAATATAACTGGGTCTAAGGTCTCAATAACCTCAAAAATGGGCCTTTATTTATATCTTTTTGGGTCCCACTACTGTCCTTCTGAGGGCTATAGGGGCTCCAAGGGACGGGTTCTAAGGCTAGCAGGGTAACTGTTGGTCTCTCATCAAGGTTTCTTGGTACTATAACACGGGTAGAATCTATTTACACAGGATAATGGAATTATCTTTTCATCTAATTGAGTTTATTGGTATGTGAATAACACCTTATTTATCCACATGCTCCTTATTTCATTAATTATCCTTGGTAAATATTCCCACTTTTTTTATATTTCTTCTTTGTAGAGAGTCTTACGGATACACTGATCTAAGATAAGTTCTCATTATGTATTCACTGATGGGAACAAAATTACAATACTGATTTTGGTCCTTATTTTCAAAATTTGTTCTTTCACTTAAAATAATGAATTCAAAAGATATTCTGTGGGAATATATGCAATATTTTTACATATTCAACTTTTTTAGTGTGACATTCATGTTGGTACTTTGAAGCTCTTACACTTGTTACTTTAAGATATTTTAAGATATTTCTCAAGCTGTTTTTATCCATTTTTAACATTTATCAGATTTTTTTATTATATTTTTTAAAAATATCTAAAATGATTTTTTATGTATCTTTTTGGTCATTATTTAGGTTTCTAATCATACTTCACCCACAGAGACATTTATTACATATGCGGCATGTCTCTGTCTGGGCAGTAGCATGCTTAGGTGGTAATTCCACTCTCCCCCCATCAAACTGTCAAGCTAGCCCATTGTCCTGCGGCTGAATACTTGTCAGATTCCCGGGACTGCATACCTGGCCTGTCATTTCATGTACACAGGGTGGCGATGCTGCTGCTCAGCTGCACCCAGGGATGTCAGTTGCCGCGGCTGCATGCAGGGATTGTGAAAAATCACTTTTTTGCATGTAACTCTTCAAATATACAGAATTCACAGATTCTGACTAAATTTTCACTGTGAACCCTATACATTGGGTCTCATTTGAGATTCTAAAATTACCAAAATCTCAAATCCATGCCTTCTTTTATTTTTCATTAATTCTTTCAAAATACAAGGAGTGGGAATTTGGGGTAGGTGTCAGTGAGTGACCCTACCTTAAGATTAGTGGAGAATTTGAATATGAAATAATACTTGAAGATTATTTCTTCCTTCATATATTTTTATTTATTTTTGTATTTTATATTGTTACTTTTGCAGATTTGTCTGTAACAGTAGCAAGCTTACATTCCCCCACTCCAAGATATGTCCATATCTGAAAAAAAAATTGGAGTTTGGAAAAAAAATTATGTATGCTTCAGTGTCTCTTACTGGCTCTATAGCTCCCAATATGTATTGGTCCATTGGGTATGTTTCTCTCTGGTAACTATTCATCTTTGTCTGCAGATTCTCTGTTGTATCTCACTAAGTATAGTCTAACATCTTTCCCTTGAATCCTCTCATTATTGTCTCTAAGTATTCTTCTTACTTTTACCTTGTATTTCACAGGGTCAAATTCAACTGGGATTACCACTGGAGGGAGGTTGCTTCCTTCTCTGGGTTGAAAATGTTTTACTAATTTTATAGGGAATAATGGGTGCTTCCTTGATAATTCTTCACTCAGAACTACTTCTACAGCATTTTTTCCATGTAGTTTCTTGATAACAAAGGGTCCCACAAAGGCTGGATTCAATTTTGTATTCCCAGCTAGTTTGTTAAAGTTTGTGGTGGAAATCAAAATCTGATCTCCTGCTTTGAAATCAGGTTCTTTTTGTGATTTATCCCATCTCTGTTTGTTATATTCTGCTGCTTCTTCTACAAATTTCTGGGCATGATTATTAGCCAGATCTATCATCCTTTTAAAATCCAGGGAGGTGGGGTGAATAGAAGCTAATTCATGGTTGAAGTTATTCCTATTCAGTTTTGGGATCCATCCTCTTTCCAATATATAAGGGGCTTCTTTAGTAGTGGAGTGTTTGCTACTATTATAAGCCATTTCCAATTCTGGGAGTAAGATCACCAATTCATGACAGTATCCATCTGTATTCTTGTATTCTAGACCAAAACTGCAGAATCTTCTTAACATTTCTTCTAGAGTTTGTATCATTCTCTCAGCCAACCCATCAGTCTAGGGATGGTATGCAGTAGAGAATTCTAGGGTAGTTCCCAATATATCATGTAAATTCCTCCAGAATTCATAAGTGAATTTGGGTTCTCTATCACTGATTATAAATTTTGTTATACATACATCAGCTATAATCCTATTCCAAAATTGCAGAGCCACATCCATAGCAGTATCCTCTTTATGGTTAGGTAAAAAATTTTCTTTCTTAGATTACCTTTCCACTATGACTAAGACAGAGTTATAGGAGTGTGTTCCTCCTGGGGGTAGTCCTGTGACAAATTCCATGTTAATAATTTCCAATCTAGTTTTGTGTTCAGTAATCTTCTGTAGAAGTCCAAATCTCTTGCCCATGGTTCTATTGGATCTTTGGCAAGTCTCACAACTAGCAACATACTCAATGGTGGCTTCTCTCCAATTTATCCACCATGCAGTCTGTTTAAACTTTTCTAGGGTTCTCCCAATAGACAGATTTCCTGATGAGCAGTTGTCATGGAATTCACTCAATATATGCTGTATGTGAGTTTTTGTACTTATGGCTAGTACACTAGGGTGTTGGTGCCTGTGATATAGGAGTCAATCTCATAGAGTCAATCTACCAGCTTTGTAAGGGTGAAGGATTGATGCTGGTAGGCTATTAACCAGAGAAGTTTCTGGAGACTCACATTCCCTAATAGTGACTAATAAACTCATTTCAGGGGATTAGTCTTTCCTGACCAAGTCAAATAAAACAGTATCTAATTCACATATGTGGATTCCCAAGATTGGGGCTGCTAATACAAGAAGCTTAATATTCAAGATGGAGATGATTTCTTGATCTTGTGGATCATAAGCTTGGTTGCTGGGATCATTAGGTAACGCATTTCTACTTATACTTTCTGCATTCTGGTGTTTAGCACCAGCTTTATTTACTATAGTCATCTGTCCTATATACTGTTGTATTGCAATTTGCCATCTGTTCATATGTATACTAGGGGTCTTCATATTCATTAAGGTTCTTAAAGAATTGCATCCTGCAATTAATTGAAATTTTATACCTTCTAATTAATAATTTAGTTTTTCTAAAGCCCATACCAGAGCAAGGCATTCCATTTGACTGGATCTATATCTTTTCTCAGTATCTTTGATCTGCCTGGATATGAAAAGTACAGGTTTCTCTGCAGGTTTGTCATCTTCTATCCTTTCTTGGTGTAATGCTGCTCCTAGCCCATTCATACAAGCATCAATGTAAATTTCAAATGGTTTGGATTATTCTTGTTGTATTAGCACTTGGGCAGAAGTCATAGCTAATTTTAATTCTTCATAGTATTTCCACCTTTCATGTGTCATTTCAAATAGAGTGTTGTTATTGCATATTTCCTACAAGCTTTTAGTTAACACTCCAAATTTTGAGATTTATTTTCTGTAATAACTACATAAACTAACAAAGGATAGAAACTCTTTTTTTTTCTGAGGCATTGGTCTATTCATCACAGAAGCTATTTTATTCTGATCAGCACCTAGACTTAATCCAGATACTATGTGTCCCAGAGCTTTCAGTTCTCCATACCCAAATTTGCATTTCTTCATAGATAATTTTAATCCCACTTTGGAAATATTCTGGAGGACTAGTCTGACCTGATTTATATGAGTCTCCCAATCATCAGAGTATATAATTACATCATCTATATAAACCATCATCCATACTTGCCTGATTTAAGTTCCTAGAACTGTATCCATCATTCTTTGGAAGTGTGATGGGGCATTCTTTATACCAAAGGGCATTCTGGGGTATTCATATATACCTAGGTGACAGATTATCCTCTGAAAAATTTAGAGTAAAAAATTTTGAAAAAAGGCCAGAGATATATTTTGGCTTAAAGGGTCAAATTTATTTATATATTTATAAAAATAAATTTAAAAGGAGGGGACAAGACCTTAATGGGGTTTTTGAACCCTCCAGAACACAGGTATATGTCTGTTAAGGACAATATAGGTGCAATTGTGGTGCCTGTGGGGTTTACAAGGACTCCTTTCAAGAAGGGTGTGTGTAATTTCCTTGGGGTTTGGGTTATGCAGAACCTACAAAAAGAGTGTAAGTCAGATGGATCACTTTCTAGGTCTAGATCCGGACTTATGCTTGATGGATGGACCAATATTCAGGTATTCAGGGTTCTGGAAGCTGGTGCTGAGGCAGGCTGAATGGTTGGATATTGATTTTGGCCAAAAAGTAATGATTCAAGAGTTTTGTCTATAATTTTATCACAAAGTGGTCCAGGATCACACACTTATTTCTTATAAGGGTTTGATTGCTTGAGGGAAGAAATATCTGAAGCAATAATGACTATATGACTGGATGAATGAGTTAGAAATGGCTGGGGGAAGAGCCTTTATTTATATTGTTTGGGTCCCCTCATGGCACAGTCTTTTTACCAGCCAAAGGAGGGTAACACAGGCTATTGCTGAGGCCAGGGAGCCCTCATTGTGTTTTTTTAGACCTGCTCTGGTCACTACAGAGGTACAGGAAGCCCTATGTAATCATGCTTGGGGCTTGATACATGTTTCTGTACCCTTAATGACCTCATTGTATCTACCAAAGAAGTAGTATTCAATTAATATTTTTAAATATAAGTCATGTCTTCCTGAAGCTAGGGGCTTGAAAACATGCTCTGGGGGCCCCATTCTGCAAGAATATTTTGAGTCTGAGGCTCTTTTGTCCATGTTGGGGTGTTTTACAGTCACTTAATTGGACAGTAAACTCCTAGTAATGTTTAGTTACATACATTTTTAGTTACTAGGGACACAAGGGGGGTTTTTTATGGGTGTTTGGTACTTTGTGAGCCATCTAGCACAGATTTAGGCCTCTGTTTATCCTTAGTACACACTCTCAGGGTGTTACAGTAACTAACATGTACCCTTTTGGGTCCAAACCTACCATACAGGCCCTTTTACAGGGGCCCTGACAACCTTTGATATAGTTTTAAAAAGGGTGCAGGGCCCATTTTTACATATTTTTTTTTGTTTTATCTGTTTTCATACTATTTTGTACCACATGGTGGCGCTCTTTGGGCCCCATGTGGTGTGGAACAGGGCTTCAGGGTGTATAGGTAATACCCTACAGCCCATTTCCATTTTGTGAGAGAAGGGGCTGTCTAGTGAGCCGGCTGGTTGCCTTGTGCAATGGTCCGGCCGGTCAATAGGAGCCCGTGAAAGGTATTTGGTTGACTACCTGCGGGGCTGGCAACAGGGAGCTACTGCGGCACGCGGTAGTCGCTTGACTACCCATGGGAGTTGGTAGTGACTGCCACGCGTGGTAGTCGCTGACTAGAAACTACTCCAGGCTTGGGCAAGGTAGTCGCTTGACTGCTTGCAGGGCCAGCGCTTGCTGTAGCTTCTTTGCGCGGTTGCGGAGGGTATGGGGCTTTCCAGCACATTTTTTATCTTCTTTGCGCGGTTGCGGAGGGTATGCGGCTGCGTGCGGGGCTATGGACAAAAGTGTGCCATGGCTTCTTCCCCCGGTTGCAGAGGGAATGCAACTGCATGCAGGGCTATAGACAAAAGAATTCTGTGGCTTCTTTGCGCGGTTGCAGAGGGTATGCGGCTTTCCGGCATGTGCCATAGCTTCTTTGTGCTGTTGTGGAGGGTACACAGGTGAACCATGGTTTTACCTGAAGGAGTAATTTTTTGGGGGTGGTGCCATTGGGTGACCCTACCTAAATTGGAACCAAGAATCCATTTCTTTAATAATATTTTTATATTTATTACTGTTTAAGGTTTTATTTCTTAATTTTTATTTTTATTTTTGATTTATTATTTCTGTATTTTTTTGGGGGGTATTTAGTCAGTTGGTTCTGAATAGTAGCCAGCTGAAAAAATGGAAGGTTGGGTGTCAATTCATGATCCATGAAAGTTGGACAGTAGCAGATCCCATGTGGCATTTCTCCATTAAAAATGGCCTAAACAATCATCAACCAACTGAAAGCCCCTCAGTGTATCCTCAACTGAGGATAATCTCTGGGCAAGCCTTGGATATACTTAAGGAAGGCATGAAAGATGGGCTCAATATGGTTCAGCTTAAAATTAAATTGAGAAAGATTTATTGTGGAGAATACATTGACAATAGAAAAATCCATGACACTAAGCAGAATTTAAAGCAAGCAGAACTGGATGGGAAAGGTGTTACGGATGTTCTATTGGAAATGCTCCAGGAATCCCAGTGGGTTTCCAGGTCCAAATTTGGTGGAGAGGGTCACTTAGAGGCCCTTTTCTTGGCTCATCCTGAGTCTATAAAAATTTGAAAAAAATGCCATTATATTTCTTGTTTAGATTGTGCTTATAAAACAGATAGGTACCAAATTCCTCTATTTCATGTTTTATCAACAAAATCCAACAAGAAAACTTTGAAAAGGCTTCTTCTTTATAACAAAAGAAACATATGAGTTCTACAGTTGGGTGTTGAATGCATTAAAGGAGTTGGCTTATGATCCCAAGAGGCTCCCCAAATTCTTTGTGATGGAATGTGAAAAGGCTCTGATTTGTGCTATTAAACACAGTTTCCCTGAGTCATTCAGACAGTTGTGCTCCTAGCACTTGTCTAAAAAAATTCAATCAAACTGTAAATTACGCTTGAGTAATGAAAATGAAGGATTGCAAAGTTTTATGACTCTGTGGGAAAATTATGGGGCCTCTAAAACCAAGGGGAAGGCAGAGGTCAATGATGCAGAACTCAGATTATTCCAATTTATTGCTTCTTCTGTTAATCTCTTCTGGGAATGCTGATTTTAAAACTTGTATACAGTGCTTCTTGAAAGACTGCAAGGATTTGCTTAAGTATTGTGAAAAGAAAATTTTCCCTATAAAATAGACATTTGTAATGGTGTGGATTTGTGTCAAGCCTGACTTTGAAAATAAACAAAGTCTTGGGTAGAAGGGGCCCATGCTACTTTCAAACAATTACTTGTGGGAGCTTTGGGAAACATTTTGGATTTGTGGAAACACCTTGAAGTAACCATTGAAATCCAAATCCAATCATTCCATGTGTCACTTAAAAACACTTGAATAAATTTAGGAACTGTTCATCCAAAGGAAATTTTCCCTGTGGGTTACAAATTTTCAATTGAGGCAATTAAGATCATTGGAGAAAAATTCAAGAAGTTAAAGCACAACCATGATGGCAAGGTGTGCTCAAAGTCATATTCAAAAACAATGGGCTTGCCTTGTTCCCACATCTTAGATGAAATACTAGCATCAAGAGGATCTGTTATACCTGAGTATGTTCATCCTCAGTGGAGGCTAGAACATGACCATTTCAGTGAAAGAAGTTCTCTTTTTAGGTTTTTGGAAGGGTACCAATTATAGGATTGACAGCAATTATAGGATTGACAGAAATGATAGGATTGACAGCAATGATAGGATTGACAGAAATGATAGGATTGACAGATTAATTGTTGATTATTGTCTTGCTTTTTGACAGATCAACACAGATCCAGTGCTTGACAAATCCCAATTGTTCAAAAATTTGAATTCCATGCTCATGGGAAAACCTCAACATTCTAGATTGGATATTTTAAGGTCTGTGGTTTATTATACAGAAACTTTGATTTCCAAGCTAAGGCTTGAGCCAAAGTTCTTATTCTCCAGCCATAGTTTACCCAAATTGAAATCAACTTGTTGGGAACTGTCAAAATTTGAACACATTGAAAGAGACATTAAGAGGGAAAAAAGGGTTAAAAGGGGACCAAAAAGACCAAAGAGAGTAATTCTTTTATTTTGATAAATTTTTTCTCTTATGGTTTAATGAACTGATTTGGAAATGATTTCTGTAGTACAGGGAAGGCTCTTCATCTGAATTTCATAGTCCAGAGTAAAATGCTGAAAGTGGATTAGGGTCTGTTCATTTGGAATCAGAATCCTTTTTTGAGGAAGAAGAAGAAATGGCCAATTCAAACAGAAGATCATTTTTGGTGAGTGTTGTTTCCTTTAATAAGATTATAATTTTGACTAAGTAATTTTTTATTGTAGGAACCAAAAGTGAATTACCTCAATCAATTCCTTGAGAACTTAAATAAGTTGTTGGGGGAGGCTTAGGATCTGGTTGGTGACGGGAATTGTGGATTTAGATTCATTGCATAATCACTAGGGTGTGATGAGCATGGATGGTTCAAAGTACAAAAGCAAATGATTGAAAAATTGAGGAAGAATAAGAAATTCTCTTCTAAGATCCTTGGTAGCATTAACTATGTTTAAAAGATAGAACAAAGACTTGATTTTAATGGCATCAATAAAAATATTCCCTCTTTAAAATGGCTTTCAAAGTTGCATATGGGTCAAATAATATCTGATAGTTATCTATAAACAATATGCTTCATTTCATTGGATTCATTTTTTACTTATACTCCTGTGAAAATGGGTGTAAAAGAAAAACCAGATCCTATCTTCATTTGCCTTGTTAAAAATGATCACTTGGTTCATCTTGTACTTGAGGGAGGAATGATTCCAATCTCACCCATAGTTTCAAAACCTGCTTTTTTGAATTCTAAACAAGCTTCTGTTTGGGTTTACCATTTAAAAGAAAAACTTAAGTTGTATTCTAATTTAAAAAAATTATTTTAATTTCATCATTTGGGTTTGGGTTCTGATGCTGATCTTGTAATTCTATCAATATAAAGGTTTATCACATTTTGAACATCATTATGGTGAGTTTTTTGAGTTAAAATAATCATGTTAAGTGTTTGGAATGAAATTTCATTGGAAATTCACTTCAACTTGTGTGGCTGATCCCAAAATAAGCAGTATTTTTACTTCTTGTGATGCAATCAGCTTAACACAAGTTGAACATGTTTTTTTGGTGTTTTTAATTTAGGGCTAGTCAATTTGAACTTGTATTTTTTGGAATTTTTAATTTAGGGCTGCTCCATAGACTCTTTCATTGTTTACTTAATTTTTGGTGTTTTTACTTTAGGGCTAGTCAATTTGAACTTTTATTTTTTTTATTTTTTTCTTTTTTTTGGTGTTTTTGTTAATAAATAAAAATATTTATTTATTTTTATTTATGGGCCCTTTATCTATTTTATTTTAATTTTATGTATTTTATTTTTAATGTATTTTCTTTTTTTCTTTTTTCTGATTTAAAATGGGTTTTGAAAGGCTTCTCACAACTGAAATGGTTTTTGAGCTGCCTTTCATGACTAAAACTGGTTTCAAACCATGCAAAAAAACCTGATCTGGGTTGTGAACAAGCTGCATAGGGTTGCAAATTTAACATTCCCTACATGATTTTATGTATTTAAGGAGTAATTTACAAGGAAAATTTTTTTCATAACTCCCAAATGCAGCTGCACTAAAACTGAAGCAATTCAAATGTGACCTTTCCCACAGCTCACACAACCATCCAAGTCACCAAAGGAGTTGCAGAACTGACTCCCTGCCTGTGTAGAGTGCTCTGTGAAGCCCTGCCTGCCTGTCTGTGTAGAGCACTTTGTGCAGCCCTGCACCCCCAACAATTTATGCAGCAACAACTTGTGTAAGCCAAATAGTTGAGATGGCCTCCCAGCCACCTCTGATATTTGGGAAATTTGTATTTGGGCAACAACCATGACAGGAAATTCCAAGGCACCAAGCCATAACAGAAAATTGGCTGTATGTTACACCATTTACCCCCTTTGGCCTGGTTCAACACCATTTGGGGGCAAATGAGTACCATCATGCAGTGGTTAACACATTGAAAAAATAAAAATTAACTCAAAATCCCTGAAAATGGGGCTCCTCACCCCATGAGACCTATAAAAAGGGCACAAAGGCCTCTGTAAATGGGACCAAAAGAAGGGTTTGAGCCCCAGTAACAGCAACTAAGAGTGATACAGTCACTCTCAGACTGTACCCAGGGAATAGTTGGGAGCTCTTCTTTGTTCTAGAAGACTTGCAGCTTCCCTGGTACCTTTATGCATTCATTTTTCTCTGATTTGAAATTGGCATGGTGGGTTTTCACTAAATGCATCTCATTTCCCAATCAATGGCCTGAACCTCATTTCATATGCCAAAAGAGGTGTCAAATCAGAATTTTGACCAATAAAATGAACCCTGAAAATTTTATTTTAGCTCCCAGCCAAAAGGCACATGGCTTAGTACAGAATTGACCAGTTTAAGCCACCCCAGGGGCTGGTATTATGACATCAATATCAACAAAGAAACCTGTGAAATCCCCAGTAATTATGGCATGAGGCTTTCCATGCTTCCATAATCTCTAGAGAAGGCTCACAAAAACCTGTGGACAGTCTCTTGGCATCAGTTTTAGGCAGCTCACCCATTCCTAGATGGTAAAATCTATGTACCAAGAGAGGGCCCAAAAGGTATAAAACAAAGGTCCCTCCCCCAGCCATTTTATAATCATTCATTCAGTCATATATTCATTATAGCACCAGTTTTATAGCACCAGTTAATTCTATTTCTCAGCCATCAAAAACTTATTATAAAATGATTTTTTTTTTATCTTGTACACCATCTGATTAGTATTTCTTAGACCAATATTAAATCCCTGCCCTCTTTAAGGCAAATTATCACCAAATCTTTCAGAATTAAGACAGTTAACAACTGCCAGCACCCTGAATCCAGGAAGATTTTCCCATTCCTCAAAAATTAGCCTATATTTTGAACTATCAATCAATTAAACTGATTAATCCTTCCCTGAAAGGTTTTATAAACCTACCCCAAGGAACTTATACATAAGCTTCTTTAAAGGAGTCCTTGAAGTTAGAATCAGGCAACAAAATTGTATCTCTTTTTCCTAATCAGAAAAATAAAGTGTTCTGGAGGGCTCAAAAAACTCAATAAATTCTTGGTCCATACATTAAAACTTATTTCTATAAATATATAAATAAATTTCACCCCTTATGCCAAACTATACCCTTATCTTTTTACCTTATTTTCACTCCAGTTATTCCATTCCCACTAGTAGCTATAAGGAGTTGGTTCCTTGGCATCTAGTAGGCTTAAATTGAAAAAATTTGAAGCTGTGAAGATTGAGGTGAAGGATTGCATTCCAGAGTGTAACCAAGAAGGGAGGGTATGGATTTTGGAAGGAAAAAATTCACTGATTTGATGTAGTTGGAGACTAAATCATGAGGTGGCATGCCAAATGCATGTGGACCTTTTTTGGTCAAGTGCCATGCATGATATTTGTGCAAAATTGATCATGAAAATATGCAAGGTTTGGCATGAATTTCTTCATGATGCTTGTGTGGATGCAAATGGGTTGGGCCTTGATGGCTTAGTGGTAACCATCATTTGGAAGCTTGATACCACCCCTGTGATGGCATAGTGTATAAAGCCTGTCTGGGCACCTGGCCAAGTCTGACTTGGTGTGTGCCAAGTGGGACTTGGTTGAGTGCCTAGAGGGCTTGATTGGGTTGGGCTTTTGGGGGAAAAAACTTGGTACCCAACCAAGTTTGCCTTGGCCCAGATCAAAGCTGGTCACACCAAAATGACCTGCCTCCCTCCCCACAGCTTTCAACTGTTTTTTTTTTTTTCTTGTATTTGGTGGGTCAAAGTGCCCAGCTTTGATCAACACCCAAACCAACTTGGCAAGGTGCCAGGCCAATTTGGCTGTGCACCAACTGGCACTTGACAGGGTGCCAAGATTTCTTGGCTAGGCACCAAGCTGGTTTTTTTGAGTGCCATGCGCACTTTACAAAAAAAAACCAAAACTTTGTCAGGCGCCCAGACAGGCTTTATACACCATACATGCAAGTCCAGTGTTTGAATCCCGGGAGGCCCACTCGCTGACCAGTACCCATTCTACCTTGGTTGGCTATGCCCCACCCCTTTCAGACCTTGAAAACCTGTTATTAGCCGGCCCTTTGGCATGTAGATAGAGCTTCAAATTTCAATACCCATTACCCAATAATGAATGGATCTGAAACACGGTTGAAATGACCAAAATGAACCTGGCATGTCGACTACTGTCTCAAAAACATTGACTGATGATAGATAATTACATCATTGTAACTCCCAAAGTGCAGATAGCCCACTTGTTCACTAGCAGATTTTAGTGCGATATGTAAAATCAAAAGCACTTAAAAGTAAAAAAAGAAATACAAAAGGGCCCTTCAATATATCTTCTCCGCGCAGTCTTGGACTCAACAGTATGTAAATATGGTGTGTCCACTGAGTTTGGTTGGGCCGTCGACTCAGTGGTTTTTTTGTTCAACCAGGGTTGGCGGGTGCTCAAAGCCGCGTGGCGGTTAATTGACCGCCGCTTGTCAGGTGGTCAACCGATGGACCGATGTGCCATCAACTTGGCCGTGGTGGCTTTCAACCGAAGCCGCCAAGAGTTTGGCATCGATGGCAAGCCATATCCTATTGGTCGTAGCGGTCATGAGGATCACAACAGCAGCGAACTCGTGTTTAGTCGCTCTGAGTTGATGAACGGCAAAGTTGGGTTGATGACCCGACAAGTTGGGGCCCCCTTGGCTATTGCCCCATCAACCGATTTGGTCCGGCCATCAACCACAGCTTGTCGCATGACCACCCGACCAAACTCACTGGATACACCCTACCAGTCCCACGTGATAGCTGTGACAGATTATGTGACATATGGTTAGCTGGCCTTATCTCAGCAGCCCGCCGATGTGCGCAACCCTCCTGGGCTGAAACCAGCCAAGCCACCTGGTGGGTCTTCGCTTCCTCTCAGCCTTCTCTGCTCATCCAGGCACGCCTCACCATCTCGGCCAACATATCACCACAACGGCTTCGTTTGCTCGCACCTCTTTTCCAGATGGTCAAAAAGAAGAAACGGAATTTCTCGGCTGTCGACAACCCCATCCCGTCGATGGACTCTCACAACGAACAGGATCAACGGCCTCATAAACCAAAGGAATCCTTATCTCATCTCATGCCCAGGGTGTGTTTCTTTTTTCTTTTCTTTTTCTTTTCTTTTTTTTTTTTTTAACCATTTCGTGCCACTCTCCTCAATCGTACCGCGGTCTGATCTCCTCTCTTGATCTTTCTCCCATCGCCGTCCTCGGATTGAGTGTTTCAGAAACGTTTTTATCGCCAAAGAGCGCATGCAAACCCATTTTCAGATCACAACCTTAATTAGTCGGTTATGTTCCTTTAACTTGACCACCTCTATTTTTCTTTCTTTCTCTCTCTTGATGATTCTAACGATGATTGAAGCCGGTCGGTCTTTGCTCCATGAATTCCCAATGCAGCCCTACTTGTCCAGAGGAGATGGATTGGTCTAAGCATTTTCCTCAATTTTTCAAAGCCAAAATCTCAGACTCAATCGAGCACGGTCATTTCACCCGGACGCCGTCCTCCGAAGCCGTTTCTAAAGATGTCGAGTTTGCCGATGTGGGGTGTGGCTTTGGAGGACTGTTGATTGCCATGGCACCCTTGTTTCCAGATACTCTAATGCTAGGTGAAAATCGAGCCATTTCGATATCGATCTCGAATCTTGAACGCCGTCCTTCTCTCCCTCATATCCCTTTTCCGGAGATCAAAAACAAAAGAAGAAAATCCTGACATCTTGCTTGGGGACCTTCTGTAACCGTGCCCTACCCGCATGATCCTATCAGGCTTGGAAATTCGACCGCATGTGTGTCAATACGTGGAGGACAAGATTCATGCACTTCGAGCTCAACAAAAAATCTTACTGGACCAAAGCTCATCCACATCCGCTAATTCAATTGATGAAAAGCAACCCGGATTCCAATTACCACCTGTGCCCATGTCCATGCCAAAGTTCGTCAAGGACATCCATAATGGCCATCAAGTTGAACCTGAAGCTCTTGAAGACGAACTAGACGATGAAGCTCCAATCTGGGTGCCCAAACCAGGCCGGTTTGAAAACATCAGCGTCATTCGGGCCAACGCCATGAAATTCTCCCCCAACTTTTTTCGAAAGCACCAGGTTCGTATCGCCCCGATCGATCACTCCTACCATCCAATCCTTCATTTTCAACTCTTCCTACTGATGCTCGTTTCTTCCTTCTTTCGGTCAATCCTGTGCCCTGAAGCTCAAAAAAATGTTCTTCCTGTTTCCCGATCCTCACTTCAAGGCAAGAAAACACAAAGCAAGAATCATCTCGTGCGTTCCCTCCCGCCCCGTTTTCAATAACTAGTTCAGCTTCATCGAGCCTGATTCAAGGTCATAATGAGAGCGATTAATACGTGAACGTAATTTTTTTCTCTTGGAAACGCAAAAAAAAAAATGACAACGGAACAAAACAGCCCGACGCTGCTATCAGAGTACGGATACATCTTGAGACCGAATGGGATCATTTATACGATCACAGATGTAAAAGATTTGAATGTTTGGATGGTTAAACATTTAACCGAGCATCAGCTCTTCAAGCCCATCACGGTTGAAGAGCTAGTTGCGATGGATCCCAAGGAGGACCAATTGATTAAATCTATTTACAACCTAACCGAAGAGGGCAAGAAGGTTTCTAGAAACAAGGGCGAGAAATTCTTGGCGATCTTCCGCAGGATATCTCAGGAAGAAGAAGACGAACTACTGCTTTGATTACACCCTCTTACTCGCTTCTCTCCTCTACCTCTCTCGCGTCGACCCCTGCTAGGAAAACACCAAATCCTTTACCAGGTCGATATCCACCACTTCTCATGTCTAACAGGACAAGCCCATGTGCTCATAGCGTGAACCGGCAAGTCTTGAGATACAATTCTCACGTGAAGAGTGCGCCCTAAGTATGTACAAAGCGTGGATCATGCTTGAACGATTTCCACCACACCCACAGGAGCACACAGCTTGCATCTAAAGGGTGCTTGAAGTTTAGGAAAGTGAAGCATTCCATCATGAAAAATTTGATGTCACTTGCTAGCAAGTGCCATCAAGGAATCTCTAGTTGAAGCTCTCTCCAAACTATGGTTGAAGCTATCCCCATTCTTCAACCAAGTTTTTGGTGCACAGTGACTGCGCAGTGGAGCTTGGTGAAATTTTAAACTGAGCTTGGTTGGAGCTTGGCCTGAAGCTTGCTCATAGGTTGGGCCTGGGATCCTTGATAGCACTTGCTAGCAAGTGCCATCAGATTTTTTGTGGTGTTGACATGACCTATCAACAGGCTGGGTAAGCCATCAGTTAGGTTGCATGCAAATGTTGAATGAAGACAAGCAGGGTGATTAGATGCCTCTGTTGTCAGTCCTGATTGGGTTGGCTGTGGAGCTTTGGGACAAGCAGAGAATGACCCCCATCCCCTCATGCTTGTGTCATCCAAAGGTGGGAGTCATGGGCATCAATCAATAAAATCAAGTGGTGCTGGTTAGCAAACAGGCAAGCCCACATGATAGTCTCATCTCTATTGGCTTGTTTAGATCCTCAACTTCTGCAATTGTCAGCTTGCTGCCCATTGCAGACTTTGTGGTCAATGTCTAAACAATAATCATGAAGTAAACCATACCATACTCAAATCATAAAAAGTAAGATATCAGAGCCACCACCCAGCAGGACAAGAGCTGCGTAGAAGTGACTAAAAAAGCTGTTTTGAGAATATTGAATGATAGATTAATAGTCAGATGATATATTTAAGAAGGACAGAAAAAATGATCCCCCTTTAAAAAAAAAATGATCCCCCTTTTAAAAAAAGAGAAGAAAGAAAAGCCAATCAAGGAGATAGGACTATCCAATAACTGAGATTTGTGGTACCATTTTAGTAGGCTCAGTCACCCCATGCCCCCCCCTTTGCCCCTGCTTCTCTGCAATTCCTACCCCTCTTAGGAGTTTTGTCAGCTTACTGGATGTCAGGGCCCTTGCAACCCTTAATCTAGTAGAGGTAATAGACAAGTGAGTATATATTGATAGTCAAAAAGGTACAGAAATCATGAATGATAATATGGATAAAGCCAGTGCAAGGCTATGGTTGGGAACCAAGGGTGAAGTTATGAATGATTAGATGAATTAGAAAAATCATAGAGTGGTCAGAGATAGCTCTGGGGATTCTCAATACCTCTCTTCAGGGGGTCATACAGCAATCATCTATGCACCTGGGACAATTGGAACCTTCTGACAGTGCAGAGGAAGTATTATTCAGAGAAGTATGGGGTAATGCAGGGCCTGGGTGGCAGAACAGCCAGAGCAGAATGGGATGGACTTATTTTGTGAGGACTAAGAGCTAAGGTACCTGTAAGAAAAATAACAGAGAAACTGTAGAGGTACAAGCCTGGTAGGAAAAAATGGAAGACTTGGTGAGGTAGAAAATTTGGTTGGGTTGGTGAGACTGTATAAGTAAAGGATCAGATAAAAGCCATTAATAATTCAAGTTTCCTCCTTGAAAGTGTTGGATACTTTGTGGCATTGTTCTCTGGTTTGATTGTAAGAATTGACTATGGGCTGAATACATAAAGCCTAGAAGGGTACTGTATTCATACCTTTCTGATTTCATTGTGGTCACTCAAAGTATCATTGGGGTAAATGGGGGGAAGGGAACCTGCACTCAGGATAGTACTACAGCCAGGCATGATTCATAGGTCAATCTTGGTGGTGCAGTCCAGATCAACCAGTCTCGTATCAGTCATTATGATTTTTTTCCTGCAATTTATGCATGAAAATTTCAGGGGAAATTTGCCTTGTGAGATGTCTTATTGTTCCCATGAAGGCTTAAACATATGAGTATTTCATGAATCAATTGAGTTTATTAGGTCTGTATATGTTTTGGGTACATATCTTTGTCATGTAGCAGATGCAGAATTCATGCAAACTTGTGTGTGAATGTTTTTAAAGGTTGATTTCTCATTATTTTCTGGGATTTTCTGCAAAATTTTTCAAGTTCAATTCTGAGAAATTGTCACTTGTATCTTCAGTGATTTTAATTTATGTTAATAATTGTGGTGACAGTTTTTATGGAAAGTTTATGGGGGGGACTAAGTCTTCACACTGATGTTGAAATGAAAAAAAAAAAAAAAACAAACAAACAAAAAAAAAACAAAAAAAAAAACAGGAAATTTTATATTTTTTTTTTTTGAAAAATAATTTGAAAATGAATCAGTTCAATTAAACTCAAACTGCTTTGAAAAAACATAGATATGAAAATATTAAAAATTTCTTACCATTTATTCTTGAATAAAGATGAATCTCTGCCTGAAAAATCACAAAAGTATTATGCTCAGAAAGTCCTCAGATTTTTTTCTCAGTCATTTTCAACATTTTTTAGTTCATTTTATTTGAATTTTTCTTGGGCAGTGTCAAATTTGCAACCCCAGGTTGCAAATGGGTTGCAAATGGCTTTTTGCAACCCATTTAAGTTGTGAAACGCTGTTGCAACCCATTTGGGTTGTTAAACACCACTTGCAACCCATTTGGGTTGTGAAACACCATTTGCAACCCATTTGAGTTGTGAACAACACTTTTGGCCTGTTTGGAGAAAAATATCCCCAAATGGGCCATTTTATGGGGTAATTAGGGATACCTAGGCACTCCAAACTACATATTTGACAATTTTTTAGGGATAAGAACCTCTTCAAAAATGTAATGAAAAAAGTAATAAAATAAATAAATAAAAACAAAGAAGATTTGATGGAGTTTGGGATTTTTCTTTTTGCCTTTATAATTATATTTTTTTGGTTATTTGAGCTCTCAAAAAGTTTTAAAAAAAATCAAAGAGATTTATAATAATTTTTTTTAGATTTTTTGGATGTATTCTTTTACCTTTAAAAATTCATCCAAAAAATCAAAAATATCAAAAATATCAAACTTTCCAATGGAGTTTGGGATCTTTATTTTTGCCTTTTTGATTTTTTTTTTTTTGGTGATTTCAGCTCTCATGAATTTAAAAAAAAAAAATTAAAGAGCTTCCCAATATTTTTCATAGATTTTTTGGATGTATTCTTTTACCTTAAACAATTCGTTCAAAAAAACAAAAGAAAACCAAATTTCTCATTGGACTTTTGCATCCTTTGATTTGCTGTTTTAATTATTTTTTTTTTTTGGTGATTCAATTCACCAGAAACTTATCAAAACAATCAAAGAAATTTATAATATTTTTCACAGATTCTTGGGATGTATTGGTTTACCTTGAAACTTCATTCAATAAAAAAAAAAACTTTTACAATGGAGTTTGGGATCTTTCTTTTTTCCTTTTGATTCATTTTCTTTTGGTGATTTGAGCTTGCACCAATTTGAAATAAAATGAAAGAACTTCCTAATATTTTTGAATATCTTTTGAATGTATTTATCTACCTTAAAAAATTCATTCAAAAAATCAAACAAATCAAAAAAACAAAATTTCTCATTGGACTTTTGGATCCTTTTATTTGCCTTTTTAATTAATTTTTAATTGTTTATTTTAAAATTCAATTTTTTTTTAGTTATTTAAGCTCTTAGGAATTTAAACAAAAAATCAAAGATATTTTCAATTTTTTTTCCAGATTTTTTGGATGTATATTTTTACCTAAAAAAAATTCATTCAAAAAAAGTCTCATTGTACTTTTGGATCTTTTTTTTTGCCTTTTGATTTTTTTTTCTGATTCAAGCTCTTAGTTTACTTTTATTTATTCTATTTTTTTTATTTTTTTGCTCACAACCCTGGAGTTGTGAACAGCCATTCAGAAAGATGGGTTGCAAATGGCTGTTCACGGCTTGGATGGGCCATGAACCATGCCACAGGACCCCCATTTTGAGTTGTGAACAGCCTTGAACAACTCAGATGGGTTTCAAATTGCCATTTGCAACTCAGATGGGTTTCAAAAAGCTGTTCATGACTCAAATGGGTTGCAAACCATGCCACACAACCCATTTTGATTTGTGAATGGGTTGTGTTGGGTTGCAAATCTAACATTGCCCAAAAAAAAAAAAAAAGAAATTTCACAACTCCAGGGCCATAAATGAACATTCATGGCCTTATGAGTAAATAAAAATAAACCAATAAAAATTCTCAAAATCAAAAAATTGTGTCCAAAAATAAATAAAAAATGGGTAAATGAAAATTAAAAGGAATAATTTACATAAAATACAAACCTGAAGCAATATGATATTTGAATGAAATACAATAAAACCACTTCAATGGAATAGCCCTTCATTAAAAACACCAAAAAAAACAAGTTCAACTTGTTTTAAGCTGATCCCATGATAAGAAGTAGAAAGAATTCTTATCATGGGATCAGCCCCACAAAAGTTGAATTTATTTCATTGGACTAGTTCCAAACTAAATCAACCCCCCCAAAAAGTAGGGCTAGTCCATTGAGGTCAACTTGATACAAGTCCACCTCAATGGACTAGCCCTAAAGTAAAAAAAAAGTTCAACTTGTGTTAAGCTGATCCCAACAATTTCAACTAGTGTTAACCTGATCCCATCATAAGAATTCTCAAAAAACCTCAATGGACTAGCCCTAAATTAAAAATTCTCAAAAAAACAAGTTCAACTTGTGTTAAGCTGATCCCATCATAAGAAGTAACAATAATCCTTATGATGGGATCAGCCCAACACAAGTTGAACTGACTTACCAATAAAATCTCATTAAAAACACTCAACATAATGATGTTAACTCAAAAAACTCAACATACTGATGTTCAAAATGTGATAACCTTTTATATTAATAAAATTACAAGATCAGCATCAGAAGTACATGTTAGACCAAACCAAACCCAAATGATGAAATTATATGATGATTATAAATGAGAATAAAAATATAGTTGATCTTTGAGATGATCAACCCAGCCAGATGCTTTCTTTTAATTCAAAGGAGAAGTTTTTTCTACAATTTGAAGGATTGGAATCATATCTCCCTCAAGTATCAAATGAACCCAGTGGTCATTGTTAAAAAAGCAAATGAAAATGGTATCTGAGGGTTCTTTTACACCAATTTTCATTGGAGTAAAAGTAAAACATGAAGCCAAGGATATGAAACAAATTGGCCTTCAATAAGTATTTGCTATTATTTGGCCCATTTCTAACTTGGTAAGCCATTTTGAAGAGGGAATCTTTTCATTGATTTCTTTAATTTCAAGAATTTTTTTAACATTTTCAACCTCATTGATGCCACCAAGTATCTTAGGATAGCATGCCTTATGTTTCCTCAATGTTTCTATCATTTCCATTTTCACTTTAAATCATCAATTGTCATTTTATCCAAGTTATTTTGCAATTACTCTAAATCTGCAATTCTCATTGCCAACTGGATCCCAAACCTCAATCAAAAACTTATGTAGGCTCTCAGGTATTTGATTGAGGTATTTCAATTTTCGTTTCTATGGTCAAAACCAACTTAGCCAACATTCTAATGACATTAATGAAAGTAAGGCTCACCAAAGATGAGCTTCTGGTTGACTTTTCCACTTCTTCTTCTTCCTCAGAAGAGGATTCTGATTTGAAATTAAGGGGGGATAATTCACTTTCAGTCTATTTGTCTGAACTATGAAATTCAGATTCTGATACTCAGGAATTATAATATAATAATCATTTCCCATCAATTCATCAAACCAAAAAAATGAACACTTCTTAAAATAAAATACTTACTATCTTTGGTATTTTTGGTTCCCTTCTAACCCATTTTTCTCTCTTAGGTTCCCTTTAAACATGCTCAAATCTTGAAATTTTGGAATGGTTGTCTTTCAATGTGGGTGGTCTTCAGCTGGACTGTAAGACCTTTGGATCAAGCTTTGGCTTAGCATGCTTAGCAACCAAAGTCAGTGTGTACTTGACCACAGAGTTTAGAATCTGCACTTTGAATTCTTCAGGTTGTCCCATAACAATCAAACTGAGCTTTTCAAACAAATGAGATGATTCAAGCACTGTATCAGTGTGATGCTTTCAAAAATCAAAATAACCACTGATTATTAAACTCATTCAGTCATTAGTAAACCAAACAGGAATTAAAATCCTTCAGAAAAAAGCAATTCAAACAATCCAACAATCCAACAATTCAACTTACTGGACTGGAAGGTTATAGTCTAAACTCCACTGAGGATGAAAATCCTCAGGAACAATGGATCCTCTTGATTCTAGTATTTCTGCTAAGATTTGGGAACAGGGCAAGCCCATTTTCTTGGAATATGACTTTGAGAAAACCTTGCCATCATGTTCACAATTTAACTTCTCAAATTGTTCCCCCATGAGTTTAATTTCCTCAATTGAAAATTTAAACCCCAAAGGTAAAAGTTCTTTTGGAAGAACATTTCCTAACTTAATTTGAGAGTTGCTAAGAGAGTTTCTAAGCAATGCATTCACTGATTTGATTTGGCTATCAAGGGTTCCCTCCAGGTGTTTCCACACATCCAAAATGTTCCCCAAAGATCCCACAAGTAATCATTTGAAAGTAGCATTGGCCCCTTCTACCCAAGACATTTTTTTATTTCCAAAGTATGGGTTGACAAAATTTCACGCTATTACAAGTGTATCTTTGGTAGGGAAAATGTTCCTTTCCATATAATCAAGAAAAACCTCATGGTCTTTCAAGAAACACTGTATACAAGTTTATACATAAGAAATCCCAGCAGAGATAAACAGAAGAAGCAATAAATTGGCCTACTCTGAGTTCTGCATCATTGACTTCTGCCTCCCTCTTGGTTTTAGAGCCCCCATACTTTTCCCACAGAGACATAAAACTTTTCCATCCTTCATCCTCATTACTGAAGCAAACTTTGCAATTTGCTTGAATATTTTTAGACAAGTGCCAAGAGCACAACTTTCTGGATGACTCAGGGAAAATAAGTTCAATTGCACAAATCAGAGCTTTTTCATGGTCCTTCACAAAGACTTTGGGAAGCCTATCTGGATCATAACCCAACTCCTTTAGTGATTTTAAAGCCAAACTGTAGAACTCAAATGTTTCTTTTTTTATAGAAACAGAAGCCTTTGTAAAATTTTTCCTGTTGGATTTCATTCATACTACATGCAATAGAGGGATGTTGTACCTATTTTTTTACAATCCAAAAAAGCAATATGATGGAATTTTTTTTGCAAAGTTTTATAGGATCAGGATGAGCCAAAAAAAGGGCCTTTAAGTGACCCTATCCACTGAACTTTGAACTGGAAACCTACTGATTTTCTTGGAGCATTTCTAATAGAATTTCCATCACACTTTTCCCCTTGATTTCAGCTTCTCTAGCTTTGTGCTTAGTGTTATCAATTATTATTTTTTCAATGTATTATCCCCCATTGATCTTTCTCAATGTCATTTTAAGTTGAAATGTATTGATCCCATCTTTCATGCCTTCCTCAAGTTGATCCAAGGCTACACCAGAGATTCTCCTGAGTTTAGGATGCACTGAGGGGTTTTTAGATAGTTGATGATTGTGTTGGTCATTTCTAATGGAGAAGCACCACATGGGACCTGCTACTGTACAACTTACATGGATTGTGGATTGACACCCAAACTTCCTTCTGTGAGTTTGCCTTTGCCTTTTGGTGAGGAGTGGCCCTTCATACACTCCAAATCTGTCACAGGCTAGGTCAACATATTTATCCCTTTTGGAATTGAATGTTATCAATGCATAGCCATTCATGGCTGCCCATTTTTGACAACAGTTCTCAGCTTCTTTCCTACTAGTAAAGGCTCTCACACAAGGAGGGTCAAGGGGTTCTGGCACCTCTTATTTACATAGTTACATAGTTACACCTACCATGGTTACATTAGTATTGATCAAGGCAAATCATTCTCACTCAAATGGCATATGAAATGTGACCCACCAGCTTGAGTCAATTACAGTTGTGAAACATCTTGTTCCTCAATTTTAACCCTAGATGAGGATGCAATTGGGGCTTCAAATGTTTTATTTTACAAATCCATACCCAACTCCCTAGATTCTGCCAAAGCTTTGTTCACAACACTTTCAATTAAGTCCTTTAATGCAGCCATGTTGAAACCAGGGGGGCTTGGGCTTCCCACTGTTCCCATAAACCAAAAAAAATCCCAAGTCAATTTATTATTCAATCCAACTGTTTCAACAACTCTAAAGTCTGCTTACTTTTGGGCTGAGAAAAATAAAATTATCTGACAAGCAAGTGATGTGTACATTTTGTGTATCTGAGCAGCAAGTGATGTGTACAGTTTGTGTATCTGACAAGCAAGTGATGTGTATGGTTTTTGACAAGTCTTTGTTTTGCCAATTGACAGAATGTGATCCCAATTTCTTTTTGTGGTTCTATAATAGTCTCACAATGTATGCCACATCCCCAGATTTGGGTTGATGGCACTCAAATATGGCCCAGGGGTGCCTATGTACCCCTAATTTCCCCCTGAAATGACCTATTTGGGGCTATTTTGCCCCCAAATGGGCCAGGAAGACAGGCACAACCCCATCCACAGCTTGCACAGCCCCCATTTGCAACCCCCTGGGGGCCACACAAGTTGTAAACAACTTTGCTTGTGGCTTGTTGAGTTGTGAGCCTGCATTCACAACTCATATGGGTTGCAAACAGTGTTTCACACCCGTTTGCAACCCAGGGTTCTGAATTTAACATGGCCCGTATATAAATCATCTTGATCTGCTGAACAATGTGACCTTAAAAAAAGAAGAAAAAAAAGAGGCCAAATGAGAGGAGATCTTTAGTGTTAAAAACAATTGAGCAAATGATCTGAAAACTTTCCCAGCATAATTTTCTTTTTTCTTTGATTTTTTTTTCAGCCAGAGATTCCTTTCTATTCAAAGATAAAGAGTAAAAAAAAAACATTAATCTTGGTGTTTATTCAAACAGTTTCAAGTTTAATTGAATCCCTTCCTCTTCAGCTTCTTCAAAACCAATGCATACAATTACCTGGTTGTTACATTTCACACATCAGTGTGTAGACTTACATCCCCCACCCTGTACAGTGCACAAGTCTGGACCCCCCTCCCCCCCCAAAAAAAAACCCCTTTGAGATCAGTATGTGGACTCGAGCGACCTTCTTGCTCTCAAATCTTTGAATATGTATCAAACCAAACCGAAGAGCGTTGAGCAAAAGAAAAAAGAGGGGGGGAGGGAAGAGGGAGAGAGGAGCTGGTTAAACTGATCGATGAGTGGTAGTACAAGTCTGAACTCCACCCAAACACAAACAAGAAAAAAAAAAGAAGAAAAATTAGTACACGGTCGATCAAGTTTCTTGGTCCGAGAACCATCGTCATCAGCTTAACCCAGACGATGGATTACAGGTGACCAAAAAAAAAAGAACATAAAGAAGCTTGACCAAGAAGACAACAAAACAAATCGAGTGATGATGATAATCACTAAGATATGTAGACATATCCATTGTTCAACAATCAAAACGAACGCTGTATGTTGTGTATGGGGGGGGGGGTATCATATTAGCGAAATATGGAGCACTTGGTGCTGTTGTTTTTTTATTATTTGTTTGGTCGGACTGATGGCTCTTTTTAGCCTTCGTGATTTACAAGTTCCGTGATTACAAATTACATGTGATGAGTGTAAACAGGAGAACGATTGATCACGTGTTCAAAGCATTCAACGGAGCAAATCGCGGAACCAAGTGAGAGAAATTCAGAACTTGCCCGCCCCTATCCACCTCCACCTTAAGGTCACGATCTCCACCTTCTTGCTCCCATAAATTGGAACTAGGCGTTATCGGGTCGCACTCGAATCGGATAGAGATTCCTGGGTTGAATGTTCTTGCTTTCGCGCATTCGAATCTTGATCCTCACGGTGATCCAGGTCAGATCCAACGATCAGTAAAAAATCGCGATGATCGTGATCAAGGGATGCGCTAGTACGACTACTAGTCGTCGTGCCACCAGTACTTTGTTCAAGCGGATGATGATCATGCTCTCCAAGCCCGAGTTTGATGATTGTCGTTGGAGCCGCTGTGAATGAGGAAGTGGTAGGATTGGCGTTGGGACTAGAAGCACTTGAGGTCGTACAATCGTTAGCTACCAGATTGATCGAGATTCCCTTTCTTGCCAACAACTTGGTAATCCAATCCTTCGTAAAAGACTTAATCTTGGATTCCTTCGCCGGAGAAAGTTTATCATAGGTATCGTTTAGGTAGTGACTCGATTTGGCCTCTTTCTCGCAAAGCAGATTGGTCAACTAAAATTAGAGCAGATACGACCGCAATACCCAAATCAGGGGTTTCATTCAAGGAGAAAGGGGATTTCGAAGTGCGTTAGGGTAGTGTACAATCATTTCCTCCACGTTTGACAGACACTGAAATTGAAGTCAAAAAATGACAAACCTCCTTAGCTCGTCTTTTAAATTGGTCATGATCCAAAGAGTTTTTATATCTTGACATAGTCTGAACGACGACTGCACTAAACAGTTTGAGCATTTTGCGATCTTTGATAACCTTGGCGTTATCGGAAGAATGATTTCGGCTATCACTTGATCTTGATGGATTTGATTCGAGATGATCTTTTGGTTTTTTCCGCAGCAGCAGCTGATGATGATTTGAAGACTGTTTATGTGAGCGATGTTTCTCTTTTCCGGCCTGTTGCGCTGTTCTCAGCTTGGCAGTTTCAGCTTCAACCGCCAAACGTCGAGCCTCGTTTGCCTTTCGAAGTTCTTCAGCTTCTGCCTTGGCTTTTGCTACAATATCTTCTACATCATTTGCCGCCGCTTTCTGCCGGGCATAATCTTCCGCAAGAAGTTGATTGACTCGGGCTACATCGGTGGGAGTTGGTATTGTCCATTGGGTTTGTCGGACAATGACATGATAATAATAAGGTGTACCCTCCGCTGTTCGTTCAAACGTCCAATCGGGTGGTAGCTGAATATTTTCGGGTCTGATTGCCAATGGGTCTACAGGTTTCGCAGCCTCTGGCCTAATGAATGCCTTCTCGGATACCAATTTGAGCCCAGGTAGATCCTTGCGAGCGTTGCTGTCACGCAGTCGTTTGGAGAAGATTTGATCCAATAAAGCCTCCGCCTTCCGCTTGCTACTTTCCGATGCCTCGCCATTCTGATTGAAAAAAAGTAGGGTTGAAATTCTCAGCAAGCAGTTCAACGCCTCCAGAATTAAAATTAGAAACCCGTCTCCCATACATACTTTCTTGTCTCGTGGGATCCGATAGGAAACTTCCAATGCAACCCACATCTTGATCAACTGCCAGTAAAGAATGGGTCAGTCAAAACTTATCAATCAACATGGAGTAATTTACTTGGGGAGGGGATGGCCAAAAAGGGAAAAAAAGGAGTGATAAACTTACTTCTGCTGCCAATGTTTGAATAACCTCAGAAGGATTTTTGGATAGTTTCATCACGGTCTCCTCGATATTGGTACTAAGGATTTTATTTTTTGTAATCAGAGGCCACTTTAACAAAATCTCCAACGTCTAGACGTTTGATTTCGCATCAAGACCATCAGCGCGGAGAAAAGGGAGCGAAAGCCACAGGTCAAGCCAAGAATACAAACTCACTGACCGTTTTTACAATCTCTAGATCTTCCAAGTATTCATTCAAGACCATGCTCATTATACTAAATCCATGCAATCTCATCAGCTGTTTTTGAACCGCTTGATCTGCGGTAATCTACACATTGACCAAAAGACCCGAGAGCAATTTCATGAGATCTGAGACAACTCGTTCAGAAGTTAGGCGGGTGAAGTCAACGAATGACTGGTTTTACCATGATTCTTCGAAGTAACTTGGATAATATCCTTTTATTGGATATGGACTGTCGAATGGCTGAGGCTACTTTGGGAACATCCTTCAATTGGATTGGTTTCATGACGGGCTGTAGTTAAGACACCAGAGTCGATTCCAATTGACAGGGTAAAGAAACGATAAACGTCAACCCCAAGGTTTGATAGCACTAGTCCCGCGTAAGAAAACATTTGAAGATCAAGACGCTGCTCGTACCATGTAATCAATGTCCATACGTTTAGATTTCTTGGTTTTGCTACCCTTTAGATTCAGGGTTTCCACGTCATCTATAATTCCAAGAGCTGATCGAAGAAAGAGGGACGGGTTATGATTCTTGGGCTCCACATGAACTGATTCTAAGGGCGGACAAACCATCAATGTAAAGTTCGTCCATGGCCCCGACATCAGTCTGAGTTTTACCCCCCAGGTAGCCGACACAATTGGGTTCGCCGCAATGACACTCTTGGGCTTCATGACTAATCAACATTATCACGTCAATACCAGGGTTTTAAGGACACTCAAAGGTGGAACGTACCCATATCGATCGACATTATAGTTAAAAGTCAATTCTTCACCCCCTTTGACGGATCTTTTTGTAAAGATACCCATCCTTAGTTGTCTGCCAACTACCCATTTGGCGATGTAACAATTTGGATTACAAGAATGGTTCAAAAACCTGCCGAAACCCCCTTTCTTGGTGGCATCTATGTACTATTGAGTCCATCAATTAAGCACTTTTTCCGATATCGAATGACACATCAGTATGAAAGCTTAGGACTCCAAAGAGACAACTGACTTCATCTCGCTGGAGTTCCATGAAGTAAAAATGCTTGAGGCCTTCATCGGCGTATTCTTTCATTCTCTTTTGAAATGACCTCAAACCGATAACTTCCCCTAGATATTCATACACAAAAGTGTCTCTGAAATCGGGATTCGCAGGCCGGGAAAGGTCGTAAGGATTTTACGTTGCGGAAGATAGAGGCCCATCCAAATGTTGGAGAAAAATACGTATCGGGCAATCGTTCGCTCACTTTGGCACGTCCGACTTGAGTCTCATTCCGAAGCCTTTGTTTGGGGTCAAGACGATTTCGATTGGTGCATATTGGCATTTTTGAAAGCTTTCAAAGAGGATGAGAAATCAGGATGGCAAGGGATTTGTTTAATGTATAATGAGATGAGGGCCAAGAAAAAGAAACATTTGAGTGGAGGTACTGAATGCTGAAGGCTGGGAGCAAAGATCATACGATCCGATTCGGATGATTGAGATTTGATTCAAAAAGACTTCTGACCGTTGGTTCTGGCATTTTTCACGACACCGACATTGATCTTGTAGACACTCGATTTGAGTCAAGTAGTTTATACATCCACTGCTCTCGCTACATGCCAAAGTTGGATCATCCCCTAATGGTAAATAGATGAACCCAAGAATGAACCCCGGAAAGGAAGTAATATCGCGTAAGGGACTGGGCCGGTGATATCTTGAAGATCTATGACCAGGTTGGTTTTTTTTTGTCTAAAGAAAAAGAAGAAAGTGAAGACAAACCTGGAGCCCAAGAGCAGTCACAGATCATCGCGTCTTCGAGTTGCTTGGTGGTTCCGAGGGATTTATTCTGATACCAGTTCTGAGTGATAGGACTGAACGTCCGTAAGGCCTGGTCAGGTGAGCAATGAAGGAGGAAGGAGGGTAGGATGGCCCATGATGCGCGAATAAAATATAAGGAGGGGCGACCCCAAACCCTTTGTAGTCAGTCTATTTCTGCTTTAACTTAGAGATAGAAAAAAAAAGAGGATACAATGCCAAGAAGTAGCGAACCTCTGAATTGACTTGGGGAAGATGATCGATGAGTTGGACCATTTCTGGTACGCCATCCTTCGGCGCTTTCTCTTTTCCCTTGGGTTTTCGACCCCTAGTACTACTACTGCCGCCACCACCACCACTAGGGTTGGCGGCTGAAAACGATTTGGGGGCGGTAGGTGGGGATGGTCGACTGGTGGGTTGGATGATGGGAGTGATAGAGGTACTGGAGGCTTGGGACTGAGAGGTTGGAGAGATGAGGGTGATGGGTAGTTGATGGTGGTTGTCGAGGATCGAGCTTTGAGACAAGAGTAAGCTCGTACTACTAGACCCTAAGGGGGATTGAGGATGAGGAGTCTTGTTGACCATCCTCGTCGGTTCTTGATTGTTGGAATATTTAAGGAAACTTTCGATTTCGTCCATGGCCATCGTCTGATTCATGGTGATCGGCTGGAAGGGAGGAGGATGTTGAGGCGTATTTGGTCGATGGGTCTTTAATTCATTCAAAGGAGGAGCCTTAGTACTTGTCACTCCCGGGCAGGGTTGAAGGTCATCCATTCGATCAAACCAGCCACTCACCGAGCGATAGTTTTTGATCTGATTACGACTTGTGAGGCATTTCTCATGAGGTTCCTTGTGAGCAGCAATCGAATGCTTCCTTCGTATTTACTCGATGGTAAATGTGTCATCGATCTGGCCTCACTGCCCCTCCAAAGAGCTGCTGACCACTTTCTTATTCTCCTCCGACCCCGTGCTTCGGGGATCGATGGTGGGATCCCGGGACGAGCGGGGGTCGAGGACCGGTCGACCGGCTCATCCGGTCAGGGATCATCGGTCACCAGTCGGTCGGTCTCTCAGCTCATGATCACCCGTTGACTGGTTCCAGTTGTCACTTCTATCCTCAGCTCATCGGTTTATTCTTTTGGCTCTTCCTCACCATGAACAAGCGAGGTACCCCGCTTGATGAAAATCAAGGGGAAAAAAGATATCTACCACGAAAAAAATCAAGTCGGATCCAATCACAATCCAAGAAGCCCATCAAAGCCTCATCTCCAATCAAAACCTATCAATAATGGCACCTAAGAATCTCAAAAAATTAATGATCATAAAAAAAAATAAAAAAATAGAAAAAATAAAACAAAAAGATATCAACCTAAAAAGCCACATCAAACTATCAGTGGTGATGTCAAGAAGTCTTCAAGTAATTGGCCAAAACAATACTTAAGATTAAGATTTTAATGAGCAGTAGTGAGTACCAGATCAAAGATTTGGAGATAGAGGGCTATCAAGTGGGGTGTTGGTCCTGAAATTATTTGGCTTGAAGGGAAATTCAGGAGTTATTAGAGAAAAAAAAATTTCAAACTTGGAAAAAGTCCAAGTAAGGAGACCAGTATTCAAGGACAACTAGAGATCCCTAAGTAGGGTGCATCAAAGTTAGCAAAACTGCCGTTAGAAACCTGCCATTTGTTGACCAAGCCCACAATTTTTAATGGCACGTTTCTGAAATACACATAACCATTAACTGGTGTATTTCAAAATGGTGGGTTTCATGAAAATGGCGGGTCTAAAACATCAAACCCACCATTATCATCTATCCACCATCCATTGCGTGCAAAACACCCATCCACACCTCCAACTCAGCAAATCCATACGCATCACACACATCTCATCTCCATTCCTTCACATCTCCATTGCTTCACATCTCCATCACATCACACACATCCCATCATCATCTAATCACCCCACATCACTTCACCATCTTTCTAAACATGTCCAATCAAACTTCCTGGAAGCAAGTTGAAAACAAAAAAAAGCTGGCTGAACTTTTTTTATTATTTGACTCTGATTCAGACTCTGATTTGGAATCAACTTGGTTAGCTTTGAATTATCTATTGGAAAAGCAATAAATGGTTCCAAGAATACACATCCTCCACAACCCTATGTATTAAAGGCAAAAGCTTCACCTACTCCCAGACATAAGCTTCCAGCAACTGTTCCAAACTTTATTGCCTTCATTCATGAAGCTTTTGGAGATGATTGAAGACCACTACATCTTCAAGAAAGATTCTTGGAATCCTCAATGCAATCCAGCTATCCAACTGGCTGTTGCTCTTGGTAGATTGGGATCAAATGGAAATGGGGCAGCAATTAATCAATTAGAAAATCTATTCTCAGTCAGTTATGGATCCATTGACTTATACACCAAAAGAGTCACAGTTTCTATCCTATCTTTCCATTTCTTGGTACTTTTTTGGCCAAAAAAAGAAGAATGCAACAGGATATCTCAAGTAATGGAGACTGAAGGCTTTCCCAGTTGCATTGGTTTTGTTTATGGAACCACTATCCCCTTGAGTCAAAAACCCAAGCTAGATGGCAACCACTATTTTGATTGGAAAAAAAGGAAATTGATTCATTTCCTTTCCAAAGCCTTTGATAATACACTTACCAAATATCTTTTATCTGTTTGCATAGATACTTTGTGTCACTACAAATTTTTTGTGATGAAAAAAAGAAGTTCATATCCCTCCATGCTGGCCTTCTGGGTTCTTGTCACAATTCATATGTTTTCAATTGGATGCAGATTTCCCAGCAAAAAGATAACTAATTTGACCAAGATCAATAACTTCTGGCCAATTCAGCTTATACTAGCGGGAAATATGTGCTTCCAGCATACCACAATGTTTCATCCCACGATAAAGCCAAAACTGATTTCAACTATAATCTTGCCAAATCACAATTTTGGATTGAGCATGCCATAGGAATCCTGAAAGGAAGATGTGCCAGCTTATGGGAGATGTGAAACCAGCTTCAAAATTCCAAGGAAATGAAGATCCTCATCAACTGGATTATCACTTATGTAATCCTTCACAACCTTCTTGCCAACATCAAAGATGAATGGGACAAAATATCCAAAGAAGATATTTCCAATCCTCCTCAAGTCATCCTGGTCTCATCTTCTACCTGATCTTTGGCCATGAGAGAGCAGATTCTACCCCTCACACTTGCTCACTTTGATGAGTAGAATTTGGTTTTCAATAGTTCAAAAATAACATCACAGAATTTTTTTTGGTTTTTGTTGTTCAACCAAGAATCCAAGGCTCACTCTGTTTTTTTTTTTTTTTTTTTTTTTTTTTTTTTTTTTTTTTTTTTGGTGGACTTAGACAAAAACCAAAACTTCCAAACCACCCACCTGACGCCACCAAGCCACTGGTCAAACTTCACCCATCCACTTCCTCCACCTCACCATCACCTCCACCTCACCCACAACCACCATCTCACACATCACCACCACCTCACCATCACCACCACCTCACCAACCACCACCACCTTACCTCACCTCACTCACTGCCTCCCCTCCTCCTGTGGTTGGAAAACCTGGTAAGCCCCCTCCCCCCTCTTCCTCTTCCTGCCCCTTACTGTTTGCTGATCCTTTGATCATCCAACCTTTAGGTCCCCCCTGACTCCCTTGCTCAATCCCTCAGGTGAGCCCCTCCCCACCTCCACCTCCTCTCCCTGCCCCCCCTAATTGATTGCATATCAATTGCTCAATAAATCACTAATCAATTATGCAATCAATTGAAAATTAATTGCTCAATTGATTTGCTATCAATCCAGCAATAAATTCAAAATTGATCACTGCTCACCTCCCCCCCCTCCTCCTTCAGCTTGTCATCATCATCAGATGAAGCTGTCAATTTTTTTTTTTTTTGGGGGGGGGGGGTTTCAGCTATGACCGGTATTTTTTTTTTATTTGTTGATCATCTAATTTGATTATAACACACTATTGTTTTTTTTTTTTTGGTTTTTTTTTGGATTCCATGAAATGAAAATCTGTTTTGACCCCTTTTTCTGTCAACCCCTGCCCCTTTTCTGGACTGCCAATGCTTCTCCCACTGCGCTCAAAATGTTATACAAGCAAATCATTTCATTCTTGATACTCACCACAAGAGCAGTAGGTTCCTTGGAGGGATCAAGATGGAAGGAGATGGTTTGAAAAACAAAAAGAGAGGTGGCAAGCAGAGGGTTTTAATGAGAGATTCTGAAATCTTTTTGGAATTCAATGAAGATGGGTTTAACAAAAAGGTGGTTTGGGCTTGACAAAAACTGAAACCTTTGGATTTGTACCCTGCTATTTCTGCCAAAAAGAAAACTTGAAAACCCTCCCCTGAAGAGTTTGGAAAAGCCAAATAGAAGATTGAACAATTCCATTTCTTCAGCTCTGGAAAAGTGGCTGTTCTTGATTGTTCCAATAGCCACTCTCTGGTTGCAATAATTGAATTTTTACCATTGAATAAACTCTCTGAGCACAAAATGAAGTACATCAGATTGGTCACAACATTCTTTCACCCATCCAAAACGTGTGTAAACACAGTTGGTCCCTCAAGATCTTGGGGTGGGAAAATTTGGGCAATTGGATGGCAAAAATTGATGCACCCTTCTGAAATTTTTGGACACTATTTGAAGAAAGCAGCCATTCAATCTTACCCCCAGGAGTTTAAATTTTTGAACCTTAGGTCTGAAAAGGTATCACAAATTTTAGGCAAAATGTTCAGAAAATCAGCCAGACTGGCACACAATTCCAACCAAGAAACCATGCTGGACAACAAAATCCCCTCTTTCACTTAATTGAAATATGGATCCCGGCTCACTCCTTTCAACTGTGCTCCCCACATCACCTTCACTTCAAATTAATTCTACAATTCTCCAAATATTGACAAAGGTAAAATCTCTTGCTATTCCTTTCTAATGGTGGTTCCAACCAAAAAATCAAATGGAGAAACCATTTAAAACAAGGATGAAATATCAAGTATCCAATGGCCAATATGTCTTTCCTTACTTGGCATTTGGAATTTATTTCAAAGAAAAAGTTATTGGAAAAATGTTTTGGGCAGCAAATAAGTGCAAGAATTATACTTTTAATGCTGTAGAGACTGCAACCCATACCAGGATTTTTATTTATTTGAAAATTAACAAGAATACTCTGAAAAATTTCAAAGACTTGAAAAGCTGTCTAATATATTCTAGAATAAAAAATGTAAATAAAAATAAACCATATTTTTTCTTTCGTGGGGTTAAAAATTGGCTCAAAAATTGTTGTATTTGAAAATTTTTTTTTAGTTTTTCTTTTTAAAATTTTTATCAAAGCAAATAATTTACAAGCCAAGCAATTGAGTAATTTCCTTTATTTCATCAACATTTCTACTGCTACCAATACATGCCATGGCTACCAATAACCTATCTTTTTTTTCAGTGGATAGCCTTTCCCTCTCCTTTTCAAGTTGGTCTTCCTCTCAATCATTCTCCTTTTCCTCTTTTTGAAGCTGCAGCTCTGCCTGTTTCATTTGCCACTCATCATCAAAATTTTTTTGATGAGCCAAACTCTCAGCTTTCTGCTTTTGACAATCCATAGCCAGTAGACAATCCCACTTCTCCTTTTAAAATTGAAGTTTTTCATATTCAATTTGTGATTTCACTGTTTTTTGGAGGGGAATAGGAATGAGCTTGATTTTGAAAGTAACAAGAATCAATTTATTCATATACTTGAATTCCTCTTCTCCATGATATCCTCAAATCCAGAAAAATTTGAAGTGTAACTCCTCTTTTGATGGCTATTGGGGTTGATGTTGATGGAATTGGAGGACTTTTGCTTTCCATTTGCAGAGTAGGTTTGTGTGGGAACATCATTTCTCTCATTTGAAGGGGATGTGGGAGGCCCCATTGGCTTAAGTATTTGGCCATTCAGGAACAGATAAGCCTGCATTTTTACAATATAAAGCAGTCAGGACTAACCATGCAGAAGAGAAAACAACTTGGTTCCTTACTTGAGAAGATGTTGATGGTAGTGGAAATAAAGGAATAAATTGCTCCTCATTGGTCAAGTTAAGAATTTCTTCCACCCCAGGAAGGGAGAAATCCAAAGAAGGAAGTGAGGGTTCCAAGGAAGGGTTTGAATTGTTGATCAATGCTGATGAAGATGTTATTGGAGCTGGTTCTGTTGGAATATCCTCCTCAACATCAGATTGGGGCCACTCATAGGTTTAATTGGGATCATCATTTCTAGGCTGAGAATCCACAGCATGGTACTCAGTATCAACAGAATCTGATTGTTGGGCATCAAAAGTGGCTAAAGGGGTGATATTGGCCTTCTTGCAAAAGATTTCATCCATTTGAATATAAAAAGGACAAATGGAGTCCAACTTATCAACCACCCAGTTTATTCCATTTGCTTTATTGGAGTTGGTGATACCAAAGCCAGTGGAGATTGACATTGAGTGTGATTTTTTGTACTTGGTTTGATAGTTCTTCAATCACTCCCACATCTGTTTGGATGAAAGATCCAGCCTAACTTTGGTTTTGTTCTTCAGTTCATTTGCCATCAGGAGATAACCATTAAACTTAGAGGATGGAGGCAGGCAAATGCATTTTTAATTTTTGGATCCAAAGAAAGCATTGTAGTTGGACGGAATTTTGAGCCAGTTTACCAGGATGATGTGATCAGCTCTCTTGAGCTGAATTGAGCCTTTGGAAGCTGTTGGGGGAGTATTTTTGAATGTTGAGTTCCTGGGGGATGTTTCATTTGGTCCATTGGATTGTTCAGTTGAATTGAGGGGGAGGATTGCTGAGGGGCCATTTAAAAAGAGTAAGAGGGATGAAGGGATGAAGAAATGAAGAAATGAGAGTTAGGATGTGATGAAAGCAGGGATGAAGCCATGAAGTAATGAGAGGATGGATACAATGAAAGAAATAATGTGTGAGAATTTGATGAGTTATGAAGCAATGAGAGTGATGAAGTGATAAGAGTTATGAAGCAATGAGGGTGATGAAGTGATGAGGATAGCAATGAAGAGATGAAGAGTGATGAATCAAATTTTTGGATGAGTTTGGAGGCAGAATTTTTCCAATGAGTTTGGAGTTTGAAACCAGGTGTGATGATGTGGAATTATGGGTTGGGGCAGTGAGAGCATTACAATACTTTATTTGAAAAAACCCATTTATTTTTAGGTAACTTTGACACATCTGATGTGAAATAAGTGGGGTTTTTTGATTTTTAATGGCGGGTTTGAAATGGCCAATCTGGGTTGAAACCCAAAATTAAAAAATTTTGGGTTTGCTTAACATTGATATGCCCTAATAGGGGGCTGATGGAGATATAAGAAATGAACAGATGAAATAGTTCCA
Organism: Puccinia polysora; assembly: GCA_025617555.3. Taxonomy (NCBI): domain Eukaryota; kingdom Fungi; phylum Basidiomycota; class Pucciniomycetes; order Pucciniales; family Pucciniaceae; genus Puccinia; species Puccinia polysora. Next base: position 30,948,396 of record CM062629.1, read on the forward strand.
ATTTGGAATAAAAAAACTGGTAATATGATAGTATATGTGGTTGTAAAACCTATGAGGTTTCATGTTAAAATTTATTTATATAGTCTATGGGGAATGAAAGCATTAATCCCATGGAGTAACAAAAAGGTGTAAAATATGACCAATAGGGTTGGAAAGAATACAGCTTAGAGGAGTTCAGAAAAAATTCTATTTAGTTAATGTTGTGGCTAGGAGAATTTGATAAATGATAATTCAGCAATAAGATTGTTGATCATAAATTTCTCATTGAAAACTGGGAACCCAATTTGAGATGACCAAGGAATCTGGGAATCTCATTCTGAGGAATCATTGGAAACACTTGGGAGGGATATGAGGATCACAATCACCAAAGATTTCTTTCCAGAAACAATTAAACCCAATTTCTTGATCCAGAACAAGGTATGTTCCAGTTTTTTTTTCATCCGCATGGTACAATGCAAAACTTCAGATTGAAGATTTCACTTCCATTGACTACCCTCCATAATACATCCCTGGACCCTTGATTACCACATCATCCATAAAGTCCTGGACTACCTTTGGTATAAAATCCTTCAGGAATCACAACATCACAACTTGATACACTGATGAGTATTTATTCATGCCTTAGAGGTTTCTGTTCATCTAAAATTGTCCTAATCTACCTTGAAATGCAGTTTCAAACCAGTTCTAAGGATTAATTCACTTCTGTTATTATCCACTAATTACAACCACCAACCCATAGCATAATTCAACCATATTATTCTACATGAATTCCTCCATCTCTGCAGTAAATCTGAAATCTCTGATGTTGATTTAGTTTGGTTTCTGCAGATCATGGAATATCTCTGATCTTCTACATCCCTTCTTCCTCATTAAAAAAAAGGCTAGATTAGCTTTAGCAAGATTTCTAGTAGAGGCCTGTCTGCAACTTCCTGCATAACAAATCCATCAAATCATCCTGGATTTCTGTTGAATTTTGGATTGAGACTGGCTTAAACTTCTATTTTTTTTTTTGGTTTTTCTACTAGAATTCCAGATTTATTTCTGATTTCTCTCTTTCAAAGAACCTGTAAGATCCTCAAAAATAATTGAACCACTTTCTCCCCAAGGACTATGTCATACTAATTCTCACTTTAAAACCCCTTTGTCCTCAAGTTCATGCTTCTCATTTACCCTTCTTTGATCCTATCTGTTGGCTCAAAATTCTGAATTTGGAATTCAAGTAGCATGTAATAAATTTTTGGCCTACAAGATTCCAAGGATCTAACTGCTTGTAGTTACTAGAGTTCATGGAATTAGGATTTTTTTTGAAAAAAATTAATTCTTTCATTTCATGATTATTTTTCTCCAATTTTCTCTCTGTTATGTTGAAATTTTTATTTCTAATTGTCTCTTGTTCTTTTTAATTTCTTTCTCTATTTCCTCTTGCATTATTTTTGAGTCTTTTTATTTTTCTTTCTCTCTGTCCTTTATTTTCCATTCAAGAAAGTTTCATGTATTTTAAACCAAGCCACACATATTTTCCTGAATTTGAATTCAAATTTTAATCTTGCTTCTTCATAATCACTTCCAAAGGTCACAAAATACATAAGATTTGAGGAATTTATTCAACCTTGCTTCAGAGAAACTCTAAAATTACTGATGTTGGCATAGTTAAAGGAAGAATTGGTTTAAATTCTTCTGAAGTCTCACATTCAACCACCTACCAACTTCTTCCCCCTTTCTCAAACCATATTGTCTATCTTTTATAAATCTTCAAAAACATCCCTTGAATAACTCTTCTGCCAACTCAAAAAATCAACTGAACATATTTAATAGTTAAATCTTTAAAAAAGAAAATTCAAAAACAATTCTTTCATTATCCAACTTATCTACTGGTATTTTTCTATTTTTCCTTGGATTCATTTCTTTGCACTGAATGATTTTTATTTTTATTGTTTGGTGCTATTTCAATATTTTCACAGTAAGTTATTAATCAATTTTTTTTATCTATGATTGGATTTCTCTAGCATTATAAAATTTTATTTTTTTTTAAAAAAAAAAATGGTTAAAAGAACCCACCTGGAGCAACCATGGCATCAGAAACACCAGTTCTTGATGAAGATTTTTTTATCAAGGCTATCAAATCAAAAGGAATACTTTAATTGATACCATTTCCAAAAAAATGAGACTAATCCTTATGGTTCTGAAAGATTAAGGTTTTATTTCAATCCCAAAAATTATTTTGAGTTATTACTAATCTAAAGGAAGGAGCAAATTTATAGTAGGAAAAAAAGTGAATAAATTATCTGATTAATACCAGTGAAATTTTACTTGGTTACCTACTTTTATATTGTGACTTATCAAGATTTTGAAAAAGCAAAGCTAATATGTACCATGAATAAGGCCTAATTTTCACCATCTAAATCAGAAAAAAAATCCAGATTCTAAAAAAAATTCCTATATCTACCATTCAAAAAATTTCAGATGGCAAAAATTTTAGCTAAGGTAAAGATCATCCAATGTTTTTGTTGAATGTTATAGATATATATAATGGAATTCAAAGGTGGGGTCAGTGAGTGACCTTACCTACTTTTGGGTTGGAAATCCAAATTTACAGTAATATTGCAGTTTTCCCCACTCCTTTTCTAATTTTTTATCATTTTTACTTCTTTGTTTTATTATTATTTGTACTGTGACAGGTTTCTCTGTACATAATAGCAAGCTGATAGAGATATTATTTTGGAAGTGAAAAAACAAGGTTATTTTACTTCATGACTACAAATCTGCTTCTAGAAGAAATACTGCATTTCAGCATTATTTTGGATTCTGACTGATAAATACAAATTTTTGACCACAAATATATTTTAAAGACCTAAAAAAATACTCAAAAATATTAAAACTGGAAATAAAAAAAGTCTTCTGCTCAAATAATTGGTAGATGAGATGTATTAACTGATATCAAAATGGTAAATCTCAGATTGAAAGGACCCCTGCATGCTCCAAAAATCAGATTTAATTTATTATTGTTGAAGCTCTTACTCAAGCAATTCAAATAATTTCCATTTGAAAATAAAATTAATCCACCTACATTCTGTTTGAAAAATAATGAAGCTAAAATATTGGCACAAGTGATTTTTACAACTGTTCTTGCGGTATCTTGAAGATTGAATCAGACTTCCTATGTCTCACCTATGAAAAAACTTTTCTCAATTCAAAGGATGCTAGGTTATTCCAGTGTTAAAAATATCACACCCTATTTAGCTTCATACTATAGCTGAGAAAACAGCCTAAAGTAAAAAAATAATATAGAAAAATAAAAATATAATTTAAAGATTTAGCTTGAAAATAATATTCTAAATAACCCCCACTTTAAAAACAAAAAAAAACCAAAGATATACCCTGAAACTTCTCTTAGTCACCCTAAAATACACTTCACTGGTGATTAAACCCATTAATTTTACCTTGATAAGTCCCACAGGGGGGAAAGATCCTGAAGCATTATACCAAAGTTATATAATCTAAAAAACTTCCTAATCAAAATTATAAGGCCTAAAAATAATAAAAAACTGAGAAATAATAGGGCGTATTGGAGTTAGCAAGCCTGCCATTAAAAATGGCAGGTTTTGGAAATAAACATACCCCCTAACTGGTGTATTTCAAAATGGCACGTTTCATGAAAATGGCGGAATTCAAACATCAAACCCGCCATTAAACCTACCATTCATGCATCATCATCCATCCACCATCCATCACATCCAAAACACCTGTTGGCACCTCTGCCTCAGCAAATCCATACCAATCCCATCTACATCACATCACACACATCTCATCTCCATTGCTTCACATCTCCATTGGTTCACATCTCTATCACTTCACACAAATCAAGTCATCATCTCATCACCCCACATCCCATCACCATCTTTCTCATCTCAACATGTCCAATCAAACATCCCAACAGCAAGTTGAAAACACAAAAAAGCTGACTGAACTTTTGTTACTATCTGACTCCAAATCAGACTCTGATTCAGACTCCAATTTGTAATCAACTTGGTTGGCTTTGAATGCTCTATTATAAAAGAAATTCATGGTTCCAAGAAGAAAAACTCTCCACAATCCTATGTATGAAAGGCAAAAGCTTCAACTCCTCCTCTACTTAAGCTTCCAGAAACTGTTCCAAACTCTATTTCCTTCATTCATAAAACTTTTGGAGATGATTAAAGACCACCACATCTTCCAGAACAATCCTTGGAATACTCAACACAATCCAGCTATGCAACTGGCCATCGCTATTTGTAGATTAGGATCAAATCAAAATGGAGCAGCAACATCAAAGATGAATGGGACAAAATATTTGAAGATGATATTCCGGATCCCCCTCAAGTCATCCCTGTCTCATCTTTTCCCTCACCTTCTTATGTGATAGAAAGGATTGTACCTCTCACCCTTGCTTGATTTGATTAGTAATGTTTGATTTTGAAATAGGTAAAAAATCCCTTCACTGTATTTTTTTGGTTTTAGTTGTTCAACCAAGAATCCTATGCTGACCCACTTGGGTTTTTTTTCTCTTTTGGTGGACTTAGACAAAACAGACCAAACACCTGACCCCACCAAACCACTCACCTCACCCCACCAAACCACAGGTCCACTCTACTCCTCACCCACCACCTCCCCCTCACCCATCACCTTCAACTCACCCATCACCTCCACCTCACCCATCACCTCCACCTCACCCATCACCTCCACCTCACCCATCAACTCCACCTCACCATCACCTCCACCTCACCAACCACCTCCACCTCACCAACCACCACCACCTCACCCACCACCACCACCTCACCCACCACCACCAACTCACCTCACCTCACTCACTGCCTCCCATCCTCCTTTGATTGGCAACCCTGGTAAGCCCCCTCCCCCCTCTTCCTCTTCCTGCACCTCACTGGCTGCTTATCCTTTGATCAATCAACCTTTAGGTCCCCCCTGACCACCTTACTCAATCCATCAGGTGAGCCCCTTCCCTCCTCCCTCCCCCTCACCCCCTCTGCCTTGCTCCCAAGTAACACTGCTCCCCCCCTCTTGCCTCCCCCTTGGCTTGCCAATTCCAACGGCCACCAAATTGCTTGCCAATGCTAAGGGTCATGCAAACGGCCCCTATTGCCCCCCCTTGGCTTGCCAACGCCAACAGCAATGCAAACTGCCCCTCTAACCCCCCCCTTGGCTTGGTGATGCCAAAAGCCACCAACTTGCTTGCCAACACCAATGGTTTGGTAGTCCAAACCTGTCCTATAGCCATCAGACTCACTATTATAGTGTAAAAACAGCTCAAAACCTTAAAGTAACCTCAGACATGGATTCTACATCAGAAATAACCCATATTCACTCAGCCAAAGTACCCCCTTATCTCTCATTAATTAAAAGATACAGCCCAACAAACCCCCAAATTTGGCAAACTCATACCCAACCAGGTGTCACATGTCAGCTGTCTACTATTCAGAACCAAATGACTAAAGCCCCCAAAAATAGAATACGGAAATCATCAATTAAAAATAAAAATAAAAATTAAGAAATAAAACCTTAACCTGTAATAAATCTAAAAATATTATTAAAGAAATGGATTTGTGGTGCCAATTTAGCTAGGGTCACCCACTGGCACCACCTCCAAGAAGTTACTCCTTCAGGTAGAACCATGGTTCACCTGTGCACCCTCTGCAACCGGATGAAGAAGCTATGGCATCCCCTGGCCAGCTGCATACCCTCTGCAACCGGGCAAAGAACCCACAGCACGCTTTTGTCAATAGCCCTGCGTGCAGCAGCATACCCTCTGAAACCATGCAAAGAAGCCATGACACTCTTTTGTCCATAGCCCCGCTGTAGTAGACCAAACCTGTCCTACAGCCATCAGACTAAATTTGGTACTATAAAAAAAGCTCAAACCCTCAAATAAACCTCAGAAATGGATTCCACATCCAAAATAACCTATAGTCACTCAGCCAAATTAGCACCCTATCCCTCATGGATTAGAAGATACAGCCCAAGAACCCTTCAACTGTGGCAAACTTATACCCAAGCAGGTGTCACAGCTCTGTGGAAGGCATAAAGACAGACCTTTCAAACCCTCAAGTACATACCAGTAACAGCTTACCCTCAACACCAGAACCATACACCAACCCTGTCACCTCAGCCAGAATACAGCAATACAGATACAGGAGGTAGTGCAAATAGTTCAGCTCCTGTCACCTCACCCAGGATGCATTCAAATACACCAACACAAGGCTATGTAGAAGTATACATGACATTATAGGCAAGAGGAAGTAGAACCAGTCTCAACCAGTTCCAAACAAAACAGGCAAATACACATACAAAAGACTATGCAAAAGTATACAGGACAGTATAGGCAGGAGGAACTGAAACCAGTCTCAACCAGATCCAAAAAAACAAGCAAATACACCTACACAAGGCTATGCAGAAGTATACAGGGCTACCCAGCAATACATGCAGACAGCCAGAACCATGTAGTATCAAACAATCCCAGAAACACACACAAACTTATGTAGTCCAAAGCATGTGATACCAAACAAACCATCAGTAAAAACAACCCCCAGTACTACCCAGAAAGATATGCAGGCAGTCAAGACCATGCAGCACCAAAAAAACCACCAGTGATGCACAGAAATACATGAAGGTAGAAGTAAGTAGCACTAAGCAAACCACCAGTGAATGCACAGCAACACATGTAGGAAGAACAAAAGTAGAACCAAAAAAAAAAAACACCAGCAATGCACAGAAATACATGAAGGTAGAAGCAAGTAGCACTAAAAAAACCACCAGTGAATGCACAGAAACACATGTAGGAAGAATCAAGTAGCCCCAGACCAATCACCAGTACTGCAAAGGCATATATTGTAGCAGCAATTCACAGCAATTTATCCAAGTCTGTGCAGGAATTAAAACCCTTTAAAGTCTTTTCCCAACCAGGAGAATTTCCTCAGTTTCATGCAGTGTCTGTTTTCTAACCAGCAGAATTGCCTCAGTTTCATGCAGTGTCTTTTTCCAACCAGCTAAAATGTCTCATGTACCTGTATCCCACTGTAACAGGGGAAGCCCCAGGGCATCCTCAGGGGCAGCCCTGAGCATACCCTGAGGACCAGATTTTTTATTTAAGGAGGGCCTCTCTGTCCTATCCAGGTTGTATCATCATCCAGCTCAGATGCCATCTGGCCTACCTATCACCCATCCCACCCAGCTCAATCCATCCTAAAAATCTGTGGTAACTACCCAGATAAATATTATTAGTGAACCAATTATAAGGAAACAAGAAATCAGAAACCAAGTTATGACACACCTTTAAACAATTAAAACCACCCAAAAGGTTCTTGAATAAGGGTTCTTCTGTGACCTAAATATTCAGCACCAGATCAAAGAAAAACAAACCCTTAATCAATAAATAACCTCTAAAAAGAAAGAGATCACAACAAAAAAGAACTACCAACCTATCCTCTACCCAGCCCCCTGTGGGTAAACCCACCTTTGGGTGCTCTCCTGAACCATCCCTTTGATAAAACCTTGAACCCTTTAATATTGGGATATTGGTTAAGATCACATATATCTGATCAATAATTAACCAATAATCCAATACATCTGGTATATTCTTCAACAAACCCTACCAATAAAAATTAATAACTAATCTAGGTCTGATCTGAGACCTATTTTAAGTCTCAAAGAAACCAGCCATTAATTTAAATAAATTATTGTGCAGACTTACTATAGTACTAGAAGGGAAGGCAATTCAAAAAAACCCTTAGTATTTACTAATACTATAAAGGAGTAGGAGTAATACTAAATTTCCCTTCAAGGACTGCCAGCAAGCTTTTTGCTACTTTATATTCATATAATCCCACAGGAGTCTCTACACTGTGTGCAGCCCAATAACCTCCGCAGCTGCACAAAGAAGCTACGGCACACACCGGCCAGACGTATACCCTCCGCAACCGCGCAAAGAAGCTAAGGTACGCGCCAGCCAGCCGCATACCCTCTGCAACCGCACAAAAAAGCTATGGCACGCGCTGGCCCTGCAAGCAGTCAAGCAACTACCTTTCTCAAGCCTGAAGTGGTTGCTAGTCAGCAACTACGGTGCGTGGCAGTTGCTACCAACTCCCATGGGTAGTCAAGCAACTACCGCACGCGGCAGTTGCTACCTGTTGCAAGCCCCACAGGTAGCCAACCAACTACCTTGCACGGGCTTGTAGCAACCGGCCAGACCATTGCGCGCGGCAACCAGCCGGCTCACTGGACAGCCCCCCCCTCTCCAAAAAATGGAAATGGGCTGTAGGGTACCACCTATACACCCTAAATCCCTGTTCCACACCACATGGGGCCCAAAGAGCGCCACCATGTGATGGGGAATAGTATGAAAACAGATAAACCAAAAAATAATGCGGAAAAATGGGCCCTTCAACCTTTTTAAAACTATATCACAGGTTGTCAGGGCCCCTTTAAAAGGGCCTGTACAGTAGGTTTGGACCCAAAAGGGTACATGTTAGTTACTGTGACACCCCAACAGTGTGTACTAAGGATAAACAGAGGCCTATCTTCTTGCTAGATGGATCACAAGGTACCAAAAACCCATAAAACAACCCCCTTGTGTCCCTGGTAACTAAAACTGTACATAACTAAACATTACTAGGTGTCATAGTGTCAGCTGGCTACTATTCAGAACCAACTGACTAAAGCCTAAAACAAATAAAATATAAATGAATTAATAAATAAATACAGAAATAATAAAATAAAATAAACATAAGGAATAAAGCCTTAATTTGTAAGAAATACAAAAATATTATTAAAAAAATGGATTTGTGGTGCCAATTTAGGTAGGGTCACCCACTGGCACCACCACCCATTTCCAACTCCTTCAGGTAGAACTATGCTCACTCATGTACCCTTGCTCATAATATCCGCAAGTACTTGTTTCTGACCAAACGTTTGGTCAGAAAACCATAATTATGTAAGATTAACCACCACAAATTCGGAATTTAGGGCCCGGCACACTAATGTAATATTTACCCATTGTGATATGTACCCATTAGCAGATACAGGGCTCCTGTAATTTTCCCAAAAAGGGATGTTACAGCCCTATTACAGTACTAAGAGGATACTGTAGCACCCCAGGACAACCACTATAGCTACAGCAGATGTCCTGCTTTGGGCTAGAACACTCCCAAATCCCCCAAACCCCAGATAAACCCTGTATCACCCTAAATGTAATATGTACACATCAGAAGATACAGGGCTCCTGTAATTTTCCAAAAAAGGAATGTTACAGCCCTATTGCAGTACTAAGAAGATACTGTAGCACCCCAAGACAGTCACAATAGCTACACTAGATGCCCTGATTTGGGCCAGAACACTCCAAACAGTCCCCAAACCTCAGATACACCCTGTATCATCCAATTAAGGAAGAAAGGCCCCTGTATGTATTTGTGGCTGTTACAGTACAAATTAGCCCATAAACAACCAATAATGACCAATAAGGCCTCAAAATAGAAGTTGAGAACAGGTTTCAGAGGTCTAGGACATACTTCCAAGTCCCTAGCCTCAGTAAACAAGGGCATGTACTTGAATTATTAGCCTCAAATCAGGATACATGGCTGGTACAATGATATCACTTGAGGCTTGGAAACGTGTATCAAGCCCCAAGCATGATGACATAGGGCTTCCTGTACCTCTGTAGTGACTAGAGCAGGTCCACACAAACACACTGATGGCTCCTTGGCCTCAGCACTAGCCTGGGTCACCCTCCTTTGGCTGGTAAAAGGACTGTACCATGAGGGGACCCAAACGATATAAATAAAGGACCTTCCCCCAGCTATTTCTACCACATTCATCCAGTCATATAGTCATTATTGCTTCAGATATTTTCGCCCTCAAGCCATCAAACCCTTATAAGAAATAAGTGTGTGATCCTGGACCACTTTCTGATAAAATTGTAGACCATAATTCTTGAATCCCTGTTTTTTGGCCAAATTGAACAACCAACCATTCAGCCTGCCCCAGTACCAACTTCCAGCACCCTGGAGCCTTGAATATTGGCCCATTCATCAAGAATAAGTCCGGATCTAGACCTAGTAAGTGATCCTGCTGACTTATACCCCTTTTTGTAGGTTTTGCATAACCTATGCCCCAAGGAAATTACACACACCCTTCTTGAAAGGAATCCTTGTCAAACCCACAGGCACCACAATTGCTCCTATATTGTTCTTAAAAGACATATACCTGTGTTTCGAAGGGCTCAACAACCCCATTAAGGTCTTGGACCCTCCATTTAAATTTATTTTATAAATATATAAATAAATTTAACCCTTTTAGCCAAATCATATACCTGGCCTTTTATCTTATTTTTGATCCAAACTTTCTATCACCTCTAGTAGCTAGAAGGAGTGAGTTCCTTGGCATCTAGTAGGCTGACACATAGCCACAACTTGAACTAGCCTCCTCATTCATACTCAACCCTCAGCCATTCCCAGTCCAGTACAATCCACCTTCCACCCCTGGATCTACATGCTGTACATCCTGAAGTATACTCCTGCATACCCTGCAGCCCTTAGGTAATCTCCCAGGAATACCCTCCACCTCTCTGTGGCTTGGTGCATCCTCATCTCTCCTTCAAATCTACCTGGTATGAGAAGTACATACAGCAAACCCATAGTACATACTCCTGACTGGACAACCCATACTCCAGTTCAATTCATGACCTTCCTGGACAGGCCCACTACTCAACCTGTCAATCTAAAAACTCCAGCCCAATTGGTAAACATGTAATGCCATGGGCCTCCCAGCCCAGCACCAGTTATCCCTCCTCAAGCCTCCTCTCAGTTCTCACATATACTGGCCTCTATTCTCCTCTTGGACTAATTCCCCCAAGGAATCAGTATAATACTTCTTATTGGTTAGCCCCTCATCCAATAGGTGTCATCTCAGCACCAGAAAGCCTACCTTACTCATCTCACCTACCCCTCTGGCATTACTCTTACAGGATTCCTTAATCAACATCCTTCAGAGCCTTACTCCTGGATTCTTATTCTTATCATTGTCCTTATCTACATCTCATATGCATATGCAATCAATCTCCTTGTCTCTATTCTAAGTTCTGTGAGAAGTAGCGCCCATGCCTTCAGTACCTTGCACGCCAGGGGCAGTTGTGAAATGATACTAATTCCTTCCCCTTGATTAATACCCATCTCTATATCTCAATAGACCCATCCCATCCATTTTTCAAACCATTCCATCTCATGGATAACATTACCTACAATATTTGTGGGTGTGCGTGGTACAGAGCCAAAAATTGTGTGGCCTCCACATTTCCAAAGGATCCCCCTGCGGATTTTATCTACCTCAATCCCTATGCCCAAATTGGCCCTCAAACAACGCTTCAATGGGAATTTCAAACTTTTATGGTACTTTGATGGCACTTTGAAGGACCCCAGGGACCCAATCCAGCTTAAAACTTTGACTTTGAATTTAAATCTTCAACACTTTGACTTTGACTTTGACTTTGAATTTGACACTTTGACTTTGACTTCAACGCTTCAACCTTTGACACTTTGACCCACTTCAACAAGCTTTGACAAAACATTTTACAAACTCAAGACCTTTTGCAGCCAATTTATTCCTCATTTATCTCCCATGTGGTGGTCTTTTATTGATGCAAGTTGGATTGGGCTGCGCGCTGCACCCTCAGCAATGGGTGCGGCCTTGCTGCAGCAAGCTGTTCTGCGGGATCAGAAGCAGTCAAATTGGGCTTGGCATCTGGAGACACGGGGCGGATTGGATTGGATTGGACGGATTTCCCAGATGAACCTCAGATATCTGGAATGGCGCCTTGGGCGGATGCGGACATGCACAGGGGGCTCCAAGTTTGGCCCTGCGCAAGGGCGGCGTCATGAGAAGGACAAACCGGGTGGACGTAATGGCAGGTGGGCAATACAGATGGGATATGTGGTATGGGATATGGATCATGGGATGGGGTTGGAAGGATAGAGTTGGGCTAGGGTTCTGTACTTAGGGGTTTAATTTCATTATTCTTGTTTGCTTGCTGTTGACCTAGGTTAGGGTTGAGGGGAAGGCTACTTAAACTGCACCCTCAACCCGGATGTAGGAGGGGGGATCATCATCATCACAGGAGGTGGGAAGGACTCTTTACACTCATCTCTCTATCTCTCAGTTGTAGGGTGAACAGTCTCAATCAGGGTTTACAGATGCAAGGGATCAATAACTTCTGAAATTGGGAACAATTAAATGAGAATTCCTCTTCTGAATTCCACATCTGGGGGTCTGGCTGGGAAGTAAACTTTTGTTCCTTGTCTCTCAAAACTAACAAGTGCAATGTCCCAGCACCACCCATTGACCATTACCCCTACTCCTCTTCCTCCTCCTCCTCCGGCTTCTTGTAAGAAAACTTCATCAGGGGCAGGATACGGTGTCCCTTGCTCTGACAATGGCGCCAATCACAAGCCTGTTTGCATCAGGCCGCTGGACTATCCACACATTTGGTTCAACACTGAGGACTTTGAGCTCTTCCTTGCTTGATACAAAGGAATTGCCAACACAGAAGGGGCAACATTTTTGTATAAGGCTTGTCTTGTTGTCCTTTTCTTTACAGACAAAGAGAAGATTTGGGATGTGGAAGAGATGGAAGGATACAAGGAACTCAATTGGCCAAAACTGAAGGCGGAAATCTTGGAGCAGTGGGGAAGGCGCAAAACTTGGTTTTGGGAGAGCAACTTTGAGCAAGCTGCGGCAGAAGCAACTGCAAATGGTGGAGTCCGGAAGCGGGTGCAATTGGGGGATTATGTAGCAATGATCAACCGGATCTACCGCTACCTGGCAAAGAACAAGGTGATAGCGGGGCAGATGGGCGCAATGAAGAGGGCGTTTTTGGATGGAATCTGTCCCCAATTTTGTGCACGGGTGCAGCGGCACTTTTACAACAACACCTTGGTAAAGAGGTTGTTGGATGGGAGTATCACGCTTCTCCTGGAAATCCCAATCATCCGTTGGGTGGTGGAGAGCAAGTTGGACCTGGAGGAACTGATGGAGGACACGGCAATGTTGTTCCCAATGGGGTCAAAGAATTCTGCTTCTCACCCTCCAGCATTGCCAACTCAGGCTCCGGTCATAGGCCCCTCAAAAAAAGAACACGCTCCAGCAACATCACCAACAACAAGCCCAGAAATTAGCAAGATGACAGAATTTATGAAGGATTTACGGATCTTCCTGAGTCAAATGTTGTCAGCGCCACACAATTGGCCCCCTCACCTTGGGGGACTGCTTTGGCTGTCAAATCCATCCACGCCACAGTGTGGTGACCAAAACTTGACACCTAAGTACCAGTGTAGAAAATTTCACAATTTTTTTATGATTTCTTTTAGCTATCTTTCACATTTTTTTTTAAAAAAAAAACAAAGAAAATCTTTTTTGGAATGATTCTCTATTTCAGTTTCCAGTTCCCAGCCTTCCCCTCTCCTAGTTGACTAGGAGGGTCTTGCAGGTGTTTAGGCCCCTGTCCCCGGTGTTCAACTCCCTCTTGCTGTGGAAACTTTAGAGGTTATCCCTCACAAAGTTGTCCCTGATTGCAGAGTCAATGGTTCTAGTGTCTGTATTATTTGAGGATTCTGCTTTTCTTTCCTTCCTTTTCCCCCACGGTCCCCTTCCCTCCACCCTGTTCTGAGGGTAGAGGCCTTTTACATCCCCTCCCCTCAGCCCTAACCTAGGTAAAAGCACAAGAACAACCTGAAAAAAATTTGAAGAAGAAACCCTAGGCCCAGAACCCTAACCCATACCCTAACCCATACCCTATCCCTTCAGCCCGCCTGCCGTTAAACTCATTTGGTTTGTCCTCCCATGGCGCGGCCCTCCGCCGCGCGCTACTTGGAGTTCACCGTGCCTGCTCATGTCCGCCAAACGCGCTTTTGTGAATTTCCCAGTCCCATGGCCAGCTTGCGCTTGTGCGCAGCTGTCCACACACATAGCCCCGCAATTGCCCCATTATTCCCTCCCCAAAATAGCTGCCCAAAGGACATGATTTGCCCGGCTCCATTCTTAAGTTAGGTATCCAAAAGGGTTGCGGCCCGTCCCCCCCTTAGTCAGGCCCTACTTGCAGCCGCGTGCTGGTCCTGCTGCGCCTACCTCTGAGCCTTGCAGAAACTGCTGCTGAGCCCGCAGCCGCCACTGCTGAGAACCCGCGCTTCCCGACTGCTGAGCCTGACCCACCAAATGCTGAGCGCGCAGGCCGCAACGCAGTTCCCAATCCAAGGCTATATAATGACACCACATTGCTCCATTCTTCATCCTCCCATTCTTTTTGCCAAACGCGTGGGCAAGACCAACCTGGATTGGCTCAACCCTTCCCGGTGCCGGTGGCAATGACCATTCATTGGTCATCCCCAGCCCAAAGCCCAACTCAAAGCTCTTCAATCCATCCTCCAGCCATCCTCACCTTCACTCCATTGACTCAGACTCTGATCATGATGCTTGGTTTGACCTCTTGAGTTCAATCAGCCTACCTCAACATCATCCTCATCCCCATCCATCCATCCCAACATCCACCACCGCCCACATCAACCAATCTGGTCACCTGTGCAAGGTTGATCACAGGAACAACCAATCATCACCCCCTGCTGCCACAACCTCCTAGGATATCCCCAGCACCCCTCCCCTGATCTTACCCATCTGGTTCATCTTGCCTCTTTCCCATCCTCCTCCAACCATCTGCGCAAGATTGGTCACGGGAACCACCTCTATCCCCTGACCCAATTGGTTGTTCCCAAAACCAGTCTCCCTTCCTCATCTCCCCATTGGTTGGTCATCCAACTATTGATCATCATCCCCCCCAGCCTTCTCCTCCAGCCGCTCTTGCGCAACCTTCTGTAACCAGCAATTGCCAGGGCCTGTCAGCCTGTCCACGTGGATTTTCACCCACAGGTCTCCTTTCCATGCCCATTATTGGCACGGGTGGATGCCGTTCCATCCCTCCTCATCCAGATTATTTTATTATTTCAATCATTTTTTTTGTTTTTTTTCTCATCAGTTTCTCTTTTTGTATTTTTTCTCATGTCCATTAAAAAATAAATAAATAAATAAATTGTGTTTTTTTTTCCACTCTATGTGTGTCATCACTTGTACATAGTCTATAGGGACCCATGGCCCATAAAATGAGGGGATATCCCCTACCTTTTTCTGAATCATCCATGGGAGTGTGTGCATATGTCCCCCCCATTATCATAGTAATAATCATTTATCCTGGGTATATCTTTTGATTTCCCCCTGATCCATTTTATCCTGAGTCTTTTCCCCTCTGAGGCCTGATCCTTATCATCAAGCAATAGCCTAGCTGGTTGAAGAAAATTCTGTCTGTTGGAATTCTAGAGTGTGTCACACCACTCTTTGATCCCTTCCTCTGACCATACTGGTCCCAATCCTTTCTTTATCATCTTTCCAGAGCCAATCACATTTTATTGGAGAGGTTTTATTAAGCTTAAAACCTGGAGTTTTATACCTCTGTTATTTTTCAAAGTTGAATTCTGCCAGCCTACTCTTGAGTTACTTGAGAAGTGTTGAGGTTATCTGTTGGAGTTCAGCAGCAATCTTAATCTATTAACTTATTTATTATTATTTTTTTACTATTCATTTCTATTTCTTTTTTTCCTTTATTGTTTTCTTTCATTCTTTTATTTCTATGACACGCGCGGGTTAGAGACCTTAGTCATTTTATCCATTCATAGTGACACGCGCGTGTTGCAGAATACCATGCATATTCTATTTGGGTAGCTCTCCTCATGTCAACTATGTTCTGGCTCTTCGCCCAACATTCTCTTTTCTCTTTAACCCGCCGGACCTTCTCTTTCATTTTTTTCCTTACTGATACTTACTATACAAGATCAAGAGGCAAGAGAACAAGTCTGGTCATCAAAAAGGTCACTAAGTAATTTGGTGCGATCTCTCATCTTCTGTTTCTTTCTTACGTCTCCTTGTTCTAATTGTTGTGACTCTCAATCATAGTCCGGGGCGTGTATTGGACCTGGCTAGTATCATCTTGGAGTATTTTTATTCTGTGTCATTTCTGCTACTTGGGTAGGATTTTTTATTACTTATTTCTATCCAAGTTTATTGTTCTCTTCTCTAATTGTTCAAAACAGTTTCTGGTTTTTCACATCTTTGAATAAAAATTCTGGAGAAAGCTACAGTATCATTTCATCACGATTAACAGTTGAAACTCAGGTAAACTTCATTCTTTCTCAAACCAGAAACCAAGATTACCAACTCCTTAAGTGCAACCATACTCAAGACGGCTATTGAGGCGATTCCTTTGTTAACCCCCAACAATTTTTCAATATGGAAAAATTGGGTCATCAACATGATGGATCTTCAAGAGGACTTGTTTGCAAAACTCACCAAGAAAAATAACAATGCCGCTGGAAACCCAATCGGACTCTCTCATACGGAGAACTTCAGAATCAGAACTATACTCAAGTCTAAGCTTGACGCCACCATACAAGCAAATGTCATAACCATGGAAAACAAGAAGAACGCGCATCAAATATGGGCCAACATTAATGAGTACTTTGCCTCAAACCACGCCTCTAATCGTGCCAGAGTGTTCAAAGAGTTTCTTCAAGCTCCCTTTTCTCCATCCAATATCCCTGGTTTTATCACCAATACAAAAACTTCCATCTTGCGCCTACATGATGTAGGAATTGACTTACCCACCAACATTTTAGCCTATCTAATCCTTGAAAAATTTCCATCCAACATTGACACCATAGTAAAACAGATCACGCACTTGGACAAGAAGATTACCCCTGATCAAGTACTCAAAAATCTTTGAATGAACAACAATAATCTATTCTTAAATAGAGATTCAGACAATTTCAAAATCAAGGAGAATACAACTTCCATTTCTTTTCTCAGTTCTAATGCAAAGGCGTGCAACAAAAAATGGCACAATCCTAAAGCTAACCATCCAGAAGGCAGATGCTGGAAACTGTACCTGCATCTCAGACCTTCCTTTCCAAGAAAGAAGAAAACGGGAGTCTCCAAATTGAATGAAGTCACTACTGTCAGCTCTTTTCACACGAGCTCACTGTTTCTCCCAAATGCATTCGTGCTTGATTCTGGATCTTCCAAGCACATTGTTTCTAATGCAAAACATTTCTCTCACTTAGAACAATCACTGACTGGATTTATATCAATGAGCTTGGGGAAAGATTCTCTTAAGTATGATGGTGTGGGGACTGTGAAGCTGTTGTATACAGAAGGACAAGCAATATCTTTGTTGGATGTGTTGTACTCACCTGGGTCAACTGCAAATCTGCTGTCCATGCGATTTCTTGTTGTTGATGGTTTTGATGTTAATTTTGGCATTGATGATTTCTCTATTCAGAAAATGAAGTGGAAGAAAACCAGAACCTATCAGTGTAATATTCCTTTTCTTTACTTTGACAATGCGGAAGTTAATAAAGTATCCTTTCTCACCCATGACAAAGTCATTCACAAATCCCTGAGACATGCAAGTTATAGTAGGATACATCAAAGGCTAGGTATTCCCCTAAAGAAGGAGTCAACCTGTGATGCATGTGCAATCAGCAAGATTTTGAAGACACCATCCAACAACAAGCATTGTTGTGCAGAGAGACCTTTTCAAGAATTGAATTGCAATCTTGTGGGGCCCATTCATCCTCTTAGAATTAATGGCGACGCTTACTTTCTTACCATAGTCAATAGCTGTACCCAATTCTTCACAGTAATACCAATCAAGAGCAAAAGCAAAGTAGCTAACATTCTACCTTTCCTCATCAACGTCAAATCAAAGAGATTCAACTATAGTCCCATGATCCTCCACTCTGATCGCGGCACCGAGTTCTGGAACTCTACTCTCTCAAAGTACTGTGCCGAGAACAACATACGTCAGACCTTCTACAATGGGCACTCACCGCAACAGAATGGGCTTTCTGAACAATTTAAACAACTTGTCCTGGAATCTCTTCAAACCATTCTTTACAACTCTCAACTGAATAAAAATCTGTGGCACATCATTATCAAATTGTGCGCTCTTGCGCTCAATCAAATACCATCGCACAAATCTAAGAAATCTCCATATGAACTATTCAAAGGAAAGTCACTGAGCATCAATTATTTTCATCCCATAGGCAATCCCGTTACCTATATCTACAAGGATAGGCCATCATTTTCCAAACTGGAACCTCAAGGTCTTTTTGGAAGGCTTGTTGGGTATGATGATGACTTGCAATCATACAGAATTCTGACAACCAATAACAAGGTAACTGACACCAAACACGTCAATTTCCTAGACTTTGATTCCAATATCAAGAAGCTATCCAGTAACATTGACATTGACATTGGGGACTGGTGCAATGACTCACTCATATCAAACACTGCTCCGGTCAATTTGGTAAGCAACCCAAACTTGAGTATTTCTCAATCTACAAACATTAACAAGGCTCTCCCCATTGAGAACACTCCTGATTTGAATCATGCTGCTTCAGAGGTATCAACTGAAGTTGGTGCATCACCTCCTTTGATTCCTGCCAATTATAATCTCCGAGTACGGACAGCCTCAATCAAACCTCCTAAATATTCTTATGGGTTGTTTGTAGGTAAAGGTGGTGACTGGTTTGCCAAAAGAAAGGCCGAGTTGGATGAAATCGAATCCCAGGAAGTGTGGGAGGACTCTGAAATTGAGCCTGACCGTTATCTTAGAACCATGTGGGTAGACAGGATCAAACTGGCCACCAGTCTATCTCCTGAAAAACGGAAATCTTGGCTATGCATCATGGGCAACCTTCAAACCCTGGGAGTCGATTTTGGAAAAACATATGCACCAACAGGAAAGTTTACTACCCTTCTCCTTCTCCTGTTGTGTGGGTTGGATCTTAAGCTTGAATTACAACAATTTGATGTCAAGGCCGCCTTCCTTTTTGCACCATTAGAAGAAGACATATACATTCTCACGCCAAAAGAAAGCTCTCGGTCCGCAAAATTCCTTAAACTACGTAAATCTCTATACGGTCTGCAACAGGCACCCTCAAACTGGTACAATACTCTTACCACCTGGCTGGAAAGCATTGTACTGGTTCAGTCTGACGCTGATCCTTGTCTCTATACTCACGCCTCTCAACGTCTCTATGTCTTCTTTCACGTAGACGATCTGATTGTGGCCAGAGAGGTCAACTGGTTCAAGAAGGAATTTCTGCTAAAGTTTCCGCGGTTGTCAGCTCATCCACCTGACACCATACTAGGAATGGAGTACACACGTAAGGGCAACTCTGTTGCTTTAAGCCAATCCAACCTTATTCAAAAAACCCTTGATGGATTGCAGCTATCCAATGCAAAGCTGGTTCTCACTCCATTAACTCCTGGGATCCAACTGGTTCCAGCCTTGCAAGATGAACAAGCTGAGTTTGAGAAGCTGGGAGTAAACTTCTGTAAATTCACAGGCCTACTTAACTACTTGGCCTGTCGTACACAACCGGATATCTCAGCCGCGGCTTTGATCTTATCACAATTTAATTAAAATCCCGGTATATCTCATTGGAAAGAGGTGATCCATGTGTGGAAGTATCTGGCGGGTACTCTAGATTCATCCTTGATTTTACATCCTCGAGGGACAGAGCCCTTACGCATCTACACTGACTCGACCTGGGCAGACAATCCACATACGCAAAGGTTGCAAACAGGGTACATAATTTTCTGGAGATCTACGCCTATAGCCTGGAAGATCAGGAAGCAATGCAACATTGCTCTTTTGTCTACGGAGGCCGAGTTGAATGCACTAAGCGATGGGGTGCAGGAATCATTGTGGATTGAGTCAATCATTGCTGACCTATGGCAGGACTCCATTAACGGCCTGGCCACATTTTTAGTGGACAAAAAAGGCATGGTTGATAAATTGAAACATTTCAGATCAAACTCTAAAACAAAATAAATTGACATGAAACTCAAGTGGCTCCGCAATCAACTTTCCTCTGAAAGGATTCACATTGACCTCATCACCACTGAATCCATGATTGCAGACTCACTGACGAAGGCGTGCAGTAAACAAAGTCTGAAACTTCTAACGTCTAGGTGTTTTTGATTTGGGATTGCACTGAATTATGGGGGGGGGGTGTTGGAGTTCAGCAGCAATATTATTCTATTAATTTATTTATTATTATTTTTTTACTATTCATTTCTATTTCTTTTTTTCCTTTATTGTTTTCTTTCATTCTTTTATTTCTATGACACGCGCGGGTTAGAGACCTTAGTCATTTTATCCATTCATAATGACACGCGCGTGTTGCAGAATGCCATGCATATTCTATTTGGGTAGCTCTCCTCATGTCAACTATGTTCTGGCTCTTTGCCCAACATTCTCTTTTCTCTTTAACCCGCCGGAACTTCTCTTTCATTTTTTCCCTTACTGATACCTACTATACAAGATCAAGAGGCAAGAGAACAAGTCTGGTCATCAAAAAGGTCACTAAGTAATTTGGTGCGATCTCTCATCTTCTGTTTCTTTCTTACGTCTCCTTGTTCTAATTGTTGTGACTCTCAATCATAGTCCGGGCGTGTATTGGACCTGGCTAGTATCATCTTGGAGTATTTTTATTCTGTGTCATTTCTGCTACTTGGGTAGGATTTTTTATTACTTATTTCTATCCAAGTTTATTGTTCTCTTCTCTAATTGTTCAAAAAAATTTCTGGTTTTTCACATCTTTGAATAAAAATTCTTGAGAAAGCTACAGTATCATTTCATCATTATCCCTGTTCAAACAGGTTCTCTCTTTGCTTTTAGAGCTTCACAAAACTTTGTGCTCTGTCTTGTACGGCCAACCTCAGTTATCTGGTACCCTTCAAGCGCTTGATTGCGGAGAGTTGGGCAGGTTCATGGACAAACTGGAGGTTGTTTGGGGTTTGAGTTGATCATCCCCAATCTTCTGTTGAAACCCAGAGTTATCAGCTTGTGGGAATTGTTACATACAACAGCTTTGTTCTTTTGAACTTTAAACAAACTTTAAAACTTCTTTTTTTCAAATATCTCCCCTGTTATCTTGCCTCAGATAGTGCTGTTTCATTTCTACAAACTATTATCAAACTTTATCCTTACTACTTGATTCCTCACTTAAATGTTCTGGAACTTGATCTTGGTTACATTTAAATATTTTTGTAACTATCAGGAGGGCAGCCTAAACAGCACCTTTCCCCTCCATGGAACTGCCACGACCTAGCACTGTTTGAAATCTTAAATTTGGTCCCCCGGGCTTGGATCAAACCAGCAACCTTGGGATTTACATTCCCAAACTTGAAGAATCAACTTAAAAATCTAATCCATTTTTTTTTTCTTTTTTATCATCCAGATCTGATATGTGGAGGCAACTTGTTCCAGAAGTAAGTCCTCCCAATTGTGCACCATCTGGGCCAGATCCTTGTTGCCTTTTTTTTTGAAAACTCTACTCTTTCCACATCTGTGAGCAACTTTGGAATTCTGCTCTTTGGATCTCTTAGGAAATCTTCTCTTTATAATGGAATATACTGGTACCTCCTCCTCCTCTGTTTGGGTCAAGATGGTCAAGATCAAGCCTCAAAACAAGAAATTAGGCTTCAATGGAGCAAATTTTGAACTATTCTTGGGCTCCTATGAGATGGCTGCTGAAGTGGATGGTGCAAGTGAACATGATATGGCTTATCAGTTACAATTTTTTATCTCCTCTGATGAAGTTATGGAAGTGATTGAATTATTTGATGGATTCAAAACTAATTACTGGAGGCTCTTGAAGGAGGCTATGTTGGCTGATTGGGGAAAAGTAGATGTGGCTAGGTTTACCTTACAGGACTTGGATTCTCTGGTTTCTCAATGGATCTCCAATGGTGGTGTCTATTCAGCCTCTGATTATCAATCTTTTAGAAATTCTTGGGATACTATTCAGTCTAAACTCATCAGAACCAATCAAATCAACACAGTGGAAAAAATTTGAGTTTGGTTCTTCCAGTCTTTTTCTTCAGGAGTGCAGGAGAGGATTAAAGATGAATTAGTTAAATCCAGATCTATGATTACTACCAGAGATCATTGGTTCAAGCTCCCTGCTTTTCTGGTCCTAAGGAGTGCAGTGGATAAAGTGATGAAATTTCAAACAGCTCTTACTTTTGAACAAACTAGAGTCACTGAAACAGTACATGCTCCTTCCTTTGAAGAGTCTAATGAAATAATGAAAAAGATGGAAGAAAATTGTAGACCTTAACCAAATCCCCAGGCCAATAAGGAAACTGCTACCATAGATGAGATCACTGAATTACTTCAGGCCTTTGAAAAAAAAATTTATCAGAAAATTTCTTCTTTAGCTAATCCTAAAACTTTTAACTCTGTTCCTAAAACACTCTAGTCTGCTATTACTGTCATAGGGAAGGCCATGGTACTGGGAGATGTCCTGAACTCCAGGAGGACAAGGAGGAAAAATTGGTGGAGCAAAAGGGAAACAATTTCTTTCTTCCTAATGGTGCTTTGATCCCTTTTGATTATTCTCTTCCAATCCGTCATGTGGTGGCCTCTTATCAACCACCAACTCACAAGAAGGAATCTTTGGTCTCCTTGGATTTTTGATCATCCTGTGGCACTTTCCAACCTTGGTATCCTCCAGCTGTCACTTCTTCCAGCTTCTCTGTCGCTTATCAGTCTGATCCAGCTAGGAAATGCCATGAGGAACCCAAACCTCACAAGTCTCCTCCAGTTCCATCTCCAATACTTCAAAGAAATGTCAAGCATCAATCCTCACCTGAGCCCCCTTCCTCTGATGTAGAAGACATGGAAGTGAAAAAGGAAACACTTATGGAAAGTTTCCAGGACCACTCTGATCCTTCTCCTGTCCAATCTGTTCAAACGCCTCAATCTGTCAATCCTGATCCAGTACCTGCTCAAACTGATCACCCTTCCTCCACCCAGCCCAAAGTTTGATTCAAGAGGGGCATTTTCAAGTATCACCCCAATGCTGTGGAAGGAGTATTAAAGAAAATCTCTGATCTAAAAATTCCTGATCTGTCTGTGTCTGAACTACTGTCAATCTCTCCATCTGTGGCTGAAGGGATGAAGAAATGGGTTTCTTGTTGATGAGTGGACATTGGTCCGGACAAATTAAAAGTTTCTTCTGATACTTTGATGAAGGACTCTGGTGGAACAGATCCTCCTTCAGATGCCAACTTGTATTCCTGTCCTCTTGGTTTCCTCTCCTGCTGTCTTGGTGACTCTTCTAAAACGGTTTCTCTCCTGGTGAATTCTGGTTCCCAGCTCAATTTAATTTTGGATGCCATGGCCTGCAAACTCAAACTCAGCCCAACATTCAGTTTTAAATTTGCTGTGTATGGTATAGGGAATCAGTCATGCAAATTAGTTGGTATTTCTGAGGATGTCCTGGTTTGAATTAGACAAAATATCATTGGCACCTTTCATTTCTGGATTACTTGTTTAGATGGACCTATAATCTTGGGAAGACCTTTCTTAATGGATTTTGGTGCAACCCTAATGTTTTCCAATCCAGTTGGGAAGAGAATTCTTCTCCCTGATGCTGATGGTAGGAAGATTGAAGTTCCCCTTTCCTCCTATGGATTCTGGTTGTTGGGAATAAGATTTTCCTGGTCAACCTTCTAAATTGGTTCTGAAAGGGAAATAGAAGGACCCCTCTTCTTACTCTCATTTTTTACATTAGTTGGTCCTACTAATAGTTGTATTTCTTGCCAGCCTCAGGATTCAACTCAACAATTAACTTTGGTCACAGAGGCATATTTTTCTTTTTCCTCATCATTTCCTTCTCATCCAAATAAAACTAAACATCAAAAACATGAAAAATCCAAAAATCCTAAAAATATTTCTCCTCTATCCGGATCTGTTGTCTCCTCTTTTCCTGGTTACTTTCAGCCTGATCATCCTTCTCCTATTCTGGTTTCCAATCTCTGCAATTAGTCTAAACTAGATCTTGATCTCAATTCTCTTCTTGGTGGTTTTGGTATGAAGGAGTATGGCCTTAGGTGGAGGCAATTTGGGGTAGAAGTAAGTTCTCCCAATTGTGCACCATCAGGGGCTCCTACTACTGTCATTTTCAAAACCCTACCCTGTGCCACACATGTGAGCAATGCATTGTCTTTTGGATCCTCTTTTATGGAAAAGGCAACTTTCAAGGACTTTGCGGAACATCAAACTTGGAAGATGTTGGAACTTGGTCTCAGCTTTTGTAGTCAGGTTTCACTGGTCAATGCTTGGAGGAAGCAACAATTTCTCTCTTTTGCCACTAAGTATAAGCCAGTAGAAAAAAAGGTTCAACCAGTCAACCAACCAATGCCTTTCAACCTCAACCCTCCTCTTATGCGTCATCCTCTATCTTGTGATCCTTACTGTGGTTTATCTCAATCTCTCACTGGTCCCTTTTCTACTTGTGGTTGTGTTAATGAAGAACGTCTGAAGGTGGCCAAATTTGGCCCAGATGGATGGCTTCTTCCTGATGAGTTAAATTTGATCAAAAATGTCTTAGCTCTTAGAGAAAAATATATTTCTTTCTGTGAAGAAGAGAGAGTTCTCTTGAAAGAATTGTATGGCATAACTTATATCATTCCAGTAGTAGAAAATGATCCCTGACAAAAGAAAAAGATCCCTATCCCTGCTGCTAAGGTTGACAAGTTCATCAAGTTGGTCCCCACAAAAGTCTGTACCAGTTTATATGAGCAGTCAACTTCCAGCTATTCCATTCCCGTCTTATGTGTCCTCAAAAGCAATGGTAAACTTAGAATAGTTCATGATCTCCAGCCTCTAAATAAGGTTACTATTAAAGAATCTGGTATCCCCCCTGATACCAAAGAATTTGTCAAACTTTCTTGGGAGAGCTTGCTATGGTCTAGGTTATATTATAGGTGGCTATGACAAACAATCCTTAAATCAAATTTCTTGTCCTCTCACTACTTTCAATAATCCTCTTGGTTGATTCCAACTTACTTGTTTTCCCCAGGGTGACACCAATTTGGTTGCAGTCTATCAGGCTTGGATGGTTTGGATCCTCCAGGATGAAATCCCTGATAATGCTGGTATCTTTATTTATGATGGCGGGATTAAAGGTCCAGTTTCTGACTGTAACAATGAGCTCTTACCTTGGAACTCAGGAATCCCTCAATTTATCTGGGAATATGAAACCACTTTGGAAAGGATCTTGTTTCAAATCAAGGAGTCTGGTCTCACTGTCTCTAGATCCAAATTGGCTGCCTGTGTCCCTGCTCTGGAAATTTCTGCTCATGTGGTCTGCAAGGAAGGAAGAAGGATGGCTCAATCCAAAGTCAACAAAATCCTCTCTTGGCCCACTCCAATCAATCCCACTCAAGTCAGAGGTTTCTTAGGTGTTGTCATTTATGTTTGGATCTTCATCCCTTCTCTATCAAAAATCTGTATTCCCTTGCGTTGCTTGACCAGGAAGGATGCTGAATGGCTTTGGACCCAAGCTTGTGAAAAATCATTTCAGAAGATCAAAAAAATTGTTGGGAAAGACATTGTATTGATTAAGATCACTTAGGGACCTGGAGCTGGCAAGATCAATCTGGCTGTCAATTGGAGTTATCAATCTGTTGGGGCTGTCCTTACCCAGGAAGACAAAAATGGTTTGGATTGTCCTGCTCTTTATGAATCTCTCCTCTTTTCAGATGTGAAATCTAGGTACTCCCAGCCAAAACTGGAACTTTGTTGTCAGCTCTCTGATACCAGGAACCTTTCAGTCCTTTAGCTACAGAGAGTGATAAAAATACTGGAATAATAATAATAATTATTATTCCAAAAATAAACCCTTAGAGGCTCAAATGAATAATATAATAAGAGCAGTTGCAAGTTTTAATTGGTTTGGTAATAAAAGGTTTTCAATATGTATATAAAAGAGAGGCCGCAGTATTATACTAATGGGGGTCTTTACAGAAAAAGAAACCTCTCTTCAAGGGGCCTCCTTAGGCAGTTTAAGAACCTTGGAATGAAGATGGGTTCCTTTGAAAGGGATTATTCCACCAATGGCCGGGCATAACAGCACAATGGCCAAAACACAAAGGGAAAAACTCACTCTGAGCACTTTACCACGAAAATCCTGCAATGATAGGAAGGTTTTCAGAGCAGATGGGGTGGATTGCTTGACTAAACTTCAAGGGTTGATTGGTTTCAAGAAATAAATAATAATACTACAGACTTGGTCATAAATCACTTGCTTAGATTCTTGATAAGCACTTGACTAACAATGAAACGGTTTCTGATTGATAATAATAATTCCTGGTAAACTGATGATGGAATAATGGATCCAAAGAGGTCTGTATAAACACCTTTTTGGGGTGATGTTGAGCTTCTCAGGGCACGTAGAGAGGGTTCTGCTCATGGGCTGAGGCTGGAAAGCCATTCAGGGCAAGATTAGCACTTCCAATTGGTGCTGTCAATCAGCTGACTTTAGATCTGCTGGATTTCTGTACTATTTTAGCCACAGGATCTGTTAATCTATAATGGCATAAATTTGATCATTCTGCACTCATCCTTTATTTGTACTATTAGTGTTGCTTTAAAGTGGACAGATGTGGACGTTTAGTAATTTTGCATCATTTGATGATCACGTAGATAATTTTTAATAATTTCTATGAACACTCCTTGTAGTGTTTCGTGGTCTTCAACGATCAGAGTCAATGATTTACATGGTAATCCTTGATTTTTGATATATTATTAAAAAATGTTCTAAACTTAATTTTTATCAATTTTATTTAAATTTTGATCTTTTAGACTATTACTAATGCATATTTCAGCTTGTTACATATTCCAGGAAACCCTAATTAGGTTGTAGCTCTTCTTAGCGGTACCTGGTTGTCAGATTAGTCATGATGGATCCAGATGCAGGGATCAGTCAGTACAGATGCGCGCAGGGTAGGATCCACTGCGTGCGTGGCAGAATTAGCTGTGCGCGGGTCTTTAGTACGCGGGAAGCTGCGACTACAAGTACATAGGGGTATGTAATGATGCAAGGCTGCACGCAGGAAATGTGACATAACACATTTCCGCGTGTAACTCCTAAAATATACACAACACCTCAATTCTGAGTGAATTTTAGGTGTAAACCCTATACGTGACAACAAGTGTGAAATTTTAAAATGGCCAAAAGGTGCCATACTGGTGTTGTAATTTTTAGTACTTTTCTTTTTAATTATTTTAAAAATATAAGGACTTGGATTTCAAGGGTGGGGTCAGTGAGTGACCCTATCTAATTTTGGGTGAGGAATCCATTCCCGTAATAATATTTATGGATTTCTCACTCCTTCTTTTGTTATTTTAGATATTCTTATTTTTTATAGTTTTGTTTTGATATGAAAGGTTGCTCTGTACATAGTAGCAAGCTGACATTCCCCCACTCCAAGATATGTCTATATCTGGGAAAAGAAAAATTCTGGGTCAATGCCTTCTGCTGGCTCTGTAGTTCTTTCTGTGTATGGGTCCATCAGGGATATTGTGCTCAGGCAACCATTCATCTTCATCAGCTTGGGTTTAGTTGTTCAGCATTCTAAAATCTCCAAACATCCTTCACTTATCATTATGCCAAGCTATAATTACTGGGGTAGTGATATCCACTTTTTTGTTGCGTCCTACTTTCCTTAAGACTTGTAAGTAAACCAAATCTTGAATATGAGTTTCTAGAGGAGCTCTAGATTTTGGACTAGAAGGGTAAGCAGGTCTCCTGAGGTTATGTGGGTAAGGAGGCTTAATGGTTAGAGTCAGAATCATATCATGTCCTTTGATGTTACCAATGAGGTGATCCTTGGTACAGGAATCATTCTGATTTTCAAAGCATACTTGTAGGATGTCCCGTTTTTTTTCTTCATTGAGAAGTGAATTCAAAGCTGCTTGAGAGAAGTATTCCTATGTCCAGAGAAGACTCAATACTTCCTTCAATAACATTTATGGGGTTAGTGATGATAAAATCACTCAGAAAGTGATCCATCAGTATCATCAAGGTGAGGGTCAGGATTATCATACCCTTCTCCTTCAATAGGATTAATCCTTTTCCTAGGTAGAGGAAAATCAGGTTTTACATGTCCTGTTTGGTTACAGTTCCAACATACTTTTCCTTTGACTCTGGAGTCTTCTTGATCTCCAAGTTGGTTGGATTAGTGGCCGGGCACTCCTTAGTTTTGGCAGTATACTCTTCCCTGTCCCTAGTATTTTTTTCCCTGGGGAGTATTTTGACTCTTTTATCAAGACCATTCATATCAATAGTCTCTTCCAACACACCTATCAAGGTAGAAAGATCAGAATCCATAGGCATCCTGCACCTTACACTGTGGTTTATTTGTCCGGGACATAAGTTGAGAAGTCTTTCATTGACTTCTTCTTTATCATCATTGGGGTAAAAACAGTCTAACCTCTTTTTCTGGTCTAAGCACCACTTATGAGGTTTGTCCTTGGAGGAATCAAACTGGGAGGTTTCAAAAGTTTTCATCATCTTTCTTTTCCAAGTCCTGGTACCAAATTGTACTTTGATCAATTCTTTCCAAGAACTCCAGGATAAAGATCCAAATTCTTCCCTTTTATTGAGAAACCAATCAAGAGCCACTCCTTCAAACAGTCTGGGAAATCTTACCACAGCTATTACATCAGGGAGTTCATAAGAAGCTAGGGTATAATCAATAAATTTAATGAAACTGACATGGTTGTATTCTTCTTCTCCAGAGAAGTTAGGCCATTCAGTAATGGGAGGAAGCAACTTCAAGGCCTGTTCCACTTCAGGAGTAGGAATGGTCCTAAAAGATTCATTCCTAGTTTTCATGGTTCTGGGAGGAAAACTAGTAGTAATGGTGAACCTAGCAGGTCTAGTTTCTTTGAGGAGAGATCTTAAATTCAATTCTACAAACTCCAAATCAAGTTTGTTGTTTAATAAGTCAACTTTGTTAGTCAGATCAGCTGAAGGAGTAGGACTAGTTTTCTTAACTTCTTCCTTAAGCTGGTTCATGGTTGCAAGAATATCTTCCTGAAGAATTGATTGGTTATCATCAATATGTTTCAGCAGGTCCAACCTTACTAGATTTTATACTATCCTTGATTTGTTGTATTTCCAACTCATAAATTCTCATAGTCTGAGACTGGGTATCAATCACTCTGAAAATACTCAGACTCAATTTGTCCAATTGTTGATAAAATTTATCAAAACACTGGCTGATAATATTAAAATTGTGAGAAAAATTTACAGAAAAGCTATTAAGAGCTTCTACATCTAATTGTGGTACAACTTTTTCCACTTCTGGGCTAGGGATATTATGCTTTCACAATCCTTTGGGTTCCTTAACTTCTGATGGACTGAGGACCTCTTCTTTTTGGGGTCCTTTCCCTTTAAGGAAGCTAACTAATCCAAAGGATCACAGTTCTTCACATAGACTTCTCCTTATTTCTTTGGGATCAACCTTTGCAGAGAAATCTGAGATTTCTTTGCCAGAGAAATAGCTTTTCTCATAACTGGCTTATCCTCCTGGGTTTGAGCCAACTTGAATGGTTCCCAATAGCTCACGTGCTCTTTCACTAACACTTTGACTCTTTTGTCCTTGGTTGAGTCCAGCTGGGGTGGCATAGGAGGACCGGTATCCTCCTGGGATAAGTTGTTGAGCAATGGGTGGTTCTCCAATGGTCTTTTGGTTGAGTTGGCGGCCGCAGTTGTTGCCATCATTGTCCCGCATGACGCTATGGTCACGGGTTCAAGCCCCCTCATCGCGCTTGCGACCGGAGTCCTTGCACGTATGGGTTCCTCCGGGCAGAGATCCATACAATGGGGCTCTACCTGTTGCGTGGTTGTTGGGCCTTTTTTGGTACATAGCACCAAAAAAAATGAGTAAGTCTTTTGTTGAAACTTTTGAGAAAAGACTTAAAAATATAAAAAATAATATTTTTTGTGTTTTATATTTTTAATAATTTTTTTTATATATATTTTAACTCACTTGGAGTTAAACTCAAGGTTACCAACACTTGGTTGGGATCACAACTGTCCTTGGGGGGTATTGCAACAGGGTCTTAGTGAGTTCCAATCAGATCCTGGGATAAATCCAAGGGTAAGTCCAAGGGTACACTGTCTGGGACGTCCTCTAGGAGGTCCTGGTCAATGAGATCACCAAAAACAAAATCCCCTGAGATGGATAAAAAAAAATATAAGTTTAATATTTTTTTGTATTTTTATGTGGTAAGATGATATTTTTAGAAAAATAATCACTTTTATAAATTTTGGATTTTTCTTTATCTTCAGGATTATTAAGTTTATAAATATAAAGCTTCCTTTGATAAATCTTCCACTCCTTATGTTGCCTTAATAAAGAATTGAAATTGATAATTCTTTCAAGCTCAAGTTCCTTGTCCTTTCTAGCTAACTGTTTATAATAAAGCAATTTATCCTGTTGTTTCTCAGGAGTTATAATAACAGGGACAAAGTTACGGTGTTTTTCTTTATTTTTATTTTTAAGAAGGTTCAAATAATACTTTATCGATTCTCTGTTGGTCTTAAGATCCACTAGAGAAACAAAGGATCAAAAATATATGTTATAAGTATTTTAACTTATTTTTAAAAAAATAAATAGACTGGTCAAAGGAATAACTAATCAAAGATTAATTATTTAAGGATATTTTCCAGCCAGACCCCCAGTTGTCAGCTCTCTGATACCAGGAACCTTGCAGTACTTTAGCTACAGAGAGTGATAAAAATACTGGAATAATAATAATAATAATTATTCCAAAAATAAAAGCTTAAAAGCTCAAATGAATAATATAATAAGAGCAGTTGCAAGGTTTAATTGGTTTGGTAATAAAAGGTTTTCAATATGTATATAAAAGAGGGGCAACAGTATTATACTACTGGGGGTCTTTACAGACAAAGGAACCTCTCTTCAAGGGGCCTCCTTAGTCAGTTTAAGAAACTTGGAATGAAGATGGGTGCCTTAGAAAGGGCTTATTCCACTAATGGCCGGGAATAAAAGCACAATGGCCAAAACAGGAAGGGAAACACTCACTCTGAGCACTTTACCACGAAAATCCGGCAATGATAGGAAGGTTTTCAGAGCAGATGGGGTGGATTGCTTGACTAAACTTCAAGGGTTGATTGGTTTTAAGAAATGAATAATGATACTACAGACTTGGTCATAAATCACTTGCTTAGATTCTTCATAAGCACTTGACTAACAATGAAACGGTGTCTGATTGATAATAATAATTCCTGGTAAACTGATGATGGAATAATGGATCCAAAGAGGTCTGTATAAATACCTTTTTGGGGTGATTTTGAGCTTTTCAGGGCACATAGAAAGTGTTCTGCTCATTGACTGAGGCTGGAAAGCCATTCAGGGAAGGATTAGCACTTCCACATGGTGCTTTCAATCAGCTAACTTTAGATCTGCTGGATTTCTGTACTATTTTAGCCACAGGATCTGTTAATCTATTATGGCCTAAATTTGATCATTCTGCATTCATCCTTTATTTTTACTATTAGTGTTGCTTTAAAGTGGACAGATGTGGATGTTTACTAATTTTGCATCATCTGCAGAGCACGTAGATAATTTTTAATAATTTTTATGAACACTCCTTGTAGTGTTTTGTGGTCTTCAAAGATCAGAGTCAATGATTTACGTGGTAATCCTTGATCTTTGATTTATTATTAAAAAATTTTCTAAAATTAATTTTTATCAATTTTGTATAAGTTTTGATCTTTTCAGACTATTAATAATGCATATGTCAGCGTGTTACATATTCCAGGCAACCCTAATTAGGTTGTAGCTCTTCTTAGCGGTTCCTGGTTGTCAGATTAGTCATGACTGATACAGATGCAGGGATCAGTCAGTACAGATGCGTGCAGGGTAGGATTTGCTGTGTGCGTGGCAGAATTAGCTGTGCGCGGGTCTCTAGTACGCAGGAAACTGCTACTACGAGTACATAGGGGTATGTAATGATGCAAGGCTGCACGCGGTGTGGTGACCAAATCTGGACACCCTGGACCAGATGCGGAAAATTCAATTTTTTTTCTAAAATTCTTTTATTTAGGTGTCATTTATCAAAAAAAAAAAAATTGGAATTTTTTTTTGTATCAGTATCACTCCTCCAATTCCCTCATCCTTCCAAGCGTCCCTGTCCCAGTTGTCTAGGACAGGCCTTTCTCGGTCTCACCACCTAGGCATTGCGTTTGATCCCTTCTCTCTCTGTTACCCCCTTCCTTTTGGCCAAACGGGCGGGCCGAGACCCGCTTGGCCCAAGATCTCATCTCCAAACTTCCTCTGCGCTCCCTTCCTACTCCAAAACTTGCGACTCCATGCCCAACTACTTGGTTTAGAGAATGATAGCCTTGGTTGGGCCATTGTTTCATCTATCTACAACCATCAGCTGCCCAGGAGTGGTCTTGGATCAATCTCAAACCTGATCAAAAGGCTACTAGCAATTGATCATTCCGTTGGTTTCCTACTACTCCTACCCATGTCTAGTTCCAACAACAAGAGCTTGAGCCTCAAGACCGTCCTTCAGCATCTCAACATCCCCCATCCCACAATCCCTCTCACCATCATCACTCATCTCACCCAAAAATTACCTCAAGCCATCATTGAAACTTGGCACCAACCAAGATGGTCTTATCAGCCCAAGAACAAGTCACCAATGGATCAACCGTTTTGAATCCATGGCTACTATCCCCCAATAATACCAATTCCAATTAACAACTAGCTCATGTTCTTTCTCACAATGTTCACCCAATCTACCCGGTCAAGCTAGACCGTCTTACTCATGATCTCTTGTTGGCATTGGTTGTACATGGCCCCGGTCTAGTTCAAAGGATTGAGAATGCCAGTTGATCCATGACAGATTACATAATCAGACTAGTGCAAACAATTAGTCCTGCCAAGATTGGCACCCCATCCATCAAATTATCCTTCCCATCCATTGATCCATTGCCCATCATTGCTCCTGGGACTCTCCCACCCCCCTCCATCTCTGGGTGGGGGTGCAAAAGCATTGTCTACCGTCTGCGGACATCTGCGGGCGGTCTGGTTTGTTTTCTTTTCCCACCCCTTCTGCCTTTGGGTGAGGGGTGGGTGATCCTGGTGTTGTCGCGCGCGCCCATCTGCAGATGGACGCAAGAGATGGTGAAGGGATGAGAAAGATCTCACCCTGGTCAGGGATTCCAGATTTCCACCGGCCGCGTCAGCAATTTTTCTGATCACCTGAAAATCAAAAAAAAAATATTTTTTGCTCTATCTGTAGAATCAGTTGTACATAGTCTAACAGGGCCTCCTGCCCATATAATGAGGGCTCTCCCCTGCCTTTTGGGAGGGACAGCATATGGCATCCTATCACATCCTACCATACCAGAGAGAATCATCATCTTTATCACCTTGAAATTAATTATCTGTGGGGTCTCATTCCCCTTCATCTGAGTCTAAAATTTGGGTATATCTATGATTGCCCCTTGATCCTTGAGCCTCCATACTCAAACCCTAATCCTTGATCCTTATCACCAACCAATAGCTTTGCTGGTTGAAGAAGAATTCAACTGATTGAATTCTTGAATGTGTTACACCACTCCTGATCCCTTTATCCAACCATACTGGTCCGGATCATCCTTTGATTATCTTTCTGGAACCAGTCACGTTTGACTGAAGAGGTTTTATTAAGCTTAAAAACTGGAGTGTTAAACCTCCCTTTGCTTCTTTTTGAAGTTGAATCCCGCCACGCTACTCTTGAGTCCCTTGAGAAGTGTTGGGTTATTCTTGTTAAAATCAGTTATTTTTTTGCTTCAAGAGCTTCTTCAAACAATTACCTTTGTCTTGTGCAGCCACCCACAGTTATCTGGCACCCTTCAAGCGCTTGATTGCGGAGAGTTGGGCAGGTTCATTGAGAACCTGGAGGTTGTTTGGGATTGAGTTGAGCTTTCCTAATCTTCTGATGATGACCAGAGCTATTAGCTTGTGGGAATTGTCACTTACAATTGCCTTGTCTTGTTGAGCTCTGAAAAATCTTTGACTTCTTCTATTCAAGTTTTCCCCGGCATCATCTTGCCTCAGATAGTGTTGTTTCCCCAGCTACTGACTACTATAATCTTTATCCTCTTACACTTGGTCCCTTGTTTACCAGGTTCTGGACTTTGATCTTGGTTACATTTAAATATTTTTGTAACACTCAGGAGGGCAGCCTAAACAGCAGAATTCCCTTCCAAAGAACTGCCACGGCCTAGCACCATTTGGAGTCTTACAGTGGGAATTGTGACATAACACATTTCCGCGTGTAACTGCTAAAATATACACAACACCTCAATTCTGAGTGAATTTTAGGTGTAAAACCTATACGTTACAAAACGTGTGAAACTTTAAAATGGCCAAAAGGTGCCATACTGGTGTTTTATTTTTTAGTACTTTTCTTTTTAATTATTTTAAAAATATAAGGACGTGGATTTCAAGAGTGGGGTCAGTCAGTGACCCTACCTAATTCTGGATGAGGAATCAATTTCTTCCATAATATTTATGGATTTATCACTCCTTCTTTTGTTAATTTAGATATTCTTATTTTTTATAGTTTTGTGTTGCTATGACAGGTTTCTCTGTACATAGTAGCAAGCTGACATTTGTGGTGTGGCCCAAATGTTGAAGAAGCTCCAAACTATTCCTTGGGGTCAACACTTTGAGTTAAAAGTCAAAGCACAATCCATCATTGAAATGATCAATGCCCCCTGCCTTCAAAATTCTCCCATGACTCGTTGGGATTTTTCAAAGTTGTCTTCTTTTGATATTGTTTGTGGGCCTGGAAAGTATTTCACCATGCCTGATGGGTTATCTTGATGTCCTATTGGAGATGAAGAATTGGATTTTGGAGTGGATTTCAACAAGGAGGAACCTTCTATTCAACCTTTTCCAGCTTTTCCTCTCAAAATTATTCTGGCTTCCAGCAAGGGTTCTGGATTAAACTAGAGCAGTACCTTTCCACTCTCCAAAGACCTCCTCATCTCTCAGCTAATGATTTTCAATCCCTCAAAAGAAATTCCTCCAACTTCTTTGTACAAGTTACTAGCTTATGATAAGAGGAAATTGTTGTGCCCTTATTGTTATCAATATCCCTGCTAAACAAGATTTGATCTTGGAAAGTCTCCATAAAGGACTTGGTCATTGTGGGGAAACAGAAACTTATCAACAAATATCCAAACCATTCTGGTGGCCATCCTTGAAGAAATCTGTCTCTAAATGGTGCAAGATTTGTGAGGTCTTTCAGAAATGTGATCTTAGGCGCCTGGCTGAAATTTTCTATACAACTGGGGAGTCCATCTCTTTGGAAGGAGTGCTATGAATATGGTGGATATTAAGGCTGGTGGAGCTAAGTACCTCATTGTGGCTAGAGATGATTTTTCTGGATGGGTTGAAGCAAAATTCCTTAAGAACCTCAGCTCTGAATCAGTAGAAGCTTTTCTCTTCTCTATGAGACTTGGACAATGTGCTATGGCTTGGACCAATCTTATCCAACTGATGGTGGCAAAATGGCCAAAATGATCCAATTGCTTCCTGGTCAACATAGGGTGACAACTCCTTATTATCCTGAAAGTCAAGGCATGGTGGCAAGAGGCCATGCTCCTTTGAAGGCTGATCTTGTCAAAATGGCTGGTGAAAGTGGGAAGAATGGTCCCAAATTTCTACCATTGGTCCTTTTCTCTGATAAAATTTCAACCAAAAAAACCACTGGCTACTCACCCTAGATAACTGTCTTTGGTAAAAGGGATGTCCTTCCTCTGGATCTGGAAATGGAATCTTTCTTAAGTATTTATTGGGAACAGGTTTCTTCTACCACTGATCTATTAGTTTCCCAATCTAAGCAACTGGAGCGGAGTGAGGATGTTTGCAGTGAAGCTTATCAGAAGATGACGGAATCCAGAGAAAAATTGGTTCAGTATTGGGAAGATAAACATTCAAAACAGATCAGGGAATCTTTGAGTCCTGGTGATCTTGTTTTGGCTTATAATAAATCCTTGGAAAATAAGTGGGGGAAGATTTTCTCTAATTGCTGGAATGGTCCTTATCAGGTGGCCCATCAAGTCAGAGGCGGATCTTATGTTTTGAAAGAGCTGGCTGGTACTCATTTGGCCAGAAAGTTCTCTGCTGATCAATTCAAGAAGTTCTTTTGTTGTGGAGGCAGCTTATCTCAAAAGTAAGTCCTCTCAATTGTGCACCACCAGGGTCATCTGCTGCATGTTGTTGTGAAACTCTACTTTATGCCACATACTTGAGCACCTGGGACACCCTTTTCTTTGTCTCTGGTGCTTCTAGTGCTATTTGTGGATGGATCAAGATATTTTTCAATTCTTAAATCACTCTCAAGATCAAGAAATGGCCATTTATTTTTTTGGGTTCCAATCATCTTTCTTTTCTTTTCTTTTCTTGATATATTTAATCAAATTCAGATGCAGACTAGGGACAGTCAGTAAGTTGGGGAGAGATGTGGTGACCAAAAATGGACAACTCAGGACCAGTGCAGAAAAGTTTAGAATTTTTTTTTTATTTTTTTTAGCTATCTTTCATAATTGTTTTTTTTTTTCAAAAAGAAAGAAGAAAATTTTTTCCAGAATGATTCTCTATTTCAGTTTCCAGTTCCCAGCCTTCCCCTCTTCTAGTTTTCTAGGAGGGTCTTGCAGGTGTTTAGACCCCTGTCCCTGGTATTCAAATCCCTCTTTCTCCTTCTTCATCCTCCCCTTCTTTTTGCTAAACGCGCAGGCAAGACGGGCCTGGCTTGGCTCAACCCTTTCCAGCGCCAGAATTGTTGTTGACACCGGCAGTGATGGCCATTCATTGGTCATCCCCATCCCAAAGCCCTAATTAAAGCTCTTCAATACATCCTCCAGCCATCCTCACCTTCACTCCATTGACTGAGAATCTGATCATGATGCTTGGTTGGACCTCTTGAGTTCAACCAGCCTACCTCCACATCATCCCATCCCCATTCATCCATCCCAACATCCACCACGGCCCACATCAACCAATATTGTCACCTGCACAAGTTTGATCACAGGAACAACCAATCATCACCCCCGCTGCCACAACCCCCTTGGCTGTCTCCAGCGCCCATCCCCTGATCTTACCCATCTGGTTCATGTTGCCTCTTTCCCATCCTCCTCGAATCATCTGCGCGAGATTGGTCACGGGAACAACCTCTATCTCCTGAATTAATTGGTTGTTGTGGTGATCAATCCGGGACACCACGGAAAAAAAAAAAAAAAAAAATTTTTTTTGGTTGTACCCCTGTGGGTACCTTCATTTCCCCCCATCTCTCAACTTCTCCCTGTCCTAGCGGTCTAGGACAGGCCTCTTGCCTGTCTCTCCTCTTCAATCCCCCCCTTCTATGTTCAACTCCTACTTGTCGCTCTCGCGGCCCTGGCTTTTGGCGACGCAAGCAATCGTCAAACCACCTTTGACGATCCCTTTGATCCTTCCTGATCCTCTCATCCAACCGACGCCGTCGCTTGTTGCGACGGTTGTCAACTCTCATTTGATCAATCTCATCCACCACACCATCATCACCACCACCATCACTACCATCACCAGGATAACCCAAGATCAAACTCATCCCCATCTGCCTCCATCCATCATCCCTCCTCGGATCATCGTTGATTCCACCATCACTCATCCCTCACCAAATTGGAGCCATTGTACCCAACAACAGATCAACTCATCCAACCACCACCATCCTTGTCAGATCCATTGAAGGTCAGATTATCCACCCTCCAATAAAAACCATTGTCCTGCCAACACCCACACCAACAACTCAGCATCATCATCATCATCATCATCCAACCCAACCCAATTCTCATTGGCCTACAATCAATCGAGTGGTTCAAGTAGTACTATCAGAAGGAACGCTAACTACAATGGTCCATCTCGCCCATCATCTAATCCGACCAACGACCGCAAGCGACCTCTCGCGGCCGTCCGAACCTTCACCCCGCTGTCGCCGCCAATCGGGCAACAACAGCCGTTGTCGACACCCGCGACCGCTGTCGCGGGTGTCCATCTGGTTGCCTGCGGTCATTCTCGACGCGGGCAACATTTCTTTTTTTTTTTCCTCTCATGTTATTTTTTTTATGTTTTCATTTTCCCGCACCTATTTGTAGTATCTCTTGTACATAGTATACAGGGCCTCATTTCTATAAAAGGAGGGGCTCTCCCCTGCCTTTTGGCCCAGGATCCCATGAGACCATCATCATCTTATCTCATCTGTTTCCCCCATCATCATAATCAACTTATCCGTGGGCATCCTTCCCCACTTATCTGAGCAACTTATCCGGGTATATCCATGATTTCACCTTGATCCTTTGAGCCTCCGTACTCAAACTCTGTCTCTTGTGACCTTGATCCTTATCAACAACCAATAGCCTTGCTGGTTGAAGAAGAATTCCTGTCTGTCTGAATTCTTGGGTGTGTTATACCACTCTGATCCCTTTTTCCGACCATACTGGTCTTGATCTCTCCTTGATCATCTTTCTGGAGCCAATCACGTTTGATTGAAGAGGTTTTATTAAGATTAAAACCTGGAGTGTTATACCTCCCTTCTTCTTTAAGGTTGAATTTCGCCACGCTATTCTTGAGTCCCTTGAGAAGTGTTGGGATATTCTTGCTTGAATTCGTTATTGATTTGCTTCTAGAGCTTCATAAACAAATTGCTTTTGTTTTGTTCAGCCTCCCACAGTTATCTGGTACCCTTCAAGCGCTTGATTGCAGAGAGTTGGGCAGGTTCATTGAGAACCTGGAGGTTGGTTGGGATTGAGTTTATCTTTCCTAATCAGCTGCTGACAACCAGAGTTATTAGCTTGTGGGCGTTGTTACTTACAACTGCCTTGTTCTATTGAACTCTGAACAAACCTTGACTTATTTGTTCAAGTCTTTACCTGCACCATCTTGCCTCAGATAGTGTTGTTTCCATTGCTACCGACAACTCTTATCCTCTTCCCTTACTTTGATTTCTCATCCATAAGGTTCTGGACCTTGATTCCGGTTACATTTAAATATTATTGTAACTCCTAGGAGGGCAGCCTAAACAGCACCTTTCCCCTCCACAGAACTGCCATGGCTTAGCACCGTTTGGAGTTTTACATTTGGTCCCCCGGGCCGGGATCAAAACAGAAACCTTGGGATTTACAGTCCCAAGACATTTAAAATCAACCTTGAAATCCAATTTTTTTTCTTTCTCCTATTTTTTTCACTTCTCAAATCTGATCCGTGGCGGCAACTTATCCTAGAAGTAAGTCCTCCCAATTTGTGCACCGCTTGGGCAAGATACTTGTCGTTTTTGGCAAAACCCTACTCTTGCCACACTTGTGAGCCACTTTGGAAATCTGCTCTTTGGATCCACTAGGAACTCTGTTATTCGATATGGCATCTTCCGCTACTCCAACCACCTCTGTCCGACGTAAGATGGTAAAGATCAAACCTCAGAACAAGAACTTAGGCTTCAACGGTACAAATGTTGAGCGATTCTTGGACTCCTACAAAATGGCTGCTGAATTGGATGGAGCTAGTGAATTTGATATGGCTTATCAGTTGCGATTCTTTATCTCCTCTGATGAAGTTATGGAGGTAATCGAGTCTTTTGAGGGATTTGAATCCCATAACTGGACGCTTCTCAGGAAGGCTATGTTGGCATACTGGGGTAAAATAGATGTGGCTAGGTTTACTCTGCAGGATTTGGATGCTCTGGTTTCTCAGTGGATCTCCAATGGTGGTATTTCTTCAGCCTCTGACTATCAGATTTTTAGGAAGTCTTGGGATCCCATTCAAAACTATCTTATCCAAAAC
The DNA here is from genome assembly GCA_025617555.3 of Puccinia polysora. Lineage (NCBI taxonomy): Eukaryota > Fungi > Basidiomycota > Pucciniomycetes > Pucciniales > Pucciniaceae > Puccinia > Puccinia polysora. The sequence continues at coordinate 30,988,242 of CM062629.1, forward strand.
AGTCACATTGACACAGTGGACGAAATTCAAGCAAAGTTCTTCCAATCTTTTTTGTTGGCTGTGCAGGAAAGGATTAAAGAAGAACTGGTCAAATCTGGATCAATGATTACCACCAGGGATAATTGATTCAAGCTCCCTGTTTTTCTCACCCTTAGGAGTACTGTGGATAAAGTCATGAAAGGTCAAACTGCTCTTACCTTTGAAAAGCCTAGAACTACTGAACCAGTCCATGCTCCTTCTTTTAAAGAGTCAAACAATATTATGATTAAAATGGAGGCAGATTGTAGGCCTAAAGCAGATCCTAATTCCAATCGAGAACCTACTACTATAGATGAAATCACCAAGTTACTTAGAGCCTTTGAGAACAAAATAGATCAAAAGATTTCTTTGCTAGCTACTCCTAAAACTCCTTCTTCTGTCCCCAAATCAACTCTGGTCTGTTACTACTGTCATAGGGAAGGCCATGGAACCGGACAATGCCAAGAACTTCAGAAGGACCTAAAGGAAAAGTTGGTAGAGCAGAGGGGGAACAATTACTTCCTCCCTAATGGTGCCCTAATCCCTTTTGACTCGTCTTGTCCTATCCGACATGTGGTGGCCTCTTACCAGCCATCACCTCCTGTGAAAGCATCTCTTGCTTCCTTTGAATTTCAATCATCCTGTGGTACCCTCCAACCTTGGTATCCTACAGCTATTTCTTCCTCTAGTCTTTCTGGGACTACTTATCAATCTGATCCAGCCAGGAAACAACATGAGGAACCTAAACCTCATAAGGCTCCTTCCTTGCCAACTTCAATCCTTCAAAAACCCGTTAAACGTCAATCATCACTTGAGCCTCCTTCCTCTGATGTAGAAGACATGGAGGTGGAAAAGGAACCACTCATGGAAAAGTTCCCAGATCACCCTGATCCTTCTCCCTCACCTCAACCTTCTAATCCTATCTTAGATTCTGCGTCACCTGAACTTCCTCCCTCCACCCAGCCCAAAGTTTGATTTGAAAGGGGCATCTCCAAGGATCACCCCAATGCTGTGGAGGGAGTATCAAAGAAAATTTCTGATCTCAAAATTCCTGATCTATCTGTGGCTGAACTCCTATTGATCTCTCCATCTGTTGCTGAAGGAATGAAGAAATGGGTCTCTCGTCGACGTGTGGAAATTGGCCCTGAAGAACTCAAAGTCTCCTCTGGCACTTTAATGGAGGACTCTGGTGGAACAAGTCCTTCTTTAGACTCCAACCTTTATTCCTGTCCCCTTGACTTCCTTCCTTGTTATCTTGGTGACTCAGCTAAAACTGTTTCTCCTCTTGTGGATTCTGGATCTCAGCTTAACTTAATCTTGGATGCTATGGCCTGCAAGCTCAAACTTAGTCCTAGGGTCAGCTTCAACTCTGCAGTGTATGGGATAGGAAATCAAGCTTGTGAACTGGTTGGTATTGCTGAATATGTACCGGTCAGGATTGGCCGAAATATTGTTGGAACCTGCCACTTTTGGATCACTCATTTGGACAGTCCTATGATCTTGGGACAACCCTTCTTAATGGACTTTGGTGCAACCCTGATGTTTTCTGATCAAGTTGGGGAGAGAATTCTTCTCCCTGATGCTGATGGCAGGAAAATTGAAGTTCCTCTTTGCTCTTTGGATTCTGGTTGTTGGGAAAGAGATTTTCCTGGTCATTCTCCCAAATCATCTTTTAAGGGGAAGCAGAAGGATAACTCTAGTTCCTCTCATTTTTTAGGGGAATAGTTGATCCTACTAATAGTTGTAGTTCTTTTCAGCCTCAGACTGCAACTCAAGGGTCAACTCCCATCCCTCAGGCTTATTTTTCATTCCTTTCATCATTCTCTTCTGAGCTCAAGAATATTAAAAAACAAAAACATATCAAAATAGAAAAATCCAAAAATATTTCTTCTCCATCTCCTTCTCTCTCTGGATCTGTTGTGTCTTCTTTTCCTTCTACTTTTGAGTCTGATCAATCTTCTCTCAGTTCCGGTTTGAATCTCCGCAATGAGTCTAAACTAGATCCTAATTGCAATCCCGTTTTTGGTGATTTTGGTATGAAGGAATATGGGCTTCAGTGGAGGCAATTTGGGGTACAAGTAAGTCCTCCCAATTGTGCACTGCCAGGGCAATCTTCTACCATCATTTTTGAAACCCTACCTTGTGCCACACATGTGAGCAATGTATTATCTCCTGGTTCTCCTTTTATGGAAAAGGCACCCTTCAAGGATATTGCAGAACATCAGAATTGGAAGATGTTGGAACTTTGACTCAGCTTTTGTAATCAAGTCTCTCTGGTCAACTCTTGGAGGAAACAAGAACTTCTCTCTTTTGCCACTAAGTATAAACCAGTTGCTAAGAAGATCCAACCAGTCAACCAGCCTATGCCTCTCAAACTCAATCCTCCCCTTATGAGTCCTCCTCTATCTTGTGATCCTTACTGTGGTCTTCCTCAATCTCTTACTGGTCCCTTTGTGCCTAATGAATGGGTCACTGAAGAATGTCTGAAGGTGGTCAACTTTGGTCCAGATGGATGGCTTCTTCCTGATGAGTTAAATTTAATCAAAAATGTCTTATCTCTAAGGGAAAAATCTATTGCTTTCTGTGAAGAAGAGAGAGGTCTCTTGCAGGAATCCTATTGCCTCCCTTATATCATCCCTGTAGTTGAACATGATCCTTGGCAAAAGAAAAAGATCCCTATCCTTGCTGCTAGAGTTGACAAATTCATCAAGTTGGTCCGGGAATGAGTTCAAACTGGCCTGTATGAACAGTCAACTTCTAGTTACTCCAGCCCCGTCTTCTGTGTCCTCAAGAGTAATGGTAAACTTAGAATAGTTCATGATCTTCAACCTCTTAATAAAGTTACTATTAAAGACTCTGGTATCCCTCCTGCTACTGAAGAATTTGTTGAATCCTTCGCGGGGAGAGCTTGCTATGGTCTAGGGGATATTATTGGTGGCTATGACGAACAATCCTTACATCCTATTTCTTGTCCTCTCACTACTTTTGATACTCCTCTTGGTCGATTTCAACTTTCTTGATTGCCTCAAGGAGCCACCAACTCGGTTGCAGTCTATCAGGCTCAGATGATGTGGATCCTCCAGGATGAAATCCCTGATCATGCTGGTATCTTTATTGAAGATGGAGGAATTAAAGGTCCAGTATCTGACTATGATAATGAGCTCTAACCTTGGCATTCAGGAATTTGTTGTTTTATCTGGGAATATGCTACTACCTTGGAGAGGATTCTGTTTTGAATCGAGGAATCTGGCCTTCCTGTCTCTGGATCCAAACTGGCGGCTTGTGTCCCTGCTCTGGAAATTGTTGGTCATGTGGTCTGCAAGGAAGGAAGAAGGATGGCACCAGCCAAAGTCCACAAGATCATCTCTTGGCCTACCCCAATTAATCCAACTGAAGTTAGGAGCTTTCTAGGTTTTGTCACTTATGTTAGAATCTTTAACCCATCTTTATCCAAAATCTGTGCACCCTTGCGTCGTCTAACCAGAAAAGATGCTGAATGGATTTGGACCCAAGATTGTGAATGTGCTTTCCAGCTACTCAAAAGGATAGTTGGTGAAGACATAGTTTTGAAAAAGATCTCTTATGGACCTGGAGCAGGCAAGATCAAGCTGGCTGTCAATTCTAGTTATCAATCTGTTGGGGCCGTCCTTACTCAGGAAGATGAAAATGGTTGGGACCGTCCTGCTCTTTATGAATCTTTGTTGTTTTCAGATGTAGAATCTAGGTACTCCTAGCCCAAACTGGAACTCTGTGGTGTGGCTCGAATGATGAAGAAACTTCAAAACGTTCTCTGGGGCCAAAATTTTGAATTGCAAGTTGATGCTTGATCCATCATTGAAATGATCAAGGCTCCCAGTCTTCCCAATGCTCCTATGACTCGTTGGGTGACCTTTATCCAGCTTTTCTCTTTTGATATTTTTCACAGGCCGGGGAAATCTTTCACCATGCCTGACGGTTTATCTTGACGACCTCTTGGGGACAACAAATCTGATTTTGGAACTGATTTCAATGAAGAGGAACCTTTAATCCAACCTATTTTCTCTTTTTCTTCTCAAAATTATTCTGGCTTTCAACAAGGCTTCTGGCTTAAATTAGAGCAGTACCTTTCAACTCTTCAAAAACCTCCTGATCTCTCTGCTAAGGAATTTTGATCTCTTAAACAAAAGTCTTCTAATTTTTTTGTTCAAGGCTCTAGACTTATGAAGAGAGGCAATCCTTGTGCTCTTATTGTTGTTACTATTCCCTATAAACAAGATTCTATCCTTGAAAGTCTCCATGAAGGCCTTGGTCATTGTGGGGAAACCAAAACTTATCAACAACTATCCAAGCGATTCTGGTGGCCATCTTTGAAGAGATCCGTCTCCCAATGGTGCAAGAGTTGTGAAGTTTGTCAAAAACGTGATCTTAGGCGCCCAGCTGAAATTTGTTATCCTACTGGGGAGTCCACTGTCTTTGGAAGGATTGCTATGGATGTGGTTCATATTAAGGCAGGTGGTGCTAAGTACCTCATTGTGGCTAGAGATGATTTTTCCGGATGGGTTGAAGCAAAATTTCTTAAGAACCTTAGCTCTGAATCAGTGGCAGCTTTCCTCTATGAGACCTGGACAATGAGTTATGGCCTGGCTCAATCTTACTCTACTGATGGTGGCTCTGAATTTGGGGGCAAGCTTTCTGAAATGATCCAATCCCTTCCTGGACAACATAGAGTTACTACTCCTTATTATCCTGAAGGCCAAGGCATGGTGGAACAAGGCCATGCCCCTTTGAAGGCTGCACTTGTTAAACTGGCTGGTGAAAGTGGCAAGAATTGTTGCAAATTCCTTCCTCTTGTTCTCTTCTCTGATTGAATCTCAACCAAAAGGACTACTGGCTACTCACCTTATGAAATCATCTTTGGTCAAAGAGCAGTCCTTCCTTTGGATCTGGAAATGGAATCTTTCTTGGGTATCTCTTGGGAAGAGGTGTCCTCAACTACTGATCTGTTAGTTGCTAGATCCAAGCAACTGGAGCAAAGTGAAGACGTTCGTGATGAAGCTTATCAAAAGATGATGGAGTCCAGAGCAAAATCTGCCCAGTATTGGGAGGACAAGCACTCTAATCAAATCAGGGAGCCCTTGAACCCTGGTGACCTAGTTTTAGCTTATAATCAATCTTTGGAGACCCAGTGGGGCAAGCTTTTCTCTAATCGTTGGAATGGCCCTTATCAAGTGGTTCATCAAGTTAGAGGTGGATCTTATGTTTTGGAGGAGCTGGATGGTACTTGGTTGGCCAGAAGGTTCTCTGCTGATCAAGTCAAGAAGTTTCATTGTTGTGGGGGCAACTTATCTCAGAAGTAAGTCCTCCCAATTGTGCACCACCAGGGTCATTTGCTGCGTTTTTGTTGTAAAACTCTACTGTATGCCACATATGTGAGCACCTGGGACGCCCTCCTTGTTCTATTCCTGCCGCTTCTAGGGCTCATTTGGAACAATCAAGATATTTTCCTCAACTCTTCAATTGCTCTCAAGATCAAGAAATGGCCAATCTTTGCTTCAATTTCTTTGTTCCCTTCCTTTTTTTTTAAATCCCTTCAAATTTTAGATGCAGACTAGGGACAGTCTGTAAGTTGGGGAGAGATGTGGTGACCAATCCGGGACACCACAGAAAAAAAAAAAAATATTTTTTTCGGTTGTACCCCTATGGGTACCTTCATTTCCCCCCATCTCTCAACTTCTCCTGTCCTAGCGGTCTAGGACAGGCCTCTTGCCTGTCTCTCAGCTTTGATCCCCCCTTCTATGTTCAACTCCTACTTGTCGCTCTCGCGGCCCTGGCTTTTGGCAACGCAAGCAATCGTCGAACCACCTTTGACGATCCCTTCGATCCTTCCCGATCCTCTCATCCAACCAACGCCGTCGCTTGTGGCAACGGTCGTCAACTCTCATTCGATTGATCTCATCCACCACACCATCATCACCACCACCATCACTACCATCACCAGGATAACCCAAGATCAAACTCATCCCCATCTGCCTCCATCCATCATCCCTCCTCGGATCATCGTTGATTCCACCATCACTCATCCCTCACCGAATTGGAGCCATTGTACCCAACAACAGATCAACTCATCCAACCACCACCATCCTCGTCAGATTGATCAAAGGTCCGATTATCCACCCTCCAACTGAAACCATCGTCCTTTCAACACCCACACCAACAACTCAGCATCATCATCATCATCATCATCCAACCCAACCCAATTCTCATTGGCCTACGATCAATTGAGTGGTTCGAGTAGTACTATCAGAAGGAACGCTAACTACGACGGTCCATATCGCCCATCATCTGATCCGACTGACGACCGCGAGCGACCTCTTGCGGCCGTCCAAACCTTCACCCCGCTGTCGCCGCCAATCGGGCGACAAAAGCCGTTGTCGACACCCGCGACCGCTGTCGCGGGTGTCCATCTGGTTGCCCGCGGTCATTCTTGACGGGGGCGACATTTCTTTTTTTTTTTTCCTCTCATGTTATTTTTTTTATGTTTTCATTTTCCCGCACCTATTTGTAGTATCTCTTGTACATAGTATACAGGGCCTCATTTCTATAAAAGGAGGGGCTCTCCCCTGCCTTTTGGCCCAGGATCCCATGAGACCATCATCATCTTATCTCATCTGTTTCCCCCATCATCATAATCAACTTATCCGTGGGCATCCTTCCCCACTTATCTGAGCAACTTATCCGGGTATATCCATGATTTCCCCTTGATCCTTTGAGCCTCTGTACTCAAACTCTGTCTCTTGTGACCTTGATCCTTATCACCAACCAATAGCCTTGCTGGTTGAAGAAGAATTCCTGTCTGTCTGAATTCTTGGGTGTGTTATACCACTCTGATCCCTTTTTCCGACCATACTGGTCTTGATCTCTCCTTGATCATCTTTCTGGAGCCAATCACGTTTGATTGAAGAGGTTTTATTAAGCTTAAAACCTGGAGTGTTATACCTCCCTTCTTCTTTAAGGTTGAATTTTGCCACGCTATTCTTGATTCCCTTGAGAATTGTTGGGATATTCTTGCTTGAATTCGTTATTGATTTGCTTCTAGAGCTTCATAAACAAATTGCTTTTTTTTTGTTCAGCCTCCCACAGTTATCTGGTACCCTTCAAGCGCTTGATTGCGGAGAGTTGGGCAGGTTCATTGAGAACCTGGAGGTTGGTTGGGATTGAGTTGATCTTTCCTAATCAGCTGCTGACGACCAGAGTTATTAGCTTGTGGGTGTTGTTACTTACAACTGCCTTGTTCTATTGAACTCTGAACAAACCTTGACTTATTTGTTCAAGTCTTTACCTGCAACATCTTGCCTCAGATAGTGTTGTTTCCATTGCTACCAACAACTCTTATCCTCTTCCCTTACTTTGATTTCTCATCCATAAGGTTCTGGACCTTGATTCCGGTTACATTTAAATATTATTGTAACTCCTAGGAGGGCAGCCTAAACAGCACCTTTCCCCTCCACAGAACTGCCATGGCTTAGCACCGTTTGGAGTCTTAAATTGTTCCCACAACCAGTTTTGCGTCCTCATCTCCCCATTGGTTGGTCATCCAACTATTGATCATCATCCCCCCTGGCTGTCTCCTCCGACTGCTCTTGCGCAACCATCCACCGCCAGAAATTGCCGGCGCCTGTCAGCTTGTTGGCGCGGCTGTTCACCCACGGGTCTCCTGTCCGTGCCCATTATTGGCAGGGGCGGGTTCTGTTCCATTCCTCCTCATCCAGATTTTTTTTTTTATTTCAATAATTTCTTTTTGTTTGTTTTCTCATCAGTTTCTCTTTTTGTCTTTTTTCTCATGTCCATTAAAAAAAAAATTAAATTGTGTTTTTTTCCCGCTCTATGTGTGTCATCACTTGTATATAGTCTATAGGGACGCATTGCCCATAAAAGGAGGGGCTCTCCCCTACCTTTTTCTGAATAATCCATGGGGGTGTGTGCATATTTCCCCCCCATTATCATTGTAATAATCATTTATCCTGGGTATATCTTTTCATTTCCCCCTGATCCATTTTATCCTGAGTCTTTTCCCCTCTGAGGCCTGATCCTTCTCATCAAACAATAGCCTAGCTGGTTTAAGAGAATTCTGTCTGTTGAAATTCTAGAGTGTGTTACACCACTCTTTGATCCCTTCCTCTGACCATACTTGTCCGAATCCTTTCTTTATCATCTTTCTGGAGCCAATCACGTTTGATTGAAGAGGTTTTATTAAGCTTAAAACCTGGAGTTTTATACCTCTTTTATTTTTCAAAGTTGCATTCTGCCAGCCTACTCTTTATTACTTGAGAAGTGTTGAGGTTATCCCTGTTTGAACTGGTTCTCCATTTGATTTTAGAGCTTCACAAAAAATTGTGCTTTGTCTTGTAAAGCCACCCTTAGTTATCTGGTACCCTTCAAGCACTTGATTGTGGAGAGTTGGGTGGTTTCGTTGAGAACCTGGAGGTTGATTGGGGTTTGAGTTGATCATCCCCAATCTTCTGCTGAAACCCAGACTTATCAGCTTGTGGGCATTGTTACATACAACAGCTTTGTTCTTTTGAAAATTAAACAAACTTTAAAACTTCTTTTTTTCAAATATCTACCATGTTATCTTGCCTCAGATAGTGCTGTTCCATTGCTACAAACTATTATCAAACTTTATCCTTACTACTTGATTCCTAACTCAAATGTTCTGAATCTTGATCTTGGTTACATTTAAATATTTTTGTAATGCTCAGGAAGGCAGCCTGAACAGCACCTTTCTCCTCCACAGAACTGCCAGGGCATAGAACCTTTTGGAGTCTTACAGCGGTTATGCAATTACTGCAGGGACAAGGGGCATTGGAAGTTGGGGTGCAATGACATGACAAGGTACCTCAAGGCAGGATTGGTTTGACCAGTGGGGATGGGATTCATGTTCCCACGGGCAAGAGGATCTCCACTGAACCTGGTAATCCAACCGTAATGCAGCAAGTGCACTCTGGAGGTCAGGAATTGTGGGTAACTTCTCAAGCTTTGCTTGGGATTGTCACTGGTCCTGGGGTATGGAAAAAACTGCATGTGGAAGTGGAAGTGGGGGTACTAGCAAAAGAGGTTCTGGTGGCAGTCGAAAGGATGGATGTTGAATCTAAAGAGTGGGTACTGCCAATAGCTCCTAAGCCAGTTGCGCGCGTTCCCAAAATGGAAGGGCAGCTGGTGAATCGAGTAGGGAAGAAGAAGGAGGTGGAGATTGTGCACAGAGTGATGGAGAACAAAACAACTATTCCCTTGACCTTGAAGGAGTTGGCGGCAGTGTTGCCAGTGGTAGTGGATGAGATGGTTCAAGCACTGAAGTATTGAAGACACAATAGGATCCCTCCAACGGTGCAGCAGGTGAAATTGGCTCAGGAAAATGTGGAGCACAAGCTAGTGGGGATGAAATTGGTTTCAACTCTGCTGGCTTACATTCCAATGAAGATTTCTGGGAGGAAGGTATGGGCACTGGTGGATAAAAATTCCATGGGGAACCTCCTTCCATCTAGATTGGTTGATGAATTGGGATTGGTTTGGCGGAAATGTGCACTTAATGGCAGGGAATGTTGCGTGGATGGGGTTGTGGAGGAGGAAGAGGTTGAGGTCACAAGGGTCTTTAAACCACTTTCTTTTCCATTGGTTGATTGCAAGGAGGCTATTTTAGGAGGGCCATTCATGTTTGGGTTCCAAACGCAAATAACATTTGATCCAGAGGCAGCAACAGAAGCATAGACAGTGGAAGATTTGTCTTGCGGGCAATTTGAAACCAAAATCTGCAATAAAGGGTTGGGGAAGTGGACGCAGGATTTTTGAAGAGAAGAAGAGGAGGACCCTGGTGCAGAGTTGGTTTGCAAGGGTAGGCCAGAGGTAGATTCTGACTAGTTTGCCAAGGTTACTGCACAGGAAAAGCTACAGCTTTGTGCGGTCAGTTGACCAGCAAGGAGCAGGTGGGAAGTAGGGAGGAAGGGCAGGACGTGCAAGTGCTGGAAGTAAGTCCCCTTCCCCAGTATGCATTGCAGGGAGGTACTTTGCAAAAAAGCTATCATTGCGCCACGTTTGTGAGCAAAGGAAAAAGCCGCTGTTGTGCCCCATCCTGGACACCCTGGCCAGTGCAGAGACTTTAATTTTTTTTATGATTTTCCCTTATCATCATTCAAAGGCATCAGTATTAAAAAAAAAACCATCCATCCTCAACGGCCCATAGCCAGTGACAACCACAACCCTCCTGAAAGTACATAACCGCTTGCGACCCACCAGGTATCTCTTTTTGAACACTCTATTCTCCAGATTGCAACAACTCGCGTAGCCTGCCTAGACAACTAGTACTTGTCTTGATCATAACAAGTCCGCTCCATTTGTCCATTAGCAATGAGCTCTTCCACTAGCCAAATGAATTTCCAAAGGGTGTTTGTCATGTTGGCGGCCTTGATATCAGCAACCCCATGACTGGTCCACGGTGGATCCATCTTGACAATGCCAGCGAGTAGGACCACAAGCAAGCTTAGACCCAAGAAACAGGCTCTTAGTAATAGCAACCATGAGAGACTTGAGAGGAGGGCACCGGACTTGTTCTTACGATCATCCTTACAACCACTCTAAGTGCTTGGTGACACGGTCTGGGGCAGTTTTTTGGCTCAACAATTGAAACTGAACACCAAATTGAGCAGCAACTTCATTGGTTCTACAGACTTCTATACTCAGGATCTGTTGAAGTACATCTCCGATGGAGTTGTCCCGGGAGGTACCATCTATGGCTTTGCAGCTCACTTTGATACCATCTCCACGACTTCCCGTTATACATTTTTCAAATCTGTATCCAACAACGCTCACGGATCATCTTTGTCCTCAATGTCCAACAAATCCTCCCGATTGATTCACACTCCTCAGCCCCCCATGCGACTTCCCTTGCTTCCAATGTCCCTTATTCTTGTCCTGGTAACAAGAGATCAATACATCATGAGGAACATGAGGGGAATGATAGCCAACCAAAATCAGACAGCAACAATGATGATATGCCTCCGCTACCTCATCCAGTTGTCTCAAGCGCCCCTCTACCTCATTCTTTCCACCTCCAGCTCACCAGTCTCCCGCGCGGCTTGTCCGTTGCCCATGCGGGTCTCAACTGTCTCCCGGGCACATCAGCATGTCCGCGGGCCCCTCAATAGCTACTCTCCTGCCCGTGCCCACCATTGGCACGGGCCAGGGTCTTGATTCAACTCTTCTTTTTTTTTCTGAGTCATTGCTTGTTCCTTTTTTTCTTTTGTTTTCTCATGACAATCATCCTCAAAAAAAAAATAAAACATTTTTTCTGCTATATTTGTAAATCTCTCTTGTAAATAGTTTATAGACCTCTTTTATATAAAAGGAAGGGCTCTCCCCTTCCTTTTCCAAGAAAATTCATCCATGGGAGTGTGTGCTTATGTCCCCCCCATTATTGTGAAATTAGATCCTGATCCTTATGCTGGGTATATCTCTGATTTCCCCCTGATCCACTTTTTGACCCTGAGTCTTAGCCCCTCTGTGACCTGATCCTTATCACCAACCAATAGCCTTGCTGGTTGAAGAAAATTCTGTCTGTTGGAATTTTTGAGTGTGTTATACCACTCCTTGATCCCCTTCCCTGACCATACTGGTCCTGATCCCTGATCATCTTTCTGGAGCCAATCAAAATTGATTGAAGAGGTCTTATTAAGCTTAAGACCTGGAGTTTTATAACTTCCTTTTTTTTCTTTGGAGTTGCATTCTGCAAGCCTACTCTTGAGTCCCTTGAGAAGTGTTGAGGTTATCCTTGCTTCAAATCAGTTACTGTTGCTTTTAGAGCTTCTTAAACATTGTGCTTTGTCTTGTAAAGCCACCCTCAGTTATCTGGTACCCTTCAAGCGCTTTATTGGGGAGAGTTAGGCAGGTTCATTGAGAACCTGGAGGTTGGTTGTGTTTGAGTTGATCATTCCCAATCTTCTGCTGACGACCAGAGTTATTAGCTTGTGGGAGTTGTTTACATACAACAGCTTTTGTTCTTTGAACTCTAAGCAAACTTTAACTTCTTTTGTTCAAGTTTTCCCTGCATAATATTGTCTCAGATAGTGCTGTTCCATTGCTACCAAACTATTATCATCTTTATCCTGTACTCCTTGATTCCTCATTTACCAGGTTCTGGACCTTGATCTTGGTTACATCTAAATATTTTTTTAACACTCAGGAGGGCAGCCTAAACAGCACTTTTCCCCTCCACAGAACTGCCATGGCCTAGCACTGTTTGGAGTCTCAAATTTGGTCCCCCGGGCCGGGATCAAACCAGCAACCTTGGCATTTACAGGCCCAACTTGAAGAATCAACTCTGAAATCCAATCCAATTTTTTTTCTTTCTTTGTTTGTTCTTTTTTTTCAGATCTGATCCGTGGAGGCAACTTGGTCCAGAAGTAAGTCCTCCCAATTGTGCACCATCTGGGCAAGATCCTTGTTGTTTTTGTGAAACTCTACTCTTGCCACACTTGTGAGCCACCTTGGAACTCTCCTTGTTTGGATCTCTTAGGAACCCTTCAACATGTAATCTGCTGGATCCTCCTCATCTGTTTGGGCCAAGATGGTCAAAATCAAACCTCAGAACAAAAACTTAGGCTTCAATGGGACCAATTTCAAACAATTCCTGGACTCCTATGAGATGGCTGCTGAAGTGGATGGTGCCAGTGAACATGATATGGCTTATCATTTACAATTTTTTATCTCTTCTGACAAAGTTATGGAGGTTATTGAATCCTTTGATGGATTCAAAACTCATAACTGGAGGCTCCTGAAGGAGGCTATGTTGGCCTATTGGGGAAAAATAGATGTAGCCAGATTTACTTTGCAAGACTTGGATGCCCTGGTTTCTCAATGGATCTCCAATGGTGGTGTCTCTTCAGCTTCAGATTATCAGCATTTCAGAAAATCTTGGGATCCTATCCAATCTTACCTCATCAGAAACAATCACATTGACACTGTGGACAAAATTTGAGTCTGATTTTTCCAATCATTTTCACCAGGAGTCCAGGAAAGAATTAGGGATGAACAGGTCAAATCTGGATCCATGATCACTACTAGGGATAATTGATTCAAACTTCCTGCTTTTCTGGTTTTGAGGGGAGCAGTGGACAAGGTCATGAAAGGTCAAACTGCCCTAAATTTTGAATAGACCAGAATTGATGAACCAGTCCATGCTCCCTCTTTTCAAGCATCTAACAAAATCATGAATAAGATGGAAGCCAATTGCAGACCTAAAGCCAATCCTCAAACCCACTGGAAGACACCTACTATAGATGAGATCACTAAATTACTTCAGGCATTTGAGAATAAAATAGATCAGAAAATATCCTCTTTAGCCACTCCTAAACCTGCTAATTCTGTTCCTAAATCTACTCTAGTCTTTTATTATTGCCATAGGGAAGGCCATGGTACTGGTAGATGTCCTGAACTCCAGAAGGACAAGGAGGAGAAGTTAGTAGAGCAGAAGGGAAATAATTTCTTCCTTCCTAATGGTGCTTTGATCCCTTTTGATTCATCTTGTCCAATCCGTCATGTGGTGGCCTCATACCAACCACCAACTCCCACAAAGGCATCCTTGGTCTCTGTGGATTTTCAATCATCCTGTGGAACTCTGAAACCTTGGTATCCTCCAGCTATCACTTCTTCCAGCTTCTCTGGCACCTATCAATCTGATCCAGCTAGGAAACGCCATGAGGAACCAAAACCTCATAAGTCTCCTCCTGTTCCATCCTCAATCCTGCGAAAACCCGTTAAACATCAATCTTAACCTGAGCCTCCTTCCTCTGATGTGGAAGACATGGAAGTAGAAAGGGAACCACTTATGGAAAGGTTCAAGGACAACTGTGATCTTCCCCATCTTCAACCTGTCCAACCCTCAGATCCTCTTCCAGCCCCTATTTCACCTGATCTTCCTCCCTCCACCCAGCCCAAAGTTTGATTTGAGAGGGGCATCTCCAAGGACTACCCTAATTCTGTGGAAGGAGTATTAAAGAAAATTTCTGATCTTAAAATCCCTGATCTATCTGTGGCTGAAATCCTGTTGATCTCTCCATCTGTGGCTGAAGGGATGAAGAAATGGGTTTCTCGTTGACGTGTGGAGATTGGTCTGGACAAATTGAAAGTCTCCTCTGGTACTCTGATGGAGGATTCTGGTGGAACAGATCCCTCTTCAGATGCCAACCTTTATTCCTGTCCTCTTGGCTTTCTCCCATGTTATCTTGGTGATTCAATTAAAACGGTTTCTCTCCTTGTGGATTTGAGTTCTCAGCTCAACTTGATTTTGTACTCGATGGCCTTCGAGCTTAAACTTAGCCCAAGGGTCAGTTTCAATTATGCTGTGTATGGAATAGGGAACCAGTCCTGTGAGCTGGTTGGTATTGCTGAGGATATCCCTGTTTGAATTTGTCAAAATATTGTTGGCACCTGGCACTTCTGGATCACTCATCTGGATGGTCCCATGATCTTGGGAAGGCCTTTCTTAATGGACTTTGGTGCTACCCTGATGTTTTCTGATCAAGTTGGGGAGAGAATTCTCCTCCCTGATGCTGATGGAAGAAAGATTGAAGTTCCTCTTTGTTCTCTGGATTCTGGTCATTGGGAAAGAGACTTCCATGGTCATCCTCCCAAATATGTCCTGAAAGGAAAGCAGAAAGAAAACTCTCATTCCTCTCATCCTCATTTTTTAGCAGAATAGTTGGCCCTACTGATAGTTGTAGTTCTTCTCAGCCTCAGACTTCAACTCATGGACCAACTCCCACCTCAGAGGCATATCTTTCTTTTTCATCATCATTTCCTTCTCATCCAAATAAGATCAAAAATCAAACACATGAAAAATCCAAAAAATCCAAAAATATTTTTTCTCTGTCTGGATCTGTTGTATCTTATTTTACTTTTTCTTTTCAGCCTGATCAATCATCCTCTATTCCGGTTTCAAATCTATGCAATGAGTCTAAACTAGATCTTGATCTCAATTATTTTCTTGGTGGCTTTGGTATGAAGGAGCATGGTCTTAGGTGGAGGCAATTTGGGGTAGAAGTAAGTCCTCCCAATTTTTCACCACCAGGGGCTTCTACTACTGTCATTTTTGAAACTCTACCCTGTGCCACACATGTGAGCAATGTGTTATCTTTTGGATCCTCTTTTATGGAGAAGGCACCTTTCAAGGACGCAGCAGAAAATAAAACTTGGAAGATGTTGGAACATGGTCTTAGTTTTTGTAGTCAGGTCTTGCTGGTCAATGCTTGGAGGAAGCAAGGATTCCTCTCCTTTGCCACTAAGTAAAAACCAGTTGCAAAGAAGGTCCAGCCAGTCAACCAACCAATGCCTCTCAACCTCAATCCTCCCCTTATGCGTCCTCCTCTATCCCGCAATCCTTACTGTGGTCTATCCCAATCCCTCATTGGTCCATTCATTCCCTCTGGTCGGGTCACTGAAGAACGTCTGAAAGTGGTAAACTTTGGACCAGATGGATGGCTTCTTCCTGATGAGTTAAATTTGATCAAAAATATATTGTCTCTAAGGGAAAAAACTATTGCATTCTGTGAAGAAGAGAGAGGACTCTTGAAAGAATCCTATGGTCTCCCTTACATCATCCCTGTAGTTGAGCATGATCCTTGGCAAAAGAAGAAGATCCCTATTCCTGCTGCAAAGGTTGACAAATTCATCAAGTTGGTCCGCAAACAAGTCCGTACCTGTCTATACAAACAGTCAACCTCCAGTTCCTCTAGCCCAGTTTTCTGTGTCCTGAAAAGTAATGGTAAACTTAGAATAATTCGTGATCTCCAGCCTCTAAATAAGGTTAGTATTAAAGACTCTGGTCTCCCTCCTGCTACTGAAGAATTTGTCAAATTCTTCTATGGCAGAGCTTGCTATGGTCTAGGTGACATTATGGGTGGTTACAACGAACAATCTTTGCATCCTATTTCTTGGCCGCTCACTACTTTCAATACTCCCCTTGGTCAATTTCAACTGACTCGATTGCCTCAAGGTGCCACCAACTTGGTTGCAGTCTATCAGGCTCAAATGATGTGGATCCTCCAGGACAAAATCCCGGATCATGCGGGTATCTTTATTGATGATGGTGGGATGAAAGGTCCAGTTTCTGACTATGATAATGAGCTCTTACCTTGGCACTCAGGAATCCAAAAATTTATCTGGGAGTATGCTAGTATCTTGGAAAGAATTTTGTTTTGAATCAAGGAATCTGGCCTTACTGTCTCTGGATCAAAACTTGATGCCTGTGTCCCTGCCTTGGAAATTGTTGGTCATATAGTCTGCAAGGAAGGAAGAAGGATGGCACCCTCTAAATTCAACAAAATCATCTCCTGGCCTACTCCAATAAATCCAACGGAAGTTAGAGGTTTCCTAGGTGTTGTAACTTATGTCAGGATCTTCATTCCTTCTCTATCCAAAATCTTTATTCCCTTGCGTCTCTTAACCAGGAAGGATGCTGAATGGATTTGGACCCAAGCTTGCAAAAGATCATTCCAGATACTCAAAACTAATGTTTGGAAAGACATTGTTTTGAAAAAGATCACTTATGGACCTGGAGCTGGCAAGATCAAGCTGGCAGCTCTTCTTTTCTCTGATGTGGAATCCAGGTACTCCCAGCCAAAACTGGAACTTTGCAGTGTGGCCCAAATGTTGAAGAAGCTCCAGACTGTCCTTTGGGGTCAACAATTCAAGTTACAAGTTGATGCACAATCCATTATGGAAATGATCAATGCTTCCAGTCTTCCAAATGCTCCAATGACTTGTTGGGTGGCTTTTGTCCAGTTGTTCTCTTTTGATATTGTGCACAGGCCTGGAAAATCTTCACCATGCCTGATGGTTGATCTCGACGCCCTCTTGGAGATGAAGAATCAGATGTTGGAGTGGATTTTGACGAGGAGGAGCCTTTAACTTGCCCTGTCTTCACCTTTTCCTCCCAAGATTATTCTGGCTTCCATCAAGGGTTCTGGCTTAAAGTAGAGCAGTACCTTTCCACCCTCCAAAGGCCTCCTGATCTCTGTGCTAAAGATTTTTGATCACTCAAAAGGAAGTCCTACAATTTCTTTGTCCAAGGTACTAGGCTTACGAAAAGAGGCAATCCTTGTGCTCTAATTGTTTTCAATATCCCCTCTAAACAATATTCAATTGTTGAAAGTCTCCATGAAGGCCTTGGGCATGCTAAAGATTTTTGATCTCTCAAGAGGAAGTGCTCCAACTTCTTTTTTCAAGGCACCAGAATTATGAAAAGAGGGAATCCTTGTGCCCTTATTGTGGTCACTATCCCTTCTAAACAAGATTCAATCCTGGAAAGTTTCCATGAAGGCCTTGTTCATCGTGGGGAAAACAAAACTTATCAACAATTATCTGAACAATTTTGGTGGCCATCTCTGAAGAAATTGGTCTCTCAATGGTGCAAGAGTTGTGAAGTGTGCCAGAAACGTGATCTTAGGCACCCGGCCAAAATTTGTTACCCCACTGGAGAGTCTACTGTCTTTGGGAGGATTGCTATGGATGTGGTTCACATTAAGGCTGGTGGAGCTAAGTACCTCATTGTGGCTAGAGATGATTTTTCTGGATGGGTTGAAGCAAATTTTCTTAAGAACCTCAGATCTGAATCAGTAGCAGCTTTCCTTTATGAGACTTGGACAATGCGTTATGGCTTGGCACAATATTATTGGACTGATGGCGGCTCCAAGTTTGGTGGTAAAATGGCTGATATGATCCGATCACTTCCTGGTCAACATAGGGTGACCACTCCTTATTATCCTGAAGGCCAAGGCATGGTGGAAAGAGGCCATGCTCCTTTGAAGGCTTCTCTTGTCAAACTGGCTGGTGAAAGTGGCAAGAATTGTTGCAAATTCCTCCCCCTGGTCCTCTTCTCTGATTGAATTTCAACTAAAAAAACCACTGGCTACTCACCTTACAAAATCATTTTTGGTCAAAGGGCTGTCCTTCCTCTGGACCTGGAAATAGAATATTTCTTAGGTATTTCTTGGGAAAAGGTTTCTTCCACCACTGATCTATTAGTTTCCAGATCCAAGCAGCTGGAAAGGAGTGAAGATGTCCGTAGTGAAGCTTATCAGAAGATGATAGAGTATAGGGAAAATTAGTTCAGTATTGGTAAGACAAGCATTCAAAGCAAATCAGGGATCCCTTGAACCCTGGGGATCTAGTCTTAGCTTATAATTGTTCCTTGGAGACTCAGTGGGGAAAGCTTTTCTCTAACTGCTGGAATGGTCCTTACCAAGTGGTCCCTCAAGTTAGAGGTGGATAATATGTTTTGGAGGAACTGGATGGTACTCAGATGGCCAGAAGGTTCTCTGCTGATCAGGTCAACAAATTTCTTTCTTGTGGAGGCAACTTGTCCCAAAAGTAAGTCCTCCCAATTTTGCACCACCAGGGTCATCTGCTGCGTTTTGTTGTGAAACCCTACTTCATGCCACGCATGTGAGCACCTGAGACACCTTCTTCATTTTATCTTAGCCACTTCTAGGATTTTCCTTTGGATCAATCAACATATTCTTTTTCAATCACTCTCAAGATCAAAATGGCCATTCCTGGGTTTTAATCATCTTTCTTTCCTTTCTCTTTTTATGGCATCCAACTTGGGTGCAGACTAGGGACAGTCTGTAAGTTGGGGAGAGATGTGGTGCCCCATCCTGGACACCCTGGCCAGTGCAGAGACTTTAATTTTTTTATGATTTTCCCTTATCATCATTCAAAGGCATCAGCATTAAAAAAAAAAAAAAAAAAAAACCATCCATCCTCAAGCGCCCATAGCCAGTGACGACCACAACCCTCCTGACAGTACATAACCGCTTGCGACCCGCCAGCTATCTCTTGTTTAACACTTTGTACCCCAGATTGCAACAACTTTCGTAGCCTGCCTAGACAACTAGTACTTGTCTTGATCATAACAAGTCCGCTCCATTCGTCCGTTAGCAATGAGCTCTTCCACTAGCCAAATGAATATCCAAAGGGTTTTTTTCATGTTAGCGGCCTTGATATCAGCAACTCCATACCTGGTCCACGGTGTATCTATCTAGACAATGCCAGCAAGTAGCACCAGCAGCAAGCTTAGACCTGAGAAACAGGCTCTTAGTAATAGCAACCATGAGAGACTTGAGAGGAGGGCACCAGACTTGTTCTTACAATCATCCTTACAACCACTCTAAGTGCTTGGTGACACGGTCTAGGGCAGTTTTTTGGCTCAACACTTGCAACTGACAACCAAATCAAGCAGCAACTTCATTGGTTCTACAGAATTCTATACTCAGGATCTGTTGAAGTACATCTCCGATGGAGTTGTCCCGGGAGGTACCATCTATGGCTTTGCAGCTCACTTTGATACCATCTCCACAACTTCCCGTTATACATTTTTCAAATCTGTATCCAACAAGGCTCACGGCTCATCTTTGTCCTCAATGTCCAACAAATCCTCCCAATTGATTCACACTCCTCAGCCCCCCTTGAAACTTCCCGCGCTTCCAATGTCCCTTATTCTTGTCCTGGTAACAAGAGATAAATTCATCATGAGGAACATGAGCAGCATGATAGCCAACCAAAATCAGACAGCAAAAATGATGATATGCCTCCACTACCTCATCCAGTTGTCTTAAGCGCCCGTCTACCTCATTCTTTCCACCTCCAGCTCACCGGTCTCCCGCGCGGCTTGTCTGTTGCCTGCCTGGGTCTCAACTGTCTCCCGGGCCCATCAGCATGTCCGCGGGCCCCTCAATAGCTACTCTCCTTCCCGTGCCCACCATTGGCACGGGCCAGGGTCTTGATTCAACTCTTCTTTTTTTTTTCTGAGTGCTTGTTTGTTCCTTTTTTTATTTTGTTTTCTCATGACAATCATCCTCAAAAAAAAAATAATTTTTTCTGCTCTATTTGTAAATCTCTTTTAAATTGTCTATAGACCTCTTTTCTATAAAAGGAGGGGCTCTCCCCTTCCTTTTCCAAGAAAATTCATCCATGGGAGTGTGTGCTTATGTCCCCCCCATTATTGTGAAATTAGATCCTGATCCTTATGCTGGGTATATCTCTGATTTCCCCCTGATCCACTTTTTGACCCTGAGTCTTAGCCCCTCTGTGACCTGATCCTTATCACCAACCAATAGCCTTGCTGGTTGAAGAAAATTCTGTCTGTTGGAATTTTTGAGTGTGTTATACCACTCCTTGATCCCCTTCCCTGACCATACTGGTCCTGATCCCTGATCATCTTTCTGGAGCCAATCACAATTGATTGAAGAGGTCTTATTAAGCTTAAGACCTGGAGTTTTATAACTTCCTTTTTTTTCTTTGGAGTTGCATTCTGCAAGCCTACTCTTGAGTCCCTTGAGAAGTGTTGAGGTTATCCTTGCTTCAAATCAGTTACTGTTGCTTTTAGAGCTTCTTAAACATTGTGCTTTGTCTTGTAAAGCCACCCTCAGTTATCTGGTACCCTTCAAGCGCTTTATTGGGGAGAGTTAGGCAGGTTCATTGAGAACCTGGAGGTTTGTTGGGTTTGAGTTGATCACCCCCAATCTTCTGCTGACGACCAGAGTTATTAGCTTGTGGGCGTTGTTTACATACAACAGCTTTTGTTCTTTGAACTCTAAGCAAAATTTAAATTCTTTTGTTCAATTTTTCCCTGCATAATTGTGTCTCAGATAGTGCTGTTCCATTGCTACCAAAATATTATCATCTTTATCCTCTACTCCTTGATTCCTCATTTACCAGGTTCTGGACCTTGATCTTGATTACATCTAAATATTTTTGTAACACCCAGGAGGGCAGCCTAAACAGAACCTCTCCTCTCCACAGAACTGCCACGGCCTAGCACCGTCTGGAGTCTTACACCGCGGTTTGGTTTTGACTAGGAACTATGGTAACAGATGTGTGCAGATGGTGCGCTTCAATTTTGGGAAGTATAAGCCTGTTTTGCAGAAGGAGCCTCCCTGGAACATAGCAATGCCACAGGATCTGAATGGACCACTGCAAACAATCCTTTGGTTGCGGGGTCCTTGGGAATCTCTGCTGAAGGTTTCAGGATGGGTGACACAATTTGAGCAGAATAAAGAAAAGCAAGTTGCGGCCCTTAACTTTGGACCGCTGGGTTGGTTAAGCGCAGAGGAACGGGATTTGCTGATGTTTGTACTTTTCCTCCAGGAAAGAGTGCTTGCGTTTGGACCTGAAGAGCTGGTACTCTTAAAGAGCAAGATAGGAGACCCTTATGTGATTCTGATGGTTCTGCATGAGCCTTGGCAGATCAAGCCAATTCCAATTCCGCAGGCGGTTTGGGGGCCCTTCTTGCATATTATGCGCAAGCGTGTAGGGACAGGCCTTTACAAGAAATTGACATCAAGTTACTTTAGTCCAATATTTGCAGTGGGTAAGCAGGATGGGAAGTCATTATGGGTTGTTCATGATATTCAGCGGCTTAATTTGTTTAAAACCGGAGATGTGGGAAAACCTCTGTGTGTCAACAAGTTTTTGGAATCTATGGCGGGGTGCGCGTGTTACGGGTTGGTGGATGTGATGGGCGGATACAATCAGCCCAAACTTGATTGGAGTTTGCGGCCAATGACTGCCTTTGAAATTGTATTGGGGGGGATGCAAATAATGTGGCTGCCGCAAGGGGCAACTAACTTGGTTGCAGTTTAACAAGAAAAAATTACCTGGATTCTGAAGGAAAATGTTCTGGAGGGGGTGCAGATTTTCATTGAAAACGCGGGCATCAAAGGCACAAAGACAGATTACAGAGGGGAAACGCTTATCAAAGCTCTGGGGGTTTGTTGATTTGTCTGGGAATTTGGGAAAAAGCTGAAAAGGATCATGTTTTGGATTGAGGAAGCAGGGCTCATGGTGTTGGGAAAAAATATAGTGGTCTGCGTACCTGCGCTGGAGGTTCTAGGGCATGTGGTGGCTTCCAATGGAAGGCGGATTGCGGAAAAGAAGAAAAATAAAGTCCTTGAGTGGCCAACACCAAAGACTGTATCTCACATTCTCCAGTTCTTGGGATTGTGTAGCTATGTGCAAATGTTCATCAAGAGGTTTGCAGAGGTTGCTACACTTTTGCAGGCATTGGCGCATAAGGGCGCGGAATGGGCCTGGGGTTTGAAATGTGACAATGCTGTAGATACTCCAAGGGATAATGGGATTATTTAGCCAATAGCTTTCTGGCAGTCACTAGAAGGGGAATTTAGTTTACTACTACTCTTGAATAGATAGAGGTAAGCTAAGGTGGTTTTGAATTGACTTCCCTTCTGAACTAAAATAAGTCTGCACAATAATTTTTTAATTTGTGGCTTGTTTCTTTGAGACTTAAAATAGGTCTTTTACCAGACCTAGATTAATTATTAATAGAGATTTTTAGGAATTGCAAGAATATTCCCAGTTGGATTGGATTATTGGCAAGCTTCCACCAATTAATAATCAAGAATTTTTGACTTTTTCTGACTATTTTTCCAATTCCAATTAAAGGATTTAAGGGTTGACTAAAAGGTTTTTAACCAGTAGGAGGACCCAAAGATGGGTTTTCCCACAGGAAGCTTGGCGGGAAAAAAAGGCTTGGTTGGTTGTTCTGTTGTTCTCTTCCTCTTTTATGAATTTACTAATTAAAAATAAGGGGTTTTCCCTCTTAAAAAAATAGGTGCTCAATAACAGGCCTTTTCTCAAGAACCCTTCTTCAAAGACACCAGGATTTGGGTCAAATGGTCAATGATAATTTCGTGTCTGATCCTTTATTTCCTTTTCACTTGGTTCTGGTTCACTTATAACTGGGTACTAGGTAAGTAACTGGTCAGGCAGATGCCATAATTCTCCCGCTGATGCCATACTCTGGGGCTGATGCCATGCTCTGGGGTTGATGCCATGCTCTGGGGTTGATGCCATGCTAGACAACTTGGATAGGGCAAAAAAGGCCCCTTAAATATAAAAATAATTCCTCAGGGGATGCCCAGGGCTCCCCTGAGTGCGGTTCTGAGCCTCTCTCTGGACTGTTGAAGCATAGGAGGGTACAGTTACATGAGACAGATCATTCTGGTGATAAAATGTGTAAATCAGGCTGAGAGATAACTGTATTTTTAGTTCAATCTTTGAAAGTCAGGCTAAGATATGAGATAAGAGATACGAATGGTGTGATCTGGACGCTTCTGAGTGCTTATCTTGTATAAAAAATGATGCAGAAGTTGCCTGCAGCTTGATTTAATTTTGCTGGTTGGGAAAAGCATGAAAAATTTTTGGCAGCTGCAAGCCCTCTTTGGTAGCTTGAATGGTAAGACCTGAATGAGTTTGGTGGTGGAAAGTCATGTGCTGGGTGTTTCTTAGGACTCTTCTGAGCCCTTATAATGTATAAGATGTTTTAGGAACTACCTGCATGCTGTTTCAATGTAATTAGTTGTGGAGATATGAGATATGCTGTTTTAACACATGTCCCCTTGGGTAACTTGAGAGTGTGGCTTGCAGGTGTTGTATGGTTGATATGGTGGCAAACTGAGTATCAGAGTACTTTAGAGAACGCTTCAGAGCTCTTATCTGGTGGTGAAATTTCCAGAAAAGTCATGTGTACTGAGTTGTTATTGCTGGTTGGTGAGAATTGAGATATACTTGGCTGCATGAGCCCCTACTTCTGTTGGTGCATGTGTGTGTGTTGTATGGTTGGAATGATGGAAAACTGAGTATCAGAGTGCTTGAGAGGACGCTTCAGAGGGCTTATCTGGTGGTGAAAGTTCCAGAAAAGTCATTTGTAATGAGTTTTTATTTCTGGTTGGTGAGAATTAAGAGATACTTGGCTGCATGAGCCCCTACTTCTGTTGTCAGCTTGCTACTATATACAGAGCATGTTGAGATTTTGAGGCAGTGAATCACTGCTGAGATTTCAAACCTTTTCATTTCACATCTACAAAGTCTCACCTGGCTCTACAAAGTTTCACCTGACCCGGGGAGCTCTACTCATGTCACTCAACCCAGACACTCACCCCAGAACTGTCACACTCCCGGGTACTCGACACACGTCTCCAATCAGAATGAAGAAGATTGGAAATTCCCTGGACAGCAGGACCAGGATCACTCTTAAACCACATCACTCCTCTTGGACCACATCACCTGGAAGACTCAACTCTGGTCAAACAAAACCAAATCATCATAGACCACCCAATCTTCATTCAATCTACCTTTTTTGTCCTGTTACTTCTTTTTTGCCTTTCGTTCCTCTATAAAATTCTCATTTTGTCCTCAACTCCATCACTCCAAATCATTCACTGCCTGAAATCATGCCCGGTGAGATTCATCATGTCTAACTTCTTCATCTTTTCTCATTTGTCATCTGATCATCTCAAAACTTACCGTTGACACTGTCCTAGCGTGCTCATCTCAAATCTCACCCCAAACTCAAGAATCATTCATTTACTCAATCCTCATCTAGCCCTTTCCTGTCTCTGATAATGACTCTAGCAGTCTTAAGCTCCTGTTTGTTCTTCATCTCAATTATGATTACTTCAGTTGTTCTTCACAATCTCATCCTTTTCTTCTGATTTGTCCCTATCTCTCAGCTCTGAAATCAATACAAGTTAATCAAATCTCTTTACGGTTAAAAGCCGAAGCCATTACAAATTTGCTCGATGACTGAAGATCATTCTCAGAGAGGATCAAAACCGGGCTTCATGGATATCTTCAAACAAACAATGCTCAAGACTGCGCTCAAAACTATCCCTTTACTCGGAGACAATAACTACGGAATATGGCAAGACAAAATGGATGCAATACTTGATGTTCAAGGATGTACTATGGCTATGAACGATGAGAATTCCCCACTACATGCTTCTATCAATGACAAAATCAAACTCCTGATTATCTCAAAACTTGATTCAACTGCACACGAGAACATTGTCACCTCCGAAAACAGGAATTCTGCCAAACTTCTATGGAAGGCTATCATTCATAAATACGTGTCCTCGCAAGCTTCCAACCGTGCCCAAGTGTTTAATAGCTTTCTCTATCTCTCATTCAACTCCAAAAATATTGTCAACTTCATAACCAAGGTGAAGGTTTGCCTCAAGAAGATGGGCAAAGTTGGAATCAAATTTCCAGACAACATTGTGGCATACCTCATTCTCTTCAAGTTCCCGTCTTCTATGGATGATTTTGAAAGAAAGATAATGCATTCAGATAAGGAACTCTCAGTCAAATTTGTCCTTAATCACTAAATCAATTGAACAACAAATCTGTGGCCCAATCTTCCATTTCAAACTCTCGGTCAAAAGGTGATGTGGCGCTCTTCGGTGGAAACGTTTCATCTCACTCTCCGTTGTTCAAGGGGTCCGAACCAAAACGATGCGTTGAAGGTTACCATCATCCTAGTCAAGATAGGAATCACTCAGCGGGAGATTTTTGGCACCTCCATCCTGAGGTGGCCCCCGAATGGTGGAAGGAAAACCAGGCCAAGTGGAAAGCAAAGAAGACCGGATCAAAAACTAAACCCAAATCTCACTCCGCGCATTACCTTGCCCTGCTCAATCTGTGGGTTGAGCACGGAGATCCGAATCAACGTTTTCTACTTGATAGTGGAGCTTCAGTTCACATGCTGAATGACAGTTGCTACTTCATCGATATGAAACCCTACTCCGGTGATTCTATCAAGACCGGAAAGGAAGGAGCAAATTTGCCAATAAAAGCAAAGGGAACTGCCATTCTTCATTGGAACAATCTCACACTTGAAATTAGTGAAGCATTCTATGTGCCCAATGTTACCATTAACCTAATCAGCGCAGGGGCCTTGAATGGAAAGGGGTGTACAATTACTTCGAGTGGGACCAAATTTTCAGTTACGCATTCAGGGAATAAAGTGCTTACTGGACACATCAAGAATAATCTTTATACTCTTCCTACTCCGTCTTGAAACACTCTCTCCTCCTCAAAATCTGTTTTTTCTTTCATCTCTTCCTCACCGGAAGAAGCTTTGCTTGAAATTCATAGAAAGTACAGGCACGCTTCAATTTCGAGACTTACTTCCCTCATCCAACACATTCCTAGCAAAGTCGTACAAAGATTCCAGTGCGTCGACTGTGTCAGGAGTAAGATTACTAAAAAACCCTTCAAACTCACGTTGTGGTGCCCCATCCTGGACACCCTGGCTGCCTTAAGACCTCAATCCATAAACTGTTGCGCAAACGTACCACCCAGCCGAACAACTTATCCTCAGGCTCATCCAAACCATTATTTACCCGCGCGCGCGCGCCGCGCCGCGCGCGCTGCGCTTCCATTATCCGCGTCGCGCGCCGCGCCGCGCTCCTTTCATCCGCGCGCGTCGCGCGTCCTTTATCCGTGTTGCTTGTCATCTCCGCCGTTGTTATAGCACGTCCTCATCTTTGTTTGTTGCGTGTCTTTGTCTTTGTCGTTGCGCCTCCCAATCTCCTCATTGCTACCGTCGCGCGGCGTTCATCCATGATCTACTGAATCCATCCCGACCGCTCCCGCAAGCATTTGGCAGATCCTTGACCAACGCGAGTGACCACATGGTTGCCTTCCCTTTTCCGCTCTATTTGTAGAATCCGTTGTATATAGTCTAACAGGGCCTCATGCCCATATAAGGAGGGGCTCTCCCCTGCCTTTTGGCCAAGGAGGAGATCATCCTATCATCCTATCATCCTATCATCCTATCATCCTATCATCCTGGGATCCTAGCATTCCAGCATCCCCTCATTGGAGCATCAGTGAATCCCATCATTCTATCATCATAAACAATTTATCCGTGGGCATCCTTCCCCACTTATCTGAGCAAATTATCCGGGTATATCTATGATTGCCCCTTGATCCTTTGAGCCTCCATACTCAAACTCAGTCCTTTGTGACCTTGATCCTTATCACCAACCAATAGCCTTGCTGGTTGAAGAAGAATTCCTGTCTGCCTGAATTCTTGAGTGTGTTATACCACTCTGATCCCTTTTTCCGACCATACTGGTCTTGATCTCTCCTTGATCATCTTTCTGGAGCCAATCACGTTTGATTGAAGAGGTTTTATTAAGCTTAAAACCTGGAGTGTTATACCTCCCTTCTTCTTTGAGGTTGAATTTTGCCACGCTATTCTTGAGTTCCTTGAGAAGTGTTGGGATATTCTTGCTCAAATTTGTTAATGATTTGCTTCTAGAGCTTCATAAACAAATTACTTTTGTTTTTTTCAGCCTCCCACAGTTATCTGGTACCCTTCAAGCGCTTGATTGCGGAGAGTTGGGCAGGTTCATTGAGAACCTGGAGGTTGGTTGGGATTGAGTTGATCTTTCCTAATCAGCTGCTGACGACCAGAGTTATTAGCTTGTGGGCGTTGTTACTTACAACTGCCTTGTTCTATTGAACTCTGAACAAACCTTGACTTATTTGTTCAAGTCTTTCCCTGCACCATCTTGTCTCAGACAGTGTTGTTTCCATCGCTACCGACAACTCTTATCCTCTTCTCTTAGTTTGATTCCTCATCCATAAGGTTCTGGACCTTGATTCCGGTTACATTAAAATATTATTGTAACTCCTAGGAGGGCAGCCTAAACAGCACCTTTCCCCTCCACAGAACTGCCACGGCTTAGCACCGTTTTGATTCTTACATTTGGTCCCCCGGGCCGGGACCAAACAAGCAACCTTGGGATTTACAGTCCCAACTTGAAGAATCAACTCCAAAATCCTACCCAATTTCTCTTTCTTTTTCTGTTTGTTCTTTTTTTTCGATCCGTGGAGGCAGCTTGGTCTAGAAGTAAGTCCTCCCAGTTTGTGCACCGCTCGGGCAAGATACTTGTCGTTTTTTGGCGAAACCCTACTCTTGCCACACTCGTGAGCCACTTTGGAAATCTGCTCTTTGGATCCCCTAGGAACTCTGTTATTCGATATGGCATCTCCCGCTACTCCAACCGCCTCTGTTTGACCTAAGATGGTAAAGATCAAACCCCAGAACAAGAACTTAGGCTTCAATGGTACAAATGTTGAGCGATTCTTGGACTCCTACGAAATGGCTGCTGAAGTGGATGGAGCTAGTGAATTCGATATGGCTTATCAGTTGCAATTCTTTATCTCCTCAAATGAAGTTATGGAGGTAATCAAGTCTTTCGAGGGATTTGAATCCCACAACTTGACGCTTCTCAGGCAGGCTATGTTGGCATACTGGGGTAAAATAGATGTGGCTAGGTTTACTCTGCAAGATTTGGATGCTCTGGTTTCTCAGTGGATCTCCAATGGTGGTATTTCTTCAGCCTCTGACTATCAGATTTTTAGGAAGTCTTGGGATCCCATTCAAAACTATCTTGTCCGAAACGATCACATTGACACAGTGGACGAAATTCAAGCAAAGTTCTTCCAATCTTTTTTGTCTGCTGTGCAGGAAAGGATTAAAGAAGAACTGGTCAAATCTGGATCCATGATTACTACCAGGGATAATCGATTCAAGCTCCCTGTTTTTCTTACCCTTAGGAGTACTGTGGATAAAGTCATGAAAGGTCAAACTGCTCTTACCTTTGAAAAGCCTAGAACTACTGAACCAGTCCATGCTCCTTCTTTTAAAGAGTCAAATGATATTATGATTAAAATGGAGGCAGATCGTAGGCCTAAAGCAGATCCTAATTCCAATCGAGAACCTACTACTATAGATGAAATCACCAAGTTACTTAGAGCCTTTGAGAACAAAATAGATCAAAAGATTTCTTCGCTAGCTACTCCTAAAACTCCTTCTTCTGTCCCCAAATCAACTCTGGTCTGTTACTACTGTCATAGGGAAGGCCATGGAACCGGACAATGTCAAGAACTTCAGAAGGACTTAAAGGAAAAGTTTGTAGAGCAGAAGGGAAACAATTACTTCCTCCCTAATGGTGCCCTAATCCCTTTTGACTTGTCTTGTCCTATCCGACATGTGGTGGCCTCTTACCAGCCATCACCTCCTGTGAAAGCATCTCTTGCTTCCTTTGAATTTCAATCATCCTGTGGTACCCTCCAACCTTGGTATCCTCCAGCTATTTCTTCCTCTAGTCTTGCTGGGACTACTTATCAATCTGATCCAGCCAGGAAACAACATGAGGAACCTAAACCTCATAAGGCTCCTTCCTTGCCAACTTCAATCCTTCAAAAACCTGTTAAACGTCGATCAACACTTGAGCCTCCTTCCTCTGATGTAGAAGACATGGAGGTGGAAAAGGAAACACTCATGGAAAGGTTCCCAGATCACCCTGATCCTTCTCCCTCACCTCAACGTTCTAATCCTATCTTAGATTCTGCGTCACCTGAACTTCCTCCCCCCACCCAGCCCAAAGTTTGATTTGAAAGAGGCATCTCCAAGGATCACCCCAATGCTGTGGAGGGAGTATTAAAGAAAATTTCTGATCTCAAAATTCCTGATCTATCTGTGGCTGAACTCCTATTGATCTCTCCATCTGTTGCTGAAGGAATGAAGAAATGGGTCTCTCGTTGACGTGTGGAAATTGGCCCTGAAGAACTCAAAGTCTCCTCTGGCACTTTAATGGAGGACTCTGGTGGAACCAGTCCTTCTATAGAATCCAATCTTTATTCCTGTCCCCTTGGCTTTCTTCCCTGTTATCTTGGTGACTCAGCTAAAACTGTTTCTCCTCTTGTGGATTCTGGATCTCAGCTTAACTTAATCTCGGATGCTATGGCCTGCAAGCTCAAACTTAGTCCTAGGGTCAGCTTCAACTCTGCAGTGTATGGGATAGGAAATCAAGCTTGTGAACTGGTTGGTATTGCTGAAGATGTACCGGTCAGGATTGGTCGAAATATTGTTGGAACCTGCCATTTTTGGATTACTCGTTTGGACAGTCCTATGATCTTGGGACGACCCTTCTTAATGGACTTTGGTGCAACCCTGATGTTTTCTGATCAAGTTGGGGAGAGAATTCTTCTCCCTGATGCTGATGGCAGAAAAATTGAAGTTCCTCTTTGCTCTTTGGATTCTGGTCGTTGGGAAAGAGATTTTCCTGGTCATTCTCCCAAATCATCTTTTAAGTGGAAGCAGAAGGATAACTCTAGTTCCTCTCATTTTTTAGGGGAATAGTTGATCCTACCAATGATTGTAGTTCTTTTCAGCCTCAGACTGCAACTCAAGGGTCAACTCCCATCCCTCAGGCTTATTTTTCATTCCTTTCATCATTCTCTTCTGAGCTCAAGAATATTAAAAAACAAAAACATATCAAAATAGAAAAATCCAAAAATATTTCTCCTCCATCTCCTTCTCTCTCTGGATCTGTTGTGTCTCCTTTTCCTTCTACTTTTAAGTCTGATCAATCTTCTCTCAGTTCCGGTTTGAATCTCCGCAATGAGTCTAAACTAGATCCAAATTGCAATTCCGTTTTTGGTGATTTTGGTATGAAGGAATATGGGCTGCAGTGGAGGCAATTTGGGGTACAAGTAATTCCTCCCAATTGTGCACTGCCAGGGCAATCTTTTACCGTCATTTTCGAAACCCTACCTTGTGCCACACATGTGAGCAACGTATTATCTCCTGGTTCTCCTTTTATGGAAAAGGCACCCTTCAAGGATATTGCAGAACATCGGACTTGGAAGATGTTGGAACTTGGACTCAGCTTTTGTAATCAAGTCTCTCTGGTCAACTCTTGGAGGAAACAAGAACTTCTCTCTTTTGCCACTAAGTATAAACCAGTTGCTAAAAAGATCCAACCAGTCAACCAGCCTATGCCTCTCAACCTCAATCCTCCCCTTATGCGTCCTCCTCTATCTCGCGATCCTTACTGCGGTCTTCCTCAATCTCTTACTGGTCCCTTTGTGCCTAATGGACGGGTCACTGAAGAACTTCTGAAGGTGGTCAACTTTGGTCCAGATGGATGGCTTCTTCCTGATGAGTTAAATTTAATCAAAAATGTCTTATCTCTAAGAGAAAAATCTATTGCTTTCTGTGAAGAAGAGAGAGGTCTCTTGCGGGAATCCTATGGCCTCCCTTATATCATCCCTGTAGTTGAACATGATCCTTGGCAAAAGAAAAAGATCCCTATCCCTGCTGCTAAAGTCAACGAATTCATCAAGTTGGTCCGGGAACAAGTTCAAACTGGCCTGTATGAACAGTCAACTTCTAGTTACTCCAGCCCCGTCTTCTGTGTCCTCAAGAGTAATGGTAAACTTAGAATAGTTCATGATCTTCAACCTCTTAATAAAGTTACTATTAAAGACTCTGGTATCCCTCCTGCTACTGAAGAATTTGTTGAATCCTTTGCGGGAAGAGCTTGCTATGGTCTAGGGGATATTATGGGTGGCTATGACGAACGATCCTTACATCCTATTTCTCGTCCTCTCACTAGTTTTGACACTCCTCTTGGTTGATTTCAACTTACTCGATTGCCTCAAGGAGCCACCAACTTGGTTGCAGTCTATCAGGCTCAGATGATGTGGATCCTCCAGGATGAAATCCCTGATCATGCTGGTATCTTTATTGATGATGGCGGAATTAAAGGTCCAGTATCTGACTATGATAATGAGCTCTTACCTTGGTATTCAGGAATTCGTCGTTTTATCTGGGAATATGCTACTACCTTGGAGAGGATTCTGTTTCGAATCAAGGAATCTGGCCTTACTGTCTCTGGATCCAAACTGGCGGCTTGTGTCCCTGCTCTGGAAATTGTTGGTCATGTGGTCTGCAAGGAAGGAAGAAGGATGGCACCAGCCAAAGTCAACAAGATCATCTCTTGGCCTACCCCAATCAATCCAACTGAAGTTAGGGGCTTTCTAGGTGTTGTCACTTATGTTAGAATCTTTATCCCATCTTTATCCAAAATCTGTGCACCCTTGCGTCGTCTAACCAGAAAAGATGCTGAATGGATTTGGACCCAAGATTGTGAATGTGCTTTCCAGCTCTTCAAAAGGATAGTTGGTGAAGACATAGTTTTGAAAAAGATCTCTTATGGACCTGGAGCTGGCAAGATCAAGCTGGCTGTTGATTCTAGTTATCAATCTGTTCGGGCCGTCCTTACTCAGGAAGATGAAAATGGTTGGGACCGTCCTGCTCTTTATGAATCTTTGTTGTTTTCAGATGTAGAATCTAGATACTCCAAGCCCAAACTGGAACTCTGTGGTGTGGCTCGAATGATGAAGAAACTTCAAACCGTTCTCTGGGGCCAAAATTTCGAATTGCAAGTTGATGCTTGATCCATCATTGAAATGATCAACGCTCCCAGTCTTCCCAATGCTCCTATGAATTGTTGGGTGGCCTTTATCCAGCTTTTCTCTTTTGATATTGTTCACAGGCCTGGAAAATCTTTCACCATGCCTGACGGTTTATCTTGACGACCTCTTGGGGACAACAAATCTGATGTTGGAACCAATTTCAATGAAGAGGAACCTTTAATTCAACCTATTTTCTCTTTTTCTTCACAAAATTATTCTGGCTTTCAACAAGGCTTCTGGTTTAAATTAGAGCAGTACCTTTCAACACTTCAAAAACCTCCTGATCTCTCTGCTAAGGAATTTTGATCTCTTAAACAAAAGTCTTCTAATTTTTTTGTTCAAGGCTCTAGACTCATGAAGAGGGGCAATCCTTGTGCTCTTATTGTTGTTACTATTCCCTCTAAACAAGATTCTATCCTTGAAAGTCTCCATGAAGGCCTTGGTCATTGTGGGGAAACTGAAACTTATCGATGATTATCCGAACAATTCTGGTGGCCATCTTTGAAGAAATCCATCTCCCAATGGTGCAAGAGTTGTGAAGTTTGCCAAAAACGTGATCTTAGGCGCCCAGCCAAAATTTGTTATCCTACTGGGGAGTCCACTGTCTTTGGAAGGATTGCTATGGATGTGGTTCATATTAAGGCAGGTGGTGCTAAGTACCTCATTGTGGCTAGGGATGATTTTTCCGGATGGGTTGAAGCAAAATTTCTTAAGAACCTTAGCTCTGAATCAGTGGCAGCTTTCCTCTATGAGACCTGGACGATGCATTATGGCCTGGCTCAATCTTACTCTACTGATGGTGGCTCTGAATTTGGGGGCAAGCTTGCTGAAATGATCCGATCCCTTCCTGGACAACATAGAGTTACTACTCCTTATTATCCTGAAGGCCAAGGCATGGTGGAACGAGGCCATGCCCCTTTGAAGGCTGCACTTGTTAAACTGGCTGGTGAAAGTGGCAAGAATTGTCGCAAATTCCTTCCTCTTGTTCTCTTTTCTGATTGAATCTCAACCAAAAGGACTACTGGCTACTCACCTTATGAAATCATCTTTGGTCAAAGAGCATTCCTTCCTTTGGATCTGGAAATGGAATCTTTCTTGGGTATCTCTTGGGAAGAGGTGTCCTCAACCACTGATCTGTTAGTTGCTAGATCCAAGCAACTGGAGCGAAGTGAAGACGTTCATGATGAAGCTTATCAAACAATGATGGAGGCCAGAGCAAAATCCGTCCAGTATTGGGAGGACAAGCACTCTAATTGAATCAGGGAGCCCTTGAACCCTGGTGACCTAGTTTTAGCTTATAATTGATCTTTGGAAACCCAGTGGGGCAAGCTTTTCTCTAATCGTTGGAATGGCCCTTATTGAGTGGTTCATCAAGTTAGAGGTGGATCTTATGTTTTGGAGGAGCTGGATGGTACTTGGTTGGCCAGAAGGTTCTCTGCTGATCAAGTCAAGAAGTTCCATTGTCGTGGGGGCAACTTATCTCAGAAGTAAGTCCTCCCAATTGTGCACCACCAGGGTCATTTGCTGCGTTTTTGTTGTAAAACTCTACTGTATGCCACATATGTGAGCACCTGGGACGCCCTCCTTGTTCTATTCCTGCCGCTTCTAGGGTTCATTTGGAAGAATCAAGATATTTTGCTCAACTCTTCAACCACTCTCAAGATCAAAATGGCCATTCTTTGGTTTCAATCATCTGTCTTTCCTTTCTTTTCTTTCTATGGCATCAAACTTGGGAGCAGACTAGGGACAGTCTGTAAGTTGGGGAGAGATGTAGTGCCCCATCCTGGACACCCTGGCTGCCTTAAGACCTCAATCCATAAACTGTTGCGCATACGTACCGCCTGGCCGAAAAACTTATCCTCAGGCTCATCCAAACCATTATTTACCCGCGCGCGCGCGCTGCGCTTCCATTATCCGCGTCGCGCGCCTCGTCGCGCGCCGCGCTCCTTTCATCCACGCGCGTCGCGCGTCCTTTATCCGTGTTGCTTGTCATCTCCGCCGTTGTTATAGCACGTCCTCATCTTTGTTTGTTGCGTGTCTTTGTCTTTGTCATTGCGCCTCCCAATCTCCTCATTGCTACCGTCGCGCGGCGTTCATCCATGATCTACTGAATCCATCCCGACCGCTCCCGCAAGCATTTGGCAGATCCTTGACCAACGCGAGTGACCACATGGTTGCCTTCCCTTTTCCGCTCTATTTGTAGAATCTGTTGTATATAGTCTAACAGGGCCTCATGCCCATATAAGGAGGGGCTCTCCCCTGCCTTTTGGCCGAGGAGGAGATCATCCTATCATCCTATCATCCTATCATCCTATCATCCTATCATCCTGGGATCCTAGCATTCCAGCATCCCCTCATTGGAGCATCAGTGAATCCCATCATTCTATCATCATAAACAATTTATCCGTGGGCATCCTTCCCCACTTATCTGAGCAAATTATCCGGGTATATCTATGATTGCCCCTTGATCCTTTGAGCCTCCATACTCAAACTCAGTCCTTTGTGACCTTGATCCTTATCACCAACCAATAGCCTTGCTGGTTGAAGAAGAATTCCTGTCTGCCTGAATTCTTGAGTGTGTTATACCACTCTGATCCCTTTTTCCGACCATACTGGTCTTGATCTCTCCTTGATCATCTTTCTGGAGCCAATCACGTTTGATTGAAGAGGTTTTATTAAGCTTAAAACCTGGAGTGTTATACCTCCCTTCTTCTTTGAGGTTGAATTTTGCCACGCTATTCTTGAGTTCCTTGAGAAGTGTTGGGATATTCTTGCTCAAATTTGTTAATGATTTGCTTCTAGAGCTTCATAAACAAATTAATTTTGTTTTGTTCAGCCTCCCACAGTTATCTGGTACCCTTCAAGCGCTTGATTGCGGAGAGTTGGGCAGGTTCATTGAGAACCTGGAGGTTGGTTGGGATTGAGTTGATCTTTCCTAATCAGCTGCTGACAACCAGAGTTATTAGCTTGTGGGCGTTGTTACTTACAACTGCCTTGTTTTATTGAACTCTGAACAAACCTTGACTTATTTGTTCAAGTCTTTCCCTGCACCATCTTGTCTCAGATAGTGTTTTTTCCATTGCTACCGACAACTCTTATTCTCTTCTCTTAGTTTGATTCCTCATCCATAAGGTTCTGGACCTTGATTCCGGTTACATTAAAATATTATTGTAAATCCTAGGAGGGCAGCCTGAACAGCACCTTTCCCCTCCACAGAACTGCCACGGCTTAGCACCGTTTGGAGTCTTACAACGTCTGCAAGATCAACAAAAATCTTTGATTGAATTCATTTAGATTTAATGGGTCCTATTTGACCAATCTCCAAGTCTGGTCATTGATTCATTCTATCATTGGTCGACAACGCTAGTGGATATCTTGCAGCCTTCCCTCTTACTTCAAAGGATGAAACTCCCGAAATAATTATCAACCTGCTCAAAAAGGAACGTCTTTGCCGCGGAGTTTACCCTTCAGAGGGACTGAGTTTGTCAATCAGAAGCTTTTGTCTTTTCTAGAAAATAATCATATAACTCACATTATTTCTGAACCTTACCATCCTGAACACAACGGAAGTGCCAAACAAGCAAATTGAACCATCATTGAATCAGCTTGAGCCACTTTCAAGGATGGTTGTCTTCCGTCCTCCGTATGGCATGAGGTCATTAAGGGTTTCTGCCTCATGCTCAACCACATCCCTCTAAAAGGGGAAACAATGACGCCATGGGAAAAGATTCACGGTCAATCTCTTCCCAGTTCTTTTCTCAAGCCCATCGGAAACCCCTGTATCTTTTTAATCAACAAAAGAAGGAAAGGCTCTAAATTCAACGTCAAAGGTGAAGAAGGGACCCTAGTAGGCTTCAATCAGCTTCTTCACTCTTACCAAATTTTAACTAAAAGTGGTTCTATTGTTTTGTCCAAGCATGTCAGATTTCTATACATGCCACCGCACAAAATGAATGCCAACTTCAACATTGAATCCGAATCAAATGAAAACCATCCCACTCTTACATCAGATCTTTCAACCGAGGATCGTGCCAATTGCCGAGTCCCATGGACAGGTTATCAAGATAATTCATTGGACTCTCTCAGCTTGGCTGAGGAGGCTGACTCAGTTGAAGGATCATCAGATGAATCTGATCTGTTTCCAGACCCATCTCCATCATTTGGCAAGGAAAATTTGATGACGTCTCAAAATGTCAGTCAAGGGAGTCATCAAATCAATCAACAACCTCAACAACCTGTCGCACCCACGGGGCGTATTCTACAAGATCAATCACAAATCAGACCACCCCAACAATACGGTTTCTTCCACTTCTATGAACCAACAACCTATGAAGATGCCTTACGCTGTGTTGAAAGATTGGAATGGATCAATGCGGTGGATATTGAACTCACATCTATTGAGGATCTCAACGTGTGGGAGGAATACAATGGTCCTGATCCAAAGAAGGCACTCAAGACGAATTGGATTTTCAAAATCAAACTCGACTGCCACGGAGATCCCGTTAGATACAAAGCTAGACTATGCGCCCAGGGCTTTAATCAAATTGAGGGCCTGGAATATTTTGAAAAGTTTGCTCCAACTGGTAAACCCTCAACGTTGAGGCTTCTTCTCCTTTCCGCACTTAACTCAAAACAGAAGATTTGGCAATTCGACGTCAAGAGTGCCTTCCTCCATTTGCCAATTGATGAAGAGAATATCATTCAAACTCCCAAAGGATCAAAAAGGAAATGCGCATTCCTCAAGCTCCGAAAGTCTCTTTATGGCCTCAAACAGGCGCTGAAAAACTGGTACAAAACACTTACCGCATGGTTCAGAGAGGTTGGCTTTGAGGAATTGTCCTGTGATCCTTGTCTTTACCTGTTGAAGGATGGGAAATCTCAAATCTTCTTTCATGTAGATGACCTTGTCCTAGTGGGCGATGGAGATGACTTCAAAAATAAATTTCTCAGTTGCTTTGCAGGTTCTACTGCGAAAGATCCAGATACCATTCTTGGAATGCAAATTGAGGTAAATTGCGATGAGATTCTTCTTAGTCAACCAAAACAAATTGAGAGGGGTCTTAAAGAACTCAGGCTTGAAGAAGCCAAATTTAGCAAGTCTCCACTCAGTCCAAATGTCCAACTCACTCCGGCTTCGGACGATGAATTCAAACAATTCAAAACTTTGAATGTCAATTATTGGTCGGCAATTGGTCTACTTAACCACATTGCATGCTACTCAAGGCCTGACGTAAGTTACGCCGTTTCCAGTCTGTCTAAGTTCAATTTCAAACCTGGAATGTCTCACTGGAACAAACTAAAGAAGACGTGGAAGTACCTAAAAGGAACTTCCAACATCAAACTTCAATTGAGGGTTGGAGAAACCAACTCTTTGATCTCTGCTTTCTCAGATGCATCATGGGCTGATGACCCTGACACCAGACAATCACAGACAGGGTATTTATGTGCCGTCTACGGATGCGTGGTATTGTGGAATAGTTGCAAGCAGAAAAACATTACTTATAGCTCCACCAATGCTGAAATTAACGCCTTTGTCAACGCCTTTCAAGAATCAACCTGGATTCAAGCTCTAACTTGCGAGATCTTCTCAACTCAAATTTCTCCCATCTCCATTCACACGGAAAACAGCGGATTGATGGATAAACTCAAAAGATTTGGTTCTAACTTGAAGAATTGTCACCTAGATCTGAAAAAAAAAGGAATGCGGGAGGAGTTGAATTCTGGAAAAATCACAATATCACTAGTCAAGTCTGAAGAAATGCCAGCAGACGCTCTCACCAAAAGTGCAGATCTAGCTAGCCTTAGAAGCCTCCAACTTTCCTTTTCATCTTTAAAGCCTTCATAATTTTCTTTGTCGTTTCATTTTCTTGTTGTGTTTTCTTTTTGTGTTCTGTTTCTTTTTATTTTTTTTTCATGTTTTTATAAATACTCTCAGGGAGCCTGCTCATGCCTCACCTCACCGAGCATGGGGCATGTTGAGATTTCAAGGCAGTGAATCACTGCTGAGATTTCACACCTTTTCATTTCACATCTACAAAGTCTCACCTGGCTCTACAAAGTTTCACCTGACCCAGGGAGCTCTACTCATGTCACTCAACCCAGACACTCACCCCAGAACTGTCACACTCCCGGGTACTTGACACACGTCTCAAATCAGAATGAAGAAGATTGGAAATTCCCTGGACAGCAGGACCAGGATCACTCTTGAACCACATCACTCCTCTTGGACCACATCACCTGGAAGACTCAACTCTGGTCAAACAAAACCAAATCATCATAGACAACCCAATCTTCATTCAATCTACCTTTTTTGTCCTGTTACTTCTTTTGCTCCTTTTGTTCCTCTATAAAATTCTCATTTTGTCCTCAACTCTATCACTCCAAATCATTCACTGCCTGAAACCATTCCTGGTGAGATTCATCATATCTAACTTCTTTGTCTTTTCTCATTTGTCATCTGATCATCTCAAAACTTACCGTCGACACTGTCCTAGCATGCTCATCTCGAATCTCACCCCAAACTCAAGAATCATTCATTTACTCAATCCTCATCTAGCCCGTTCCTGTCTCTGATAATGACTCTAGCAGTCTTAAGCTCCTTTTTGTTCTTCATCTCAATTATGATTACTTCTGTTGTTCTTCACAATCTCATCCTTTTCTTCTGATTTGTCTCTATCTCTCAGCTCTGAAATCAATACAAGTTAATGAAGTCTCTTTAGAGCAAAACTGTCAAATAGAAACACAAAAATGAAAGATAAGAATACCTCAATTAACAAAGCCAGGAGTGAGAAATCCATAAATATTATTACAGTAATGGATTCCTCACCCAAAATTAGGTAGGGTCACTCCTGACCCCACCCTTGAAGTCCAAGTCCTTATATTTTTAAAATAATCAAAAGGAAAAGTACTAAAAATTCAACACCTGTATGGCACTTTTTTGCCATTCTAACATTTCACACATATTGTCACGTATAGGGTTTACACCTAAAATTCACTCAGAATTGAGGTGTTGTGTATATTTTAGGAGTTACATGCGGAAATGTGTTATGTCACAATTCCCGCACGCAGCCCTGCATCATTACATAACCCTACGTACTAGCAGCAGCAAGATCCCGCGTACTAGGGACCCGCGCGCAGCTGATTCTGCCACGCAAGCAGAAGATCCTACCCCGCGCGCATCTGTACCACTGATCCCCGCGCCTGGATCAGTTGTGACTAATCTGACAACCAGGTACCGCTCAGAAGAGCTACAACCTAGTTAGGGTTGCCTAGTATATGTAAAAAACAAACATATGCATTACTAATTATCTAAAAAGATTAAAACTTAAATAAAATTAATGAAAATTAAGTTTTAAACGTTTTTTATAATAAATCAAAGATCAACGACTACCACGTAAACCATGGATCTTGATCTTTGAAGACCACAAAACACTACAAGAAGTGTTCATAAAAATTATTAAAAATTATCTAAATGATCAGCAGATTACGGAAAACTAGTAATCATCCAAATCTGCAAGCTTTAGAGCAATATCAATAATACAAATGAAGGATGAATACAGAATGATCCAATTTAGGCCATAACAAATTAACAGATCCTGTGGCTAAAATAGTACAGAAATCCAGCAGATCTAAGGACAGCGGATTGAAAGCACCAATTAGACGTGCTAATCTTGCCCTGACTGGCTTGCCAGCCTCAGCCCACGAGCATAACCCTCTCTATGTGCCCTGAGAAAGACCAAAATCACCCCAAAAAGGTATTCATACAGACCTCTTTGGATCTAATCAGTTAATCATTTTACCAGGAATTATTTATTATCAATCAGACACTGTTTAATTGTTAATCAAGTGCTTATATGAAGATAAGCAAGTGATTTATGAATTAGTATGCAGTAGTATCATTTTACCTTTATAACCAATCAACCATTAAAGTTTAGTCAAGCAATCTACCCCATCTGCTCTGAAACCCTTCCAATTATTCCAGGATTTTCGTGGTAAAGTGCTCAGAGTGAGTGTTACCCTTCCTTTCTAGGCCGCTTGTGCTGTTAAGCCGGGCCATAAGTGGAATAAGTCCTTTCTGAGGCACCGATATTTATTCCAAGGTTCTTAAAAACTGCCTAAGGAGGCCCCTTGAAGAGAGGTTGCTAGTCTGTAATGATCCCCAGTAGTATAATACTGTGGCCCCTCTTTTATATTATATTTAAAACCATTTACTACCAAACCAATCAAACCTTGCAAAGGCTCTTATTTGAGCTTCTAAGAGTTTATTATTGGAATAATAATTATTATTATCATTCCAGCACTTTTATCACCCTCTGTAGCTAAAGGACTGCAAGGTTCCTGGTATCAGAGAGCTGACATCTGTTGGTGCATGTGTCTGTGCTGTATGGTTGGAATGGTGGCAAACTGAGTATCAGAGTGCTTGAGAGGACGCTTCAGAGGGCCTATCTGGTGGTGAAAGTTCCAGAAAAGTCATGTGTACTGAGTTGTTATTGCTTGTTGGTGAGAATTAAGAGATACTTGGCTGCATGAGCCCCTACTTCTGTTGGTGCATGTGTGTGTGTTGTATGATTGGAATGGTGGCAAACTGAGAATCAGAGTTCTTGAGAGGACGCTTCAGAGGGCTTATCTGGTGGTGAAACTTTCAGAAAAGTCATGTGTACTTGCTTTCATAGTACCGGTTGTAGTGTAACATTGGTACTGATATGGTCAAAGTCCTGCTGGTATGGGGTATGTTTTTTTGTTGTGTGGTTATTTTGAGCATAATATTTTGATTATATATTAAATTAAGAGTTTTCATTAATCCATGTGACATAATCCAGTCTGTTCCAGGTGTTGGGTTATTTTTGTGACAGGTGGTGATATGGTTGAAGGGGTTTATCTGGTGATTCATCTGGATTTTCAGGTTGGTTTGAGTTTACAGTATAGTTTCTGAGGGGTTTGGAATTTTTCTTGACTTTAATTTGATATAAGAATAATAATTAATAAGAAAAAATGAGTCTGATGGCTATAGGACAGGTTTGGTTTACCACAATGCCTTTGGCAAACTCAAAGAGATTGTTGGACGCAATATCATTCTGCAAGACTTGGGGTTACAAAACCAGGGGCATTAAGTTGGCCATGGATTCAAGAAAGCTTGGCGCAGGGGAAGTGCTGGCACAGGAGGATGAGGGGAAAGATTGACTGGTTCTTTAAAAGTCCGTTATGTTTAGGACAACGGAGAGCCAGTATTTGCAGCCAAAGCTGGAGCTTTGCAGGGTCACTAAGATTGTGTGGAGGTTCCAGCATTTGCTATGGGGGATTCACTTCATTCTACTGGTGGATGAAAAGGCGCTGGCACAGATTATCAATTTTCCCACCCTGCCAAATGCGCCTATGACCAGGTGGGTTGCGTTCCTTCAGTTGTTTTTGTTCATGGTGGTACATGTTCCAGGGAAGGCTTTTACAATGCCCAACGCGCTGTCTTGGTACCGGCGCAATGATCCATAAAAAGGGGAGGAACCAATGGATGTGGAGGCTCCAACAGTTAAGGTAGGAGTGGTGGAAGTGGGTGTTGGACTTCCCCTCCAGCAGTCCGGGAGGTACGCGGTCCTCAGTTTGTATTTTCAGGATCTTTGGTTTCCGGATGATAAGCCAGCCAAGATTGTTAGATGGATTTGGTGGAGAGTGGGAAATTTCTACCTGCAGGAAGGACAGCTGTGGCGGCAGAGCGCACCAGTACCGCTTGTGGTCAGCACTTTGTGAGACTCCTGATGGGATAATGGTTAATTTAGCAAATATCTTGCTGTCATTCTTTGAAGGGGAATTCAGTATTACTTCTACTCCTTTAGATTATGAGTAAACTGAGGTGGTTTTAAATTGCCTGCCCTTCTAAACTATAGTAAGTCTTGCAATATTTTTTTATGGGTGGCTTTTTTGTTTTTAGACTTAATATAGGTCTCAGATCAACCTATGATTAATTATTAGCTGTGGGTTGGTAGGATTGCTTTTGAAGAGTGGACAAGATTTGTTAGGGTTATTGGTCACTGATTGATCAGATATATGTGACCTTAACCAATATACCAACTTTAAAGGGTTTAAGGCTTTATTAAAGGGATGGTTCAGGAGAGGACCCAAGGATGGGCTTACCCACAGGGGGCTGGGTAGGGGAAAGGTTGGTAGTTGCTTTTTGTTGTGCTCTCTTTCTTTGTAAGGGTTATTTATTGAATAAAGGGTGGTTTTTCTTTAATATGTTGCTGAATATTTAGGCCACAGAAGAACCCTTATTCAAGCACCTGTTGGATGGTTTAATTGGCTGAAAGATGGCTGATAAATTGGTTTCTGATTTCTTGTTTTCCTTTTATGACCAATTTTCACTAATAATATTTTATCTGGGTAGGTACCACAGATGGATGATGTGATGAGTGGATGGGGATGGGCGCTTATAGAATGAGGATACAACCTGGATAGGGAAGAGATGCCCTCCTTAAATGAAAATCTGGTCCACACGGGATGCTCAGGGCTGACCTTGAGAGTGCCCTGGGGCTTCCCCTGTTACAG
Source organism: Puccinia polysora (assembly GCA_025617555.3). Lineage (NCBI taxonomy): Eukaryota > Fungi > Basidiomycota > Pucciniomycetes > Pucciniales > Pucciniaceae > Puccinia > Puccinia polysora. The sequence continues at coordinate 31,030,959 of CM062629.1, forward strand.
TGGGATACAGGTAAATGAGGAATTTCTGCTGGTTGGGAAAAGCTTTTACAGTTAGATGAGGCATTTCTGCTGTTTAGAAAAAGCTTTTACAGTTGCATGAGGAATTTCTGCTGGTTGGGAAAAGTTGGTACAGGGGTTTCATGCATGCACAGCCTTGCATAAATTGCTGTGAAGTGCAGATAGGTTGAATTTGCTGTGATGTAATGGTGGTTTGTTTAGTGCTACTTGATTCTACCTACATGTATTTCTGTGAAATACTGGTGGTTTTTTTGGTTCTGGTTGAGACTGGTCTGACTTCCTCCTGCCTATATTGCTCCTGTATACTTATCCACAGCCTCCTGTATGTGAATTTGCATGTTTGTTTGGTTCTTCTTGAGACTGGTTTGGTTTCCTCCTGCATATATTGCTCCTGTATACTTCCGCACAGCCTCTTGTATGTATATTTCTGTATGCTGATGAGGTGACTGGATCTGGACTGGGTTAACTGCCTCCTATGTCTGTATTGATGTATTCTGCCTGAAGTGACAGGGTCTGACAGATTGCACTGCCTCCTGTACCTTTATCATTGTATGTTGATAGGGTGACTGGATCTGCACTGATTGCACTGCCTCCTGGATCTGTATCTTTGTATGTGACTGGATCTGGACAGGTCGCACTCCCTCTTGCATCTGTATTTCTGCATGCTGATGAGGTGACTGTATCTGGACTATTTTCACTACCCCTATGTCTGTATTGATTTATTCTGGCTGAGGTGACAGGGTCTGACAGATTGCACTGCCTCCTGTTTGGTTCTTCTTGAGACTGGTTTGGCTTCCTCCTGCCTATATTGCTCTTGTATACTTCTACACAGCCTCCTGTATGTGTATTTGCATTTTTGTTTGATTCTTCTTGAGACTGGTTTGGTTTCATCTGCATATATTGCTCCTGTATACTTCTGCTCAGCTTCTTGTATGTATATTCCTGTATGCTGATGAGGTGACTGGATCTGGACTGGTTTCACTGCCTCCTATGTCTGTATTGATGTATTCTGCCTGAAGTGAAAGGGTCTGAAATTTTGGGATTATTTCTCTTCCATCTCCAATCCCATATAGTTTCCTCTTATCTTTCTCATTTCTTTTCTGTCTGTTCTTTATTTTCTACTTTCTTCCATCTTTTCTGTTCTTTATTATTTCCATCACCTTGTGACACTCATAACACATCCCCACTCTGTTGCTCTCACTCATTATCACTTGCGCGCGCCCTGTTTCCAATTCTCAATTGTCCTAACCATGTCACATTCTTTTGACATGTCTATCTTTTTGTCCACCTGAGGACAGAGCTTGAGACTGGCAGAAGGATTTCCTCTTCCTCATCCTTCTACCAATTGTCTTCACTCTGAATATCCTCAGGTGAGTAAAGTTGTTCCTATGATTCATTCTCTCTGTCTAATGTGTGTGAAATAGATCCTTCTACCAATTTTCTTCACTCTGAATATCCTCAGCCCAACAGGTTATGAGCCCAGAGACGCCTAACAATCTTAACCGATAACCAAATCACTCACTTTAGAAGGATCCGGCAAAAATCGTGCCGAAAATAAATGATTAGACATGGAAGATGGACACAATGTCCATCCGGTTCTCAAAACCCCTTTCATTATCCCTCTTGGTTCTCCTGGATCAGATTCAAACTATCTCGACTGGTCTATGATCTTACGAATCCACTTTTGAGCAACCGGAGTAGGATATCTACTTACCAACGACACACCCAAACCTAACCCAGAAATGTGGACCAAAGACAATTTAGCGGTTTGCTCAGTCATATCAAGATCCATCAATCCTTCAAACTTTCAATTCATACGTTGTCGTGACCAATCCGGGACACCACGGAAAAAAAAAAAAAATTCAGTTGTACCCCTATGGGTACCTTCATTTCCCCCCATCTCTCAACTTCTCCCTGTCCTAGCAGTCTAGGACAGGCCTCTTGCCTGTCTCTCCGCTTCAATCCCCTGCTCCTATGTTCAACTCCTACTTGTTGCGCTCGCGGCCCTGGCTTTTGGCGACGCGAGCGATTGTTGAACCACCTTTGACAATCCCTTTGATCCTTCCCGATCCTCTCATCCAACCAACGCCGTCTCTTGTCCCGACGGTCGTCAACTATCATTCAATCATCTCATCACGCCCTCCAACCATCACAATCAACTCAGATCCCCTATGGCACCTATATCTCTCATCACCACTCGCTTGCTCCGCTCCATCTCAACCACTCGCTTGCCCTCTCATCATCAATTCTACCCTTCAACCTTGGGCAATCCCGCTTGCAACCTCAGTCACCTTTCTCTCCACCTAACTTGCGACGCTGTCGCTGCTTCTCATCTTTCTTCCTCCTAGCCCATCATCTGATCCGACCAACGACCGCGAGCGACCGCTCGCGGCCGTCGGAACCTTCACCCCGCTGTCGCCGCCGATCAGGCGACGACAGCCGTTGTCGACACCCGTGACCGCTGTCGCGGGTGTCCATCTGGTTGCCCGCGGTCATTCTTGATGCGGGCGACATTTCTTTTTTTTTTTTTTTTCTCTCATGTCATTTTTTTTTTTTTTTTTATGTTTTCATTTTCCCGCACCTATTTGTAGTATCTCTTGTAAATAGAATACAGGGCCTCATGTCTATAAAAGTGTTGGTTGAAGCCTCCAACCTCAACCACTGAGTTGACTAGGGCAGGACTGCGCATCCCTGTGCTACTGCCATCCACGGGTACGAACCCCGCGGTATCAACTGCGCAGGTCCTTGAACGGTTCCGGTCCTTCTCTCTCTCTCTCTTGATTCTCTACTGGCTGTGTTTCTTTTACTTGCTACGTTTCATTGTTTCTGTTTCTCTGTTCTTTTTCTCTACCCTACTCATACCGCGTGACCCCTGCCTCAACGATCCCAGCCAAACTCTCGCAGCTCAGGAGGAGCTAGAACCGACTCAGGAGGAGGTACTTAATCACCATCTTGTTTCTTTCCTATACTTGTCGTTCAATCTCCCACTTTCTTTCTTCTCATTATTCTCCTCCGACTTATTACTAAGTTTACCTTTCTGTTCACTCCGTATGGCTTTGTGATCACATTCAACGGTCCTAGTAGTCAGTGTTCGCCAACACTCTAATTGAGCTCTTGATACGCTGGCCCGAACTGTCTACAGATCTACCGGTGACAATTTTTTTTATCTATTTCTTTTATCTCTATTCATGCACTGGTTGCTTACTCTCACTTATTTGCTGTTGTCAAAGCTACTATTATTGTTACTACTTATTTGACTGTGCTGAAATAAAGATTGTCCTCATTTCCTTTCAAAAAGGAGGGGCTATCCCCTGCCTTTTGGCCCAGCATCCCATCAGACCATCATCATCTCATCTCATCTGTTTCCCCCATCATCATAATCAACTTATCCGTGGGCATCCTTCCCCACTTATCTGAGCAACTTATCCGGGTATATCCATGATTGCCCCTTGATCCTTTGAGCCTGCGTACTCAAACTCTGTCCCTTGTGACCTTGATCCTTATCACCAACCAATAGCCTTGCTGGTTGAAGAAGAATTCCTGTCTGTCTGAATTCTTGGGTGTGTTATACCACTCTGATCCCTTTTTCCAACCATACTGGTCTTGATCTCTCCTTGATCATCTTTCTGGAGCCAATCACATTTGATTGAAGAGGTTTTATTAAGCTGAAAAACCTGGAGTGTTATACCTCCCTTCTTCTTTAAGGTTGAACTTTGCCACGCTATTCTTGAGTCCCTTGAGAAGTGTTGGGATATTCTTGTTCAAATTCGTTATTGATTTGCTTCTAGAGCTTCATAAACAAATTGCTTTTGTTTTTTTCAGCCTCCCACAGTTATCTGGTACCCTTCAAGCGCTTGATTGCCGAGAGTTGGGCAGGTTCATTGAGAACCTGGAGGTTGGTTGGGATTGAGTTGATCTTTCCTAATCAGCTGCTGACGACCAGAGTTATTAGCTTGTGGGCGTTGTTACTTACAACTGCCTTGTTCTATTGAACTCTTGAACAAACCTTGACTTATTTGTTCAAGTCTTTACCTGCACAATCTTGCCTCAGATAGTGTTGTTTCCATCGCTACCAAAACTCTTATCCTCTTCCCTTACTTTGATCTCTCATCCATAAGGTTCTGGACCTTGATTCCGGTTACATTTAAATATTATTGTAACTCCTAGGAGGGCAGCCTAAACAGCACCTTTCCCCTCCACAGAACTGCCACGGCTTAGCACCGTTTGGAGTCTTACATTTGGTCCCCCGGGCCGGGATCAAACCAGCAACCTTGGGATTTACAGTCCCAAGACATTTAAAATCAACCTCAAAATCCAATCTTTTTTTTCTTTCTGCTATTTTTTTCTCTTCTCTAATCTGATCCGTGGAGGCAACTTATCCTAGAAGTAAGTCCTCCCAATTTGTGCACCGCTTGGGCAAGATACTTGTTGTTTTTGGAGAAACCCTACTCTTGCCACACTCGTGAGCCACTTTGGAAATCCGCTCTTTGGATCCCCTAGGAACTCTGTTATTCGATATGGCATCTTCCGCTACTCCAACCACCTCTGTCCGACCTAAGATTGTAAAGATCAAACCTCAGCACAAGAACTTAGGCTTCAACGGTACAAATGTTGAGCGATTCTTGGACTCCTACAAAATGGCTGCTGAAGTGGATGGAGCTAGTGAATTTGATATGGCTTATCAGTTGCGATTCTTTATCTCCTCTGATGAAGTTATGGAGGTAATTGAGTCTTCCGAGGGATTTTAGTCCATAAATGGACACTTCTCAGAAAGGCTTTGTTGGCATACTGGGGTAAATTAGATGTGGCTAGGTTTACTCTGCAGGATTTGGATGCTCTGGTTTCTCAGTGGATCTCCAATGGTGGTATTTCTTCAGCCTCTGACTATCAGATTTTTAGGAAGTCTTGGGATCCCATTCAAAACTATCTTATCCAAAACGATCACATTGACACAGTGGACAAAATTTGAGCAAAGTTCTTCCAATCTTTTTTGTTGGCTGTGCAGGAAAGGATTAAAGAAGAACTGGTCAAATCTGGATCCATGATTACCACCAGGGATAATTGATTCAAGCTCCCTGTTCTTCTCACCCTTAGGAGTACTGTGGATAAAGTCATGAAAGGTCAAACTGCTCTTACCTTTGAAAAGCCTAGAACTACTGAATCGGTCCATGCTCCTTCTTTTAAAGAGTCAAAAAATATTATGATTAAAATGGAGGCAGATTGTAGTCCTAAAGCAGATCCTAATTCAAATCGAGAACCTACTACTATAGATGAAATCACCAAGTTACTTAGAGCCTTTGAGAACAAAATAGATCAAAAGATTTCTTTGCTAGCTACTCCTAAAACTCCTTCTTCTGTCCCCAAATCAACTCTGGTCTGTTACTACAGTCATAGGGAAGGCCATGGAACCGGACGATGCCAAGAACTTCAGAAGGACCTAAAGGAAAAGTTGGTAGAGCAGAGGGGGAACAATGACTTCCTCCCTAATGGTGCCCTAATCCCTTTTGACTCGTCTCGTCCTATCCAACATGTGGTGGCCTCTTACCAGCCATCACCTCCTGTGAAAGCATCTCTTGCTTCCTTTGAATTTTGATCATCCTGTGGTACCCTCCAACCTTGGTATCCGCCAGCTATTTCTTCCTCTAGTCTTGCTGGGACTACTTATCAATCTGATCCAGCCAGGAAACGACATGAGGAACCTAAACCTCATAAGGCTCCTTCCTTGCCAACTTCAATCCTTCAAAAACCCGTTAAACGTCAATCATCACTTGAGCCTCCTTCCTCTGATGTAGAAGACATGGAGGTGGAAAAGGAACCACTCATGGAAAAGTTCCCAGATCACCCTGATCCTTCTCCCTCACCTCAACCTTCTAATCCTATCTTAGATTCTGCGTCACCTGAACTTCCTCCCTCCACCCAGCCCACAGTTTGATTTGAAAGGGGAATCTCCAAGGATCACCCCAATGCTGTGGAGGGAGTATTAAAGAAAATTTCTGATCTCAAAATTCCTGATCTATCTGTGGCTGAACTCCTATCTATCTCTCCATCTGTTGCTGAAGGAATGAAGAAATGGGTCTCTCGTTGACGTGTGGAAATTGGCCCTGAAGAACTCAAAGTCTCCTCTGGCACTTTAATGGAGGACTCTGGTGGAACAAGTCCTTCTTTAGACTCCAACCTTTATTTCTGTCCCCTTGGCTTCCTTCCTTGTTATCTTGGTGACTCAGCTAAAACTGTTTCTCCTCTTGTGGATTCTGGATCTCAGCTTAACTTAATCTTGGATGCTATGGCCTGCAAGCTCAAACTTAGTCCTAGGGTCAGCTTCAACTCTGCAGTGTATGGGATAGGAAATCAAGCTTGTGAACTGGTTGGTATTGCTGAAGATGTACCGGTCAGGATTGGTCAAAATATTGTTGGAACCTGCCACTTTTGGATCACTCGTTTGGACAGTCCTATGATCTTGGGACGACCCTTCTTAATGGACTTTGGTGAAACCCTGATGTTTTCTGATCAAGTTGGGGAGAGAATTCTTCTCCCTGATTCTGATGGCAGGAAAATTGAAGTTCCTCTTTGCTCTTTGGATTCTGGTCGTTGGGAAAGAGATTTTCCTGGTCATTCTCCCAAATCATCTTTTAAGGGGAAGCAGAAGGATAACTCTAGTTCCTCTCATTTTTTAGGGGAATAGTTGATCCTACCAATGATTGTAGTTCTTTTCAGCCTCAGACTGCAACTCAAGGGTCAACTCCCATCCCTCAGGCTTATTTTTCATTCCTTTCATCATTCTCTTCTGAGCTCAAGAATATTAAAAAACAAAAACATATCAAAATAGAAAAATCCAAAAATATTTCTTCTCCATCTCCTTCTCTCTCTGGATCTTTTGTGTCTTCTTTTCCTTCTACTTTTGATTCTGATCAATCTTCTCTCAGTTCCGGTTCAAATCTCTGCAATGAGTCTAAACTAGATCCTAATTGCAATTCCGTTTTTGGTGATTTTGGTATGAAGGAATATGGGCTTCAGTGGAGGCAATTTGGGGTACAAGTAAGTCCTCCCAATTGTGCACTGCCAGGGCAATCTTTTACCGTCATTTTTGAAACCCTACCTTGTGCCACACATGTGAGCAACGTATTATCTCCTGGTTCTCCTTTTATGGAAAAGGCACCCTTCAAGGATATTGCAGAACATCGGACTTGGAAGATGTTGGAACTTGGACTCAGCTTTCGTAATCAAGTCTCTCTGGTCAACTCTTGGAGGAAACAAGAACTTCTCTCTTTTGCCACTAAGTATAAACCAGTTGCGAAGAAGATCCAACCAGTCAACCAGCCTATGCCTCTCAACCTCAATCCTCCCCTTATGCGTCCTCCTCTATCTCGCGATCCTTACTGTGGTCTTCCTCAATCTCTTACTGGTCCCTTTGTGCCTAATTGACGGGTCACTGAAGAACGTCTGAAGGTGGTCAACTTTGGTCCAGATGGATGGCTTCTTCCTGATGAGTTAAATTTAATCAAAAATGTCTTATCTCTAAGGGAAAAATCTATTGCTTTCTGTGAAGAAGAGAGATGTCTCTTGCGGGAATCCTATGGCCTCCGTTATATCATCCCTGTAGTTGAACATGATCCTTGGCAAAAGAAAAAGATCCCTATCCCTGCTGCTAAAGTTGACAAATTCATCAAGTTGGTCCGGGAACAAGTTCAAACTGGCCTGTATGAACAGTCAACTTCTAGTTACTCCAGCCCCGTCTTCTGTGTCCTCAAGAGTATGCAGACTAGGGACAGTCTGTAAGTTGGGGAGAGATGTGGTGACCAATCTGGGACACCACGGAAAAAAAAAAAAAAAAAAATTCAGTTGTACCCCTATGGGTACCTTCATTTCCCCCCATCTCTCAACTTCTCCCTGTCCTAGCGGTCTAGGACAGGCCTCTTGCCTGTCTCTCCGCTTTGATCCCCCCCTCCTATGTTTAACTCCTACTTGTCGCGCTTGCGGCCCTGGCTTTTGGCAACGCAAGCAATTGTTGAACCACCTTCAACGATCCCTTCGATCCTTCCCGATCCTCTCATCCAACCAACGCTGTCGCTTGTTGCGAAGGTTGTCAACTATCATTCAATCATCTCATCACGCCCTCCAACCATCACGATCAACTCAGATCCCCTATGGCACCTATATCTCTCATCACCACTCGCTTGCTCCGCTCCATCTCAACCACTCGCTTGCCCTCTCATCATCAATTCTACCCTTCAACCTTGGGCAATCCCGCTTGCAACCTCAGTCACCTTTCTCTCCACCTCACTCGCGACGCTGTTGCTGCTTCTCATCTTTCTTCCTCCTTGCCCATCATCTGATCCGACCGACGACCGCAAGCGACCGCTCGCGGCTGTTGGAACCTTCACCCCGCTGTTGCCGCCGATTGGGCAACAACAGCCGTTGTCGACACCCGTGACCGCTGTCGCGGGTCTCCATCTGTTTGCCCGCGGTCATTCTTGATGCGGGCAACATTTCTTTTTTTTTTTTTTCTCTCATGTCATTTTTTTTTTTTTTTTTTTATGTTTTCATTTTCCCGCACCTATTTGTAGTATCTCTTGTACATAGAATACAGGGCCTCATTTCTAGAAAAGGAGGGGCTCTCCCCTACCTTTTGGCCCAGCATCCCATCAGACCATCATCATCTCATCTCATCTGTTTCCCCCATCATCATAATCAACTTATCCGTGGGGATCCTTCCCCACTTATCTGAGCAACTTATCCGGGTATATCCATGATTGCCCCTTGATCCTTTGAGCCTGCGTACTCAAACTCTGTCCCTTGTGACCTTGATCCTTATCACCAACCAATAGCCTTGCTGGTTGAAGAAGAATTCCTGTCTGTCTGAATTCTTGGGTGTGTTATACCACTCTGATCCCTTTTTACAACCATACTGGTCTTGATCTCTCCTTGATAATCCTCTGGAGCCAATCACATTTGATTGAAGAGGTTTTATTAAGCTTAAAACCTGGAGTGTTATACCTCCCTTCTTCTTTAAGGTTGAATTTTGCCATGCTATTCTTGAGTCCCTTGAGAAGTGTTGGGATATTCTTGCTCGAATTTGTTATTGATTTGCTTCTAGAGCTTCATAAACAAATTACTTTTGTTTTTTTCAGCCTCCCACAGTTATCTGGTACCCTTCAAGCGCTTGATTGCGTAGAGTTGGGCAGGTTCATTGAGAACCTGGAGGTTGGTTGGGATTGAGTTGATCTTTCCTAATCAGCTGCTGACGACCAGAGTTATTAGCTTGTGGGCTTTGTTACTTACAACTGCCTTGTTCTATTGAACTCTTGAACAAACCTTGACTTATTTGTTCAAGTCTTTACCTGCACAATCTTGCCTCAGATAGTGTTGTTTCCATCGCTACCAACAACTCTTATCCTCTTCCCTTACTTTGATCTCTCATCCATAAGGTTCTGGACCTTGATTCCGGTTACATTTAAATATTATTGTAACTCCTAGGAGGGCAGCCTAAACAGCACCTTTCCCCTCCACAGAACTGCCACGGCTTAGCACCCTTTGGAGTCTTACAACGTAAACATGAAGAAAGCGCAATTGGGATGTGGAACACCTTGCGTGATGCTCACCAAGACAATTCATCCGGCGGACAAATGTATTGTTTAAGAAAACTCCTTCTGACAAAACTCAACGATAAGGAAATGACCACTCATATTTCAGAAATAACCTCCTATGGCAAAAAACTGGCCTCCTTGATTACAACCAAAAACCCTCTTACCGCAGACAACCTCCTGTCTACTGCAATTCTACTTTCTCTTCCCAACAACTGGTTAACGTGCGTCTCAAGCATGATGAATGAGGAGTCAGTCCCATCATCTAAGCTCATCAATGCATTCAAACAGGAACACTTGAGAAGACAAACCAGAAATGAAGATCTCCTAGCTGCCAATCTTGCAAAACAAACACCCCTGAACTTTCCCAAGTTGTCACAACGAGACGATTATAATCAGAATCCAAGGAAGATCTACTACTGCTCTAACTGCAAAGCTGAGGGACATCCTTTCTCACGATGCCCCAAGGTCCTGGAGGCCGTTGCTGCCTCCAAAAGAAACAAGCAACAAAATCAAGTCAAACCAACAACTTCAAGCAGTCACAAAGCGAACGTGACAAAGGCGGACCATAACACCAACACCAATGATGGAGACGATTTCTCTGATTCGGAAATCATTGTCCATGCCGGATATCCCTCATGCAACCTTACCCAAACTAACATGAATCAATCTGGAAATGTCAACTTCAATCTTGACTCCGGATGCTCACTTTCCATGACACCTTACGCGTGGCAACTCGACTCTCTGAAATAAAAAACGATCCCCATCCAACTGGCCAACGGCTCATCTATCACCTCTGTCAAAGAAGGATCTATGACCCTGCCGGTTGGTAAGATCAAGGCACTTCTGGTTCCAAACCTTTGTGAACCTCTCATGTCGATCTCAAGCATCTGCGAAGCTGGTTTTCAAGTGATTTTCACATCCACAGGATGTGAAATACGTCAAAGAGAACCATTGGATAAGAGCGCGCCCATCACATTTCAAGGATATCAAAAAGGAAATCTTTATTATCTCCCGCGTAAACTTTTGAGCCATCGGGAGACAGCTCTCTCAACGTTCTCCAAATTTCCTGATGACACTCCCTTTGGTTATCACTGTAGATTTTCCCATCTTAATTTGAAGTCACTCAGAAAACTACTCAAAACCATTGGAATCATCCCAACATCCAGCAACAAACTATCAGTACAACAGTGTCCCACCTGCATCAAATTGAAAATTTCACAAAACCCTTTCCATTCAAGGCTCAGCTATTGATCCAACACACCTGGCGAAATCATCCACTCAGATGTATACAGCTTTGAAACAAACTCCAGAGAAGGATTTAAATATTTTATTACTTTCATCGACAATTGCTCCAAGGCCCTTTTTGCCAATCCGATACAATCCAAGTCTGATGCTCCCAACTCAATAAAGTCATTCATCTCATTCTTTGAAAATCATTATCATCATCCAGTTCTTTTGCTGCGCACCAATAACGGAGGCGAATACGTGAACAAAAAGCTACAAGAATTTCTTCTATCCAAAGGAATATGCCACAAGCCTGGTCCTCCCCCTTCCCCTCAGTTGAACGGAGTTGCTGAGCAATCAAACCAAACCATTCTTAATTTGATTCAATGCTCTCTATCCTCCTCTCACCTTCCAAAGTCGTACTGGGCTGATGCCCTGCATCACTCCCTTTTTGCATTCAACTCATATCCCTGCAAAACACCCCAAGGATTCATCTCTCCAAACTCCATTCTTTGACACACCGACATTCCACCTTCCTATCTTCACCCCTTTGGCTGTCTCGCGTGGTATAAAGTCCCTGAGCCTAACCGCTCCAAACTTGACCCGAAAGGACGTAAGTCGATTCTTCTTTCTTATCTCTCTGACGGCAATGGATACCGTCTTCTGGATCTCGAGACCCGTAAAGTCTTCAAATTGAGGGACGTCATTTTCAACGACACAATTTTTCCTTACGCCGAGTCCCGTCAATTTGTTCCCGGTTTGGCTCCTCCTGATAATGCCGTCGACTTCACTTGGCCAACTGTTGTCGCATCTCCCAAATCTCCACCACACACCGTAATCACGCCCTCAGCTACCACCATCTCTTGACCTGTCTCTCCCCATCCCCCCTCCCCCGATCCTTCTCGTCACTCTTCCCCCCCCACCAATCTTTTTAGGCCTGCTCATCCTGCTCCCCCTCTCCTCTCCTCTCCTGCCCCGTCTGATACAGAAACCTCCCCCTTGCCCGCCATTCATTTCAGGCCCTCCCCTTCCGCTCCAAGATCCAGATTGTCTTCCTCTTCCACCAGCTCAGTTTCCCCCCCTTTCTCCCTTGTCCGTTCCGTCCTCTCCTCATTCCCATCCTCGCGTTCCCTCTCCAACCTCTCTCCCTTCTCCCCCCTTGAATCCTACCCTGATCTCTCCGGCATTTCCCTCATCCCCTCCTCTGGCCGTTTCCTCCCCCCCTCCTTTGACGCCTCCTCTCCCCGCACTACGACGCTCCTCTAGAATCCCTCGTGCACCCTCTTGATTTGGCAACTACTCACGCTCCGCCTCAATTAAGGACAATATCCTTGCCCCAAAGACCTGGAAGCAATTGATGAAGAATCCTCATTGCTCCAGGTGGATACTCTCCGCACATGAAGAGATCTCTTCCCTACGCGGTATGAAGACCTGGGAGCTTGTCCCTCCCCCACAAGGCCGGAAGATTATTAGATGCAAATGGATCTTTAAGGTGAAGCGGAGGCCTGACGGCTCAATCATCAAGCTCAAGGCTTGTCTTGTTGCAATGGGTTTCACTCAGGTTCATGGACTCAACTTTTCCGAGGTATTTGCGCCAACTCTTTGTCTCAAGACACTTTGACTTCTCCTCAGTCTTCTCGGCACGAAGGGCTGGGTTGGCCGTCAAGTCGACTTCAAGACAACGTTTCTCAACAGTCACCTTGATGAACCGGTCTACATGACCCAACCGCCGGGCTTTGAGGATCCTCTGCACCCCGACTGGGTATGCAAGGTCTCAAGGGCCATCTATGGCTTAAAACAGTCACCTCCGGAGTGGAATATTGAGCTCAATGCCGCACTACTATCCCTTGGCCTCACCAGATCCGCCTGTAAACCCTTCTCTGTACTTCCGACTGCGCGGTGGAGTGCTTGTGGGTGCTGTCACAGCACACGTTGACGATCTAGCGGTAGTGGGAACTCCCATTTTTGTCTTGCCATTCATCAAGGAAATTGGGGCTTGCTTCACGGTTGGGTCTGATGAAGACCTCTCCCTTTTTCTATCCATTTCCGTCCGACGTGATAGCAATTCTAACACGGTCTCCATCGGCCAGCAGCACTATATTGACTCGGTTGCTTCCATTTTTCTTCCATCAAACTCTCCTCCCGTCATCTCTCCCACGGCTGCAAATTTCAAGTCCCTGGTGAAACGTAAACCCAACGTTCCGCCTTCCCCTCCCCAATACAACCAACTCCTTGGCTCCCTCCTTTGGATTTCCCAATGCACCCGCCCTGACGTGTTGTTTGCTGTGAACAAGCTTTCGGAGTTCCTTCAAGATGCATTCATCAACCACTGGAATGCAGCAATCAGGGTTCTTAAATATCTCTCCACCACCAGCGCCATGACACTCACTCTCGGCGGTTCACATCTCACTCTCGCCAGCTTCGCCGAATCAGACTGGGCCAAAGACCGCGACAATTGTCGCTCTGTCTCTGGTTACGTCCTTTGCGTGGGCTCTGGTTCAATCTCCTGGAGATCCCAAAAGCAGCCTACAGTCTTGCTATCAAGCTCCAAAGCGGAATGAAAAGCCCTATCGGACTGCTGCAAAGAGGGGCTATGGTTACAAAACATTATGGTTGAATTACAAATCCGCGACTCAAGCCCAGTTCCTCTCTACGTTGACAACAAAGGCGCTGAGGCTCTGTGGAAGAACCCCAAGCACCACTCTCGCACAAAACACATTGACACACGACACCACTTCATTTGAGAATGCGTGGCTCAAGGAGTCTTCACTGTTCATCATGTAGGGACCAAGAAAATGATTGCAGCTATGCTAACCAAACCGCTGACTCGGTTTCTCCTCCAAGCTCATCAAGCCCTATTTGGCCTCACCGCGGGTGTTTAGCAAGGGGGGGTGTTGGGATTATTGCTCTTCCATCTCCAATCCCATATAGTTTCCTCTTATCTTTCTCATTTCTTTTCTTTCTGTTCTTTATTTTCTACTTTCTTCCATCTTTTCTGTTCCTTATTATTTCCATCACCTTGTGACACTCATAACACATCCCCACTCTGTTGCTCTCACTCATTATCACTCGCGCGCGCCCTGTTTCCAATTCTCAATTGTCCTAACCATTTCACATTCTTATGAAATTTCTATCTTTGTGTCCACCTGAGGACAGAGCTTGAGACTGGAAGAAGGATTTCCTCTTCCTCATCCTTCTACCAATTGTCTTCACTCTGAATATCCTCAGGTGAGTAAAGTTGTTCCTATGATTCATTCTCTCTGTCTAATGTGTGTGAAATAGATCCTTCTACCAATTATCTTCACTCTGAATATCCTCAGCCCAACATGAAAGATTGAACTTCATCCTGTACCTGTATCTTTGTATGTTGATAAGGTGACTGGATCTGGAATGGTTGCACTTCCTCCTGGATCTGTATCTTTGTATGTGACTGGATCTGGAATGGTTGCACTCCCTCTTGCATCTGTATTTCTGCATGCTGATGAGGTGAATGAATCTGGACTGGTTTCACTGCCTCCTATGTCTGTATTGATGTATTCTGGCTGAGGTTACAGGGTCTGAAAGATTGCACTGCCTCCTGTACCTGTATTTCTGTATGCTGGCTGAGGTGACAGGGTCTCAAAGATTGCACTGCCTCCTGTACCTGTATTGCTGTATTCTGGCTGAGGTGACAGGTTTTTATGGTCCTGGTTTTGAGGGTAAGCTGTTAGTGGTTTGTACTTGAGGTTTTAAAAGGTATTTCTTATGTCTTCCACAGGGCTGTGAAACCTGTTTGGGTATGATTTTCCCACAGTTGGAGGTTTGTTGGGCTGTATCTTCTAATTCATGAGAGATAGGGGGGTACTTTGGCTGCGTGACAATGGGTTATTTCTGATTCAGAATCCATTTCTGAGGTTAATTTGAGGTTTTAAGCTGTTTTTACACTGGAATAGTGAGTCTGATGGCTATAGGACAGGTTTGGACTACCACAACATAATCCTGGGAATTCTGAATGACAATCTTGGCCATCGTGGCAAGGTTGAAGCGCAAAAGCGGGTGATGGCAAGGTTCTGGTGGCCGGATGTGGTATGCGCGGTGCAGGATTGGATACGCTTGTGCAAAGCGTGTCAAAAGCGGAGCGCAACACTGACTTGCAAAGTTGGTATTCACACTGGAGAGGACACCTTGTTTGGGCGGGTTTCCTTGGATGTTGTGCACATCAAGGCAGGTAAGTTTGCATATCTCCTTGTTGCGCATGATGATTTGTTGGGATTGGTGGAAGCGCGGCTGCTAGTGAAACTCTTGGTAGAGAAAGTTGGGAAGTTTTTGGAGGAAGACTGGTTTACCCATTATGGATCACTCTGCTTGGTAACAGTCAATGGGGGTGCAGAGTTCCAGGGATGGTTGGCAGAGTTGGTGCAAATTTGCAGAGCAAAATTCAGGAAAGTGATGGGGTACCATCCCAAAGGCGCGGGATTGATTGAGCGCGGTCTCCAGCCAATCAAGGATGCAATGGTGAAAATGTACGGGAGGATGGAAAGAAGTGGCAGGAAAACATTCCAGTAGTCCTTTTTGCGGATCAGATTTTGGTGAAGAGATTGACGGGTTATTTGACATACAAGCTCTTATTTGGGAAGCAACCCGTGCTGCCAATTGAAATCAACCTGGAAACCTTTCTGGTTATTGATTGGTGGAAGGTTAAGAAGGCCAAGGATCTAGTCAAGTCCCTCTCTGAGAAGCTCCTGTGGCGGGACAAGATGTTGGGAAAAGCGGCTGGAAGGCTGAAGGCAACCCGCACAAAGTCCATCCACTACTGGGACAAGCCCTGCGCGCACAAACTTGAGGATCCATTGCAGAAGGGGGACTTGGTTCTGATTTACAACTGGAGCCTGAAAACTCAATGGGGGAAGCTGTTTGCTAATAAATGGAATGGTCCTTTTGGCGTAACGTCCAATTTTGCTGGAGGAATTTACCAGTTGGAGGAATTGGATCAGACTCCGCTCAAAAAGAAGGCCACGGCTTTGCATGTGAAACAATTATTTTCATTGGGCTTGACTTCATTCAACAAGACGGCTGGTTTGGATAGCAAGGGAGATGACAACGTGGATCCTTTTTCCAAGGACAAGCACGCCCGCGCAGTTTGTGTCTGGCGGAGTAAAAAAATCGCAAATGGCTGGGGACAGCAGCCAAGGTGGGGGGAGGAACAATGGGTGAATAGGGGATATGATTGGATTTGGTGAGGGGGTGCTCTAGCCAGAAAAACTAGAAACACCAGAATGTTTGTTTTCTTATTTCCTTCTCTCTGTATTGGCTTTTTGAGATTATTTCTGGCTAGGTTATGAGTTTCTTTTAGGTACGGGCACAGTGCAAAGCTGGGTTTGTGGACGCAAGGAAAAGCCCAAAATTTGGGAAAAGAACAACTTCCAAAGGTTGATTCAAGGAACTAGGAAAGCGCGTGGCGCAGAATGGATGTGGGTCAAAGAGAGAGGCGCAGGCTTGGAAACAGGTTGGTGCTAAAAAAAAATCTCTCTCCCTTTTCAGGTTTTCTTTGGTTATCCTATAGATGGAAGGTATAGATTGGTGGGGTGGATACTCTTTTTCTCTTCCACTATCTCTGAAGGATGTGCGTGCGCAGCAAGTTTTCTTTGTGATCTCTCTGTTCTGTAGATGGGTATGTGGAACTGTGAGGCAGTTAGTCTGGGGTGGTCCAGGTAACTTCAGCAGATACTCTCATTTGGCCTGGATTATCTCACTCTCTCCAATTGCTCTCAAAGGGCAGACTTTCTCACTCTTGCAGATTGCTCTCAAAGCGCAGATCTTGCATGTGGCTCTTATTTCTCTCAAGGTTCTCACAAAATCAAAGGCTACTTTGGTTGGCAGAGAAAAAGTCTGTTTTTTTTGCAAAGATAGGCACAGGAATAGAAACAAGATAGAAAGAAAGGAGAGGGGAGGCAACCCACCTAAGTTGGCCAAATCCTCATCACCTCCTCTATGTCCGCGCAAGCCTCCGCAGCTATTTTTTGGAATTCTTCCAGAACTTTGCATGGCGCACTGGTGGTGTGAGCCTGGGGAACCACAAGGAAGCGCCGGAGTAGTTCATCCATGTTGTTCACCATTGCGTTGAACCTTGCGAGTGGGAGTGCCAGAATTAGGGGGATCTCTGGAATCTTGGGAGTGGCCGCCGGAGGAGTAACAGCAGCAGCAGGTTCCAGCAACCACTCAATGACCACAAGAGTTGGTGCGGGCGCGGGTTCCGGTGATGGAGATGGTGGTGAAGGAGTAGGATTTGGAGGAAACGGTGGCAGTGGAGGAGCAGGTTGCAGGGGAGTGGGAGGACGCTGTGGCGGTGGAGGAGGCCCGGTTGGTTGGTTGAAGTTCCGCAGGGCCGTTCCCGGTTGTTTTATCTGCACCCTTGGGGCCCACTTGTGTCAGCTCTCTGATACCAGGAACCTTGCAGTCCTTTAGCTACAGAGAGTGATATAAATGCTGAAATGATAATAAAAATTATTATTCCAATAATAAACACTTAGAAGCTCAAATAAATGATATAATAAGAGCAGTTGCAAGGTTTAATTGGTTTGGTAATAGATGGTGTTGAATATAGTATAAAAGAGGGGCCACAGTTATATACTACTGGGGATCTTTACAGACTAGCAACCTCTCTTCAAGGGGCCTCCTTAGGCAGTTTAAGAACCTTGGAATAAATATGGGTGCCTTAGAAAGGACTTATTCCACTAATGGCCGGGCTTAACAGCACAAGTGGCCTAGACAGGAAGGGAAACACTCACTCTGAGCACTTTACCACGAAAATACTGGAATAATTGGAAGGTTTTCAGAGCAGATGGGGTAGATTGCTTGACTAAACTTCAATGGTTGATTGTTAATAAAGGTAAGTAATACTACTACAGACTAAGTCATAAATCACTTGCTTATCTTCATATAAGCACTTGATTAACAATGACACCGTGTCTGATTGATAATAAATCATTCCTGATAACTGATAACTGATTGAAAACAGAAGGGCAAAAAGAGCCTGTTTGAATATTCTTTTTTGGGTGCTTGAGGGCCTCTACAAGGGGTACTAGCCATGGGCTGAGGCTAGGGGGGCAATCAGGGCAAAATTGGCACGTCCTCGAGGTGCTGTTAGCCTGCTGGCCTTAGATCTGTCAAGGAACAGCTCCTTTTTAGCTGCAGGATCTGTTAATCAATAGATTAGTCATTTTGCTGATCCTGCACTGATCCTCAATTTGTACAGTAAGTACTGGTCCAAAGTGAGCAGAAGTGGATGTTTATTGATTCTCCATCCTTTGCTGATACTGTATGTAATTTTTAATAATTTTTACGACCACTCCTTATGTAGTTTCGTGGTCTTTGAAGGTTCTGATTAACTTATTTTGTGGTAATTCTGGATCTTTATTTAAGTAATAAAAAATACTAAAAATTGGTTAATAACTAATTTCAATTGATTTTTAAGGTTTTTGAAATATAATCCATGCTTGTGTGGTAGCTTTAAATATGTAGTGTAGATCCTACTATATTGTAGCTCCTCTGAGCGGTACCTGGATGTCAAACTGATCACGGCAGGAGGCGCAGGGATCAGTCCATTCAAATGCGTGCGGGGACTGATCCGCTGCTCAGATGCGCGCGGGGGACTGTACCGCTGCGCGCGTGACTAGGTCACGGGATTACCTGCGCGGGAGTCCAGCGCTGTAGGGACGCGGGGCTGCGTGCGGGAGTTGGCGTACGCGGGAGTCCAACGCTGTAGGGACGCGGTGCTGCGTGCGGGAGTTTTGCGGACGCGGGAGACCAGCGCTGTAGGGACGCGGGGCTGCGTGTGGGAATTGTGACAAAACACAATTTCCCATGTAACTCCTAAACTACACACAACACCTGGATTTTGACTGAAATTTAGGTGTGAAACCTATACATGACATATCATGTGACATATTAAAATGGCCAAAAGGTGCCATACTGGTGCCGTGGTCATTTACAATTTTCTATTAAATTAATTAAAAAATATAAGGAGTAAGAATTCAAGGGTGGGGTCAGTGAGTGACCCTACCTTATTTTGGGTGGGGAATCCATTTCTGCAATAATATTTATGGATTTCCTACTCATTTATTTTATAATAATTTTATTTATTCATTTATCTTTGTTCCTTTTAATTTTGTTAATATTATTATTGTTGTTGCTTTGTCAGGTTGCTCTGTGCTAAGTAGCAGGCTGACATTCCCCCACTCCAAGATATAACTATATCTGAAAAAAAAGTTTTGGGGCTCAGTGTCTTTTACTGGCTCTGTAGTTTCTCAGGTGTATAGGTCAATCTGGAATGTTGTTTTCAGGTAGCCAGTCATCTTTATCAGCTGATTCTCCTTTGTATCTGACTAAGTAAAGTCTAACATCTTTTCCTTGGATCCTTTCTTTTTTATCTTTAAGGATTTTACTAACTTTTCCTTTGTCCTTCTCAGGCTCATCTAAGACTGGTATTTCAAGTGAAGGGGTCTTTTCACCTTCTCTGGGATGGTAGTGTTTGACAAGGCTAACTGGGAAGACTGGGTGTTTCCTAGAGAGTTCATTACTGAGGATGACTTCTACGGCATTCTTACCATGGAGTTTCTTGATAGTGAAAGGCCCAACAAAGGCTGGTCTGAGTTTTCTGTTCCCAGCCAAGTTATTGAAATTGGCGTTTGAAATTAGAACTTGATCTCCTATTCTGAAATCAGGTTCTTTGTGAGTTTTATCCCACCTCTGTTGGTTGTATTCAACAGCATCTTGTACACACCTAGCAGCGTGCTTGTTTGAGATATCTATCATGTTTTTGAAGTCCAGTGATGTTGGATGGATATTAGTCAACTCCTGATTGAGGTTATCTTTGGGAAATTTGGGGATCCATCCTCTTTCCAGTACGTAAGGAGCTTCTTTGGTAGTAGAGTGTTTAATACTGTTATAGGCCATTTCTAGTGCAGGTAAAAGGCTAACCCAGCCAGTCATGGCAATATCCGTCTGTATTTTTGTACTCCATCCCAAAGCAAAAGAACCTTCTGAGCATTTCCTCTAGAGTCTGGATCATTCTTTCAGCTAATCCATCTGTCTGAGGGTGATAAGCTGTAGAAAAGGCTAAGGTAGTTCCTAACATATTGTGGAGGTTTCTCCAGAATTCAGACGTGAATTTGGGGTCTCTATCACTGATAATAATCTTAGGAATTCCTAAATCAGCAATTAGTCTGTTCCAGAAGAGTAAGGCTACTTCCATATCTGTGTCTTCCTTATGGTTAGGTAGAAACTTGGCTTTCTTAGAAAATCTGTCTACAATAACTAGGACTGAGTTGTAAGAGTAAGCTCCTCCAGGGGGCAGTCCTGTTACAAAGTCCATGTTGATAACTTCCCATCTTTTCCTGGGCTCAGCTATCCTTTGGAGTAGTCCAAACCTTTTCCCAGTGGTCCTGTTGGACTTCTGACAGATTTCACAGCTTGAAACATACTTGATAGTGGAGTCTCTCCAGTTGATCCACCAGGCAGTCTGCTTTACTTTATCTAGGGTTCTATCAGTAGACGGGTGACCCAATGAGCAATTATCATGACATTCAGCTAAAAAAAGTTTGATATCCTCTGCTTTGGTCAAGACTATAACACTAGAGTGTTTATGCCGGTAATATACTATCCCATCCCACAGTGTGAATCTTCCTTCTTTATAGGACTTCAGCAGGGGTTCAGGTAAACTGTTTATGAGTTCAGATGGAGGTGAAGTACTTTCTATGATGTTAATCAAAGTCTTTATGCCAGAGTTGTATGCTTCTCTGATGGAGCTGAACAGTGATTCATCTAGTTCACATATGTGAATTCCGATGATGGGGGCTTCAAGATTAAACAGGTTAATGTTTAGTATAGGAAATATATCATGATCTTCTGGGTCATGAGCAGGATTGCTAGTATCATTTGTTAGAGCATTTCTGCTAAGAATGTCAGCATTCTGATGTTTAACTCCAGCTTGGTGGACTATAGTCATCTGACCTCTGTACTGTTGTATGGCTATCTGCCATCTTAACATATGCCTGCTAGTAATTTTCATGTTCATGAGAGTTCTAACAGCATTGCAATCAGTGATCACCACGAAATTTGTACCTTCCAAATAATAGTGGAGTTTTTCTAATGCCAATACTAGAGCAAGGAATTCCATTTGGCTGGCACCATATCTCTTTTCAGTATCTTTGACTTGTCTAGATATGAAGAGTATAGGTTTCTCTACTGGTTTATCCTCTTCTATTACTTCTTGGTGTAATGCAGCTCCTAATCCTTCCATGCTAGCATCTATGTAAAGTTTGAAAGGTTTAGAATAATCTTGTTGTATCAACACTGGGGCAGTAGTCATAGCTACTTTGAGTTCCTCATAATTCTTCAATCTTTCATGAGTCATTTTGAACAAAGTGTTGTTGTTGCAGATCTCATATAAACACTTGGTGAGGTTAGCAAATTTAGGTATTTACTTCCTGTAATAGCTGCAGAAGTTTATAAAGGATAAGAGTTCTGTTTTGTTCTGGGGCATAGGTCTGTTCATTACTGCTGCTATCTTACTTTGGTCAGCAGTTAAAGTGAGTCCAGAAACAATGTGTCCTAGAGCTTTGAGTTCTCCGTATCCAAAGTTGCACTTTTTCATAGATACTTTTAATCCTACTGTGGCGATTGTTTTAAGCACTAGCCTTACTTTATCCATGTGAGTATCCCAATTGTCTGAATAAATGATAACATCATCTATGTATACCATCATCCAACCTTGCCTGATGAACATTCCTAAGACTGTATCCATCATTCTTTGGAAGTGGGAAGGAGCATTTTTAATACCAAAGGGCATTCTGAGATACTCATATATGCCTAAATGACATATAATTATCATAAATTTCCTACTATCCGGACTGATAGGTATTTGGTGAAAGCCTTTCAACATGTCCATAGTAGTAATGAACTTAGCTTTAGAAAGATTATGTAGAGCGTGGTCAATCCTTGGGATAGGATAATAGTCAGCTTGGGTGTAGTTGTTGAGCATTCTAAAGTCTCCAACCATCCTAGACTTATCATTGTGCCATGCTATTATCATGGGGGTAGTTACGTCTACTTGCTCATTATGCCCTACTTTCCGTAAGACTTGTAAGTCCACTAGTTCTTGGATGTGGCTTTCTAGGGCAGTCCTAGATTATGGACTAGAAGGGTAAGCTGGTCTCCTGAGGTTAGGAGGGTAAGGAGGCTTAATAGTCAAAGTTAAGACCATATCATGACCTTTAATATTACCAATGGGATGGTCTTTAGTGCAAAAAGCATTCTGGTTCTCAAAGCATGCTTGGATAATATCTCTTTTCTGGTTTTCACTAAGCTGGGAATTACAGGCAGCTTGGGAAAAGTATTCCTGGTTAAAAGTTTCTAAGTGTCTCTCATAAGTGGAATCAGTAGCTTTAGGATTGACATGGCATATTTGGAACTTCTTGTTCCAATCTCCTCCTATTGTGGAATATCTCCCTTTACTCTGGAAGACATCTATCCGTACAGGCAAAGAGAATCATTTCCTATAATAAAATAATCACATACTCCATTTTGAAGTACTACAAATTCAATCTTTATCTTGATTGATCCTTTAGAGTGGGGGAGTACAATTTCTGTTGGCCATACTCCAATAGCATTGAGAGGTGAGTTACAGCTGCTGAACTTAGCTCGAGGTACAGGTAGTAAGTTTTTCTTCCAGTTGGAATCCTGTTTATCTAAGTAGTCAGTTCCAACACAAGAGCAGAAGGCTCCACTGTCTAGAAGTAATTTTAGGGGGGAACCTTGTATCAAGCCAGTGGCATAGCAAGTTTTACCACCGGTGTAACCTTTTCCAATAGAAGGTTTGAGGGTTAAGGTCTTAGCTTCAGAAACATGTTGTATTTTCATGTTGGGTGTCCATTTTTGAGGCAAATTGCTATCTTCATTAACAGGGTTAATATCTAGGGAAGATTCTATGTTACCTTTGATGACATCAATGGGATTAGTGATCATTAGGTCACACTCAGAGATGAAAACATCAGCGTCTTCTAGTTGGGGGTCAGGATTAGTGTCATCCTCTTCTCCTTCAATAGGATTAATCTTTCTCCTGGGTAAAGGACAGTCAGGTCTTACATGCCCTGTTTGGTTGCAATTCCAACATGTCTTTTCTTTGGTCACGAAAGTATTCTTGGCTTCTGAGTTGATAGGTAGAGGTTCTTTATTCTTGTTATTATATTCTTCCTTATTCCTAGTAGTTGGTTCTCTGGGTTTATTAAGCCTTTTGTCTAAGCCATTCATGTCAATAGTTTCTTCTAATACTCCTATGAGAGTGGAAAGGTCAGAGTTCATGGGCATTCTGCATCTTACGCTATGGTTAAGTTTTCCTGGACATAGGTTGAGGAGTATTTCATTGACTTCTTCTTTATCAGCATTTGTGTAGAAGCAGTCTAGTCTTCTCTTCTGGTCAAGGCACCATTTGTGATGTTTGTCCTTAGATGGATCAAACAAAGAAGTTTTGAAAGTCTTCATCATTTTTCTTTTCCAAATTCTGGTACCAAATTGTTCCTTAATCAAGTCTTTCCACAAATTCCATGACAAAGATCCTACCTCTTCTTTCTTATTGATGAACCAGTCAAGGGCTACTCCTTCAAACAGTCTAGGTAGTCTTACTACAGCTATGTTATCAGGAAGTTTATAAGAGGCCAGAGTATATTCAATAAACTTAATAAAACTTGCATGATTGTATTCTCCTTCTTCTGAGAATTTAGGCCACTCAGTGATAGGGGGAAGTAATTTCAATGCTTGTTCTACTTCAGGAGTGGGACTAGGCCTGAAAGATTCATGCCTGGTTGGTCTTAGTCTAGAAGGTAGTTGGGGAGTACTGTAGTACCTGGAAGGTCTGATTCCATCGGAGTCTGCAATGGGTTGAGATAAGTTTATCTTTAGATCTCTGAGATCATTCTTAATCATACCTAATTCCAGGTCAAGTTTGTTACTTAATGAATCAATTTTATTAATAATATGAGTAGGTGAAGTGTGGTCTGTTTTATTAATACCTTCTTTGATTTGTTCAATAGATAGAAGAATTTCTTCTTGGATAGCTGAAGTATTGTTTTCTAGGTAATTCATTAGTTCTCCCTTACTCAAACTAATGCTTTCTCTTATTTTTTTTACCTCTAACTCATTGATTTTGATCAAGTTGGATTGGGATTGCATGAATTTACCAAAATTGGTATTTACTTTATCCAATTGCTCATATACTTTATCAAAACATTTGCCAATGATATCAAAGTTATGAGAAACATTTATGGAAAAAAAGTTGAAAGTTTCTACATCTAATTGTGGTACACTTTCTTCCATTTTCTTGCCAAAGATATTATATTTTCCCACTCTTTGGGACTCTTTAATTTCTGATGGGCTAGAGATCTCTTCTTCCTGTTTTTGTTGTTTCCTCTTAAGGAAACTAATTGGTCCCAAGGATTCCAATTCTTCATGTAACCTTCTACTTCTCTCTTGGGAATCAATTTTTGGAGGGTTATTTGAGTCTTATTTGCCAAAGATATGGCTTTTCTCATACCCTGCTGGTCTTCCTGGGTCTGGGCCTGTTTGAACAGTTCCCAATGACCCACGTGTTCTTTCACCAATACCTTTATTTTGTCCTCCTTGGAGGAGTCCGGCTGGGGTGGTGTAGGTGGAACAGTATCCTCCTGGGATATCACGTTCAACAAGGGACGGCCCTCCAACGGTGAGTTGGTCGAGTCGGCGGCCGCGGTTGTTGTCACGGTTGCTCCGATTGGAGCAATCACTGGCTTGTTCTGCATTTTGTTTGCGACTGGCATCCTTGCGCGCACGGGTTCCTCCGGGCAAAGATCCATATGACGGGGCGCGTCCACTGGCGCGGGTGTTGCGTCTGTTTTGATGCATGTTAAAGATTATGTAAGTTTTTGTTGAAACTTTGTAAAAAAAATCAAAAATAAATAATTTTTTGAGTAGTTTTGGTTTTTTTTTTTAAAAAAACAAATATGTATTACTTATATGAAGGTTTAAAGGTACTAAGTCCTTTTTGGGGTCAGGACCGTCCTTGGAGGGTATTCCAACGGGATCTGAGTGGGTTCCAATCAAATCTTGGGACAAATCCAAGGGTCCACAGTCAGGGACGTCCTCTAAGAGGTCTTCGTCAATAAGATCACCAAAGACAAAGTCCACTAGAAAGGATAAAATAATAAAAAAATAGAAGTTATATATTTATTTATTTTATAATAATTTTTTTTAGAATTTTTGAGTTTTTTGTGATTTTTTTTATAAAAAAAAAATAATAAAAATGAGATCAAAGCTCACTTTTATAATTTGGATACCGTCTCTTAAAAGCAGAAAGCTTTCTTTGATAGATTTTCCACTCTTTGTGCTGTCTTAACAAGGAGTTAAAATTAATAATTCTTTCTAACTCTTGTTCCTTTTCTTTTAAGATTTGTTGTCTATAATAAAGAAGTCTCTCTTGTTTTTGTTCAGGAGTTATGACAACAGGTACAAAGTTACGTAATTTTTTTTCTTTTTTCTGTTTAAGAAGATTCAAATAATAATTGATTGATTCTCAGTTGGTTTTTAAATCCACGGGATAAATCAAAAGATAAAGATAAATAATAAGTATTTCTACTTATATATATAATTTTTTAAATATAAATAACTGGTCTAGGAGATAATTAATTAAACAATTAATTTTTGAGGATATTTCCCGGCCAGACCCCCAGTTGTCAGCTCTCTGATACCAGGAACCTTGCAGTCCTTTAGCTACAGAGAGTGATATAAATGCTGGAATGATAATAATAATTATTATTCAAATAATAAACACTTAGAAGCTCAAATAAATGATATAATAATAGCAGTTGCAAGTTTTAATTGGTTTGGTAATAGATGGTGTTGAATATAGTATAAAAGAGGGGCCACAGTTATATACTACTCGGGATCTTTACAGACTAGCAACCTCTCTTCAAGGGGCCTCCTTAGGCAGTTTAAGAACCTTGGAATAAATATGGGTGCCTTAGAAAGGACTTATTCCACTAATGGCCGGGCTTAACAGCACAAGTGGCCAAGACAGGAAGGGAAACACTCACTCTGAGCACTTGACCACAAAAATCCTGGAATAATTGGAAGGGTTTCAGAGCAGATGGGGTAGATTGCTTGACTAAACTTCAATGGTTGATTGTTAATAAAGGTAAGTAATACTACTACAGACTAAGTCATAAATCACTTGCTTATCTTCATATAAGCACTTGATTAACAATGACACCGTGTCTGATTTATAATAAATAATTCCTGATAACTGATAACTGATTGGAAACAGAATGGCAAAAAGAGCCTGTTTAAATATTCTTTTTTGGGTGCTTGAGGGCCTCTAGAAGGGGTACTAGCCATGGGCTGAGGCTAGGGGGGCAATCATGGCAAGATTGGCACGTCCTCAAGGTGCTGTTAGCCTGCTGGCCTTAGATCTGTCAAGGAACAGCTCCTTTTTAGCTGAAGGATCTGTTAATCAATAGATTAGTCATTTTGCTGATCCTGCACTGATCCTCAATTTGTACAGTAAGTACTGGTCCAAAGTGAGCAGAAGTGGATGTTTATTGATTCTCCATCCTCTTTTGATCCTTTATGTAATTTTTAATAATTTTTACGACCACTCCTTATGTAGTTTTGTGGTCTTTGAAGGTTCTGATCAACTTATTTCGTGGTAAGTCTGGATCTTTATTTAAGTAATAAAAAATACTAAAAATTGGTTAATAACTAATTTTAATTGATTTTTAAGGTTTTTGAACTATAATCCATGCTTGTGTGGTAGCTTTACATATGTAGTGTAGATCCTACTATATTGTAGCTCCTCTGAGCGGTACCTGGATGTCAAACTGATCACGGCAGGAGGCGCAGGCATCAGTCCATTCAAATGCGCGTGGGGACTGATCTGCTGCTCAGATGCGCGCGGGGGACTGTACCGCTGCGCGCGTGACTAGGTCAAGGGATTGCCTGCGCGGGAATTCAGTTGCGCGGGAGTCCAGCGCTGTAGGAACGCGGGGCTGCGTGCGGGAGTTGGAGTACGTGGGAGTCCAACGCTGTAGGGACGGGGGGCTGCGTGCGGGAGTTTGCGTACGCGGGAGACCAGCGTTGTAGGGACGCGGGGCTGCGTGCGGGAATTGTGACAAAACACAATTTCCCGTGTAACTCCTAAACTACACACAAAACCTGGATTTTGACTGAAATTTAGGTGTGAAACCTATACATGACATATCATGTGAAATATTAAAATGGCTAAGAGGTGCCATACTGGTGCCGTGGTCATTTACCATTTTCTATTAAATTAATTAAAAAATATAAGGATTAAGAATTCAAGGGTGGGGTAAGTGAGTGACCCTACCTTATTTTGGGTGGGGAATCCATTTCTGAAATAATATTTATGGATTTCCCACTCCTTTATTTTATAATAATTTTATTTATTCATGTATCTTTGTTCCTTTTAATTTTGTTAATATTATTATTGTTGTTGCTTTGTCAGGTTGCTCTGTGCTAAGTAGCAGGTTGACAACTTGTGAGCGGCATTCCAATAAGCGGCGAAATTGGGGAAGTCCTGTGGCCGCGGTGGTCAAGCCCAATGGAATGGCAAGCCCAAGTCATGGATTTTGTGCAAAGGAGGGTGTGGAGAAGCGCGCTGCGGTTGGTAGCAAGGTAAGCCAGGCTGGTTCCATTCATTAGTGGAGATGTTGTTGTTGCTCAAGACCACAAAGGAGTCGTGTTGGGTCCTCTTGCGTGGATGACCTTGAGGATGGTTTCAGGGCATACCATTGGATAAAGAACAGCAAAAGTGGCTGGCTTGGCACAAAAAACAGGCGCGCCAGCCAGGAAGGATGCAGCAAGAGAGGCCTTTCCAACTGCAGAACATGCAGGACATGTTGAAGGGGTAGGATGTGCTGGGCTTTTCTCCTTGGTGTGGTGTGGTGGTGAAGTGAGGGGATGGGATAACTAGGGATAGCTGGGGGTAGTTGAGATAATGGTGGATCTTTGGGGTGAAAAGTTGAAGGTAGGATATGCCGCCAAAGAGAGAAGAATGGGAAACAATGAGGCTACAAAAAGCCAAAGGGGAAGAGGTAATACTGGTAAAGTCAAGTGAAACTGATCCAATGAGGAGGAAGGGACACTCCAGTTTTGTTAACTGGTAATTGGATGAATTTCATTCCTGGTCCAAGGGAAGGACCAGTATTTAAGAAAAACTGGAGAACCCCAAAGGGGGCCTAAGGTAGCAGCATTAAAACAACTAGAGAGCCCCAGTGGGGGCCTGAGAAAATAATAATAGGATAATAAAAGAGGTAAGATAGAAGTAAGGCTGACTAAATTTGTCAGTTACAAAATATGAACAGAAAAAAGACTAAACACCACCTTAACTGAAAAATTTAGGAAAAAATTTGAGATCAATCAAAATCTCAGAGATTCATGAGAATATGAGAGAAGAATATGAGAATGAGATCTGATATTTGAGAAATCAGGATATGAGATGGGGAAGGAAAGCCTGTTTTAGGAGGAGCAACAAGGACCTCAGGCATAGTTTCCTAGCATGATATGGGAGAATAGAATTACTAAATTAAGAGGAGCAACAAGGACCTCAGGCATAGCTGCCTAGCTTAATGGGGAGAATGATATGATTATGATGAATGATATGGGGTAATGGTTAAGGTGATGGTAATGGTAATGGGGATGGTGATGGAATTATGATGGTGATGGGATGGTGATGGGATGGTGATTGTGATGGGATGTTGATGGTAATGGAGTTGAAATGGATTGGTCACAGTTATTTGATAATGGTGGGGTTTATAGAGTGTTGAATAGTAATGAAAGTGATTGTTGTAATGAAAGAGGGTGGAAAATATAAAGATATAAAAAGATAGTATTGCACAAAAAATGAGGTAAGAATTCAAACATGGGGACAGGGCACAAGTTGGGGGGGATGTGGTGGTCTTTTATGGATGTGAGTTAGAATGGGCTGCGTGTTCAGAAGTAGCTGTGGGCTCAGAAGTGGCAGCGCGCTCAGCAATTGGTGCGGCCTTGCCGCAGCAAGTCGTGCTGCGGGCTCAGCAGCAGTTATATTGGGCTTGGAATCCGGGGACGCGGGGCAGATTGGATTGGATTGGATAGATTGCACGGATGAACCTTGGATATCTGGAATGGCGCATTGGGCAGATGCAGACATGCGCAGGGGGCTCCAATTTGGGTGCGGTGCAAGGGACCCATCATGAGAAGGAAAAACTGGGTGGATGTAATGGAAGGCAGTTAATACAGATGGGATATGGGGTATGGGATATGGATCATGGGATGGGGTTGGAAGGATAGAGTTGGGCTAGGGTTCTGTACTTAGGGATTGTATTTCATTATTCTTTTTTTCTTGCTGTTGTACATAGGTTAGGGTTGAGGGGAAGGCTACTTAAAACCAACCCTCAACACAGATGTAGGAGGGGGGATCATCATCATCACAGGATGTGGGAAGGAATCTTTACAATCATCTCTCTATCTCTCAGTTGTAGGGTGAACAGTTGCAATCAGGGTTTACAGATGCAAGGGATAAATAACTTGTGAAATTGGGAACCATTAAATGAGAAGTACTCTTCTGAATTCCACACCGGGTACTTTTCTTGGGCCACTTCCCTATGGCATACTTTTAAACCATGCCTCCTTGACGTGCACAAACTTCCATCATTACCAGTCCACCTCTTACTAGGGAAGTCCAAGGACATGGCGCTACTATAGACATACAAGACAACAACCATTCTCCTCCTCAAGCCTGTGGACAAGGGAGGACCTTTTCCAAACTTCCTGCACAAGCTTCCAACACCATGGAAACTGGTATCCTTCCTCCAGATCCTCAAAGAGCCTCTCTGTTCCCTGCTCCTCCTGTTGTCAGACCAGTCATTAATTTAGTTACTGTTCAATATTGCCAAGCAGATTTTGGATTGGATTCCCCTTTGTACAATCCCAGCCTCATCCCTCTCCCTGATGATGAGGAAGAGGAGGAAGAAAGCAAAGACTCAGGCTTTGATTTGAGGATCCTTAGCAACCTTAATTCAACCCCCTGTGTACCTCAAGAAGAAGCTTTCCAACCTTCTGCTTCAACTAAAACCCCAGCTCCCCCAAGCCAACCTCCTCAACTTCCATCTGTAGACCCTACTCTCCTAGCCCTGATTCAAACTATGAATTCAGCGGTAGCCAAACTCCCTCAACTCAAAACAACAGGTAATTCCCACTCTGGAAGCTTCAAAGCCCCATTGATGAACCCTCCAGACAAATTTGAAGGCAGCAACCCCACCAGGCTCAAACCTTTTCTACAAGCTTGTGAACTGATCTTTGCAAAAAACAAAGGGACCTTCTGTGTGGATCAAAGGAAAGTTCTGTTTGCTTTCTCCTACCTCACTGGGAATGCAAACCATTGGATTCAAACCTATTTGGATCATCTTTCCAATCAAGATCCCTCATTCCTGCTCAACTCCTGGCAACCCTTCACAGAACAACTTCAAACTCTCTTTGGTGATTTCCTGGAAGTAGCAAAGGAAGAGAAAGAACTTGTGAATCTTATGATGAAGGACTTTGGATATGCTTCAACCCACATCACAGAATTTTTCTCCCTTATGAATAAAGTTTCCGGATGGGGGGATGGAGCCTTCTATTTCTATTTTTGTCAAAGTCTCCCTGCCAAACTTCTGGACCAACTAGACGGCTATGATGGTTCTGTGGACACCCTTCAAGATCTTATGGATATAGTGTTGGATTACAATAACAGGTACCACAAAAAAGTCAAGGAAAAGTCTTCCCATCCAAGCCACTCTAAACAGAAAAATTGCTCTCAATCCCAAGCCAATTCTTCCCAGTCTGACAAGGGAAAAGGTAAGGCCAAGGAGCAAGAAAAATCTGCAAAGAAACAATCATCCCAAAACAAACCTACCTTGGACTTAGGTCCTGATGGCAAGCTCAAGGCTGAAGAAAAGGAAAACACGGAGAAGGAGGGACTGTGCATTTATTGTGGAGGGAAGAACAAGACAGAAGACTGCAAAAAGAAGCCTGCCTCCAACCCTTCCTCCAACACCAACTCTTCCTCTACCTCCAAGCAAAAAAACAATTAGGTGGTTTTCCTGCTGTACTCCAGGATTATCACCTTACTGATGTTAGGTTACAAAAGATACAAAAAGATTACTCTGACCAACATTCCAAAGGCTTATGTTTTATTCTCTTTGACCATGACTTGAGTTATAGTGTTTTGATTGATTCAGGTGCTACCCAATTGGTAATGGCTAATACTATGTTTCTAAAGTTTTCATTGCAGCCCATACCTCTGGGAAAACCTATTCCTCTTTTAAACTTCAGTCCAAATGAGTCACCCTCTCAACTAATTACCCACAAGGCAACTTGGGTGGTCTCTCTTCCTTCTTTTCCTAGATTTGAATTTTAATTCCTCCTTGTCAACACACCATTTTCAGAAGATCTCATCCTGGGAGTCTACTTCCTTCACCACTGGAACCCTGAAGTAAACTGGCAAATGGGGCTGATCACCCCAAGACACCAGCCAACTGAAAAACTTTCCTCCCAATCCGTTGAACTCAACATGGCCAACCTACCTTCAACTGGTTCCGCTTCTACTCTGCCTTTGGCACTGCAGTCCATTGCATTCCACCTCACTTCAGAATCTTTGAATCCCAAACACTCCATCCAATTTCCATTGAGTTCAACAATTTCCCACCTTTCCTGGATATTCAATGATCCCTTGACTATTCCTCTGGAGGAGGAACCTAGGGATTCATCCTTGAATATCATGTAATTGGTTACTTCTTCTGACATTTCTGTTACTCCCCATAAGAATATTTCAGCTGACTGGGACAAGTTTGCCATTGAAAAAGACCCTGAAGAAATAGAAACTGTGTTGGAAAAGGTTCCTGCTGATTACCATTCTTTAATAGATGTTTTATCTAAGGTTGAAGCAGATAAACTACCTCCTCACCGCGCTTAGGATCACCAAATTGAATTGGAAGGGCCTCTCCCTCCAGTTGGGCCCATCTATTTGATATCTCAAAGTGAAAAGTCAACCCTACAAGCCTAAATAGCAGAGAATGGAGAGAAAGGTTTCATCCATTCCAGAACTTCAAGAACTGGAGCACCTTTTCTCTTTGTTAAAAAGAAGGATGGGAGTTTGCAGTTGTGTGTTGAATATTGCACACTTAATTCTGCCACCAGGAAGAACTGATACCCACTTCCTCCAATGAATTTGTTACTGAATGTATTTTCAGGTTCTTCAATATTCACCAAAAATGACCTCAGAAGCGCCTACAACCTATTGCGCATCAAAGAAGAATATTAAAACGTAACAGCATTCAGATCTCAGTTTGGGATATATGAATACCTGGTCATGCCCTTTGGACTGACCAATTTCCCATATTCTTTCCAAAATCTTATCAATGAAATACTTGCTGATCTCCTCACAGTTTATGTGGTGGTTTACCTTGAAAATATCTTTATTTTCTCTAAAAAATTACAGGAACATGTCCCTCATGTGTGTGAAGTACTGACCAGACTGAGAAAGCATAAGTTATATGCAAAGGCGTCCAAATGCAACTTCCATGCACCTTCTGTAGACTACCTGGGCTATTTGATCTCAGGAGATGGTATCTTTATGGACAAAAACAAAGTCAAGACCATCCTTACCTGGCCTACTCCTGCAAACAGAAAAGCCTTGCAGTCTTTCCTTGGGTTTTATAACTTCTATTTCAGGTTTATAAAGAAATACTCCAAAAAGGTCTCCCACCTCACCTCTATTGCAGGAAACAGCTCCCCTTTCAGCCTCACCCCTGAAGCCTTGCAAAAATTCAAAAAAATCAAGCAAGCTTTGATCCAGGCCCCAGTCCTTTGCCATTTTGATCACCTCCTGAGAACCTATGTTGAGACTGATGCCAGTGACTATGGCCTGGGTGCAGTTCTGCACCAGGTTACTGCTGATAAAACTAAACACCCTATTGCCTTTGAAATCAGGAAAATTTCCAGTTCTGAGCTCAACTATGATATCCATGACAAAGAACTCCTTGCTATTGTCTTTTCTCTCCAGCAATGTTGTTCCTACCTCTTGAGTGTTACTGACCCTTTTGAAGTTCTGACTGATCATTCCTCTTTGAATTATTTTATTTCTTCCAAGGTCCCAACTAGGAGAAAGGCCCATTGGGCAGAATTCCTCTCTGAATTCAATTTTGTGATCACTTACAGGCCTGGCAAATTTTCAACCATCCCAGATATCCTGTAACATCAGGAGGACATTTATCCAGCGGGGGGAATGCCATATTCTGAAAAGAATCCTGGAAATTTTCAACAGCTTCTGAAACAAAATGAAGTTGAAGCTTCTAAACTATTCTTCATTTCTGCTGATAAACTTGACAATCAAATGGGTGAATTGACTTCTGGTAAACAATCTGAAAAGTTATTCCAAGGCATCATTAAAAGATTGAAAAAGAATGAAGAAGTAACTGATTTGTCAGCTTGCTACTATGTACAGAGCAACATGTCAAAGTAACAGAAGAAATATGATAAAAACAATAAATAAGAAAAGTAAAATCAACTAAAGAAAGAGTGCAAAATCCACAAATTTTATTTCAGAAATAGATTCCTCATCCAAGATTAGGTAGGATCACTCACTGACCCCACCCTGGAAATCCAACTCCTTCTATTTTTAAATAATTAAATAAAAAAGGGACCAAAAGCCAAAAAACCAATATGGCATTTTCTGGCCACTTCAATTTTTCACATTTATTGTCACGTATAGTTTTTACAACTAAATTTCACTCAGAATTGGAGTGTTGTGTATATTTTAGGAGTTACACACAGAAATGTGTTATTTCACAATTCCTGCGCGCAGCCCCGCATCCTTACACACCCCTACGTACCCCTAGCTACACATTTCCGCGTACAGAGGTCACTTGCGCAGCTAAATTTGCAATGCACGCAGCGGATCCTACACCTCATGCATCTGAATTGACTGATCCCCGCGCCTGGATCAGTCATGACAAATCTGACAACCAGGTACCTCTCAAGATAGCTAAAGCTTAGTTAGGGTTAGCTGGCATATGTAATTACCTGATATATGCATTAGTAATAGTTTAAAAACTATTTAAATTAAATTAAATTAATAATAAACCAATTCTAAGTATTTTTAAATGATAAACCAAATATTGAGGATTACCATGTAAATCACTTATCCTGATCCTCAAAGACCACAAAAAAATACTAAAAGTCATCATAAAAATTATTAAAAATTACCTACGCGCTCATCATATGATAAGAAATTAGTAATGGTCCAAATCTGTCCAGTTTGAAACAATACTAGTAGTACAAAAAAAGGATGAGTGCAGAATGATCACATTTACACCATAACAGATTAACAGATCCTGTGGCTTCAATAGCAAAGAAATCCAGCAGATATGATGTCAGCTGATTAACAGAACCAAGTGGACGTGATTATCTTGCCCTGAATGGCCTGCCAGCCTCAGCCCAAGAGCAGAGCCCTCTCTACGTACCCTGAGAAGCTCATAGTTACCCCAAAAAGATATTTATACAGACCTCTTTGGACCTATTATTCCCCATCAGTTTACTAGGAATGATTCTTATCAATCAGACACCATTTCATTTTTATTCAAGTGCTTATAGAGAGATAAGCAAGTGATTTATGAATTAGTCCGTAGTATTATTATTTATTTCTCAAAAACAATCAACCCATTGACATTAGTCAAGCAAATCTACCCCATCTGCTCTGAAACACTTCCTATTATTGCAGGATTTCCATGGTAAAGTGCCCAGAGTGAGTTTTTCCCTTCCTGTCTTGGCCATTGTGCTGTTTTTCCCGTCCATATCACTGGAATGAGCCCTTTCTAAGGCACCCATCTTCATTCCAAGGCTCTTAAACTGCCTAAGGAGGCCCCTTGAAGAGAGGTTGTTTCTCTGTAAAGACCCCCAGTAGTATAATAATGTGGCCCCTCTTTTATAACAAATTGAAAACCCTTTTTAACCAAACCAAATAAACCTTGCAAAAGCTCTTAAAATATTCATTGTTTGAGATTTTTAAATGTTTATCATTGGAATAATAATATTATTATTATTCCAGTATCTCCTATCACTATCTGTAGCTAAAGGACTGCAAGATTCTTGGTATCAGAGACCTGACATGATTACGCCTTAGAACCCTTTAGTGGCTTACTCCTTTTCCAGGGTAAAGTGGTCATACCCAAACAAGCTAACCATATTAAACAAAAAATACTCTACCAAAGACATGAATCCCCTCTTGCAGGTCACCCTGGCCAACAGAAGACTCTCAAACTCATCAAGATATCATTCTCCTGGAATGGAACGTCAAAGGATGTCAAGAACTATGTTGCAGCCTGATACCTTTGCAACAGGAACAAGGCAAGGCAAAAAAGAAACTAGGACTGCTCAAACCTGTACCAATCCCTGATGGCCCTTGGACTTTGCTCTCTATGGACTTCATTTCTCAACTTCCCTTCTCCAATGGATTTGATTACATCCTTTTTGTTTTGGAACGTTTCTATAAGATGGTCCTCTTCATTAAAACAACCGGTACACTGAATGCAGTAGAACTTTCTAACCTTTTCATCAGCCATGTCTTCTCCAAGCATGGCCTACCTGCTGAAATCATAAGTGACCAAGGCTCCTTATTCATCTCTTCTTTATGGAAAACACTTTGTGAAAAATCACACATCCAAAGGAATCTTCCCAAAGCTTACCACGCTGAAACAGATGGTCAAAATGAACGGGTCAACCAAGTACTAGAATAATACATTTGAATGTACATCAGTTATCACCAGGACAACTGGGATACTTGGCTCCCCTTGGAAGAATTTTCTTACAACAACAGTGTTCATTCTTCTACACAACAATCACCCTTCTTTACCCTTTATGGAAGGCACCCAAGCTTTGACTTACTGCATGTTTTGGAAAACGAACCTGCTAGTCACTACCTGGACCAGATTCAGAAGAACCAGATTAAACTAAAGAATGAATTAAAAGAGTCTATGGATAAGTATAAATACTATTCTGACCTTAATAGAGAAGATATTCCAAAATCTATTGCTCCTGGGAATAAGGTTTGGTTATCTAGAAAGAATATCAATACTAAAAGACCTTCCTGGAATCACTGAAGCAAGAAATCAAAAAAACCAGGGTCAAACAAGATACTCAAAGGGATCTCATTCCAGGACTCAACTGATTTGGTGTGACCAGTACCTTTCCCCCAATCCTGAGCTGTGACTAACCTTTTGACTCTTTCACTCAGCGGTCTTTTGTCAATTTTTTTTTCTTGGAGTGTGTGTGCGGAGGATTTGTTGTCTATTTTCACCCTTAAAACAGTTTCTGGTTTCAAGTCCAACTTTTAGTCTTTTTACTTAAGCCTGCCTTCTGGTTTTTCTTTGGACCATCTTTGAAGTTAATAGATTAATTCTAACTTGATTAACAGTCAGAAGTAACTTCATCAAGATCAACCAGAACAGGAACATGACAGACTCCCTTAAGGCCACCATTCTTAAGACAGAAATTGAGGCTATTCCGCTGCTCACCTTGAACAACTTCTCTATATGGCCCAATTTTGAACTGAAAATGATGGATCTTCAAGAGGATCATTATGACAAGCTCACAAAGAAAAAGAGACACCAATGGACATCCAATAGGACTGACCTATGTCAAAAATGTAAGAATCCAAATGATACTGACTTCAAAACTTGACACTACCGTACAAGCAAATATATTAAATGCCAAGAATGAGAAGGATGCACATCAAATCTAGGTGGAAATCAACAAATACTTCTCTTCCAATCATGCCTCAAATTGTGCCAGGATATTCAAGGATTTTTTGCATACTCCTTTTTTAGATTTGAATATTCCAGGGTTCATCACTGACACCAAATTGGCTATGTCTCAACTGCATGAGGTTGGAATCAATCTACCTACAAACATAATTGCC
Source organism: Puccinia polysora (assembly GCA_025617555.3). Classification (NCBI taxonomy): domain Eukaryota; kingdom Fungi; phylum Basidiomycota; class Pucciniomycetes; order Pucciniales; family Pucciniaceae; genus Puccinia; species Puccinia polysora. Next base: position 31,067,802 of record CM062629.1, read on the forward strand.
TACCTCATCTTTCAAAAACTACCTTTGACTATGGATACCTTCATTCAACAAATCACCCACTCAGATAAGAAAATAACGCCCAATCAAGTCCTCAATCATTTTTGCATGTTCAACAATAACAGGTTTCTGAACAAGGAGGCTCCATCCAATAAAAAGAAGATAGCACAAACCCCACTTCCTTTCTTACCTCCAATGTCAAGCCATGCAATTAAAAGTGGCACAATCCTAAGGCTGCACACCCAGAAGGTTGTTGCTGGAAACTCTACCCTCATCTCAGACCCTATTTCCCAAAGAAACAGAAAGCTTGCTCAGAATTTTTCACAGAGGGAACCTATGTTAGCTTGTTTCACACAAGCTCAATCTTCAATTTGAACTATTTTGTAGTCAAATCTGGATCATCAAAACACATTGTGTCTGATCTCAGTTTCTTTTCTCACCTAGACCAATCATTGATGGGCTTAATTTCAACAACCTCAGGAAGGAACTCTCTTTGCTACAAAGGGGTGGGTACCTTCAAACTGTTTGATGGAAAAAACAGGGAAATCTCAATCTTGGATGTTCTGTTTCCACCTAGCTCCACTGAAAACCTGTTTTATATGCACTCTTGCATACAAGATGGATTCATTGTTGAATTTGGACAAGACAGCTTTGTAATTCAGAAAAATGACTGGAGAAGAGGGGGGGTATATGAATGCAATATACCTGTTCTTTGTGTTAATAATCATAAGTCAGGTACAATGAATCACTTCACTCAGGATAAAATAATACATAAGTCTCTTAGTTACAGGAGAATTTGACAAAAATTGGGCATAAAAGTAAAGAAGGTGTCAACCTGCAAAACTTGCGATATCAGCAAGATTTCATGGACCCCATTCAAGAATAAGCACTCATGTTCCAAGAGAACCTTTCAGGAACTTCACTGCAATCTAGTTGGACCAATACAACCTTTGAGAGTTAACAATGAATCTTATTTTCTAGCAGTAGTCAATAGCTTTACCCATTTTTTACTTTAATTCTGCTCAAATGCACAAACAAGGTAGCAAGAACTCTACAGTTCATCATTGAAGTTGAGTACAAGAGATTCAATTATTGCCCTATGATTATCCACTCAGAAAGAGGGACAGAATTCTGGAACCACAATATGTCTGATTACTGCAGAAAAAATAACATCAAACAAACCTTTTAAAATACGTATAACTCACAACAAAATGGACTGGTGCCATGTTAAAATGTGGATGCACTCAGGTAATTTGCATAGGAGTTTGTAATCCAAATATGATGCAAAAATGGGCCTCCATGGCCCATTGGACATCACGTGGGCCACGTTGGCCTATGTGGGTGTTATTGGTTTTGGGCATTTGGGCGCCAAAACACGTTTTTAAGGTCTTTTAGGACACGGGCCCTCACGGGCCTGCCAGGGTGGATGGGCCACCAAAGCCAGATGGGCTTAGTTGGGAATAAAAGGGCCCAAGCTTTATTATGGACATACTTGGCCAGACGGGCTGGCCCACCAAAGTATGTAATTCTCACAATTTGGGCTTGGGGTGGCCCATTGGAGCTGCCGCCCCTGTCGCGGCCCGTTTGGGGCCGCCTGTGTTTCTCGGTACGGCCCGCGCAGGGCTGTTGCGCGGCCGAGGGATCCCGCATGGGCCCGGCTGGTTGCGCTAGGCAACCAGCGCCACAGAGCCGGGGCTTGCGGCCCTGGCTCGCTTGCCATTGCAAGGGGGATGGGGGCGAGCTGTCTGGGTTGAACCAGCCAGTGACCAACCACTACAGTGCAGTCGGTCAGGGCAGGGGGGACCTGACCACCCCCTTTCCCAAGGAGGTGGCTGCCCCGGCAGGGGGGGGGGGAATTCATCACCCCCCCACCATCAATTGGTTGAGGCAACCAAGCAGGACAGGGGCGCTCTCCCCCCCCCCTTTACCAAGGGGGAGGAGCGTTGGGCCTGGGGGGACCTGATCACCTCCCAGGCCAATTTACTTGACAACGCCCTGGGGGTATTGACCCCCAGGGCCCCTGGTGAGGGGATTTGACTTCCCCCACCAGGGATTTGAGAGAAAGAGGGGGGGACAGCATTTCCGCTGGTCACACCCCCCCCATGTGAGTCTGAGACTGGACCCAGGTGTGCCCTGGGTCCCACCTGGCCCATTTGAGGGGACAGGAGCTGGCTGCATGAGGAAACCAGCCCGTAAACAAGGCAATGAGGTCATCATGGCTGGTTGTAACGGACAACCAGTCAAGGCAATTGAACAGTTAAGGGGCTGGTTCAGCCCCATTGAGGTGGAAACACCAGAAAAAACTGGAATAGGCTGGTTGTAAGGGTACAGGGACTGATTCCATGTGGGCGGATGTAGTCCAAACCAAGTAACAAGGCCAGTAGAGCCTGTAGAGCCCTTTTGGGGCGGAAATTTTGCCTTTTGGCTTGTTGTATCATGGGCTCACAAGAGGCCAATATTTTGTACTTAAGGAGCTCTTCTCCCTTCTGTTTTCCATCCATTCATTCATCATTCCAATCAAATTCATCCAAGATATTGCCCCATTGTGAGAGCCCCATTAGACAATATTGACACCCAGTGTCCAGAATTTCTTTTGCTTTAAATACTGCTTATTTGCCTAAGCTAATTTATGGCCATAATTCTAACATGCAACGCTTCAACCAACTCATTCTGGAATCCCTCCATACGGTTTGTTTTGACTCACAACTTCAAAAACTTCATTTGAACACAATCATCAAATCACAATCCTCATATCATGCGCACTGAAGCTGAACCAGATTCCCTCACACAAGTCTAAGATATCTCTGTATGAAATGTTCAAAGGAAAAAGCATCAGTATTGACTATTTTCATCCCATAGGGAATCCTGTCAGCTATATACTTAAAGAAAGGCCTTCCTTCTCTAAACTGGAAACTTGTGGTTTTTTTTGGTAAACTGATTGGTTACAATGAAGATTTATTTTCTTAAAAGGTTTTAACAGAAGACAACAAGATAGTCAAAACCAAGAACATTACACTGCTGGATTTTGATGCCAACCTAAAAATATTTGAAAATGCCATAAAAATAGGCAACTGGTGCACAGACACTGGTTTTGAGGACCCTGAACAGTCTGATTGAGCTATTGTATTTGATTCTGATGCGCTTCCCGTAAAACCCGCAAATGATCTGGTTGACTACGCTACCAAGGAGGTTACTCCAATGGTTGAAACTGACCGTATTGCTGAAATCTCAGAAGATTCTCCAATGCTGAAAATTCCCAGGTACAACCTACACAAACAGAACCTCTCAGTAAAACCGCCTAAGTACTCCTACACCTCAGTTTCAATGGAAGACAGCTCTGATTCTTTGAGAGAGAGATTGATTGTGCTCAGAGAGATAGAATCCAAAGATGTTTGGGAAGAAACTGAAATTGAACCTGATCACTTCCTCAGGACAATGTGGGTAGACAGAGTCAAACCAGCAACGGGTCTTTCACCAGAAAAATGAAAGTCTCAACTGTGCATCATGGTAAATCAACAGACACCTGGACTAGACTTTGGCAATACATACGCGCCCACGGGGAAGTTTGCAACACTACTTCTTCCTCTTCTAAGGGGGCTGGATCATAAGCTTGAAATTTGGCAATTTGATGTTAAGGCAGTTTTTCTGTTTGCTCCTCTGGAAGAGGTAATTTTCATTCTCAAACAAAAATAGAGCCTGTGCTCATCCAAGTTTCTGAAATTAAAAAATTATCTCTACGGACTGTGTCAGGCTTTGTTGAATTTGTACAGGACTCTGACTACTTGGCTAGAGGAGATTTGCTACACTCAATCCAATGCTGATCCCTGCTTATACACTCACTCAACTTGGCATTCCTTCCTATTATTTCACATTGATGATATTATTGTGACCGGGGAAGTGGACTGGTTTGAAGAAAGGTTTCTCAATTGATTTCCATGTTCTTCAGCACAAAAACCTGTACAATCCTAGGGATGGAGTTCACTCTGGTTAACAATGAAATAACTCTTTATCAAAACAAACTTCTTCAAAAGACACTGGCAGAGCTCAATTTGACAAAATCTAAACCTGTTCAAACCCCTCTTACACCAGGAATTCAACTGTCTCCTGCCTCCCAGATTGACCAACTCAAATTTGCAAAACTTGGGGTGAATTTCAGGAATTTCACTGGGTTGCTGAACTATCTCTCCTTTTGAACCCGTCCAGAAATCTCTGCAGCCGCCTCAATTCCGTCCTGGTTCAATCAAAGCCCTGGTCTAACTCACTGGAAAGAGGTGATTCATGCCTGGAAATACCTAGAGGGAACTTCCTCCTTTGCTCTGACCCTGCAGCCCAACACAAAGGAATTTCTCTCTTTGGAAGTTTACACCAACTCCACCTGGGCCAAAGATCCATGCAGCCAGAAATCTCAGACTGGCTATATCATCTTCTGGCAATCCTCTCCTATCCCATGGAAGAGCAGAAAGCAAGGGAATATCACGTTGTAAGAATACAAACGGTTCTAGGTGGTGGCAGTTCTGTGGAGGGGAAAGGTGCTGTTTAGGCTGCCCTCCTGAGTGTTACAAAAATATTTAGATGTAACCAAGATCAAGGTCCAGAACCTGGTAAATGAGGAATCAAGGAGTAGAGGATAAAGATGATAATAGTTTGGTAGCAAGGGAACAGCACTATCTGAGACAAAATTATGCAGGGAAAAACTTGAACAAAAGAAGTTAAAGTCTGCTTAGATTTCAAGGAACAAAAGCTGTTGTATGTAAAAAACGCCCACAAGCTGATAAATCTGGTTGTCAGCAGAAGATTGGGGATGATCAACTCAAACCCAAGCAACCTCCAGGTTCTCAATGAACCTGCCCAACTCTCCGCAATCAAGCACTTGAAGGGTACCAGATAACTGAGGTTTGCTGTACAAGACAAAGCACAATGTTTAAGAAGCTCTAAAAGCAAACAGTAACTGATTTGAAGAAAGGATAACCTCAACACTTCTTGAGGGACTCAAAGTAGGCTGGAAGAATGCAACTCCAAAGAAAATAAAGGGAGGTATAAAACTCCAGGTCTTAAGCTTAATAAGACCTCTTCAATCAATTGTGATTGGCTCCAGAAATATGATCAGGGATCAGGACCAGTATGGTCAGAGAAAGGGATCAAGGAGTGGTATAACACACTCAAAAATTCCAACAGATGGAATTTTCTTCAACCAGCAAGGCTATTGGTTGGTGATAAGGATCAGGATCTTAATTTCACAATGGGGGGGACATAAGCACAAAAATTCCCTTGGATGATTCTCTGATTCAGAAAAAGCAGGGGAGAGCCCCTCCTTTTATAGACCAGAGGCCTGTAGTTTATTTGCAAGAGAGAGTTACAAATAAAGCAAAAAAAAAACACTCAGAAAAAAACCAAAGAGTTCAATCAAGACCCTGGCCCTTTCCAATGGTGGGCACGGACAAGAGAGTAGCTAGTGAGGGGCCCGCGGACATGCTGATGGGCCAGGTAGACAGTTGAGACCCGCGCGGGCAACGGACAAGCCGCGCGGGAGACTAATGAGCTGGAGGTGGACTTTGAGAAAGGTTGACGGGGGCTTGAGACGGCCGAGTTGTTGGTTGTTGGTCGTCGTCGCGGGAGGGTGATCCAAGATCCCTTTGGGCAATGAGAGGATTGAGTTGGAAGGTATTCTGAACGGTGGTTGTTGGGGTGAGTCTGATGGTGATGCGGACGGTTCAAGGTGGACCGCAAGGTTGTCATAATCATCATCATAATCAAAATTGTTTGAATTGAGCACATGTGATCAACAAAGTTGACAAGTTCAAATTTGGTATTCAGATTGGAGATTCTAGGGGGGAATGGATATATCGGAATGCTGAGGAGGCAAGGACATCAAGGTATTTGAAACGGACTTTTTGTGAAGTTTGAAAGGTTCTAGGGGTGGCTTGTTGTGGTCGGAAATCAGTCCATCGGCATTGGCAAGCAATACTGATTCTTGTTTGCTGGCCGTATCACTACTAGTATCTACCAAAGAGTCTTGAAGATTGCTAAACATTGCAGTAGATGAAGATAATGTGTCATTTGGGACTTCAGTCGTCACTGGAGGAGGTGGTGGACGAGCCACCACTGGAGGTGGTAGTGGGACTTGTTGGCGCGGTGGGAGCCAAGTGGATTGATGGATCTGTGATGGCTCAGTTGAGGCTTGGATGGCGTTGGATGTGGCAGTCAGTAAGAATGCTTGAGGGATGCTGAGGATGTAGATCAGATAATGATGGTGATGGTGATGGATGACAGGGTGGAAGCAAACCCGGCGGTCTTTTGGCCGCGCACTCGGCAAAAAAAATTGTAAAGCGGAATAGCAGAGAGGCAGGGATTTGAACACAAGAGGGGGGATATGACCACCCAGAGATCATCCTTGCCAACTGAGAGAATGAGCAGTTGGGAAGCTTGGAACCAAATGGAACCCTATTCCAAATCAAAGATTTTTTTTTTTTTTTCTTTTCTTTTCTTTTTTTTTCTTTTCTTTTCTTTTCTTTTCTTTTCTTTTCTTTTTTTTCTTTTTATTTTCTTTTTATTTTTTTTTTTTGATAATGATGCCTATGAATGATGATAAGGAAAAATCATAAAAAAATTAAAATCTCCCCACTGGCCAGGGTGTCCAGGATGGGGCACCACAACGCTTTCCTTGACTGAAGCCAATCTGAATTCTTTGACTGAAGGCACGCAAGAACTAATCTGGATCAAATCCATCATTCAGGACCTATGGAAGAATTTTTTGATTCTCACCTCCAGGTTTCATGTGGAAAATAAGGGAATGGTCAAAAAAATTCAACATTTTGGGTTGAAATCAAAAACCAAATATATAGACATGAAGATGAAATGGCTTAAAAATCATTCATCAGCAAAGAAGATTTATGTAGACCTCATCACCAACAACTCAATGGTTGAGGACACTTGCACCAAGGCCTCAAACAGACAAGCCCTGGAGCTTTTGATGGCCAAATGTTTTCAAGGGATGTTGCACTGAATTACAGGGGGTGTTGAGATCCAATTCACGTTTATATCTTTTTTTTAATTTTAATTACTTCACTCTTATTTTATTCTTATCTTTATCTTTATTTTTTATTTGTTTATCTTTTTGATCTTTTTATTATATCATACTGTGTCATTTGCTTCCATCTCTTCACGCGCGCGCGGCTACAAGGTCCTGTTTCATATTCATGTTGTATCTTGTACTGCGCGCGTCTACTCTCCTCAAAAGGACAATTCAATGAACAACTAGCGGGGGACAACCATTATCATCACAAACACCACCTTCAACTGGCATCACTGAAGCAAGACATCAAAAAACCAAGGTCAACCAAGATACTCAAAGGGATCTCACTCCAGGACTCAACTAATTTGGTGCAACCAGTACCTTGCCCCCACTCCTGAGCTGTGACTAACCTTTTGACTCTTTCACTTAGCTGACTTTTTTCAATTTTTTCTCTTGGAGTGTGTGTGCGGAGGATTTTTTGTCTATTTTCACCCTTAAAACAGTTTCTGGTGTCAAGTCCAAATTTTAGTCATTTTTACTTAACCCTGCCTTCTGGTTTTTCTTTGGATCATCTTTGAATTTAATAGATTACTTTTTCTAAAAAGTTTTCAACTGGATCATCTTCAATAGTATCCATTGGCCCAATCACCTTCCCTCCAGAGCAAGCATAGAAACCAATGTCCCCCTGGGTCAACTTTCTATATCCACCTATGACTCCATCCTCAGCAAGTAACCTTCTGACCAAATCTCCAACAGACTGAGGCCCAGGGTAATCATCTTCCAGTTCTATCACTTCCTTACACTTTCCCTCATCCTTCTCCACTCCTTCTTCTTCTCTTTCCATGTCTTATTCTTCCTCTTCCTCGTTGTCTTCTTCTTCCTCTTCATTCTCCTCCTCATCATCAGGATCTCCAGGAGCATCTTCATCTTCCTGTCCACCTCCATCCTTCTCTCTTCCCATTACAACTCCCTCTTTGAATTTGAGGGTTTTGACTTTGACAGAGGCAGAGGTGGCTTTGAAAGGCAGCTTCCCAGCAAATTGAACAACTTTTAAAATTTGAACTTTGACTTCCTTTTGACGCTTCAACACTTCTTTTACTCCTTCTCCACTATTTTGACCATGCTTTGACCAAACCACCACTGCTTTGAAAGTCCTTCAACGGGTTTTGACCTCTTTGCAAAAGCTGCATGAAACTTTGACAGGTTTGACCCTTGACCAATTTGATTTGACCTCTTTGAACTTTGACCGGTTTGATGGCACTTTGAATTGTTTTGATCAAATTTGACCAGTTTGAATGACCTCCTACGGCCTTGGGTTCCTTAAGAGAATTTATTGAAGACAAGAAGGGGGTCCCTCAACAGATTTCCATTGCTTTCAAACCTTCTGCCTCCTTCTTTGGCGTGCCATTCAAGGCCAACTTCCCTTTCCTCCTCATCTCCAGCCTGCGCTTCTCCTTTAGCGCCTCCACTGGAATCAGAAGAACAACAACCTTTATTCAGAACAAGCCACCATCAGCCAAAAGACTCAGAACAATCACCATACAATGGCCCTACCTTTCTTTCCACTCCTATGGGTATGCTCAAGTCTTCAGGTGCTTCCTTCACTTTGAATTTGGGACAACTTTTGTACCTCACCCAGACAACGGGTCCAAGTACCTTCCTTCCGGCGTTGTGTGCCCCAGAACACAGCCTCTTGTATCTTTGAAAGTACTTGAAATTCCCTGAATTGGGAGTGATGCTGGTGATGCAGATCTTGCCAGTCTCTACACACCTGGAACAGGGGGGAAAATACTGGTTGACAGGGTTATAGCCATTGGTAACTTCCATAATGAATGAGGGGGTGGATTATCTGTTGTGGGAAGAAAGTGATGGACAGCTGACAGGTGGTGATGGCAATAGATATGGTGAAGGGAAAGAAAGTTGAGTCATGGTGAAGATCTCAATCTACTCTCACCTCTTCTTATGGGTATCAGCAGCTACCCCTTCCTCTTCTGGGGGGGGGGGCGTACTGTCATAACCACAACTTGACTTAGCCTCCTCATTCATACTCAACTCTCAGCCATTCCAATTCAAGTAAAATCCACCTTCCACCCCTGGTTCTACATTCTGTACATCCTGAAGTATACTCTTGCATACCCTGCAGCCCTTAGGTAATCTGCCAGGCATACCCTTCACCTCTCTATGGCGCGGTGGATCCTCATCTCTCCTTCAACTCTACCTGGTATGAGAAGTAAATACAGCCAACCCATATTACATACTCCTGGATGGACAACCCATACTCCAGTTCAATTAATGACCTTCCTGGACAGGCCCACTACTAAACCTGTCAATCTACAACCTCCATCCAATTGGTCAACATGTAATGCCATGCGCCTCCCAGCCCAGAACCTGTCATCCCTCCTCAAGGCCTCCTCTCAGTTCTCACATATACTGGCCTCTCTTCTCCTCTTTGACTAATTCCCCCAAGGAATTAGTATACTAATTCTTATTGGTTAGCCCCTCATCCAATAGGTGTCATCTCAGCATAAGAAAGCCTACATTACTCATCTCGTCTACTCCTCTGGCATTACTCTTACAGTATTCCCTCAACAAAATCCTTCAGAGCCTTAATAATGGATTCTTCTTCTTATCATTGTTCTTACTCAACATCTCATCTGCATATTAAATAAATTTCCTTGTCTTTATCCTGAGTTCTGTGAGCATTAGTCCCCGTGCCCTCAGTCCCTTGCACACCAGGGGAAGCTGTGACCCTAGGAGGGTACTGTCCAATTAAGTGAATGTAAAACACCCCTATATGGACAAAAGAGCCTCAGACTCAAAATAGTATTGCAGAATGGGATCCCCAGAGCATTTGTTCAAAAACCTGGCTTCAGGAAGCCATGAATTATATTTAAAAATATTAATTGAATACTACTTCTTTGGTAGATACAATGAGGTCATTAAGGGTACAGAAACATGTATCAAGCCCCAAGAATGATGACATAGGGCTTCCTGTACCTCTGTAGTGACAATAGCAGGTCTACAAAAACACACTGATGGCTCCCTGGCATCTGAAATATCCTGGGTCACCCTCCTTTAGCTGGTAAAAAGACTGTACCATGAGGGAACCCAAACAATATAAATAAAGGCTCTTCCCCCAGCCATTTCTAACTCATTAATCCAGTCATATAGTCATTATTGCTTCAGATATTTTATTCCTCAATTCATTAAACCCTTATAAGAAATAGGTGTGTGATCCTGGCTCACTTTCTGATAAAATTATAGAAAAAACTCTTGAATCCTTACTTTTTGGCCAAAATCAACATCCAACTGTTCAGCCTGCCTCAGCACCAGCTTCCAGCAACCTGAATACCTGCACATTTGTCCATCCATCAAGCATAGGTCCGGATATAAACCTAGCAGGTGATCCTGCTGAATTATACTTTTTTTGTAGGTTCTTCATAACCCAAACCCCAAGGAAATTACACAAACCCTTCTTGAAAGGAGTCCTTGTAAACCCCTCAGGTACCACAATTTCACCTATATTGTACTAAAAGAAATATACCTGTGTTCCAGAGGGTTCAAAAACCCCATTAAGGTCTTTGGCCCTCCTTTTAAATTTATTTTTACAAATCTATAAATAAATTTAAACCTTTCAGCCAAAATATATCTCTGGCATTTTTTTAACATTTTTAATCTAAATATTTCATCACCTCTAGTAGCTAGAAGGAGCTATGTCCTTGGAATATAGTAGGCTGAAACTCCACAGCTCTCTGGAAGGGATGAATACATAACTTGGAAACCCTCAAGTACATACCAGTAACAGCTTACCCTCAACACCAGGACCATACAACCCTGTCACCTCAGCCAGAATAAAGCAATGCAGATACAGGAGGAAGTGCAGCAAGTTCAGCTCCTGTCACCTCACCAAAAAAATAAGCAAATATACATACAGAAGGCTGTGAAGAATTATACAGGAAACAGGGAAGGCAGGAGGAAGTTACACCAGTCTCAACCAGAATCAAACAAACAAGAAAATATACATACAGAAAGCTGTGCAGAAGTATACAGGAGAAGTATAGGCAGGAGAAAGTGGAACCAGGATAAACCAAAACCAAATATCATCACAGCACCACACATTAATTTATGCAGCCAGTAGCATGTGATGCAAAAAGAACCACCAGTACCAAAAACCCGCAGCACCACACAGGAAGTTATGTAGTCAAAATCATGTGATGCCAAAAATACTACCATTAACCACAACCCCCAGCACCACACAGTAATTTATGTATTAAAAAGCATGGGATACTAAATAAACCACCAGTACAAGTACCACAGCCCTAGCCAGCATTTACACCTTGTGTCAATAATGTCAATAATTGCTAATTGGCTCTCACAATGGGGAAATATTCTGGATGATATTGGTGATGAATTCAATTGGATGATCAATGGATGATGGAAAACAGCAGGGAGAAGAGCTCCTTAAGTACAAAGGATTGGCCTCTTGTGAGCCCATGATACAACAAGCCAAAAGGCAAACCCGCTCCAAAAGAGCTCTACAGGCTCTACAGGCCTTGTTAGTTGGTTTGGGCTACATCAGCCCGCATGGCATCAGTCCCTGTACCCTTACAACCAGCCTATTCTGGTTATTTCCGGTGTTTCCACCTCAATGGGGCTGAACCAGCCGCTTAGCTGTTGAAACCCCTGGCAGGATGTCTATTACAACCGGTCTGTTACCTCACATTCTGGCTGGTTGCCTCATGCAACCAGCCCCTGGCCAAAGAAATGGCAAGGAGGGACCCAGGACACACCTGGGTCCAGTCTCAGACACACATGACGCGGGGGGGGGGGGTGTAACCGGCAGACATTCCACCCCCCTTCTCTTTCTCTCAAATCCCTGGAGTGGGCAGTCAAATCCCCCTACCAGGGTCCTTGGAGGTTGATTCCCCCAGGGCTTTGTCATTTTAAGTGGGCTGGGGGATTGTCAGGTCCCCTCCAGCCTGTTGCTCCTCCCCCTTGGTAAAGGGGGGGGAGAGAGTTCCCCATTGATGGTGGGGGGGTGGTAAATTCTCCCCCACAGCCGGTTGCCTTGATGCAACCAGCCTAGCCACCACACTTGGTGGGGGGGGTGAGCAAGTCCCCCCCACCATGACCAGTTGCTGGCTGGTTCCATCCAGCAAGCCCTCCCCCTCCTCCTTGTAATGGAAAGCAAGGGGAGGGGGAGGAGCCGGGGCCATTGGCCCCAGCCCTGCAGCAGCAGTTACTGGCTCAACAGCCGCAACTGGGGTGGGGGGCTCCATTTTGAGTCCCCCTGACCCCTAAAATGGCCCTGTGCGGGCTGTCGGGCCCCATAAAAAGGCCGTAAGCAAAAACAGCGGCCCCAAGCAGGCCGCAACGCGGGCAGCAGCCCTGAATGGGCTGCGATACGGGCCCCTCAAGACCAAAAAGTGAGTTTGTCATACTTTGGCGGGCCAGCCTGTCTGGCCAAGTATGTCCAAAATAAACCTTGGGCCCAATTATGTCCATACAAGCCCATCTGGCTGTATTCCTCAAGCCCAAAAAGTGAGTTTAACATACTTTGGCGGGCCAGCCCGTCTGACCAAGTATGTCCAAAATAAACCCTTGGGCACAAATATGAGGATAAAAGCCCATCTGGCTGTATTTGTCCATATCTCCCACCAGGCCTGTTAGGTCCTGTGTAACAATGAGCCTGTTTCAGGCGTTTTGAGGCCAGTTTCCCCAAATCAGTGACATCCACACAGGCCCATATGGTCCGTGTGAGTGTCCAATGGGCCAGAGAGGCCTATATGTGCATCCCATTTGGGTTAAACTAATACGTAGCACCTGCGCAAGTGCATATGTATTTTAACACACCCCCTTAATCCAAAAGGGTTTACATTTGCATATTAGTCACAAAGCATTGATGCTTTCTCCTATCAAAAGCCTTAGTCAAGATATATGCAATCATTGCTCCAGTAGGTGTTAAGTATATTGTTGAATTTCTGTGTGACTTAGAACCAGCATGGGCTGAACAAAGAGAATACAAAGATAGACGTGAGAAAATAAGAATCATGAGAACAGAAAAAGAAGAAATAGATAGAGACCTATGGCTTGACCGGGGATGAAAGTTCAGAGGGCGATTAGATTGAAATTGAAGAGATTCAAGAAGCGGGACAGTAATTGATGTGGTGGAGGTAGATGAATGAAAGATCACAAGAAGATGGAATGGATAGAAAATAGATCAGATTTAGCTAAGATCAAGGATATTGAGAATGTGACATCTTACCAGGCAAAGATTATTTGAGTTTGAGTGGAATGAGACTCAGGAGATTGAATGTTGAGTGGAACAGATAAACAAGACAGAATAAGAAGAAGAGTAGCTGGAAGAAGAAGATTTATGAAAATAATCAAGAGAACAAGAGAAAAGGAGACTATTGATAAGCAGAAGGAAATTAGGAACACCGCGGGACAATCTGCCACAGATGAGATTCCGCGGGCAGATGAGAGTGCGCCGAGAGCCCACTAAGTAGCGCACACAGAGGCGCGGATCAAAGAGGAATGGCGGGTGGAGAGAAGCAGAATCTTAACACTCCTTGTGACTGGTAAGAGGGTAACAGAACAGCCGGAATTAGTTGAAAACTTCCTGTTGAAGAAGTTTCAGGGCATTGATTGAAGTCAACTTAGTAAGAGATTCCGCTATCATCTTGCCAGTTGAGATGAGAACTAGATCAAACAAGGAGAGAGAGAAATCCTCCCTTAACCCTTTTGTTTTAATATCAATATGTTGGGATTTAGAGTAAGATCCAAATTTTTTTATCTTATCATCTAAACCCTTATTGTCAATGTAGATGGTTGGTTTGCATTTAACGGAAGGATGAATTTCGTCGATAAGGTGGGTGATCCATTTAAGTTCTAAGCAGCAATCTAATAGTGCATTGAGCTTGGATTCAGTAGATGAGTAAGTTATGTTTCTTTGCCTCAAGGAATTCCAAGCGACCGGACTGCCATAATGAAGGATGATAAACCCTGTTTGCAATTTACGGAAGGTGGGATCATCTCCCAAGGTAGCCTTGCTGTAACCAGCTATAGCTTCCTGAGAAGGATCATATTTAAGAGTCAATTTGAGATTTTGGGTTGTCTTCAAATATTTCCAGACCTTCTTTACTTCTCTCCAGTGAGACATGCCAGGCTTGGTATTGAACCTCGCCAGGCTTGAGACAGCAAATGCTATATCCAGTTGATTATATTGAGAAAGATGATTCAGAAGACCAATTGATGACCTATAGTTAATGTTGAGACGGGAGAAATACTTGTGTTCTTCATCTGACTCCGGTTCTAGATGAAGATTTTGAGTAAGAGGTGTATTTATATTTTTACAATCTGTAAGACCTAATTCTTCTAATCCTCAATTGATATGATTTGGTTGAATAAGGAGAATTTTGTGGTCCTTGACCTCCATTAACATTCCAAGGATGGTATTCGGAGAATGGCACGAGGAATTTAAGAATCTTTTGAGGAAGTTGCTAGCAAATACATCAGATTTACCAACGTAGATGAGATCGTCCACGTGGAAGTAGATTACTTCCCCAGATCAAGAGTTGAGATAAAGACATGGATCACTTGTAGATTCGACAAAGTTCTGAGATTTGATCCAATTAGTGAGAGTCTCATACCAATTCTTGGGAGATTGGCAAAGCCCGTAGAGTGATTTCTTTAATTTAAGATATGGCAATTTACGGTCTGACCCTTCAGGCGTTCAAATTATCACTGTCTCGGTTAGAGGAGCATGGAGAAATGCTCCCTTCACATCAAATTGTGTGAAGGTCATTTTATTCTTAAGGCCATAGAGAAGTGCGAGACAAAGAGAACCTAGTTTTCCAGTGGGTGCCCAGGTTTCTTTGAAGTCCACGCCTTGGATTTGATTGAATCCTTGTACGCAAAGTTGTGCTTTATATTTAACCGGTTCGCCATGACAATTTTCTTTTATTTTGAATACCCAAACGGTATTCAAAATTTTATTGGGTTCATCGTAGAATTCTTCTCAAACTTCCTGTGATTCAATGGAGCCCAGTTCATCTTCCAATGTCTTCTTCCATTTGAGCCATTCAGGACATTTTTGTGCCGCTTTGTATGATGGTGGTTCATAATAATGGTGAAATCCATATCTTTGGGGTTTTCTAACTTTGTTGCGTGGTCTGAGACTGGTCCTTGGATTCGTCGGTTGAGGAGTCTGAGCCATAGGAATATCAGAAGAGTGATTTTTGGGAGAATTGGAAGAGTGGGAATCAGGAGAGATGGCTTCTTCAGAATCAGAGTTGGAGTCTGGAACTTCAGTACCGCTTCCTCTCACAGAGTATTGTTTATCCCTAGTTGAAAAGTTGGTCTCAAATGAATCTATTTCAGATTGAGCAAACGGATCTAGTCCGGGGGATTCAAGGAAAGCAAATCCGTCTAGCCAAGTTTTGAGAAATCTTATGTGTTTTGTTTTGACAATTGCGCCAAGAGAATTAAGAATAAGATAGGAATGAAAGGTTGGATTGAAGCCAATCAAGATACCCTCCAGTCCCTTTTCATCAAATTTACAACCTTGTGGTCCTCAATCATTCTGATATATAACAGAAGAACCTACAGGTTTCAAGTAATTAGTGGGAAGGGTCTTACCAAACATGAGTTCCCAAGGAGACTGTTGATTACATTCTCTGGGGACTTGGTTGAGCATGAAGCAACAGCTTCTTGTAACTACATGCCAATAATTTTTTGCCAATCTTGAGGAAGAAAATGTTGCTTGGGCTGACTCAAAGATTGTTCTATTTGCTCTCTCGGCTTGTCTGTTATGTTGAGAATGGTGGGGTTCCAAGGTTATCAACTTGATATGTTTTGATTTTGCAAATTCTTTTAGATTGGAGTTAACAAACTCTGTTCCTTTATCTGAGAAAATCTTGGATGGATAGTAGCCCAATCTTTTATGTTAGGTCTTGAGAACAGTTTTTATCACATCCGTAGTTTCATCCTTTGAAGTCAGTGGAAATGTTGCAAGATAACCGGTGCAGTTGTCTATCAGAGTGAGAATGTAATAGTGACCCAATTTAGATTGAGGAGAGATAGGAACAATAAGTTCCAGATGAATTCAATCTAAGGGCTTATTCAATGGTTTGGAAATCCCAGTGAAGGGCAATTTTGTGATTTTACTTCTGATACAGCTATCACACTCAAAGGAATTGAGTTCTTCATTGGAGAAAAGATTCTTCACTAGAAGTTTGAGAGTGGATATCAAAGCATGTCCATACATTTTATGTACATCAAGTAGGGAGAATGGGCGACTATTCATATGTTGAGAGAGATTGACCATTTGACTTTGGTCTGCGGATTTGGGCTTTTCTATGACAAATAGATTGTCTTGAATCATGCCCTTCAGTACTAGTTGACTCCCTTGAGTGACCAAGAATTTATGATTCACTTGAGTTAGACTAAACCCTTTGCTTGCCAGAAGAACAGGACTAATAAGATTAACAACAATATTGGGTACGTAGACACAGTCTTCTAGTGTGACAATAGAATTGTTCCATTCCAGTCTGACTGTTCCAGTTCCACATATTTTTAGGTTAGCTTCTAGTTTGCCGTTTTTAATCTCATCCAATTCTTCTTGGAGTTTAATAGAGGAAAAGAATTTAAGATTTTTGAATGTATGGATGTTAGCTCCAGAGTCCAAGAGAAGGTTTGGGTTGTTATCAGCGTTGATCCAAAGGGTTAACAAGGCATGGTAGTTGATTGTAGGAGGCTTTTTTATTTTATTGTTCCATTCATTTTGCTGCTTGATCCACCATTCAGGAGCTATTTGCGGATGTAGATGTAAACACAAAGATTCGGAGTGAGGAGCGTTTGGATTGTGGTATCCTTCTTGACACCTCAACTTTACCTTCTTCTCATCCTTATGAGATTTAGTTTTTGTCGATACCAAGGAAACATCCACAGATGATTTACCAGGATTCGTTTGCGCTTTCCTCTTGTTATAGTACTGAGTAAGATGATTAAAAACGATATCTACCATTAGCTGTTTTTTGACATGCATTATCTGTTGTTTGAGGTTTTCCAAAACCGTCGGAAACTTGAAGAGCACGAGGTACGCAAGTATATCCTTAGTTAATTCATTTCCAACGTCCATCATCCTTGTAATAGATTTACGCATTTCTGTGATAAAACCTTCAATTGCATGTTTGTTGAAAGTAGAATGAAGAAAATTGTTGAAGAACCTTGCCCTATTAGCCGTCTCCAAAGAGGCAAATCTTTTTGTGATTTCAGACCAAAGGAGTTTTGACGAAGTCATATTGGAGGTGTTGACCACATTTGCATGAGTAGTGCTGTCTAGTTTTGATAAGATAATGGCTCGGATCTCTCTATCTTGTTTAGAGGAAAGAGGGCCGGAATTTCTCATGATAGCATCTTTTATGTCTTTCAAATCAAATAGCATGAGCATCTTGTCTCTCCAGATTGAATAATTCTCTTCATTTAAGGGAGGAATAGCCTCAACAGAAGCTTTCAGGGCCACCTGGTGAAAGAAGTCGGCTGCTCCGGCTGGTTTGGTCATAGTTGTGTAAAGATTTGTTGTCTAGATTCAGTTAGAGTTGATTGGTAAACTTCGGCTTTTAACCGTGTTAAGTATATTGTTGAATTTCTGTGTGACTTGAAACCAGCATGGGCTGAACAAAGAGAATAAAAAGATAGACGTGAGAAAATAAGAATCATGAGAACAGAAAAAGAAGAAAGAGATAGAGCCCTACAGCCTGACTGGGGATGAAAGTTAAGAGGGCAATTAGATTGATATTGAAGAGATTTGAGGATCGGGAAAGTAATTGATGTGGTGGAGGTAGATGAATGAAAGATCAAGAGAAGATGGACTGGATAGAAAATAGATCAGATTTAGATAAGATCAAGGATATTGAGAATGTGACATCTTACCAGGCAAGGATTATTTGAGTTCAAGTGGAATGAGACTTGGGAGATTGCATGTTGAGTGGAACAGATAAACAAGACAGAATAAGAAGAAGAGTAGCTGGAAGAAGAAGATTTATGAAAAGAATCAAGAGATCAAGAGAAAAGGAGACTATCGAGAAGAAGAAGGAAATTAGGAACACCGCAGGACAATCTGCCACAGATGAGATTCCGCGGGCAGATGAGAGTGCGGGGAGAGCCCACTAAGTAGTGCACACAGAGGCGCGGATCAAAGAGGAATGGCGCGTGGAGAGAAGCAGAATCTTAACAGTAGGCATGTACCTCAAAACAATCTCCTTGCAGTTAACCACATTGGGAATATAGTTATAGTGAACATTGATATGTTTTTTTCTTGAATGGAACACTTGGTTTTGCGCCAATGCAATGGCACTCTGGTTATCATAATACAACAACGCAAACCCTTGTGGTTTATGGGTATCCTCTAAGACTTTTCTCAACCATTTTGCCTCCTGTAAAGCTGCTAAGTAAGATCTATACTCAGCCTCTGTTGATGAAAGACTTATTGCTGATGACATCCATGACACCAGATTCTTACCTTAGAAGAATAAAAAACCACTTGTTGATTCCCTAGTGTTACCATCTGGCCAACTTGCATTGGAATAACCAACCAAATTAAAGTTTTCAGACTTTGTAAACAACAGTCCCAGACTGTGCGTTCCTTTAAGATACCTCATAAATCTCTTGAACGCTGACAAATGCCTCATGCTTGGCTTCTCTAAGTGTTTCAACAAGACAACAATTGCAAAGGCAATATTGGGCCTTGTACACTGCCCCAAATAATCAAGCAATCCAATAGCTGACCTGTAGTTGTTCCCTGATTGAAAAAACTCCAGATACTCCTCATCTGCAGACTTCTGTAAACAAATGCTTGACTGCATGGGATTACCAAAGTCCTTTGCATCTTCTAAGCCATATTTCTTAAGAAGAGCTGCTACGTAGTGGCTCTGGTCTAACTTAATACTATTCTTGCTCTTACTGACTTTCATTCCTAGCACCTGTTGTGCCCAACCAAGATCTTTTATCTTGAAATCCTTTTTGAGTATCTCCATGACTCTCTATTTACCATTTCCAATGATGATAATGTCATTGAACCATACAAACAAAATTGCATCCTTCCTCACAAAGAGACAAGGGTCCCCCTCAGACTTCTTGAAACCAATCTGTATCAGTTTCTCACTCATGGGATTATACCACAACCTAACTCCTTGCTTCAATTTATACAGGGATCTACACAGCTTGAGGAAATATTCCCCTTTATCTTCTGAAAGAAAAATTCTAACAAAGATTTTCTTCATGGTTTTTGGTTTAGTCTCTACTAACCATTCACAAAAACCATCAGGAATTGACATATAAACAGTCTCCTCCTCTCCAATTTTTGCATTAAAGTATGCTGTTACAAAATCAGCTTGTCTGATTTCTTCACCCAACTCCACTGCCAGAGCAATGATGTACCTGAATGTGGAAAGCCTTCCAGTTTGTGAGAAAGTGTCTTGGTAATCAATGCCCTCTCTCTTCTTGAAGCCCTGTGAAAAACATCTAGCTTTGAACCTCTTCAAAACTCCATTTGTGTCAAAATTCTTTTTTAACACCATTCTAGACCCCACAATGGTCTTACCTTTTGGAACAGAATCCCCCTTAACCACTTCAAAGACACTATTATTCTCCAGATAATCAAATTACTCAAAAATAGCACTCTTCCAGTTTGCTCTCTCATCAGAATTCATAGCTTGGCCAAAGCTATTTGGGTTAACCCTGTTACCCATTTCTGAACTCAACTCCAGGACTTCATTGAGCATACACTGTTCCTGAAATTTACCTTCCTCATATCCCGCGGCAGCATAATGGGACTTCCATTCCCCCTACCTATTGACTGGCACTCTAACTCTTCCACTCCTTCTAACTGAAGGTTTAGGCTCATCAGGTTCCAAATTAACAGATTCCCCTGAAGCGGGCACTAAAACCTCTGGTGGCACGTCTGCCATCTCTTCATCTTCTGGAACCACATGTTCCTCAGCCTTTGCTGGTGAAATAGGTGCTAATCATATTTCTTGATGTGACGTATTCACAACAACATTTTCACTCCTTTTGAGTGGAAAGTTACTTTCATTGAATTTTAAATCCCTACTGCAGATAACCTTTCTTGTCCCTGGACAATAGATCCTATACAATTTACTTATTAAATCATAGCCTACAAGTGCCCCTGTTCTGGCTCTAGGGTCTAATTTTCCAACCATCTCATTATGGTGGACACTATAATACACCAAACAACCAATTGTTCTTAGGTGTGGTGTTTTGTGGTACAACTTCCAAAACTGATAATGAGGACTCTTCCCATTAACACTTACAATGTTCTGCAACAGACAGACTGTACACATCAACTCAGCCAATAAGGTCTTTGGTAGACCAGATTGAGACATAATAGTTCTGACCTTGTCCATTAAATTCCTATTCATTCTCTCAACTATTCCATTATTCTGTGGAGTACTTGCAGTATTGAATAAATGAATGATACCATAATCTTTCAATAAAATCTCAAACTCTTTACTCACAAATTCATTACCTCCATTGGTAATAACCCTCTTTATCTCCTTCATTAGAACATTCTGTTTCCAGACTTTGAAGATTACAGAAACCTCCTCTGTGGTCTGATCCTTAGATTGAATTGGTTTAACCCAAACATAATTTGTTGAATTATCAACTAAATTGATGGGGTATCTTGCCCCACCAAGGGACTCCAGTGTGAATGGCCCTGCCAAATCAATGAAAAATTCCTCTCTAGGAACATCAGTGCAATCTCTACTCTTTGAGAAAACATTTCTAGTCTTAGCCCCCAAGGTACAACTTTCACAGTTGCTTTACTTTACGTTATGGCCACTTCTATTGTGAGAAACAGTGCTCAGAGCTGAGATTTTGAACAAGCTTGCACACAAAAGCTTATTCCAAACTTTTCCACTAAGAACAGTTCTCCCATCCATATCAATAACAAAACTATCTTCTTTAAAATAACAAATCTGGAAACCTTTTTTCCAAAACACCCCAAGAGACACAAGGTTATAAGGCAACTCTGGTACATATAAGAACACTTTCCCAAAAAAAATTTTGAAACCCAAGTGATTTGCAAGAATAACTTTTCCAATTCCCTTAATGTGAATTGTTCTGCCTTTCTGACCAATATTTACAACTCCATCATAATAACTAAGATTTGAAAATAAATTTGGTTCAAAAAAAATGTGATCTGTACAACCAGAATCAATCAAAACAAGAACATCCTCCTTCAATCCTCCTAATAGGAAAGAAGCTTTATCAGTTGCTGATAAGTTCTCATCTTTGAGGTTAAGATTACTCACTTCATAATCAATCAAGTCCATTTCTTTATCCTCATCAATTTTGGCCTTCTTGTTGGGACCTTCTTCCCCAACAACCATTTCCATTGGACCATCAAACGCCACCATTGCAACCTTTTTGGTAGTGAGATTGACCTCCTTGTCATTCTCTTTGGACTTCTTCCTCTTCTTGGCCTCCTTGCAATCCTTAGTATAGTGCCGGTTATTCTGACAATTATATCATAAGATCTTGGAAAAATCCTTTTTTTCCTTCTTGCAAGATTTTCCAGTCTTTCCAACAAGGACTTTTCCAGAGCCCCCCTTCATCTTGAACTGAAAATCATCCTTTTCAATCCTTTTCAGCACATCCTCCTCCCCAGGAAGAGGATCCAATTGAGAAATAATTCTGACTAAAGAATCAAACTCCTTTGGTAGCTTCTGAATGATTAAGAGTGAAAAACACTCAGGATCCATGTTAATTCCTGATGAATTAAACTTGGCTACGCTAGACCCAGCCTCTGAAACAAACTGTTTACAATTTGAATATTGTAACTTGAATAGTTTATTGAAGGCTATACCCTTGTGGTGAATGGAATCACCAGCATATTTGGACTTATGAAACTTCCAAAGGATTCTCCCCCTCCTTCTCTCATCTTCCCTAAGAGTATCAGCAACCCATGTCACATGATTCTCATCAAGATGTCTAAGGATGAGATGATAAGACTGTTTCTCCACTTCTGAACTGATCAAAGTGTCATTTGCATCCATTATCTCCACACAATAGATGTTTTCCAGCTCACTATCCATAAGGAAAGCCCAAGCATTATAATTATGACTGTTGAGAACTATCTTGGTGGAGCTAACATCAGGGATATAGGACATCTTCTTGGAAAACTTGAGGTCTTTGAGGTTCTCCAGAGTGAGGTACAAGGGTATAGATGGCTTGGAAGTAATGATGATGCTGGTACTGATAATGTGTTATAATTATGGCCAGCAATTAGCTTAGGCAAATGAGCATTATTTAAATTAGAGGAAATGCTGAACGCCTTGTGTCAATAATTGCTGATGGGCTTTCACAATGGGGCAATAAGTTGGATGATATTGGTGATTAATTCAATTGGATGATCAATGGATGATAGAAAAAAGCAGGGAGAAGAGCTCCTTAAGTAAAAAAGATTGGACTCTTGTGAGCCCATGATACAACAAGCCAAAATGCAAATTTTCCGCTCCAAAAGAGCTCTACAGGCTCTACAGGCCTTGTTAGTTGGTTTGGGCTACATCAGCCCGCATGGCATCAGTCCCTGTACCCTTAGAACCAGCCTATTTTAGTTCTTTCTGTTTTTTCCACCTCAATGGGGCTGAACCAGCCCCTTAACTGTTCAAAACCCTGGCCTTTTGTCTATTACAACCAGCCTGTTACCTCACATGCTGGCTGTTTGTCTCATCCAAGCAGCCCCTGGCCATAAAAATGGCCAGGAGGGACCCAGGATACACCTGGGTCCTTTCTCAGACACACATGGGGGGGTTTAACCAGCGGACATGCCACCCCCCCCTCTTTCTCTCAAATCCCTTGAGGGGGCAGTCAAATCCCCCTACCAGGGGCCCTGGAGGTTGATTCCCCCAGGGCTTTGTCATGGTAAGTGGGCTGGGGGGTGGTCAGGTACCCTCCAGCCCGTCTCTCCTCCCCCTTGGTAAAGGGGGGGGGAGGGGGAGGGGGGGGGGGGGGGAGCGCCCCTTTGATGGAGGGGGGGGTGGTTAATTGCCCCCCACCGCCGGTTGCCTTGATGCAACCAGCCTAGCCACCACACTTGGTGGGGGGGGTGATCAAGTCGCCCCCACCATGACCAGTTGCCGGTTGCAACCAGTCGCTGGCTGGTTCCATCCAGCCAGCCCTCCACCTCCTCCTATTGATGGCAAGCAAGGGGACCAGCCCCGTGGCAGCCGCAACCGGGGTGGGGGGCTTCATTTTGAGTTCCCCTGCCCCCTATGAGGGCCCGCGCGGGCTGTTGGGCCCCATAAACGGGCTGTAAGCGGAAAAAGTGGCCCCAAGCGGGCCGCAACACAGGCGGTAGCCCCAAATGGGCTGCAAAATGGGCGGCGGCCCCAATGGGCCGCCCTCAAGCCCAAAAAGTGAATTTAACATACTTTGGCAGGCCAGCCCATCTGGCAGAGTATGTCCAAAATAAACCTTGGGCCCAATTATTTCCATACAAGCCCATCTGGCTGTATTTGTCCATATACCCCACTGGGCCCGTTAGGGCCCGTGTACCAATAGGTTGGTTTCATGCTTTTTGAGGCAAGTTTGGCCAAATCCGTGAAATCCACACAGGCACGTATGGTCCGTGTGTGCGTCCAATGGGCCGCAGAGGCCCTAATTTACATACCAGTTGGATTACACTCATACGTAGCACACCTGTAAGTGCTGACGTATTTTAACATTATCAGCACCTCAAAGCAATTTATGCAAGGCTGTGAAGGCATGAAAACCCTGTAAAATATTTTCACAGCCAGAAGAATTGCCTCAGTTTCATGCAGTGCCTGTTTCCTAACCAGCAGAATTGCCTCAGCTTCATTCAATTTCCTTTTCCAACCAGCTATAAGGTATCATGTACCTCTATCCCACTGCAACAGGGGAAGCCCCAGGGCAACCCCAGGGGCAGCCCTGAGAATCACCTGAGGACCAGATTTTCTATTTAATGAGGGCCTATCTGCCCTATCCAGGTTTTATTACCATGCCCTTACCGGCCACACAATCATCACTCATCTGTTCCCTCACAGGCCCTCTTGTACCATAAATCACCACCATACCAGGATCCCACCCAGCTCAATCCATCCTAGCCATCTGTGGTACTTACCCAGATAAATATTATTAGTGAATCAGTTATAAAAGGAAACAAGAAATTAGAAACAAAGTTATTACCCATATTGAACCAATTAAACCACCCTAAAGGTGCTTGAATAAGGTTTCTCCTGCAACCTAAATATTTAGTACCATATTAAAGAAAAACCACCCCCCAATCAACAAATAACCCTTAAAAAGAAAGAGAGCACAACAAAAAGAAACTACCAACCTTTCCTCTACCCAGCCCCCTGTGGGTAAACCCATCCTTGGGTCCTCTCCTGAACCACCCCTTTGATAAGGGTAATTTTCAACTCACGGCTCATTGAGCTGTGCACAAATTTTGAAATGGGTTGTGTGGCATGGCACAAAATCCAATTTGAGCCCTGTACAGCCCCCCGCAGCTCACGGAGTTGTGCAGCCCACCCAATCCTGTCCGCTGCCATGTGAATTTCCACACGGCTACATTTGAGCCATGTGGAGTTGTACATGGCTCAAATGTAGTCATTTGGCATTCCACACGGCACCCAAAAGCGGTGAGCAAAAAAAAATCAAAAGGAAAAGGAATGAAAGGGTACTAACACAACTGTTAAACTAAATAAACCTTCCAAAAAAACAGAAATCAACCAAAAAATCAAAGAACATTTATTTATTGGTTAAAAAAACAAATAAATAAATCAATAAATCAAAATAAAAAAACTGGTACTATCCAATGGACTAGCCCTAAAGTAAAAAGACCCAAAAAAACACAAGTAACTGGACTAGCTGTAAAGTAAAAACACCAAAAAAAAGACAGTTAACTTGACAAGCCCTAAAGTAAAAACACCAAAAAAATACAACTAACTTGACAAGCCCTAAAGTCATTTCAACTTGACTAGCCCTAAAGTAAACGGGCTCAAACATTGAAGAAGTCTTTTGACAAGCCCCAAAGTAAAAGTGCCCAAAAAAATACAAGTCTTTTGACAAGCCCTAAAGTGAAAGTGCCCAAAAAAATACAATTCTTTTGACAAGCCCTAAAGTAAAGGTGCCCAAAAAGGTTTCAACTTGACTAGCCCCAAAGTAAAAGGGCCCAAAAATTGAAGAAGTCTTTTGACTAGCCCTAAAGTAAAAGTGCCCAAAACAATGCAAGTCTTTTGACAAGCCCTAAAGTAAAAACAACAAAAAAAACAAGTTCAACTTGTGTTAAGCTGATCCCATCCCAAGCTTAACATAAGTTAAGCTTGTGATGGAATCAGACCAACACAAGTTGAACTGAATGACAATTGAACTCTCATTAAAAACACTCAATATAATTATGTTAACTCAAAACACTCCACATAATGATGTTCAAAATTTGATAACCCTTTATATTAGTAGAACTTGTTAGCTGCATTAGAATTACAATTTATATGAAACCCAATGATGAAATGAGGTCAAATTCTATTACAATCTAGAATACATTTGCAGTTGATCTTTGAGATGATCAACCCAACCCAAGGCTTTTTATAAATCAAGGAACGTGGTTTTGCTACAATGGGCAGGATTGGAATCATTTCTCCCTCAAGTACTAACAGAACCCAGTGGTTATTGTTTACATAGGAAATGAACATTGGATATGATTGATCAGTAACACCATTTTTAATTGGATTATAAGTATCATGTGACTCCAATGAAATGAAAAATTTAGGCCTGGAATATTTTTCTGCTATGCTTTGACCCATATCCAATCTAGCCAGCCATTTTGAGGAGGGAATCTTTTCATTGATTTCTTCAAAATAAAGTCTTTGTTTAATCTTTTCAACCTACTTTGAACCACCAAGAATCTTAATGTAGCATGCTTTATGTTTCTCTAATGTTTCAATCATTTCCTTCATAACTTTAAACCAACCATGTTCTTCATAACCAAGAGATGTAGCAATGACTCTAAATCCACAATTCCCAACTCCAATTGGATCCCAACTCTCACCCAAGAAATTATGGAATTTCTTTTGTATTTGATTGAGTTATTTCATTTTTGGTTCCTATCATTAGAAATAACTTAGTATTCATTTCTTTAATTGAATCAATGAAATCAAAACTCACCAAAGATGAGCTTCTGGTTGAGCTTTGCTGCTTGTTTTCTTTCTCTGAAGAGGATTCTGATTCCAAATTAAGTGATCCCAATTGACTTTCAGTCTCTTCCTCTGAACTATTAAATTCGGATTTGGATTCTGCCAACTTTGACTAAAAATTCATCATTAGTTAGTAACTAAGTTCATTCAACCAAAAAAAAGAACATATCTCAAAAGAAAAGACTTACAATCTTTTGTCTTTTCTCGTTTGGAGCCCTTCTAGTTCTTTTTTCCCCCTTCAGTTGTTTTTCAACAAGCTCAAACTGAGATTGTTCTTGTTGCGTATCTGTCAATTTTGGCCTGCCCCTACTTGATTGTAAGACTTTAGGTTCAAGTCTTGGCTTGGATAAATATTTAGTAATCTTCTGAATGATATAATTTGATAGTCCCCTTTTCTCATGATCTGGAGATTCAAAGATCATTGCATTGAATTTTTCACGTAACTGAGAAATGCTTAGCATTTCATCAACATTGCACTGGAAAAATTCAAAAGGATCAACCATTAGTGAACTAGTTAATCAAAAAGCATTAATCACATAGTGACTTGAACAATAAAACTTGAACAATCCAACTTAAGCCAACTTACAGAACTAGAACTGCAATGGTCATAGTCCAAACTCCACTGAGGATGAACATCTTTGGTTACCACTGATCCTCTGAATGCTAGACGGTCAAATATTTGGTGGGAACAGGGCAAACCAATGGTCTTGAAATATGACTTGGTGCAGACTTTGCAATCATGATCACGTTTGAACTTCTAAAATTGTTCCCTAACAAGATGGATTGCCACTAAAGACAATTTGTAACCCAAAGGTAACAATTCAGGGGGAAGAAATGTCCCTAACTTAATTCAAGATTTATAAAGTGATGCATCAACTGAATTAATGTGATTCAAAACTGTTCCGTCAAGGCTTTTCCAAAAATCCAACAGGTTTCCCAAAGAGTTTGCAAGGAATTGTTTGAGAGTTGCATGGGCCCCTTCAACCCAAGAAGTTTTTTTGTTTCCAAAATCTGGGTTTATGCAACTCCACACTGTTACAAACATCTCTTTGATAAGGAAAATTTTATTTTCCATATACTCAAGTACACCCTCATAGTCTTTAAAGAAACACTATACAAGTCAAAAGGTCAGAACCCAAAACTAGGAAGAATAAGAACTAGTGATTTGGACCTACTCTGAGTTGGGCATCATTGACCTCCGCCTCCTCCTTGGTCTTTGAGGCCCCATACTTTTCCCAAAGATTCATAAAGCTTCTCCATCCCTCAACATCATTAACAAAACACACCTTACCGTTTTCTTTTATGTTTTTAGACAAGTGAAAAGTGGAACATTGTCTTCATGACTCTGGGAAACTAGTTTCAATTTCACAAATCCAAGCTTTTTCATGTTCCGTCACAAAGACTTTTGAATTCTCTCAGGATCATAAGCAAACTCCTTTAATGCATTTACAGACCAACTGTAGAACTCAAACATTTCTTTTGTTATAAGAACAAGAGATTTTGTGAACATTTCTGATTGGCTGTCATTCCTACAACATGCAATAGTGGGGTTTGGTACTTTTTTGTTCTATAAGTATAATCCAACATAGAAATATGATGGAATTGTTTTGAAAGATTTACTGCCTCTGGATGTGCTAAGTACAGGGCCTCCAAGTGACCCTCTCCACTGAACTTTAACTGGTGAATCCAACTTTTTTCTTCAAGCTGTTCATATAGTACCTCCATAACACTTTTTCCCTTTAGTTCTGCAAGTGTGACCTTCTGCTTAGTGTTGTAGATTGTTTGGTCATCAACATAATCCCGCCCATCAAGCTTGCTCAATTTGATCTTCAGTTTTAACGTATTGAGCCCATCATTAATGCCTTCTACTAGATTGTCTAAGGCCGCCCCCAAGACTTTCCTCAGTTGAGGATGCACAGAGGGATGTTCAGATGGTTGATGGTTATTTTGGGTTTCTTTGTATGAGAGGCGGCACAAGGGGTCTGCCTTTGCGCAACTTGCATGGATCAAAAACTTGCACCCAACCTTCCTTGTGTGATTTTGTCTAGACCGTTTGGTAAGAAGATTTCCTGAATAGGAACCATGTCTATCACAGGCTAAATGCACATATTGGTCATGCTTTGAGTTTAGAACTGTTAAAGAACAACCATGCTTCATTTCCCATGTTTTACAATTGGTTTTTTCCTATTCACTAGTAGGAATAGCTCTCAAGGGAGGTGGGTCAAGTGTATCTAGTAAAAATCCATTGGTTAAGTCATAGTTTCATAGTTACATGCACCCATTGGTTTCAATCAAAATTAAATAGGGC
Organism: Puccinia polysora; assembly: GCA_025617555.3. NCBI lineage: Eukaryota > Fungi > Basidiomycota > Pucciniomycetes > Pucciniales > Pucciniaceae > Puccinia > Puccinia polysora. The sequence continues at coordinate 31,096,360 of CM062629.1, forward strand.
AAAGACCAGTAACATAAAATGTTACTCACCACTAATGGTAATTTCCATTTTTGAATCATTTTGCTCCTCAATTGTCACCCTTGATGAGGATGCAATTGGGCTTCCAATGTTTCATTAACCAAATCCTTTGTTTTATTTTTGCAAAGCTTTGTTGATTGCACTATCAATGTAAGCCTTCCACGCAGCCATGTGAGAAGAAGGAGGGCTTGCCACTGTTCCCATGAAAAAAAATGAAATGGTATACTTCAGTATTCAATCCAACTTTCAATTGATTAAACAAAGTTTGCTCACTTTTGAGTTGAGAAAGAATTGTTTGCAGATTTTTATATGATTTATGATTATTCACTTTAATTTCACTTTAATTTCTCTTTAATTTCCCTTTGGGATTGCTAGGTGTGGAACAGTCCCACAAAGTATGCTTTAATCCCAGATTTGGTTTGACAGAACCCAAGTGTGGTCCAGGGGGTGCCCAAAATTCTGGCACGGCTTCTGGGGGGTTTTGAACCCTCAAAAATGGCCAATTTGAGCCGTTTATGGGAGTACACGGCTCATTTGAGCCATGTACGGGGGTTACACAGCTCCTACACCACTTCCCGGGGGTTGAGCGTGTTTGAAACGGCCCTTTGTAGTTGTCTTTGGCCCCCGGCCACTCATTTGAGCCGTGTAGGGCCCTAAACGACTACAACACAATTGGAGCTGTGAATTTAACATCAACCCTTTGATAAAACCTTGAACCCTTTATTATTGGGATATTGGCTAAAATAAATTATACATGATCATTAACTGACCAATGATCCAATACATATGGTCTATTCTTCAACAAAAACCTTTCAATAACAATCAATAACTAATCTAGGTCTGATCTGAGACCTTTTTCAAGTCTCAAAGAAACCAGCCAGTAATTTAAATAAATTATTGTGCAGACTTACTATAGTACTAGAAGGGCAGGCAATTTCAAACAACTCTTAGTATTTGCTAATACTTCAAAAGAGTAGAATGAAGATTAAATTCACCTTCAAGGACTTCCAGAAAGCTATTTGCTACTTTATCTTTATAATTCCACAGTAGTCTCTACAATGGCCACTATAGTGATCAAATCCGGACACCTTGAAACCAGAGCAGAAAATCTTTAGAATTTTTTATGATTTTTTTAGCTATCTTTGAGGCCACTTTATTTACCCTTCCTTGCTCTGCACGCGGCACTCTTGCTTCTCCTTGCTCCGCGTCATTGGGCGCGGCACTCTTGCTTCTCTTTGCTTGGCCTCATTGCGCGTGGCACTCTTGCTTCCCTTTTCTCTGTGTCATTGTGCGCAACCATGGTTGCTTCTCCTCATTTATCAATTTTTCCTGTTCCATCTACACCTTGTGCGGTTGCTTCTCATTCTTCATCCTCAACACAACCCATTTTCCCAAGAACCTCTCCCTCAAGCCGGAAAACCTTCATCTGTCAATGTCCCTCAATCCTCCGGGCCATCATTGGACTTTCTTGCATCAAACGTCCCGGGCTTTGTTTGGATGATAAAGATATCCTGCTTGTCTCCAATGTTACAGTTGCTAGTTATTTCAAAAGCCCTCTCCAGCTACCCTACTCTCCCCTGGCTCCCAAGCCTGCCATCCAATCTGATCTCCTCTTGACCTCAACCCTCATCCCCATCACTTGGCTCAGTCACTTGTGCAAGGTCAGTCACGGGCACAACCTCAATGCGCTAGCCCAACCGGTTGTTCCCACAAGCGTTCTTGCATTCCCATTGGCCAAACATCCACCATCCAATCACCTCAATTCACAATCTTGCACCCTCATTTCCCACCCTGGCCGGTCATGCAACCAATGCACCAAAAATCTCACCCAAGCGTCCTCCTCTAATCATCACCCCCCCTTGCTGCCAGGTCCGTTTCAACCTTCTCCAGCAGCCAGCCAAACATTCTCACCTAAAAGCCACCTCCAGCCGCTCTGGCGCAATCACCTGCGGTTAGCAATTTCCGGGCCTGTCAGCCTGTCCACACGGTTTCCCACCCGCGGCTCTCCTGCCCTGCTCATCCAAGATCTTCCCATTGTTTCAATTATTTTTTTGTGTTTTCTCATCCTTTTTCTTTCTTTCTCATGTCCGTTAAAAATTCTTTTTTTCAAATTGGGTTCCTTTTTCCGCTCTATGTGTGTCATCTGTTGTAAATAGCCTATAGGGAACCATGGCCCATAAAAGGAGGGGCTCTTCCCTGCCTTTTGTTGATAATCCATGGAGGTGTGTGCATCTTTCCCCCCATTATCATAGTAATCAATAATTGTTGTCCTGGGTATATCCTTGATTTACCCCTGATCCTTTTCATCCTGAGTCTTTGCCCCCTTGGAGGCCTGATCCTTATCACCAACCAATAGCCTTTCTTGTTGAAGAGATTTCTGTCTGTTGGAATTCTTAGTGTGTTACACCACTCTTTGATCCCTTCCTCTGACCATACTGGTCCTGATCCTTTATTTATCATCTTTCTGGAGCAAATCAAGTTTGATTGAAGAGTTTTATTAAGCTTAAAACCTGGAGTGTTATACCTCTGTTATTTTTCAAAGTTTCATTCTACCAGCCTACTCTTGAGTTCCTTGAGAAATGTTGAGGTTATCCCTGTTCAAATCAGTTATTGTTTGTTTTTAGAGCTTCTCAAAAAATTGTTCTTTGCATTGTACAGCCACCCTCAGTTATCTGGTACTCTTCAAGCACTTGATTGAATAGAGTTGGGCGGGTTCATTGAGAACCTGGAGGTTGGTTGGGGTTTGAGTTGATCATCCCCAATCTTCTGATCAGATCTTTGTCAGTATGATAGTGGATGGAAAGGATGAATTGGATTACGTTAGTTAAGGAAATCAGAGAGAGCCAGACAATGAGAAGAGATAAAACATGATGACAAAAGGAGGAACAGAAAGAGAGAGAATGAGAGAAGACATACCTGTGTCAGTATGATAGTGGATGGAAAGGATGAGGAAAAAGAGCTTTCCATCCTCCACGTACTGACACGGGTATAGCACAAGAGCCGTGAAATAGATGTGAAAGGTGTGTGGCAGACACTACGCATAGAATGTGGGAAGCTATTCTAAAACCCCCCCTTGCTGCACACCTAGATAGAGAATGAGTTTACAGATAAAAAAAATGACAACAGACAAGAAAGAAAAGAAATTAGGGAACTACTCCCAGGAGTGAGAAGTGTTTTTCAAGTAGAACCCTGGAGAGCGGCTTGGTAAGCATGTTGGAAAGCCTTTCTCTTTTCAAAACATGAAAGAGATCAACGGCTTTCAACTGAACTGACTCCCTTATGAAATGATATTGCGCATGAATTTGTTTTGTACGCGCATGATGTTTGGGGTTTTTGGCCAGGGCTTCAGCGCCCTTGTTGTCAACATGGATAGGAATTGGAAATTCAGGACAGAGTTGCAGTTTGTGAAGGAGATGTTGAAGCCACAGGCCCTCTTTACACGCGTTGGATAGAGCCTTTTATTCCACCTCCGTGCTGGATAGAGATACAGTGACCTGTTTTCGTGACTTCCAAGATATGGCTCCTTCACCTAGGCAATAGACGTAGCCTGAAGTGGAACAAAAATCATCACAATCTTCTGCCCAGGCTGAGTCTGAATAGCCAAAAAGTACTAGAGTCCCTCCAAGTTTGAGCAACATCAATTTGGTGGAGATGACATAGTTGAGGACACAAATGGCAGCCTGCCACTGAGCTTCCAAGGGATCACAAAGATTCTGAGAACGTTTGTTGACCAAATAAAGCCACATCTGGCCTTGTACATTGAAATAGCCACAAGAGCAAGACTATGATATGATGGTATGGACCAGACAAAGGTGCTTCTTCAGGAGTTTTACAACAAAGGAGCTTGAAATTTGAGTCAGAGGGAGTTGACACCAATGTGAAATTTCCGTTGAGAAATTTTTAATTGAGATTGTTGATATAGTGAGATTGATTGAGAAAAAGAATTTGTGATGATCTGTCACATTTGATTTGAAGAGAAAGAAAATGGTGGAGTTCTTCATCTGCCCCAATTGTAAACTCCTCACCCAGGGACACAATGAGTTCATTGACAAATTGAGGTTTACCAACTATGGCCAAGTCATCAACATGCGTTGTCAAAGCTCCTTGAAGTTTGCCCTGGATGAGCTTAAAGTAGAGGGTTGGATCATATTTTGAGTTGACGAGACCCAGTTGTGTGAGAGCTTGATGAATTTTGATGTTCCACTGTCTGGGTGATTTTTTGAGCCCATATATAGAACTTTCTAGCTTACATACCCAGTCTGGTGGAGAGGAGTCTTCAAAACCTGGGGGCTTCTCCATGAAAACCTCATGATCAAGACAACCATTCAGAAAGGCTGTTTTAAAGTCAACCTGGTGGCCTTCCCAGTTGTTGGACGCGAGAAGACTGAAGATGAGTTAAAGAGTTTCAAGTTGTAAGGTAGGTGATAATACCTCTTTGTAGTCCAAGCCTTGAGTTTGAGTATAGCTCATAGCCACAAGACAAGCTTTAAGTTTTTGGATTGAGTGATCTGCACATTTCTTTATCTTGAAGACCCACTTTTACTTGATGATTTTTTGTTTTTGAGGTCAAGGAACAAGCTTCCACGTATGCATACCCAAAAGAGAGGCAAATTTTTTGTCAGCAGCTTTGATCCATTGGGTTTTATTGGGCGACTTGAGTAGTTGCTTCCAAGTCTTTGGAGTGTCCACATTGTCAACCTTAGTGACTGACTTCAACCATTGGCCCAGTCTTTCTGGAGGACTTTGAGTAGGTGTGGATCTCCTGGTTGGTTTAACTGGCTCGACGGTGGGTGTTGGAGGCTGAGTTAAATCAGGAAGAGGAATACGGGTGATGAGGTTGTTGGGAGCAGGAGAGACAGGTTGTATGGGTATTTCATTGGAAGATGTAGATTCACTGGGCAAGGAGATTTGATCAGAGGAATCGGAGTTGATATTGGAAGTGGATCAAATCCTGTTCTGAGGGGCATGAATTGAGTCTTTGAGCTTCATGTTGACACCTTTGCAAAGAGGTATTACTAGCAGCGGAGAATCAATGGGTGACAAAGGAAGTGGATTGGGTTGCGGCTGAGCCGGCAAAGGACAAGAGAAGGGTGTTGCAATGGGCCATGGTACTTCAACTTCCAGTACTGGAGACGGTGAGACCAAATTGTGGGAGTAAGGAAAAACATCATCTACAAACATAATGTTGCGGGACTTAACAGTTGTGCGTTGTTCAAGGTCAAATAGGCAATCACCATTTCCTTGTTGAAGAGGTGATAGAAAGATGGAAAGTTTAGCTTTTGAGTCAAGCTTTTTTCAATTTGCTTCTGGAACCTTATAGTAGGTTTTGCAACCAAAAGGATGAATTTGAGAAATTGGGGGACAAGGTGCCCCAAGAACAGAAAGCGGTGATTTGAAACCGGATGGAGTGTGGCAAGGGAAGTGATTGTGGTAGCTGAAAGCGTGACGTAAAAAATCAGGCCAGAATGACTTTGGAACCAATGCTTGCATAAGAGAGCAGCAAACTATATTCCCTATGGTGCAATTGGTCCTCTTGGCTACCCCATTCAGTTGAGGAGAGTGCGGGGGAGCTGGTTTGTGGTGAATACCAGAATTTGCAAGGTAGGATGAGAAATGAAGGGAAATTTATTTGCCTCCATTGTTGGTTTGTAGACCAAGTATGGGTCTTTGTGAGAGAGATCTGAAAGACAATTTGAAAATTTTGAAATACAAGAATAAATGGCTTTTTTATTTGATTGGGAAAACCAAAATGAATTTGGAGTACTCATCCACGAAGGTAACAAAATAGTGATATCCCTCCCAAGACAGAACTTTGAAGGAACCAACATCTGAGTGAATTAATTGTCCGGGTTCAGTCAAAAATTAAGGACACCAAGATTTGAAGGGTGTGCAATGCATTTTGCATTGGAAACACACAGGAAATTGTTGGACTTTGATTTCATTTGATGGGGAAGGGAGGATTTGAAGGTCTTGGAGAAATTGCTTAAGTGGTTTGAGACCTAAATGAGAAAAACAAATGCGTTAATCCATTATGGATTTTTTATTAGGCATACCTGCTGAAGTATCAGTTTGAGACAGGCTCACGGGCTCCAAGGGAAAGTAGTATAGATTTCCATTTCTGTAACCCAAGCCTACCGGTTTGCCAAATGCCTCCAGGTTGACATCTGAAAAGATGGAGCAGTTGCATGAGGTGTAGACAACTGTGAGTCCTATGTTGCATAGGCCGGCTATTGATAAGAGTGGTTTGTGTAGAGAAGGAACCACCAGTGTTTGAATTGTTGGTTTACCGCCAAAGGGAAGAGACAACAGTCCTTTGTGAGTTGCTCTGACCAAGGAGTTATTGGCAAGTCTGACTGGAGTGCAATCTTGCTGGACGTTGGTGACCAACAACAGGTGTGGAGTCATGGATACCAAACATCCAGAGTCCAGATTAGCATCCAGGGAGGCTTTCCTAGCTTGTGGGATTGAGTTCAAGACTACTGCGTGGCTGGCTGCCACCTCTTGATCTGAGCCAGAGAATGCCAAATCCCCTTTGGTGGTGGAGTGAGGTTGATAAGAGGAAAGAGCCGCAGTGGTGGTCCTGCTGGCCTCGGCCGGAGGAGTTTGAGGTTTCTTCTCTTGTTTTCTTTGAGAGGAATCCAACTGAGACTTGGGATTGGCTTTGATTTCCGCAAGAAGATGATGGGTGTTGTTGCAATTATTGAGGTCATTTCCATCAATGTTGCAGAAGTAGCAGTGCTTGGCTGATTTTTCTTGAGACAAGCCTTTGCGGATGTTTGAATTTTTGGCAAAAGACAGTGACGCTTCAATTTCCATTTGAGATTGCCACCTGGTGTGTTTGTTTTGGAGGCAATTGACAATAGTTTTGGATTTTACTTTTTCTTGATTCATGTACCCCAAAACGCAGTGTAACCAGTCCTGCGGGATGGAGCTCAGGAGTGCAGCAACATGGATGTCATCCGCCGTGAGTGGGTTGGTGGGAGTGATGAGAGAATTGAGCCTCTCATGAAAGCGTGCCATCAACTCAATGTGAGAGAGAATATCATTGCCTTCCATCTTTTTCAGAAGGATTTTTTAAAGCCAGTAAACCCTACCGCCTGTTGTTTGATCTTGATGTGCCTTGTTGAGAGCAAGCCACATGCCATGCGCCTATCAACAATTTTTGCAAACATGCCTGAGATTGGATGGCTTGAGAGCTTGCATGATAAGAATGCAGGCAATTTTGTTTTCTGAGATCCACCCATCTGAGAGAACATCTGGGAAAGGTTTTTCAATGATATATTCCAGACCCGCTGCTTTGAAAAAGGAAGTAACTACCATCTTCCAATCAAGATAGTTGGATTCGGGCCCAGGAGATTTGAGGATTGGTAGTTTTGCAGACAACAGTTTATGAGAGGTTGAAGTGGTACCTTCCGAGCCAAAGTTCAGCATGGCGGGGAGTAACTTTAAGGAAAAGGAAGGATTGGGTTTGTGAGGAAAGGGTGAAGGCGGCGAGGACATATAATCTAGATTGCTTTGACAATTAGCATACAGATCCTTATTTTGATTTTAAGCAGTTGGCATGCAAGGGGCTCATAACCTGATGAGATCTGTGTCAGTATGATAGTGGATGGAAAGGATGAATTGGATTACGTTAGTTAAGGAAATCAGAGAGAGCCAGACAATGAGAAGAGATAAGACATGATGAAAAAATGAGGAACAGAAACCGAGAGAATGAGAGAAGACATATGGGTGTCAGTATGATAGTGGATGGAAAGGATGAGGAAAAAGAGCTTTTCATTCTCCACATACTAACACGGGTATAGTACAAGAGCTGTGAAATAGATGTGAAAGGTGTGTGGCAGAAACTACGCATAGAATGTGGGAAGCTATTCTAATATCTTCTGCTGACAACCAGAGTTATTGGCTTGTGGGTGTTGTTTACATAAAACCACCTTTTTCTTTTGAACTTTAAACAAAATTTAACTTCTTTTGATCAAAAATCTCCCACATAATCTTGCCTGAGGTAGTGCTGTTCCATTGCTACCAAATTTTATCAAAATTCATCCTTACTACTTGATTCCTCACCAAAGGTTCTGGACCTTGATCTTGGTAACATTTAAATATTTTTGTAACGCTCAGGAGGGCAGCCTAAACAGCACCTTTCCCCCCCACAGAACTTCCACAGCCTAGAAATGTTTGGAGTCTTACACCACACAAACCACCCCTCTTGCCCCTGCCTTGGAATGTGTTTCCCCACCTGTGGCTTTCCAACACCAAAGGCTACCAACTTGCTTGCCCATTCCAATGGTGTGGTGAGCAATTTGGGACACCATGTAAAAAAGGGAAATTTTTTAATTTTTTTCATTCTTTTTTTCATCAAACTTCATACCAAAAAAAATATTTATTATTGTGTGTCACTATGTGTCACGCTTTGCACTTAAGGATTATTGTCTTCACCACTTTGAAATGTCCTCTCCTCAGTACCATCTACCTCAGTCTAAAAGCGTGACACAAATTAAAGCACAAAATCAATGGTGCAATCCGCTATTTCCTCTGGCTCGCGCTGACCTTCCAATCTTGGCGACCAACTCAGTATATACTTGCAAACTTTGCGGTTAACTCCATACCGGTCGGTCATCCATTATGAGATCCAATCTCCTTCCCTGGCCAATCAACAGCCTCGGACTTCCATCTTTGGTCATGCATTGTTTGTTAGTTCGCATCTACGTCTTACCAAGCCATCACTACTGTATAGTTTGCAATTGGACTAGTCCCTACCCTGCATACAACATTACCTCTCATTTGCATTATCTTCAACGTCACTTGCTCCTATCCCAATTTGTCATGCAATTGTAAACTCAGATTCTATTGTCTTTAACTTAAGCTAAGAGCTAGGATCTATACCACTGCTTCATTTCCATCCCGTTCCTGTCATTCATTGCCTCACCGCTTCACCTGTAGTTAGCTCATCACCAGGTTGTATCTAGTCACTTTGGATCACCTTATAAGGGCTATCCCCTTGCCTGATGATTTTCTCCTCAGTTAGTTAATTTCATACGTTCTCCCATTTTGCTGCAACCTAGTTATCACATCGGACTCAGGTTGAGTTTCCTTCTTTGGAACACATTCCATTCAACCCGCCGTTTGTTGAGTGGCAATAACCAAGTTTGCACTTCGCAACTGGGTCTTGCTATTTGCACTTGCCCTCACACTTGGCATTCCTTCGCGCTCACAATCATCTAAGAATTGCCCTATAGTACGTGGGGTGGTTGTGTGACACTATGACAACACTTCTATTTCCTCTTCTTCCAACTTCTTATTTTCCTACCAGTCTAGCAAGGCCACAACAAGGATTCTTCAAGTTGCCCAGGCTCCGCATTCAATTCCCCCTTTTTGTGCTCCTGGCCCCTGTTAAGATTGTGTTCTGACTTCTCCTATTCCCCCATCTCAGTAGTTATGTGAACTGAGACAAGTTCACGTGACATGTCTGTCACACCCAGGCACTTCTCACTTTATGAGCTGACCCGGGTGGACCTCTGGCAATCTCTCCTTTGATTCTCTGTTCTCTTTTCTTTTGATTCTTCTATTTTTCCTTTCTTTTATCAATCTATCTTCCTTCCATCTCTCTTTCTTTACATCTCATATATAACTTATGACTCTTGAAACATCTATGACTCAACCTACTCTTCCAAATTCACCATTCTCTCAAACTCAACACTCCTATCAACACAAATTAACTTCTTCAACCATTTTTTTCTAATCAAGTATCATCTTCCATGGATATTTTTCTGGTAAGAGACTAATCCTCAAGATAACTCTAACTCAACGTCTCTGACAGACTAGTTTCATTGCTTGTAGTAATCCATCTATGCCATCTTGACTCTGTCAACTTTGATTCTGCCTACATCCTGTGCCATCTGATCTCTTTCTTACCCATCAAATAACTCTGAGCTGCTGGTCTTCTTATTCTTCCTCCTTCTCATGTTTCCATGTCTGCTTTTGATGTTTTCTAACCTTTTTCCATAGTCTTCTGTTTTTCAGTTCTAAGAAATTACATGAAAATATTCTCACGGTTAAAAGCCAAAAACAACTCTAGGCTATCAAAAATGAACAAACCAGCGGGAGCCAATGATTATTTTCACCATGTTGCGCTCAAGGCCTCTGTTAATGCTATTCCCCCACTCAACAAGGACAATTACTCCATCTGGCACGACAAGATGATGATTCTGTTTGATCTCAAAGATATCAAAGACATCATGACTGTAAATGCGGGCCAACTATCTCTAAAACAAGAACAAGAAACCCAAAAATCATTATATCTAAACTTGAAAGCACCATCCATGCTAATGTAGTCAACCCCTCAAATATAACATCTTTGAAACTAGTCAGGGCCAAGATCACCCGCAGATTTGCCTCATCTGAAACTGCCAATAGAGCTTGTATATTCAATCAATTCCTACATGCTCCATCCAATGAACATGGTATTGAAGGATTCATAACAGACATTTGAAAATCTCTTACTCGTATGGCCAATGAAGGAATAGAATTACCAAATGATATACTGGCATATCTAATACTCTTCAAATTTTCACCCTCTCTAGAGAATTTGAAACAAAAAATCATGCATGGCAAGAAGCTAATCACTGGAGAGGTTGTGTTCAACCACTTAACTCAGTAAAACAACAAGCGCAAGGCACAACACAACATTTGCAAATCTACCCCAGACGTCTCTTTAGTAATGATCAAGAATAAACCAGATAAGGAAGACAGGAAGATTGGCATTAAGTGCAAAGAAGGCTTCCACAACCCAAATGCACCACATCACAAATCTTCCTGCTTTCATCTACATCCTCAAATCACCCCCAAATGGTGGGTTGAACAGCAAAATGAGTGGAAGAACAGAACCCAGAAAACACCCACCATTAACTACCACACCTTACTCACCCTCTGGATCAATGCAGACAACACATTTAACCTCCTCCTAGACTTTGGCGCAAAAATACATATATTTAATGATCTGAAATATTTTACCTTTATCAATCTACAGGATGAGTCAGAAGAAGTCAAGACAGGCAAGTTAGAAGCAAATCTTAAGATATGGGGAACAGGCACTGTTTGAATTGAGTGGAAAGAATCCATCATCACACTTGAAGAATGTATGTATGTTCACAAAATTGTAGTTAATTTGATCAGTCCTGGTCTCCTGGAAAAGAAGGGATGTAGTCTCTCACAAAAAAAAGATTTATTTCAAATCAATTGGGGTGAGGAGATGGTTCTTAAAGGTTTAATCTGAGATAATCTATTTGTGATTGAGAAGCCCCAAAATGCTGGAAATAATTTATTGGTCAATCTTTTGATTCAATCTGCAACCAATTCATCCATCAAGACCCAATCACTATCCAATCTCCAAAAGATGTATGGACATGCATCAATCTCTATGCTTAAAACTCTTCTCAAGGATCACTACTCAAAAGACTAATTAGACAAGTTTCATTGTGATGGATGTGTAAGAAGCAAAATCACAAGGGGTCCATTCTTAGATACCTTGATGCCTTCATCTAAACCCCTAGAGCAAATCAACCTAGACTTGATAGGAAAGATCACCCCTCAGTCAAAGGCAGGTCATAGATATATCTTGAATCTCTTAGACAACTTTACGGGCTATATCTCCGCCTTTCCACTCCAATCCAAAGAAAAGACTCCTAATTTTATCATCAACATTCTTGAGATGGAATAAAAATGGTTAAATTATTGCCCCAATGAAATCTTCTCAGATAAAGTTACAGAATTCACTAATAATACCTTGAAGGAATTTGCCAAGTCCAAGAACATCAAGCTCTTAACTACTGAACCCTATCACTCTCAACACAACGGTTGAGCCAAACAAGCCAAACAAACAATCATAGAATTGGCAAGTGCAACTTTCTCATCATCTAGATTGAATAAAGATTACTGGCACATTTTGGTTAGAAGTTGTTGTTTCATGCTTAACCAAGTCCCTAGGGAAGGTAATGACTGCTCCCCTTGGGAACTAATGTTTAGCAAGAATCTCCCTACTAATTATTTGAAAACTCTAGGATATCCTGTTATTTACCTTGCAAATTGTCTAAAAAAAGGGAGAAAATTTGATGAGAAGGGACTAGAAGGGATCTTAGTTGGATTCAATCCCATTTTTCATTCTTATCTGATACTCAACTCATCTGGTGCGGTTTTTGAAACCAAACATGTAAAATTCCTCAAAAATACTCTCAATCATTTTCCTCTTATTGAATTGCCAGGGATATATCTCTTTAGTCAATTCAACTATGATTCAAACAAATCTGATTTCTCCTCAATTGCAAAACAATATGCTTTTTGAGAATCTCAAACCAAACTCTTCAAATCAGATTTAGACCAGGAAGATTCAGAATCTATAGTCTCTTCATCTTCCAATCCTCATCCTCCTCTACCATCTCCGTTCCCAGAACCTCCTGTTCAATCTATTTCTCAAAGACCTAGATGGGAGACAAGAAAGCCCCAACAATATGGTTTCCACCACTACTACAAGCCTCCTTCCTACAAAGCAGCACATAAATGTGCCAAATGGCCTAAGTGGAAGAAAGCCACTGAAGAGGAGCTAAATTACATAGAGTTCCAAGACGTGTGGGAGAAGTACTATGGAACCCCAGATAACATCTTAAATACTACGTGGGTTTCAAGGTAAAAGAGAATTCTCACAGGGATCCTGTCAATTATAAGGCTCAACTCTGTGTTCAAGGATTCAATCAAATCATAGGAATCTATTACAATGAAACATGGGCACCAACAGGCAAACTTGGATCACTTTGAGTGGCCCTTATATATGGTGTGAAGAAGAAAATGAAACTCACCCAATTTGACGTGAAAGGTGCATTCCTTCATGCTCCTATTAATGAAACTGTCATTATAAGGACCCCAGAGGGGTCAGACAGGAAATCTCCTTACTTAAAATTAAAAAAATCTCTGTACGGCTTGAAACAATCCCCCAAGAATTGGTATGAAACCCTGAATTCATGGATCAAGTGTCAAGGATACTGCAAATCAACTATTGATCCTTGTCTCTATCTTAATTCTAAAATGGGAGAAATAATTTACTTTCATGTAGATGATCTGATCCATTTACTTAATTCTAATCTCTTCAAAATAAATTTTCTCAAACAATTCAAGAATTTGTTGTGTCATCCTCCCAAAACTATTCTCGGTATGCTCATGGAGATTGAATGAAACAGAATTCTCTTGAGTCAGCCTAACCACATTGCCCCCGGTCTGGAAGAACTTGGCTTATCCTCCTGTAAAGACACTCATACGCCATTGACTCAAAATCTGAATCTCAAACCTGCTTCTGAAGTTGAGCATGCCAAATTTTGTCAAATTAATATCAATTATAGGTCCCAAATTGGACTTCTTAATCATATTGCTCAATACTCTCAACTGGATATCTCATTCTCCATATCTAGCCTGGCAAGGTTCAGTGTCAAACCTGGGCTGACTAACTGGAGAGAAGTCAAGAAAGTATGGAAGTATCTCAAAACGACTAAAGACCTTAAAACTGTCATCAAGTGTGATTCCAAACAAGGAATTCTCTCAACTTTCAGAGACGCTACCTGGGGAGATGATCCAATATGCAAGTCCCAAACTGGGTAAATTATCCTTCATTAAGGCAGCCCAGTCATCTGGAATTCTACCAAGCAAAGAAAAATTACTTATTCCTCCACGGAATCTGAGTTAAATGCATTACTTGAATGCTTCTTGGAAGTCAAATGGATCAAGCACCTTGTTAGCAAGATTTATCAAACTACTGAACCTAGACCCACTCTATTCATTTACAATAAGGTTCTGGATGTTAAAATCAAGAAATTTGTATTGCATTCAAATTCCAGACACATAGACATCAAAAAAAAGGATTATGTGAGGACTATACTAACAAAGAGTTTACACTAAATCTAATTCAAAGCCACTCCATGATTGCAGATTCTCTTAAAAAAGCCTCTTCAATGATCTCCTTGGAGCTCCTTCAAAAAAAAATTTCAACATAGCAGACAAATAATCTTCTGGATCATTCTCTCACCAGTCACGTGGGGTGTTAAGATTGTGCTCTGACTTCTCCTCTGCCCCCGTCTCAGTAGTTATGTGAACTGAGACAAGTTAATGTGACATGTCTGTCACACCCAGGGACTTCTCACTCTATGAGCTGACCTGGGTGGACCTCTGGCAATCTCTCCTTTGATTCTCTGTTCTCTTTTCTTTTGATTCTTCTATTTTTCCTTTCCTTTATCAATCTACCTTGCTTCCATCTCTCTTTCTTTACATCTCATCTATAACTCCTGACTCTTGAACCATCTATGACTCAATCTACTCTTCCCAATTCACCATTTTCTCCAACTCAACACTCCTATCAACACAAATTAACTTCTTCAACCATTCTTTTCTAATCAAGTATCATCTTCCATGGATATTTGTCTGGTAAGAGAATAATCCTCAAGATCACTCTAAATCAACGTCTCTGACAGACTAGTTTCATTTCTTGTAGTCATTCATCTATGCCATCTTGACTCTGTCAACTAAGATTTTCCAAAATCCTGTGCCATATGATCTCTTTTGTACCCATCAAATAACTCTGAGCTAATGGGCTTCTTATTCTTCCTTCTTCTCATGTTTCCATGTCTGCTTTTCATGTTTTCTAACCTTTTTCCATAATCTGCTGTTCTTCAGTTCTAACAAATTACATCAAAATCTTATCAGCCCAAATTTTTGGCCAAGCACCCAGCACAAACAATTTTCATCTTCATCATTCTCTTCCTTACCAATCATCCCCATCACCAGCATCACCATTGAAGCCAATGACCCCATTGAAATACCTCATCCAATCCAACCATATCAAACCACAACTGCAAGAAATGGCTTCAATTGCTGCAGCTTGTCAACCATCTGTGGCAATCGGTGTGGTGCCCTTTTATAGACGCAAGTTGGGAAAGGTCTGCGGGCGGCGCACTCAGCAATAGCGGCGGGCTCAGCAGTGGAGGCACGCTCAGAAATGGGTAGGGCCTTGCCGCAGCTAGCCCTGCTGCCGGATCAGCAGCAGTCAGGTAGGCTCAGCAGCGGTTGGGTTGGGCTTGGCACCTGGAGACGGGAGACGGACGGATTGCGCAGATCAAGGACCGGACGGATTGCGCGGATCGGAAGGCTTGCGCGGATCGGAAAGCTTGCGCGGATTGGAGGGCTTGCGCAGATTGGACAGATTGCGTGGATTGGAAGGCTCGCACGGATTGGACGGCTTGCGCGGATCAAGAGGATTGCGCATTGCAAGACGCGCGGATTGGATCACGCGGGTACGCCCCGGATACCTGGAATGGATTTTTGGGCAGACGCATCATGAGTAGGACAAACCAGTGGGCAACACAGACGGGGCATGGGGCAGGGGGAGGTGGAGCATTGGTTACAGGACAGGGGAGGGAGGGATAGGGTTGGGCTAGGGTTCTGTGGCTTAGGGGTTGTATTCCATCATTCTTGCTTACTTGAAGTTGTACTTAGGTTAGGGTTGAGGGGGAGGACTTAAATACTTCACTCTCAACTCCGGGTTGTAAGGGGGGGATTATCACTTTAATACTTGTGTTGGATTGGATTGGAAAGGAATGAATTCATCTTATTATCACTCTATCACTCTCTCTCTTGACTGGCTGCATCCAATCTCCTTACAGAAGCTTCAATCAATAACTTCCAGACTTGAGGAAAACTTAAGGGGTGTAGAACACCTTTGGTTTCCACAGCGGTTGTCTGCAACCTCCCAACTCTGTCAGAGAACTGAAAATCCCCATCATCCCTTGAGCTCTCAATCTTCATCTTCCTCAATATCTTGACAAAAATTGGATCACCTGCAGCTACCGCTGTTGCTGTCATCCACCCATCATCCCTCCCTTTATCATCCATTGAAAATGGTTGTTTGCCAAAAATCATCCATCCTCTTGCGCAACATCATCCCATCTCCACCTCACTTGTATCACTGTTGCTTCTTCTCATCAATTTCCTCCCAGCTTCCCACTTCCCAACAACTAGCAACCTTGGTCACATCCTCCCTTGCAGCCTTTCTCGCACTATCTCCTCCATCTTTGCGTGCTTGCGCAACGGCACCTCAATCATCCCATCACCACAACTTGCTCTTCCTCCTCTGCCCAAGTGAGCAATGGCTGTTGCTGTCAATCACCCACAACGGCAGTGGCAGGAGTTCATCCCCCCCTACTGCTCATCTGCCAGCTTGCAGATGTCCATCCGCTGCCTGCTGTAATATGTGACACAGGCTGGTCTCTCCTTTCATCTTTTTTCACATGTCCTGCATTGTTCTCTTAAAAAAAACATATATATATATATATAATTTTTTTACGCTCCATTTGCGCTATCCCTTGTAAGTAGTCAACAGGGCCCTTGTCTATAAAAGGAGGGGCTCTCCCCTTCCTTTTTCCAGGACATCATCTATCTATCAACCATCCATTATTTTGGAATCAATAAATCTGTGGGGTCAATCCCCTTTATCTGAGAATCTCATCATCCATATCCTGGGTATGTCTTTGGATTGCCCCTTGATCCTTTGAGCCTCCATACTCAATCATTTGATCCAACCTCTGTGACCTGATCCTTATCACTAACCAATAGAATTTTTGGTAGAAGAAGAATTCATTGGTTTGAATTCTTGAGTTTTTTAACCACTCCATTGATCCTGTTCTCTGACCCCTTTGGTCCTGATCATTCATTTGATTGTCTTTCCAGAACCAGTCAGGTTTGGCTGAGAGGTTTCTTTAAGTTTGAAACCTGGAGTGTTAAAACTCCCTTTATTCCCTTAAAGTTGAATTCTGCCACACTATTCTTGATTCCCTTGAGAATTTTTGGGTCATTCTTTTTTGAATTTGTCACTGCTTTGCTTGTAGAGCTTCATAGAAAAAATTGCTTTTTTTTTGTGCAGCCACTCAAATTTATCTGATACACTTCAAGCGCTTGATTTCAGAGAGTTGGGAAGGTTCATTGAGAAAATGGAGGTTGGTTGGGATTGAGTTTATCTTTACTAATCTTCTGCTGATGACCAGAGTTATCAGCTCATGGTCTTTGTTACTTACAACTGCCTTGTTCTATTGAACTCTGAAATACTTTAAACTTTTTTTTCAAGTATTTTTCTGCACCATCTTGCCTCAGATAGTTTTGTCTTCCATTTATACCAAATAATTCCAAGCTCATCCCTTCCATTGATTCTTGATTCATAAGGTTCTGGAGCTTGATTTCAGTTACATCAAAATATTTTTTTAACTCTTAGGAGGGCAGCCTAAACAGCATTTTTCCCCTTCACAGAACTGCCTCAGGCTCAGCACCGTTTGGAGTCTTACATTTCTTTCCCCTGGGCCAGTGTCAAACCAGAAACCTTGGGATTTACAGTCCCAATCATATTTGGAATCAACTTCAAAAGATGATCACCTTTTTCTTTTTTTCTGTTGCTCTTTTTCTCAGATCTGATTGGTGGAGGCAAGTTACCTGAAAAGTAATTCCTCCAAATTTTGCACCCCTTGGGCAATATTCTTGTCATTTTCCATGAAACCCTACTCTTGCCACACTTGTGAGCCACTTTTGGAATCTGCTTTTTTGATCCTCTAGGAACTCTGTTATTCAAAATGGCATCCTCTGGTACTCCCACCCCCCTTTTCTGACCTACGATGTGTAGAATAATTGACTGTTCCTCCGCTTCTTCTATCTATTTCCCTTTCATGTCACATTCATGTCACTGCGCCCATCCGCGCACTTGCCTTACTCTGCTCAACCGGTAACTCAATCTCTGAGCCAACTGGAAGAACAAACTTCTGAAGATCAACTTCCTAATCAACACATCTTCAAATCAACTAACCAAATCAACCGAATACAACTAGTGATCTTTATCATCATCTACCTTCTTACTTCTATTTTTCTTTTATCCTTATTCTTTTCTCTTCTACTCACTCATCTCTTCATCTCAAACAATTAACCAAATAAATTAAATACGACTTGCTTTCATTATCTTCTTCTTTCTTATAACTTCTTTGTTTTCTATTTCTTTATTCTTGTCTTTTCATTATTTCTTTTACTCTTTCTTCTTTTTATCTTCTGCTATCATTCCTAAAACGTCTTTGTCTCAATTGATTCCAACTCTGTCTGGTAAGACTCCTTCAACTACTTCTTTTTCTTTGTCCTTGAATGATGTCGCTTATCTTCTGCTTATTTGACTGCTTGTAAAAGCTCTCTTCCTATGTCTCCTCTTGTTGTCCTCTTATCAGCTCTTTCTCATTATTGATTGATTATGCTTCACGCTTGATGTTGGTCTTTTCTTTTCTTCTTCTTTTTCTTCTTTTCTTTTCTTGAATATTTCTACTGATACTTTTCTGTCTTATCTTAGCCCTCTTAATCCAGAAATTCAATTCAATTATCTTAAACGGTTAAAAGCCGAAGACTCAACAAGCTAACCGCAATGGAGGGATCGAGCTCAATTTCAAACAATGGATTTACCCAAATCATGCTCAAAGCGGCACTCAAAGCGGTCCCGATACTTACAGAAGAAAATTACTCAATGTGGAAAGACAAAATATCCATATTATTGGAGCTAAAGAACATCAAAACGGCGCTGGAGGACGAGACAAAACAACTGAATAAAATGGAAGATATCGAAGTTAGGGTTATAATTCTGTCAAAAATTGATTCAATAACGCATACAAATGTGGTAACTCCAGAAAACATCAATTTGGCAAAACTTCTTTGGAAAAGCATCAAGGAACGTGTTGCTTCGTCTCAAACTGCAAACCGAGCTTGAATTTTTAACAAATTTTTATATCAAGAGTTTCAAACGGAGGATATTATTTCTTTTATAACCCAAACAAAAATATCGATTAAGAAAATGGCAGATGTTGGAATTGATTTACCTGACGACATAGTGGCGTACCTCCTTCTCTTCAAATTTCCGCCTCAATTACATTCGCTACGACAACAGATTATGCACTCAGATAAAGAAATTACGGTGGATCTAGTGCTTAATCATCTTACTCAACTAAACAACGAAAAGAAATCGAAAATCAGCGAATCTAAATCTCACGAAACAGCCCTTATAACCTCTGAGAGGCAAAAACCAAGCGTGCCGAAGGACCAGCAATGCAGGAAAGGCTTCCACAATCACAAATCGAAAGACCATCCAGAGGAGCAATGCTGGCACAACTACAAAATCTGGCTCCAGATTGGTGGAAAGAAGCTCAAGCCAAATGGAGGGCCAAATTCAATCACAAGGACAGGGAGGTTGCTCATTATCACGCTTTAGTAACCACGTGGATTGAAAATATCAGCACCGACTATAGAATAATCCTTGACTCGGGTGCCTCTTGTCATATGTTCAATTCAAAAGCTTATTTCACGGAACTGAACAAAGAAATTGGCGACTCAATTAGCACAGGAAAAGAAGGAGCAAATTTGCCTATTTTGGGAAAAGGGACAGTCAAACGCTCGTGGAGGTCCTCCCACATAACCCTTTCAAATTGTTTCTATGTTCCCGAGCTGGTAATCAACTTAATTAGTCCAGGAGAACTAATTGCCGAGAAAAATTGCCAATTAGAATCTCGTGGCCAGCAATTCAAATTATTAAGTGAGGACAAGTTGGCGTTCTCAGGATATATAAAAGAGAATTTGTTTGTGTTGAATATGCCAAAATCCATAGGAAACGGAGGGAAGACGTCGTATATCACTTGCAAAATCTTTACTCCCGAGAAACTAATGCATCTTCACCTCTCTCTAAGTCACGCTAGTCCTCATCAATTGAAATTACTATTTCCTGAAATCAACAACAGTCAAATCGCCTCATTTGTCTGTGAAGATTGTTCATTCTCAAAAATAACAAAAAATTCGTTCAAAAACACTTCTTTGCTAGCTTCTAAACCTCTTCAAAAGATCCACTTAGATTTAATGGGACCAATCACTCCTATGTCAAGAAACAATATGAAATATATAATGAAGATTGTCGACAACTTTTCTGGATATCTGTCAGCTATTCCCCTAAATAACAAACATGACGCTGGCGAACAACTAATCTCAATCTTGAATTTTGAAAACAAATCTAGAGGATATTACCCTGCATCAATCTGCACTGATGGAGGTGGCGAATTCACTT
This sequence comes from Puccinia polysora, assembly GCA_025617555.3. Lineage (NCBI taxonomy): Eukaryota > Fungi > Basidiomycota > Pucciniomycetes > Pucciniales > Pucciniaceae > Puccinia > Puccinia polysora. The sequence continues at coordinate 31,116,536 of CM062629.1, forward strand.
CGAACACCTTTTCTGAATTTCTCAAATTTCACTCTATTCAACATCTTATTTCAGAGCCGTATCATCACAAACATAACGGTCGAGTAGAACGAGCTAATCGAACAATATCTGAAGCCATTAGAACCACTCTAAGATCTTCAAAACTGGCTCTTTTGATGTGGGCGGAAATCGCAAAATCCGTCTGTACTTCACTCAATCAAATACCTAGAAAGAAAGGCCTAAAATCTCCTTACGAATTGTTTACTGGCAAAACCTTACCTATTGAATATTTTCATCCCATGGGATCAAGAGTTGTGTATCTTGAAATGAAAATCTCAAGAGGGTAAAAATTTGCAATAGAGGGAAAGAAGGGATCCTTGTGGGCTATAATCCTCCATTTTTATCTTACCGCATACTAACCTCTAATAATAACATCATCTGTTCCAAGCACGTGAAAATTCTAACCTCTCCAACCAACCTACCGAAGACTGATCAAGTATTTGAAATTGAAACTGGAGAAAACTCGAGTTCTTCTCTCAATGACATTCCATTACGCACTCCAATCAACAACTATCAAGTAACTTCGCCGCAAGAAGAAGAAATAAATTCTGATTTTGTTTATGAATCTAATTCTGATGAAGACGTAGAAGAATCTCTCATTCCTGGCAACAACAAAACTATTGTCAGAACTCTTAGGGATTGTTCTAAGTTAAATCAGCCACAACGATATGGTTTTCACCACTATTTTGTTCCCAAATCTTACGAACAGGCTAAAAGGTGTCCTGACGCTAAATTCTGGGATGATTCAATGACCTTAGAACTGGATGGCATCGAAAATATGGATGTATGGGAAGATTATCTGGGACCTGAACCAGTCAATCCCCTAAACACAACCTGGGTTTACAGACTCAAAGACAACTGTCACGGCGATCCGCTGATTTACAAGAGTTGCTTATGTGTCCAAGGCTTTGATCAAATCTATGGTCTTGACTATCAAGACACCTTCTCTCCTACTGGTAAAGCGGCGTCTTTACGTATTGCTCTCATTTTTGGTCTTTATCATTCTCTCCCTATTGCTCAATTTGATGTCAAAAGCGCTTTTCTACACACTGACCTTAAAGAAAAAGTTATAATTAAAACTCCTAAGGGATCTAAAAGAACTGCCAAGTATCTCATCTTAAAAAAATCTCTCTATGGTTTAAAACAGGCTCCGGCCAATTGGTACAACACTCTAACTGCCTTGATCTCTAGTCAAGGCTTTCACGAATCTTCTTCAGATCCTTGCTTGTATCTCAATCCTAAAAATAAATCCATTCTTTTCTTTCATGTAGACGACCTAATATTAGTCGGAACCGGAAACAACTTCGCCAAGGAATTCCTAAAAAGATTCCCTAATTCATCTCATCATGATCCGAACACCATCCTTGGAATGAAATACGTTTGCAAAAATAACAAAATTTTTCTTTCTCAACCTAAGCATATCAATCACAGATTAGAAGAATTAAAACTTATCAACTGCAAGCCTTCTTCCATTCCTTTAACTCCGAATATCAATCTGAAACCCGCTACTGATGAAGAACATGAAGAGTTTTTATCCCTTGGTATTAATTATTGTTCAGCTGTTTTTCTCATGAATTACATTGCCTGTCTCACTCGTCCCGACCTAAGCTTTGCTGTTTCAAATCTTGCAAGATTCTGTGAACGGCCTGGAATTCTTCATTGGAAAGAAGTAAAGAGGTGTTGGAAATATCTTAAATCTACTCGGAACCTGGCTTTAACTCTACAAGTAAAGGAATCAACTACACAACTACAATTCTACAGCAATGCTACTTGGAATGACGGCGTGGTAACTCGCCATTCTCAATCCGGTCACCTTACTCTTTTATGCGGATCGCTTATTGCCTGGAGTAGCTACAGACAACGAAACGTAACTCATTCAACTACTGAGGCTGAACTCAATCCCCTAGTCGATTCCTTTCTGGAAGCTATCTGGATGAGAACTCTTGTGGCGGAAATGTGGGATATTAAGGTGGAACCAAGTATTCATTACATAGACAATAAAGGTTTAGACGACAAATTGAAGAAATTTGGGTGCAACTCGAAGACAAGACACATAGACATCAAAACTAAAGCTCTCAGAGAAGAGTTAAAATTGAAAAATTTAAAAATTAAATTAGTTCCCAACTCATCTATGCCAGCAGATGGCTTAACAAAAGCTCTACCTAAATTTTCCCTTTCCTCTTTAATTAACATGATAAACTCTGATTCATCAGTCTTACCAGACACGGGGGATGTAGAATAATTGACTGTTCCTCCGCTTCTTCTATCTATTTCCCTTTCATGTCACATTCATGTCACTGCGCCCATCCGCGCACTTGCCTTACTCTGCTCAACCGGTAACTCAATCTCAGAGCCAACTGGAAGAACAAACTTCTGAAGATCAACTTCCTAATCAACAAATCTTCAAATCAACTAACCGAATCAACCAAATACAACTAGTGATCTTTATCGTCATCTACCTTCTTACTTCTATTTTTCTTTTATCCTTATTCTTTTCTCTTCTACTCACTCATCTCTTCATCTCAAACAATTAACCAAATCAATTAAATACAACTCGCTTTCATTATCTTCTTCTTTCTTATAACTTCTTTGTTTTCTATTTCTTTATTCTTGTCTTTTCATTATTTCTTTTACTCTTTCTTCTTTTTATCTTCTGCTATCATTCCTAAAACGTCTTTGTCTCAATTGATTCCAACTCTGTCTCGTAAGACTCCTTCAAATACTTCTTTTTCTTCGTCCTCAAATGATGTCGCTTATCTTCTGCTTATTTGACTGCTTGTAAAAGCTCTCTTCCTATGTCTCCTCTTGTCCTCCTCTTATCAGCTCTTTGTCATTATTGATTGATTATGCTTCACGCTTGATTTTGGTCTTTTCTTTTCTTCTTCTTTTTCTTCTTTTCTTTTCTTGAATATTTCTACTGATACTTTTCTGTCTTATCTTAGCCCTCTTAATCCAGAAATTCAATTCAATTATCTTAAAAGATGGTCAAGATCAAGCCTCAGAACAAAAATTGGGATTCAACAGGGTAAATCTTGAATGGTTCTTGGACTCCTACAAAATGGATGCTGAATTGAATGGGGAAAGTGAATACAATATGGCCTACAAGTTTAAATTTTTATCTCCTCTGATGAAATCATGGAAGTGATTGAGTTGTTTGAAGGATTAAAAACCCCTCACTGGATTCTTCTAAGGGAAGGAGTGTTAGAATAATGGGGGAAAATAGATGTATCCCAATTGACTTTGCAGGACCTGGACAGCCTTGTATCCAGTTGATCTCCAATGGTGGTCTCTCTTCAGCCTCTTACTATCAGTCTTTCAGAAATTTTTGGGAACCAGTCCAAAACTATTTTATCCAAACAACCACATTGATACAGTGGAGATAGTTTGAGTTCTGTTTTTCCTGTCTTTTTTGGTGGCAGTGCAGGAAAGAATTAGGGATGGATTGGTCAAATCTGGGTCAATGATCACCACCAGGGATAATTGATTCAAGATCCCTGCTTTCCTTTTCCTTAGGGGTACTTTTGATGAAGTGATGAAAGTTCAAATTGCTTTAACTTTTGAGAAGCCTAGAACCACTGAACTGGTCCATGCTCTTTATTTCAAAGAGTCAAACAATATTATGATTAAGACAGAAGCAGATTTCAGGCCTAAAGTCAATCCTTGGTTCACCCAAGAACCTAATACCATAGACAAAATCACCAAGATACTTTGTGCTTTTGAGAGAAAAATTGATCAAAATGTTTCCTCTCTTACTTGTACTAAAACCTCTGATTCTGTCCCTAAATCTACTCTGGTCTTCTACTACTGTCATAGGGAAGGCCATGAAACTGGAAAATGCCTTGAACTCCAGAAGGATATAAAGGAAAAGTTGGTGGAGCAGATGGGAAAAAATTTCTTTCTTCCTAATGGTGCTCTAATCCCTTTTGATTCATCTTGTCCTATTTGCCATGTGGTGGCCTCTTATCAGCCACCACCTCCTATGAAGGCATCCTTTGCTTCTTTTGATTCTTGATCTTCCTGTGGCACTCTTCAACCTTGGTACCCTCCAGCTATCTCCTCCTCCTCTCTTGCTAGGGCCTATGAATCTGATCCAGCTAAGAATAGACATGAGGAACCAAAACCTCATCAAACTCCTTCTTTGCCAACTTCAATTCTTCAAAAACCATTTAAACGTTGATCCTCAACTGAGCACCCTTCCTCTGATGTAGAAGAAATGGAGGTGGAAAAGGAGCCACTCATGGAAGGGTTTCCAGATCACTCTGATCCTCCTCCCTCATCCAAATCACCTCAACATTTTTATTCCACCCTAGTTCCTGCGTCACCTGATCATCCTCCCTCCACCCAGCCCAAATTTTTATTTGAGAGGGGAATCTTAATGGATCACCCCAATGCTTTGGAAGGTTTATTAAAGAAAATTTCTGATCTTAAAATTCCTGATCTATCTGTGGCTGAACTACTATCAATCTCTCCATCTGTTGCTGAAGGAATGAAGAAATGGGTTTCTTGCCAGAATGTGGAGATTGGTCCTGAAGAATTAAAGGTCTGCTCTGGCACTTTGATGGAGGACTCTGGTCAAACAAGTCCTTCCTGAGATTCCAAACTTTACCCCTGTACTCTTGGTTTTCTGCCTTGTTATCTTGGTGATTCAGCTAAACCTGTTTCTCCTCTTGTGGATTCTGGCTCTCAGCTCAACTTAATTTTGGATTCTATGGGCTGTAAACTTAAACTCTGTCCTAGGGTCAGCTTCAATTCTGTGTTTTATGGGTAGGTAATCAATCTTGTGAATTGCTTTGTATTGCTGAAGATGTCCCAGATTGTTCAAAATATTGTTGGAACTTGTCATTTTTGGATCACTTGTTTGGAAGGTCTTAAAATTTTAGGTCAAACTTTCTTGATGGATTTTAGTGCTACTCTGATGTTTTCTCATCAAGTTGGGTAGAGAGTTCTTCTCCTTGATGCTGATGGTAGAAAGATTGAAGTTCCTCTCTGTTCTTTGGATTCTTGTTGTTGGGAAAGGGATTTCCCTGGTCATCCTCCTAAATTGTCTTTTTCAGCCTCCTGGATTCCAAGACCCTTGCTTTCCTTTAGCTACCAGAGGTGATAGAATAAATAATAAATATATTATTTAATCAATGCAGCAAAAATCCATAAAATATTTGTATTAAGCTTGTTGCAAGGTTAAGTGGTTTGGTTATGGTTTATTGTTTTAATTCAATATGAATTAATTGATAATTAAATATTTTTTTAGAGGGGCCACAATTATATTGGGGATCTTTAACACGTCTCTTCAAGGATTTTAGTATGAAAACACGTAGTCCTGGTTACTTTGGGCTCTTTAGTTTAAAGGATATTTTACCCAAAGATAATATGTATATAAAATACACGGTGGAGTGGCAAGGCCTTGTAGCCAAGCTGCCACAACAGATAAAAGGATAATAAAACTCACCGGTATATTATTAAATCCTTTGGGTATCTGTTTGAGACGTGCACTGATGGGTTAAACCTGTATACTTGGGTTATAAGGTTGTTCAGCAGTTTTAATTGATAAAAAGAGGTTGAGGACGGATATTATTGATCAGACTTAGCCATAAATCCCTTACTTATCTCTTATAAGTACTTTATTACCTTGGCACAGTGTCTGGATATAAATATAACTGGGTCTCTGCCCATCAATATCCTCAAAAGAGCTCTTTATTTATAGCTTTTGGAGTCCCAACATTGTCCTTCTGAGGGGTGCAGGGGCTCAAAGGGACGGACACTAAGGCTAGAAGGGTAACCAGGGGTAGCCTGTCATGTTTTCTTGGTGTTATAGCACGGGTAGCATCTAATTCCTCAGGGTATGTGAATTATTCTACTTCATAATAGATATTAGGACATGTGAATAACACTAATCAGTCCCATTTATTTATTATTTAATTAATTATCCTTAGTAAATGTTCCCAGTAATTAAATGATTATATAAATAGACATTTCTGCGGACATCCTGATTTCCGGTGAGTTCTCATTATGTATCATATAACTGGAGTAAAAGTCATGATATTGATTTTACTTCTTATTTTCGAGTTCCAGTTAATTTACTAAGATAATTACTTAAAAATATAAGTCATGGGAATTCATGTAATATTTTTACATCATTAGTTTTCTTAGTATGTCACAAAGATATTGATGTCTAGAAATTTTCATAAAAGTATATTAGAGTATTTTAATATATTTTTAGAAGCTGTCATTGTCTTATTTTCGACATTCTTGGTACTTTGAATTATATTAAATAAAAAATACGTATAAGGATTATTTAAATATTTTTATATAATATTATGTACTTTTAGACTTACTACTATCCACGGGAACATTTATTACATATGTAGAATGTTCCCGTGTGGGTTGTAGCATGTTTGCGCAGTACCTGAGCCTCACAGGCCGCCTGTCACTCTGTCAACCTGTAGTCCCGCAGCTGCTTACTTGTCAGAGGCCCGGGGCTGCGTAAACAACCTTGACGGAGTGACAGGGCTGTATCTCAGCCACGCCTGGGTGCATTGGCTGCCGCGGCTGCGTGCGGGAATTGTGACAAAACAAATTTCTGTCCATAACTCCTAAAATATACACAACGCCTCAATTCTGACTGAATCTTAGATTTGAAACCTATACGTGACAATGTGTGTGAAATATTTAATTGACAAAAAGCTCAATATTGGAGCCCTAGTATTTTGGTCTTTCTTTCCCTAATTTTTTTAAAATCCAAGGAGTTGGATTTCAAGGGTAGGGTCAGTGAGTGACCCTACCTAATTTTGGGTGAAACATTTATTCCTGTAATAATATTTATGGTTTTCCCACTCCTTCTTAGGTCAATTGTATTTTTATTTTTTTATGTTATTTTTCTTACTTTTGCAGCTTGCTCTGCAATAGTAGCAAGCTGACAGTCTTTAAAGGGGAAGCAGAAGGATAATTCTAATTCCTCTCATTTTTTATGGGAATAGTTTATCCTACCAGTAGTTTTAGTTCCTCTCAGCCTCAGAATTCAACCAAAGGATCAAATCTCATCCCTCAGGATTATTTTTCCTTTTTCTCATCATTATCCCCTAATCTAGAAAGTATCAAAAACAAAAACATGTTAAAATAAAAAATTCCAAAAATATATCTTCTCTCTCTGAATCTGTTGTGTCTCCTTTTCCTTGTAATATTAGTACCAATCAATCTTCTCTCAGTTCCAGTTCAAATCTTGGCAATGAGTATAAACTAGATCCTTATCTCCATTTTTTTTTGGTGGTTTTGGTATGGAGGAATATGGGCTCCAGTGGAGGCAATCTGGGGTAGAAGTAAGTCCTCCCAATTGTTCACCCCCAGGGAAATCTTTGGCCATTGTTTTTGAAACCCTACCTTGTGCCACACATGTAAGCAACGTATTATCTCCTGGTTCTCCCTTTATGGAAAAGGCACCCTTTGAGGACATTGCAGGACATTGGACGTGGAAAATGTTGGAACTTGGTATCAGTTTTCATAATGAAGTCTCACTGGTCAAATCTTGGAGGAAACAGGAACTTCCCTCTCTTGCCATCAAGTATAAAACAGTTGCTAAAAAGTTCCAAGGAGTCAACCAGTTTTTGCCTCTCAACCTCAATCCTCCTCTTATGCCTCCTACCATATCTTGTGATCCCTACTGTGGTATTTCTCAATCTCTTACTGGTCTTTTTGTGCCCAATGGTTGTGTCACTGAAGAAAGTCTGAAGATGTTCAACTTTGGTCCAGATGGATGGCTTCTTCCTGATGAGTTAAATTTGATCAAAAATGTCTTATCTCTAAGCAAAAATTCTATTGCTTTCTGTGAAGAAGAGAGGGGTCTGTTGAAAGAATCCTTGTGCCTCCCCTATATCATCACTGTAGTTGAAAATTATCATTGGAAAAAGAAAAAGATCCCAATGCCTTCTGCTAAAGTCAAAAAATTTATCAAGTTGGTCTTTAAATGAGCTTGTACTGGTCTATATGAAAATTCAACCTCTAGTTATTCCAGACCTGTCTTCTTTGTCCTCAAGAGTAATGTTAAACTTAAAATATTTCATGATCTCCAACCTCTTAATAAAGTTACTATTCAAAATTCTTGTATCCCTCCTGCTACTGAAAAATTTGTTGAATCTTTCTCTGGGAGAGATTTCTATGCTCTAGGAGACATTATGTGTGGTTATGAAAAACAATCCTTACATCCTATTTCTTTCCCTATCACCACTTTCAATACTCCTCTTGGTCAATTCCAACTTACTCAATTGCCTCAAGGAGCCACCAATTTGGTTGCAGTCTATCAGGCTAAGATGATGTTGATCCTCCAGCACAAAATCCTTGATCATGCTGGTATCTTTATTGAAAATGGTGGAATTAAAGCTCCAGTTTCTGAATATGATAATGAGCTCTTACCTTTGCACTAAGGAATCAATTGTTTTATCTGGGAATATTCCACTACTTTGGAAAGGATTCTGTTTTGAATCAAGGAGTCTGGTCTTACTGTCTCTGGATAAAAATTGGCTTCTTGTGTCCCTGCTCTGGTAATTGTTGGTCATGTGGTCTGCAAGGAAGGAAGAAGGATGGTTCCAGCCAAAGTCAACAAGATCATCTCTTGGCCCACTCCAATCAACCCTACTGAAGTTAGAGGTTTTGGAGGTGTTGTGACTTATGTTAGAATCTTTATCCCATCTTCATCCAAAATCCATTAAACCTTGCGTTGCCTAACCAGGAAATATACTGAATGGATTTGGACCCAGGAGTGTAAAAATTCTTTTCAGTTGCTCAAAATGATTGTAGGCAAGGACATATTTTTGAAGAAGAATCTCTTATGGACCTGGAGCTGGCAAGATCAAGCTGACTGTCAATTCTAGTTATCAATCTGTTGGGGCCATCCTTACTCAAGAATATGAAAACAGTTGGGACCGTCCTGCTCTTTATGAATCTTTGTTATTCTGGGATGTAGAATCCAGATAATGTCAGCCTAAACTGGAACTCTTTGGTGTGGCTTAAATGATGAAGAAACTCCAGACCGTCCTCTGGGGTCAACATTTCAAATTACAAGTCAATGCTCAATCCATCATTGAAATGATCAATTCTCCAAGCCTTCCCAATGCTCCTATGAGTTGTTGGGTTTCCTTTATCCAGCTTTTCTCTTTTGATATTTTTCACAGGCCTGGAAAGTCTTTTACCATGCCTGATAGTTTATCTCAACATCCTCTTGGAGATGAGAAATCCAATGTTGGAGTGGATTTTGAGAAGGAAGAACCTTTAATCCATCCTTTCTTCTCTTTCTCCTCTCATGATTGTTCTGGCTTTCAACAAGGGTTCTGTCTTAAACTAGAGAAGTACCTTTTAACTCCCCAAAAAACTCCTGATCTCTCTGCTAAAGAATTTTGATCTTTCAAAAGAAATTCCTTTATTTTCTTTGTATAAGGCTCTAGGATTATTAAAAGAGGTAATCCTTGTGCTCTTATTAATTTTAATATCCCTTCCAAACATGATTCTATCCTTGAAATTCTCCATGAATTTCTTGGTCATTGTGGGTAAACCAAAACTTATTGACGATTATCCAAACAATTCTGGTGGCCATCTCTGAAGAAATCTGTCTATAAATGGCGCAAGAGTTGTGAAGTTTGTCAGAAACATGATCTTAGGCGTCCAGCAGAATTTTTTTATCCTACTGGGGATTCAACTTCCTTTGGAAGGATTGCTATGGATGTGGTTCATATTAAGGCAGGTTATGCTAAGTACCTCATTTTGGCTAGAGATGATTTTTCTGGATGATTTGAAGCAAAATTTCTTGAGAATCTTAGCTCTGAATCAGTGAAAGCTTTCCTTTATGAGACTTTGATGATGTTTTATGGCTTGGCTCAATCTTACTCTACTGAGGGAGGTTCTGAATTTGGTGGGAAACTTGCTGAAATTATCCAATCTCTCCCTGGAAAACATAGAGTCACTACTCCTTATTATCCAGAAGTCCAAGGCATTTTGGAAGGAGGTCATGCTCCTTTGAAGGCTGCCCTTGTTAAAATTGCTGGTTAAATTGGCAAGAATTGTGGAAAATTCCTTCCTCTTGTTCTCTTCTCTGCTTGTATCTCAACAAAACAGACTACTGGCTACTCCCCTTATGAAATCATCTTTGGTAAAAGAGAAGTTCTTCCTTTGGATCTGGAAATGGAATCTTTCTTGGGTATTTCTTGGGAAGAGGTGTCCTCAACTACTGATCTATTAGTTCCTAGATCCAAGCAACTGGATATAATTGAAGATTTTTGTGATGAAGCTTATCGGAAGATGATGTAATCAAGAGAAAAATTGGTTCAGTATTGGGAAGATAAGGGTTTAAATTGGATCAGGGATCCCTTAGATCCTGGTGACTAAATTTAGCTTGAGTATCCTCTAAGACCTTTCTCAACCATTATGAGTATCCTCTAAGACCTTTCTCAACCATTTTGCTTCCTGTGAAGCTGACAAGTACGCTCTGTAATCTGCTTCTGTTGACAAAAGACTTATTGCTGACACCTTTTTAGACATCCAAGAAACTAGATTCTTTCCTAAGAAGAATACAAAACCACTTTTTGATTCCCTAGTGTTACCATCGGCACAACTTGCATCAGGTTAACCAACCAAGTCAAAGTTCAATGACTTTGAAAACTGCAGTCCCAGACTGCTTTTTCCTTTAAGATACCTCATAACTCTCTTAAATTCTGACCAATGCCTCATGCATGGTTTCTCTAAGTGTTGTGACAAAATACCAATTGCATAAGTAATATCTGGCCTTGTAAACTGCCCCAAATAATTCAAAGATTCAATAGCTGATCTATAATCATTCCTAGATTGAACAAACTCTAGATGCTCTTCATCTGTAGACTTTGCTAACCAAATGTTAGACTGCATTGGAGTACCAAACTCCTTTGCATCTTCTAAGCCATACTGCTTAAGTAGAGCTGACACATAATGGTTCTGATTCAACCTGATCCCATTCTTTCTCTTACTAACTTTCATTCCCAGAACCTTCTATGCCAGACTAAGATCTTTTATCTTGAACTCCTTTTTGAGTGTCTCTATGACTCTCTCCTTACCATTCCCAATAGTGATAATGTCATTGACCCATACAAACAAAATTGCATCCTTTCTCACAAAGAGAAAAGGGTCAGCCAAACTTGTTTTGAAACCAATCTCTATCAGTTTCATGCTCATAGTATTATACCATGACCTAGCTGCTTGCTTCAATCCATACAGGGATCTACACGGCTTGAGGACATACTCCCATTTATCTGCTGAGAGGAAACTTCTCACACAGATTTTCTTCATATTTCCTGGCTTGGTCTTGACCAGCCTTTCCTTGAAACCATCAGGAATTGACATATAAACAGTCTCTTTCTCTCCAATTTTTGCATTCAAGTATGCAGTCACAAAATCAGCCTGTCTGATTTCTTCACCCAACTCCACTGCCAAAGAAATGATGTACCTGAAGGTGGAAAGCCTTCCAGTTGGCAAGAAATTCTCCTGGTAATCAATACCCTCTCTCTGTTTGAAGCCCTGTGCAACCCATCTAGCCTTGAACCTCTTCAAAACTCCATTAGTATCAAACTTCTTTGTTAACACTAATCTAGACCCAACAATGGTCTTTCCTTTTGGAAATGAATCCCGCCTAACCACTTCAAACACACTATTATTCTCTAGAGAATCAAATTCCTCAAAAATAGCTGTCTTCCAATTGGCTCTCTCATCAGAATTCATAGCTTGGCCGAAGCTTTTTGGGTTAACTCTATTACCCATTTCTGAACTCAACTGTAGTATCTCATTAAGCATACACTGTTCCTGAAGTGTATCTTCTTCATATTCTGCAGAAGCATAATGAGACTTCCATTCCCCATACCTATCAACAGGAATTCTCATCCTGCCACTCCTTCTAACTGGAGGTGGAGGCTAATCAACTTCTGATTCCACAGACTCCCCTGAAGTAGGTACTGAACCCTCCTGTGGCATGTCTGCCACGTCAATATCATCACTAATGATATTCTCTCCAGCCTCTGCTGGGGAAATAGGCTCCAATTCTATTTCCTTCTGTGATTCCTGAAAAGCACTAGGTTCACCCCTTTTGAGTGGAAAGGTACTTTCTTCAAATTTTACATCCCTACTACGGATAACCTTTCTTGTACCTGGACAATAAATCCTGTGTGACTTACTTATTAAGTCATAGCCCACAAGTGCCCCTGTTCCGGCTCTAGGATATAACTTTCCAACCATCTCATTATGGTGGACACTATAATACACCAAGCAACCAATTGTTCTTAGGTGTGATGTTTTGGGGTACAACTTCCAAAACTGATAATGAGGACACTTCCCATTAACACTTACAATATTGTGCAACAGACACACTGTGCACACCAACTCAGCCCATAAAACCTTTGGTAGACCAGATTGAGCCATAATAGTTCTGACTTTGTCCAATAAAGTCCTATTCATCCTCTCAACTATTCCATTGTTTTGTGGAGTACTAGCAGTAGTAACTATATGAGTGATACCATAATCATTCAATTGTTTCTCAAAATCTTTACTCACAAACTCACCCCCTCCATCAGTAATAACCCTCTTGATCTCCCTCATCAAACCATTCTGTTTCCAGACTTTGAAGATTACAGAAACCTCCTCTGTGGTTTGATGCTTTGATCTTATTGGTTTTACCCAAACAAATTTATTTGCTGTATCAACCAAATTGATGAAGTATCTTGCCCCTCCAAGAGACACTGGTGAAAATGGCCCTGCCAAATCAATGGAGAATTCCTCTCTAGGAACTTCTGTGTGGTCTCTACTCTTTGATAACACATTCCTGGTCTTGGCCCCTAAGGTAAAACTCTCACAGTTGCTGTCATTTACCTTATGGCCACTTCTATTGTGAGCAACATTGCTCAGAGCTGAAATCTTGAAAAAGTCAGAACAGAAAAACTTTTTCCAAACTTTTCCACTCAGGATAGTTCTCCCATTCAAATCAATAACAAACTGATCTTCTTTAAGATAACAAATCTGGAAACCCTTTTTCCAGAGCACTCAAAGAGACACAAGGTTATAAGGCAAATCTGGTACATAGAACACTTTCTCAAAAATTATTTTGAAACCCATGTGATTTGCAAGAATAACTTTTCCAATCCCCTTAATCTGGATTGTTCTTCCTTTTTGACCAATAATTACAACACCATCAAAATCTCTAATATTTGAAAACAAATTTGGCTCAAAAAACATGTGGTCTGTACAACCAGAATCAATCAAAACAAGAACATCCTCCTTGAACAATCCTCCTGTAAGGAATGAAGAATTATCAGCCAATGATAAGTTCTCATTTTCAAGGTTAAGATTACATACTTCATAATCAATCCAGTCCATCTCTTGATCCTCTTTGATTTTAGCCTTCTTTTTGGGGACTTGTTCCTCAACAGCCTGTTTTATTGAAACATCCACTGCCCCCATAGAAACATTTTCCATGGCAAGGTTGACCTCTTTGTCTTAATTTTCACTTTCCTTGGATTTCTTCCTCTTCTTGGCCTCCTTGCAATCCTTTGCACAGTGCCCCTTCTTCTGACAATTATAACACAAGACCTTTGATAAATCCTTTTTGGCCTACGCCTTCTTCCCAGATTTTCCTGTCTTGCCCACCAGAGCAGTTCCTGTGCGCTCCTTCATCTTGAATTGAAGATCATCCTTGTCAATCCTTCTTAGCACATCCTCTTCTCCTGGAAGGGGATCCAACTGAGATATGATCCTGACCAAGGAATCATATTCTTTTGGAAGCTTTTGAAGAATTAAGAGTGACAATCACTCAGGATCCATGTTCAGCCCAGATGACTTGAACTTAGCAATACTAGATCTAGCTTCCCCCACAAATTGATTTCAGTTTCCAAATTTCAACTTAAAGAATCTATTGAAAGCTATACTCTTTTGATGAACAGAGTCACCAGCATAATTTGACTTGAGCATTTTCCATAAAACACTCCCCTTCCTCTTCTGTTCCTCCAACAGAGTATCAGCAACCCATGCTACATGATGCTCATCCAAGTGTCTAAGAATAAAATTTTAGGCCTTCTTCTCCACCTCTGAACTGATCAAAGTATAATCTCCTTTCATAATATCCCCACAACAGATGTTATCCAACTCACTGTCCATAAGGACAGCCCAAGCATTATAGTTCTGACTATTCAAAACTAACTTGGTGGAGCTGGACTCTGGGGTATAAGACATCTTCTTGGAAAACTTGAGGTCCTTCATGTTTTCCAAATTAAGGTATAAGGGTCTATATTGCTTGAAAAAATGATGATGCTGGTACTGATAATGTGTTAGAATTATGGCCAGCAATTGTCTTAGGCAAATGGGCAGTATTTAAAGCAAAAGAAATGCTGGACACTGGGTTTCAATACTGGCTAATGGGGCTCTCACAATGGACAATATTTTGGATGAATTTGATTGGAATGATGAATGAATGGATGAAAAACAGCAGGGAGAATAGCTCCTTAAGTAAAAAAGATTGGCCTCTTGTGAGCCCATGATACAACAAGCCAAAAGGCAAATTTTCCGCCCCAAAAGAGCTCTACAGGCTCTACTGGCCTTGTTACTTGGTTGGGACTACATCAGCCCGCATGGCGTCAGTTCCTGAACCCTTAAAACTGGCCTATTCCAGTCCATTCCAGTGTTTCCACCGTTAAAGGGCTGAACCAGCCCCTTGCTGTTCAATCTCCTTGGCTGGTTGTCCGTTACAACCATCCATGATGACCTCATTCCATTGTTTACGGGCTGGTTGCCTCATGCAGCCAGCCCATGGCCCCTCAAATGGGCCAGGTGGGACCCAGGGCACACCTGGGTCCAGTCTCAGACTCACATGGGGGGGGGGTGTGACCAGAGGAAATGCTGTCCCCCCCCTCTTTCTCTCAAATCCCTGGTGGGGGGGGTCAAATCCCCTCACCAGGGGCCCTGGGGGTCAATACCCCCAGGACGTTGTCAAGTAAGTTGGATTGGGAGATGATCAGGTCCCCCCAGGCCCATTGCTCCTCCCCCTTGGTAAAGGGGGGGGGGAGAGCGCCCCTGCTTGGTCACCTCAATCGCTCAATGGTGGAGGGGTGATGAATTGCCCCCCACCTGCCAGTTGCTAAGCTTGCGGCCGGCGCCGCCACCTCCTTGGGCAAGGGGGTGGTCAGGTCCCCCCTGACCTGACTGACCGCACTGTTGCGGCCAGTCGCTGGCTGGTTCAACTCAGCCAGCTTGCCCCCATCCCCCTCACAACGGCAAGCGAGGGGAGGGGGAGCAAGCCGGGGCCGCAAGCCCCAGCTCCGCGGCGCTGGTTGCCGGGAGCAACCATCCTGGCCCGCGCGGGATCCCTTGGCTGCGGGACAGCCCCGCGCGGGCTGTTGGGCCCCACGTGGGCCGTATTGAGGAACACAGGGGGCCCAGAATGGGCCGCGACACGGGCGGCGGCCCCTAGCGCCCCACGACAGGGGGGCGGCCCCAATGGGCCACCCCAAGCCCCAATCGTGAGAATTACATACTTTGGCGGGCCAGCCCGTCTGGCCAAGTATGTCAATAATAAAGCTTCGGCCCTTTTATGCCCAAATAAGTCCATCTGGCTTGGGTGGCCCATCCACCCTGGCGGGCCTGTGAGAGCCCGTGTCCCAAAAGACCATAAAAACGTGTTTTGGCGCCCAAATGCCCAAAACCAATAACACCCACATAGGCCCACATGACCCACGTGATATCCAATGGGCCATGGAGTCCCATTTTTGCATCCCATTTGGATTACACACTCCTATGCACATTACCTGAGTGCATTGGCATTTTAACAGGAGGGGCTCTCCCCTGCCTTTTTCCAGGACGTCATTTATCTATCATCCATCCATTACTTTTGGAATCAATAAATTTGTGGGGTCCATGCCCTTTATCTGAGCATCTCATCATCCTTATCCTGGGTATATCTTTGGATTGCCCCTTGATACTTTGAGCCTCCATACTCAATTGTTTGATCCCTCCTTGTGACCTGATCCTTATCACCAACCAATAGCCTTCCTAGGTGAAGAAGAATTCATTGGGTATAATTCTTGAGTGTGTCAAGCCACTCAGTTGATCCCTTTCTCTGACTGCTTTGGTCCTGATCATTCATTTGATTTTATTTTGGGAACCAGTCACATTTTGCTGAGAGGTTTCTTTAAGTTTGAAACCTGAAGTGTTAAACCTTCCTTTATTCCCTTAAGGATTAATTCTGCCACACTATTCTTGAGTCCCTTGAGAAGTGTTGGGTCATTCTTGTTCAATTTTGTTACTGCTTTGCTTCTAGAGCTTCATAGAACAATTTTTTTTTGTACAGCCACCCAAATTTATCTGGTACCCTTCAAGCGCTTGATTGCGGAGAGTTGAGCAGGTTCATTGAGATCCTGGAGGTTTGTTGGGATTGATTTGATCTTTCCTAATCTTCTGCTGACAACCCAAGTTATCAGCTTGTGGGCTTTGTTACTTACAACTTCCTTGTTCTATTGAACTCTGAATAAACTTTAAACTTATTTGTTCAAGTCTTATCACGCATCATCTTGCCTCAGATATTTTTGTCTTCCATTTCTACCAAATACTTCCAAACTCATCCCTTCCATTGATTCTTTATTCATAAGGTTCTGGACCTTGATTTAGGTTACATTTAAATATTTTTTTAACTCTTAGGTAGGAATCCTAAACAGCACCTTTCCCCTCCAAAGAACTTCCTCTGGCTCAGCACTGTTTGGAGTTTTACAACAGCCATGCAAACCGCTCCCCCTCTCACCCCCCCGTTGGCTTTTCAGCGCCAACAGCCACCCCATTGCTTGCCAAAGCCAATGGCCTTCCCCTTGCTTGTGGATGCCAACCACCCCCTGCCTTGCTTCCTGCTGGCCCCTGCCCAGCGGCCTGAGCCACCCCCCTCCTCCTGCCCAGCAAATGGAGCCACACATTGTCCCCAGCCAATCAAGCCCAGCCTTCCCCATCCTCCCTGGCCCACCAACCCCAGCCTTTTTTTTTCCACACCCTGGTATTTTTTGATTTCAGGTCTCAAACCAAATCTTCCATGTAAAACCCCCCATTCAAAATCAACAAAACCCACTTATTTAACATCAGACGTGTCAGATTTACCTGGAAATAAGTGGTTTTTTCAAGTAAAGTATTAAAAGGCTTCCACCACCTGTCCACTTCATACACCCCTGGTTTTTAACCTCTGGCTTCCAAAAAATTCTACCTCCAACCTCATTGCAAAAAATAATTGATTCATTGCTCTTCATCACTTCATCACTATCCTCATCACTTCATCACTCTGATCACTTTATTGCTTTCATCACATCCAGCAAAATCTCATTGAATCACTATCCCCATCACTTCATCACTCTCATCCCTTCATCAATCTCATCCCTTCATCACTTTCATCACATCCAGCTAAATCTCATTGCATCACTATCCTCATCACTTCATCACTCTCAAAACTTTATTGCTTTCATCATATCCTAAGTCTCATTGTTTTATCCCTCTTTTCACTTCATCACTCTCATCTCTTCCTATCCTCTTTGCTTGATCACTCTCATCAATTCATCACTCTCACCACTTAAACACTCTATCACTTCATCCCTCTTACTCCTTTTAAATGGCCCCTCAGCAATCCTCCCCCTGCAAGTCCACTAAAAAATACAATGGACCAAATAAAACATCACCCAGGAATTCAACATCCAAAAATCCTCCCCCATCAGCTTCCAAAGGCTTTAGTCAGCTCAAGGAAGCTGATCACATCATCCTGGTAAACTGGCTCAAAATTTGGCCCAACTACAATGCTTGCTTTGGATCCAACAATGAGACACATATTGGCCAACCTCCATCCTCTAAGATAAATTTTTATCTCCTGATGGCCAATGAACTCAAGAATGAAACAAAAGGTAGGCTGGATCTGTCATCCAAACAGATGAGGGAGAAATTAAAGAATTATAAAGCCAAGTACAAAAAGGCCCACTCCATATCAATCTCCACTGGCTTTGGTATCACCAACTCCAACAGAGCCAAGGGAATCCACTTGGTGGTTGATAAGTTGGACTCCATTTGTCCTTTTTATATTCAAATGGATGAAATCTTTGGAAATAAGGTAAACATCACCCCTCCGGCTGCTTTTGAAACCCAAAAATCTGATTCAGTTGATGTCAAGGACTAAAACCAACCTTGGACCCTTCACTTCCTTCTTTAAATTTCTCTCTTCCTGGGGTGGAAGAACTGAAAAACTTGGTCAATGAGGAGGATGTCATTCACTTATCATCATTGCCATCATGACCTGCTCAAGT
This sequence comes from Puccinia polysora, assembly GCA_025617555.3. Classification (NCBI taxonomy): domain Eukaryota; kingdom Fungi; phylum Basidiomycota; class Pucciniomycetes; order Pucciniales; family Pucciniaceae; genus Puccinia; species Puccinia polysora. Next base: position 31,134,886 of record CM062629.1, read on the forward strand.
AAGGAGCCAAGATATTTTCTCTTATGTCTGGTTAATCCTGACTGATTTAGATTGTAAAAAAACAGGCTCATCTTTTCCTGAATGGACAAAAACTCAAGCCAATGGGGCCTCTGACATCCCCTTCCAATGAGAGAAATGATGTTCCCACACAAACATCCTCTGCAAAGAGAAAGTAAAAGGCCTCTAATTCCATCAACATCAACCCCAATAGCATTCAAAAGAGGAGAAAAACTTCAAATTTTTCAGGATTTGAGATCATGAAGAAGCAAGATTCAAGTAAGCCCATTGGATTCTCCTTGATTTCCAAATCAAGCCCATTCCTATTGCCCACTGAAAAACAGTGAAATTACAAATTGAATCTGAAAAACTTCTGTTTCAAAAGTAGAAGTGGGATTGTCAACTGGCTATTTTTTTTCAAAAGCAGAAAGCCAAGAGTTTTTCTCATCAACAAAAACGGTATGCTGAGTCAAGGTTGAAACAGGCTGAGCTAGAATTTAAAAATGAGGAAAAGTTGAATGATTGAGAGGAAGCACAATGGGGAAAGGAGAGTGAACAACTTGCAACAGAAAAAAAGATAAGTGGTCAATGACTGTGGCATAGATTGGTAGCAGTAGAAAAGTAGATGAATTGAAGAAGATTAATCAAATGCTGGGCCTGTAAATATATTTGCTTTGATGAAAAACTTGAAAAGAAAAATAATAATTTTTGATAACAACAATGCTTAAGACTGTTTTCAACCCCACCAATAAAAAAATATTTTTTCTTTTTATTTATATTTCTTGGGTAATGTTAAATTCACGGCTCATTGCGCCCTGCACACAGTTTAAATTGGGCCGTGTGGCACGCCACACGGTCCAATTTGTGCCATGTAAAACCCCCCACAGCTCACAGAGTTGTGAGGCACACCCAGCCTGTTCCCCCGCTGTGTGTACTTCCACACGAGTAAGTTCAAGCCATGTGGAGTTTTAAATGGCTCAAGTGTATTTGTTTGGCATCCCACACGGCAACACACCACGGTGAGCAAAAAAAACCTGAAAATGAATGAAAGGGTACTAACACAACCATTAAACTAAATAAACCTTCCAAAAAAACATAAATCAACCAAAAAAACAAAGAATATCCATTTTTTGGTTAAAAAAAAACAAATAAATAAATAAATAAAAAACATAAAAAACTGGTATTATCCAATGGAATAGCCCTAAATTAAAAAGACCCAAAAAAACACAAGTAACTGGACTAGCCCTAAACCAAAAACACCAAAAAAAAGACAATTAACTTGACAAGCCCTGAAGTAAAAACACAAAAAAAAGACAAGTAACTTGACAAGCCCTAAAGTAATTTTGACTTGACTAGCCCTAAAGTAAAAGGGCCCAAAAATTAAAGAATTCTTTTGACTAGTCATAAAGCAAAATTGCCCAAAAAAATACAAGTCTTTTGACCAGCCCTAAAGTTAAAGTGCGAAAAACAATGCAAGTCTTTTGACAGGCCCTAAAGTAAAAATACCAAAAGAAAAACAAGTTAGACTTGTGTTAAGCTGATTGCATCCCAAGCTTAACAGAAGTTAAGCTTGTGATTGAATCATCTCAACACAAGTTGAACTGACTTACCATTAAATGCTCATTCAAAACACCTAATATGATGTTGTTAACTCAAAAAACTCAACATAATGATTTTCACCATGTAATAACCCTTAATATTAATAAAAATTTTTAGCTGCATTAGAATTATAATTTATATGAAACCCAATGATGGAATGAATTCAAAGTCTATTAAAATCTAGAATACACTTCCAGTTGATCTTTGATATGATCAACTCAACCAGAGGCTTTTTTAGAAATCAAGGAACGTGGTTTTGCTACAATGGGCGGGATTGGAATCATTTCTCCCTCAATTACTAATAGAACCCAGTGGTTATTGATTACAAAGGAAATGAAAATTGGATCTGATTTATTGGTAACACCATTTTTAATTGGAGTATAAGTATCACATGACTCCAATGAAATGAAACATATAGGTTTGGAATATGTTTCTGCTATGATTTGACCCATGTCCAATTTAGCCAGCAATTTTGAGGAGGGAATCTTTTCATTGATTTCTTCAACATCAAGTCATTGTTTAATATTTTCAACCTCCTTTGAACCACCAAGCATCTTAATGTAGCATGCTTTATATTTCTCTAATGTTTCAATCATTTCCTTCCTAACTTCAAACCAACCATGTTGTTCATAACCAAGAGATTTAGCAATGACTCTAAATCTGCAATTCCCATCTCCAATTGGATCCCAAACCTCACCCAAGAACTTTTGGAATTTCTTAGGTATTTTATTGAGTTATTTCACATTTGGTTCCTATCATTAAAACTAACTTAGTGTTCATTTCTTTAATTGAATCAATGAAATGAAACCTCACCAATGATGAGCTTCTTGTTGAGCTTTGCTGCATGTTCTCTTCCTCTAAAGAGGATTCTGATTCCAAATGAAGTGATCCTGATTCACTTTCAGTCTCTTCCTCTGAACTATGAAATTCAGATTCAGATTCTGCCAACTTTGACTAACAATTCATCATTAGTTAGTAACTAAGTTCATTGAACCAAAAAAATCAAAATTTCCCAAAATAAAAGACTTAAAATCTTTTGTCTTTTCTTGTTTGGAGCCCTTCTAGTTCTTTTTTTCCCCCTTGATTTTTTTTCAAAAAGCTCAAACTGAGATGTTTCTTGCCGCCTATCTGTCCATTTTCGCCGGCCCCTACTTGATTGTAAGACTTTAGGTTCAAGTCTTGGCTTTGATCACTATTTTGTAATCTTCTGAATTATATACTTCAATAGTCTTCTTTGCTCATGATCTGGATATTTCAAGATCATTGAATTGACTTTTTCATGTAACTGAGTAATGCTTAGCATTTAATCAACATTGCACTGGAAAAATTCAAAAGGATCAACCATTAGTGGATTAGGATTCATTAATCAAAAAGCATTAATCACATGGTGATTTTAACAATCCAACTCAAGTTAACTTACAGAAAAGGAACTGCAAGGGTCATAGTCCAACTTCCAGTGAGGATGAACATCTTCAGGTACCACGGATCCTCTGAATGCTAGACAGTCACCTATTTGGTGGGAACAGGGAAAACCCATAGTCTTGAAATATGACTTGGTGCAGACTTTGCCAACATGATCACGTTTGAACTTCTCAAATTGTTCCATAACCACATGAATTGCCTCTAAAGAAAATTTGTAACACAATGGTAAAGGTTCAGGTGGAAGAATTGTCCCTAACTTAATTCAAGAGTTATAAAGTGATGCATGAACTGATTTAATTTGATTTGAAAGTCTTCCATCAAGGCTTTTCCAAACATCCAACAGGTTTCCTGAAGAGTTTTCAAGGAATTGTTTGAGAGTTGCATGGGCCCCTTCAACCCAAGATGTAGCTTTGTTTCCAAAATCTGGGTTTATACAAGTCCACGCTGTTAAAAACATATCTTTGACAGGTAAAATATTATTTTCCATATAATCAAGTACATCCTCATAGTCTTTCAAGAAACACTATAAAAGTAAAAAGTTCAGAACCCAAAACTAGGAATAATAAGAAGCAGTGATTTGGACCTACTCTGAGTTGCGCATCATTGATCTCCACCTCCTCCTTGGTCTTTGAGGCCCCATAATTTGCCCACAGATTCATAAAGCTTTTTTATCCCTCAACATCATAAAAAAAGCGCACCTTACAGTTTTCTTTTATGTTTTTATAAAAGTGCCAAGTGGAACATTGTCTTGATGACTCTGGGAAACTAGTTTCAATTTCACAAATCATAGCTTTTTCATGTTCCATCACAAAGACTTTTGGAAGTCTCTCAGGATCATAAGAAAACTCCTTTAATGCATTTACAGACCAACTTTAGAACTCAAATGTTTCTTTTTTTATAAAAACAAGAGCTTTTGTGAACATTTTCTGATTGGCTGTCATTCCTACAACATGCAATAGTTGGGTTTGGTACTCATTTTTTTTATAAGTACAATCCAACATAGCAATATGATGGAATTGTTTTGGGAGCTTTACTGCCTCTGTATGTGCTAAGTACAGGGCTCCAAGTGACCCTCTCCACTGAAATTTGACTGGTGAATCCAACTTTTTTCTTCAAGCTGTTAATATATTACCTCCATAACACTTTTTCCCTTTAGTTCTGCAAGTGTGACCTTCTGCTTAGTGTTATAGATTGTTTGGTCATCAACATAATCCCGCCCATCAAGCTTGCTCAATTTACTCTTCAGTTTTAACGTATTGAGCCCATCATTAATGCCTTCTACTAGATTGTCTAAGGCCACCCCCAAGATTCTCCTCAGTTGAGGATGCACAGAGGGATTTTCAGATGGTTGATGGTTATTTTGGGTTTCTTTGTAGGAGAGGCGGCACAAGGGGTCTGCCTTTGTGCAACTTGCATGGATCAAAAACTTGCACCCAACCTTCCTTGTGTGATTTTGTCTAGACCGTTTGGTAAGAAGATTTCCTGAATAGGAACCATGTCTATCCCAGGCTAAATCCACATATTGGTCATGCTTTGAGTTGAAAAATGTTAAAGCACAACCATGCTTCATTTCCCATGTTTTACAATTGTTTTTTTTCTCTTCCCTAGTAGGAAAAGCTCTCAAGGGAGGTGGGTCAAGTGTATCTAGTAAACATTCATTGGTTAAGTCATAGTTTCATAGTTACATGCACCCATTGGTTTCAATCAAATTAAATAGGGCAAAGACCAGTAACATAAAATTTTACTCACCACCACCAGTCATTTCCATTTTTGAATAATTTTTTTCCTCAATTGTCACCCTTGATGAGGATGCAATTGGGGCTTCTAATGTTTCATTGACCAAATCTTTTGTTTTATTTTTGCAAAGCTTTGTTGATGGCACTATCAATGTAGGCCTTCCACACAGCCATGTCAGAAGAAGGAGGGCTTGCCACTGTTCCCATGCAAAAAAATGCAATGGTATACTTCAGTATTCAATCCAACTTTCAATTGATTAAACAAAGTTTTCTCACTTTTGAGTTGAGAAAGAATTGTTTGCAGATTTTCATATGATTTATGATTATTCACTTTAATTTTACTTGGGTTTCCTTTTAATGTCTCTTTGGGATTTTTAGGTGTGGAACAGTCCCACAAAGTATGAGTTAATCCCAAATTTGGTTTGACAGAACCCAAGTGTGGTCCAGGGGGTGCCCAAAATTCTGGCATGGCTTCTGGGGGGTTGTGAACCCCCAAACACGGCTCCTACACGGCTCCCTGGGGGTTGCCGGTGTTTGAAACAGCCCTTTGTAGTCGCATTGGGGCCCCCATGGCTCATTTAGGCCATGTAGGGCCCTACACAACTACCACACGGCTGGAGCCGTGAATTCAACATCACCCATATTTTTTTCCCTAGAGTATATTTTCCCACTCCCCAAGTCCCTGCAAGGGTTTTGAGTGTTTTTGTTTATTTGCATTTCCATTGCCATTCTTGTATGAGTGGCACTCTCCACAGCAGGAAAAGTATAGTGCTTGTACTAATTGGCTGCCCAAACCATTTTGACCATACCTTCTTGCTGGAAATTAATTCCAAAGCCCAGGTAAGGAAAAACAAATTAGCCATCTGATACTTGATATTCATCTTTAGTTTCAATAATTTGACCATTAGATTTCTTGGTTGGAACTGCAAGTGAAAAGGAATACTCAGATATTTCAACTTTGTCAATGGGAGGTGAGTTGTAAAAAGAGTTGGATGTGAAAGTGACTTCCGGAGAGCAGTCAATGGGAGTAGGCCAAGAACCAAATTTGAGTGATGAGAAGGAGGGGATGCAATTGTCCTTCATTATTTCACCGTTGTATGACTCCAAAACAGTGCTAGGCGTTGGCAGTTCTGTGGAGGGGAAAGGTGCTGTTTAGGCTTCCCTCCTGAGTGTTACAAAAATATTTAAATGTAACCAAGATCAAAGTCCAGAACCTGGCAAATGAGGGACCAAAGAGTAAAGGATAGAGATGATAGTAGTTGGTAGCTGGGAAACAACACTATCTGAGGCAAGATGATGCTGGGGAAGCCTTGAATAGAAGAAGTCAAGGATGTTTCAGAGTTCAACAGGACAAGGCAATTGTAAGTAACAACACCCACAAGCTAATAGCTGTGGTTTTCAGCAGAAGCTTAGGAAAGATCAACTCAATCCCAAAAAACCTTTAGGTTCTCAATTAACCTGCACAACTCTCCACAATCAAGCACTTGAAGGGTACCAGATAACTGTGGGTGGCTCCACAAGACAAAGCTAATTGTTTGATGAATCTCTAGAAGCAAAACAATAACTGATTTTAACAAGAATAACCCAACACTTCTCAAGGGACTCAAGAGTAGCGTGGCGGGATTCAACTTCAAAAAGAAGCAAAGGGAGGTTTAACACTCCAGTTTTTAAGCTTAATAAAACCTCTTCAGTCAAACGTGACCAGTTCCGGAAAGATAATCAAAGGATGATCAGGACCAGTATGGTCGTATAAAGGGATCAGGAGTGGTGTAACACACTCAAGAATTCAATCAGTCAAATTCTTCTTCAACCAGCAAGGCTATTGGTTGTTGACAAAGATCAAGGATCAGGGTTTGAGTATGGAGGCTCAAGGATCAAGGGGCAATCATGGATATACCCAGAATTCAGTCTCAGATAAAGGGTAATGAGACCCCACAGATTATTTATTTCAAGCTGATAGTGATGATAATTCTCATGTAAGATACCATAAGATACCCCGCCCCCATGCCAAAATTCAGGGAAAAGCCCCTCCTTATATGGGCAGGAGGCCCTGTTAGACTATATACAGGTGATACTACAGATAGAGCGGAAAAAAAAACAATTTTTTTTTTTTTGACACTAGATGATCAGAAAAATAGATCACGCGGGCCAGTGGAAATCCGGCCTCCCTGAATGGGGTGGGATCTTTTCTCATCCCTTCACCTCTCTTGCATCTGTCCGCAGAGGGGCGCACGCAAAAACACAAAGATCACCCACCCCTCACCCAAAGGCGGAAGGGGTGGGAAAAAAAATTGAACCAGACCGCCCGCAGATGTTTTTGGGCGGTAGACAACACTTTTCCACCCCCTCCCAAAGATAGAAGGGGGGTGCAAGTGGAAGTTGGTGGGATAGGAGCCAGGGGAGGATACCGTTGAAGATATTTTCCAACAGAGATGAGAGAGATGATGGTTGGATTGGTTTGATGAAGTGAACGGTATTGATGGATAGATCAAAATTGGTTGAGGGACAATGAAGTTGGGTGGATGGATGAAAATTGAGCAAATCGGAGCAGATGAGCTGCTGCTCAAGCTGCTGAGGGTCGGACTCAAGGGGGATTGACTGAGGTGGAGTGTTGAGAGACCAAGGGGCAATTCTGAATCCAAGAGAGATTGAAGCCTCAAGGGATTGGTCACCACACAAGAGGGATATTGAGGAGGAGGAGGGCAGATTGACAGCCAAGGGGGATGGGTCTATCAAAGTGAATGGCAGAGAAGCCAAGGTAAGGGAGGAATGACCATGATCCATGAGTTCACACTGGGATTTTTTTTAACTGGACAAGAGTCTGGCGGGAGGGGGGAGGATGTGGGGGGGAGAAGAGACGGGGGAGTCAAAGATTTTGCAGCCGTCATCATCATCAGAGGTGATCTGAGCACCGGTAGGATCAGCAAGGGTTTTGGGACAAAAGAGCTGATGGAGACCGGGAGAGTTGAGGGTTGGACCAAAGGAGGAGAGTGGGAAAGTCATTGGGTGGGCTGAGCAATGGGCTGGATGGGAATAAAGCGGATGAGGCTGGATGGGAAAGGATGATGAGGGCGCGGAGGGAGAGATGAGTCCAAGCGGAGGAAGTTTGGGCCAAGCGGAGGAAGTTTGGGCCAAGCGGGTCTTGGCCCGCACGTTCGGCCAAAAGGAAGGGGGGAACAAAGGGAGAAGGAATTGAACGCAATGCCTAGGTGATGAGACCAAGAGAGGCCTGTCCTAGACCACTGGGACAGAGGAATTCTTGGCAGGATGAGGAAATTGGAGGAGTGATACTGATACATAAAAATTCCGATTTTTTTATCTTTTTTTTCAGAATGACACCTAAATAAAAGAATCATAAAAAAAAATAAAAATTGAATTTTCCGCATCTTGTCCAGGGTGTCCAGATTTGGTCACCACATCTCTCCCCAACTTACAGACTTTCCCTAGTCTGCATCTGAGCTTGATGTCATAACAAAAGAAAGGAAAGATGATTGAACACAAGAAATGGCCATTTGATCTTGAGGGTGATTGAAAAGAATATCTTGATCCACCCAAAGAAAATCCTAGAGTTGACTGCAATAAGATGAAGAAGGCGTCCCAGGTGCTCAGTTATGTGGCATAAAGTAGAGTTTTACAAAAAAAAGCAGCAGATGACCCTGGTGGTGCACAACTGGGAGGACTTACTTCTGATCAAAGTTGCCTCTACAACAATGAAATTTCTTGACCTGATCAGCAGGGATCCTTCTGGCCATCTGAGTACCATCCAGTTCCTCCAAAACATATGATCTACCTCTGACTTGACGGACCACTTGATAAGGACCATTCCAGCAATTGGAAAAAAGCTTCCCCCACTGAGTTTCCAACAATTTATTAGTAGCTGGAACTAGATCACCAGGACTGAAGGGATCCCTGACTGAATTGGAATGCTTATCCTCCCAATACTGGACTCATTTTTCCCTTGACTCCATCATTTTCTGATAAGCTTTGTCAAAAACATCTTCACTTTGCTCCAGTTGCTTGGATCTGGCAACTAATAGATCAGTGGTGGAAGAAACCTTTTCCCAAGAAATACCTAAGAAAGATTCCATTTCCAGATCAAGAGGAAGGACAGCCCTTTGACCAAAGAGGACTTTTTAAGGTGAGTAGCCAGTGGTTTTTTTAGTTGAAATTTGATCAGAGAAGAGGACCAGAGGAAGAAATTTGCAACAATTATTTCCACTTTCCCCAGCCAACATGACAAGAGCAGCCTTCAAAGGGGCATGGCCTCTTTCCACCATTCCTTTTCCTTCAGGATAATAAGGAGTGGTCACCCTATGTTGACCAGGAAGCAATTGGATCATTTTGGCCAGTTTGCCACCAAACTCAGAGCCACCACCAGTTGAATAAGATCAAGCCAAGCAATAATGCATTGTCCAAGTCTCATAAAGGAAGGCTGCTACTGATTTGGATCTGAGGTTCTTAAGAAATTTTGCTTCAACCCATCCAGAAAAATCATCTCTAGCCACAATGAGGTACTTAGCTCAACCAGCCTTAATGTGAACCACATCCATAGCAATCCTTCCAAAGACAGTGGACTCTCCAGTGGGATAAAAAACTTCAGCCAGGCACCTAAGATCATGTTTCTGACATAATTCACAACTCTTGCACCATTGAGAGACTGATTTCTTCAAAGATGGCCACCAGAATTGTTTGGATATACGTCAATAGGTTTTGGTTTCCCCACGATGCCCAAGGCCTTCATGGAGACTTTCAACAATTGAATATTGTTTAGAGGGGATAGTGACAACAATTAGAGCAGAAGGATTGCCTCTTTTCATAAGCCTAGTACCTTGGACAAAGAAATTGTAGGACTTCCTTTTGAGGGTTAAAAAATCTTTAGCACAGAGATCAGGAGGCCTTTGGAGAGTGGAAAGTTACTGCTCTAATTTTAGCCAGAAACCTTGTTGGAAGCCCAAATAATCTTGGGAGGAAAAGGTGAAGATTGGACAAATTAAAGGCTCCTCCTCATCAAAGTCCACTCCAACATCCAATTCTTCATCTCCAAGGGGGCTTTGAGATAAACCATCAGGCATGGTGAAGGATTTTCCAGGCCTATGAACAATATCAAAAGAGAAAAGTTGGATAAAGGCCACCCAGCTAGTCATAGGAGCATTTGGGAGGCTGGAAGCATTGATCATTTTGATGATGGATTGTGCATTGACTTGTAACTTTAATTTTTGACCCCAGAGGACAGTATGGAGTTTCCTCAACATTCAAGCCATGCCACAGAGTTCCAGTTTTGGTTGGGAGTACCTGGATTATACATCTGAAAATAACAAGGATTCATAGAGGGCAGGAAGGTCCCAACAATTTTCATCTTCCTGAGTGAGGACAGCCCCAAAAGATTGATAACTAGAATCAACAGCCAATTTGATCTTTCCAGCTCCATGTCCATAAGCAATCTTTTTCAAGACTATGTCTCTGCCAACCATCATTTTGAGTAGCTGGAAAGAATGTTCACAATGTTGGTTCCAGATCCACTCAGCATCTTTTCTGGTCAGGCAATGTAGAGGAGCACAGATTTTGGATAGAGAAGGGATAAAGATTTGAACATAAGTAACAACACCTAGAAAACCCCTGACTTCAGTTGGATTGATGGGAGTAGGCCAAGAGATGATTTTTTTGACTTTGGATGGAGCCATCCTTCTTCCCTCCTTGCAGACCACATGACCAACGATTTCCAGAGCAGGGACACAGGCAGCCAATTTGGATCCAGAGACAGTGAGGCCAGATTCTTCAATTTGAAACAAGATCCTTTCCAAAGTGGTTGCATATTCCCAGATGAATTGATGGATTCCTGAATTCCAGGGTAAGAGCTCATTATTATAATCAGAAACTGGTCCTTTAATTCCGCCATCATCAATAAAGATACCAGCATGAGAAGGGATTTCATCCTGGAGGATCCAAACCATCTGAGCCTGATAGACTGCAACCAAGTTGGTGGCACCTTGAGGCAATTGAGTAAGTTGGAAACAACCAAGGGGAGTACCAAATGTAGTCAGAGGGAAAGAAATTGGATGTAAGGACTGTTTTTCATAGCCACCCATAATGTCATCTAGACCATAGCAAGCTCTCCCAGAGAAGGATTCAACAAATTCTTCAGTAGCAGGGGGAATACCAGAGTCTTTCATAGTAACCTTATTTAGAGGCTGGAGATCATGAACTATTCTAAGTTTACCATTACTTTTAAGGACACAGAAAACAGGACTGGAATAGCTAGAAGTTGACTGTTTGTATAAACCGGTTTGGACTTGTTCCCAGACCCATTTGATGAATTTGTCAACTTTGGAAGCAGGAATTGGGATATTTTTCTTTTGCCAGGGATCATGTTCTAATACAGGAATGATATAAGGCAGACCATAGGACTCTTTCAAGAGACCTCTCTCTTCTTCACAGAAAGCAATAGATGTTTCCCTAAGAGCCAAGAAATTTTCGATCAAATACAACTCATCAGGTAGAAGCCATCCATCTGGTCCAAAGTTGACTACTCCCAGACGTTCCTCAGTGACACAACCAGAGGGGATGAATGGACCAGTGAGAGATTGAGGTAAACCACAGTAAGGATTGCGGGATAGAGGAGTAGTCCTAATAGGAGTGTTGAGATTGAGAGGCATTGGTTGGTTGACTGGTTGGATTTTCCTAGAAACTGGTTTATATTTGGAGGAAAAAAAGGGTGGTTCTTGTTTTTGCCAAGAGTTGACCAGAGAGATCTGACTACAAGGATTGAGACCAAGTTCTAACGCCTTCCAAGTTTGATGTTCTGCAATGTTTTCAAAAGGTGCCTTTTCCATAAAAGAAGTCCCAGGAGATAACACATTGCTCACATGTGTGGCACAAGGTAGGGTTTTGAAAATGATAGTAGTAGGATACCCTGGTGGTGCACAGTTAGGAGGACTAACTTCTACCCCAACTTGCCTCCACTGAAGCCCATATTCTTCCATACCAAATGCACCAAATATAGGATCAAGATTGGGATCTAGTTTAGACTCATTGTGGAGATTCAAACCAGAACTGAGAGAAGATTGATTAGGAATAAGAGTACAAGGAAAAGAAGAAACAACAGGTGAAGAAGAAATATTTTGTCAGCTCTCTGATACCAGGAACCTTGCAGTCCTTTAGCTACAGAGAGTGATAAAAGAACTTGGAGCAATAATATTCCAAAGAATAAACACTTTAAAGCTCCAGTAATGGTATGGTAAGAGCAAGTGCAAGGTTTATTTGGTTTGGTTATAAATATTTTAAATATAATATAAAAAGAGGGGCCACATTATTATACTACTGGGGATCTTTACAGACTAGCAACCTCTCTTCAAGGGGCCTCCTTAGGCAGTTTAAGAACCTTGGAATAAATATGGGTGCCTTAGAAAGGACTTATTCCACTAATGGCCGGGCTTAACAGCACAAGTGGCCTAGACAGGAAGGGAAACACTCACTCTGAGCACTTGACCACGAAAATCCTGGAATAATTGGAAGGGTTTCAGAGCAGATGGGGTTGATTGCTTGACTAAAATTCAATGGTTGATTGGTTAATAAAGGTAAATAATACTACTACAGACTAAGTCATAAATCACTTGCTTATCTTCATATAAGCACTTGATTAACAATGACACTGTGTCTGATTGATAATAAATAATTCCTGATAACTGATTAACTGATTGGAAACAGAAGGGCAAAAAGAGCCTGTTTAAATATTCTTTTTTGGGTGCTTGAGGGCCTCTAGAAGGAGTACTAGCCATGGGCTGAGGCTAGGGGGGCAATCAGGGCAAAATTGGCACGTCCTCAAGGTGCTGTTAGCCTGCTGGCCTTAGATCTGTCAAGGAACAGCTCCTTTTTAGCTGCAGGATCTGTTAATCAATAGATTAGTCATTTTGCTGATCCTGCACTGATCCTCAATTTGTACAGTAAGTACTGGTCCAAAGTGAGCAGACGTGGATGTTTATTGATTCTTCATTCTCTGCTGATCCTGTATGTAATTTTTAATAATTTTTACGACCACTCCTTATGTAGTTTTGTGGTCTTTGAAGGTTCTGATCAACTTATTTCGTGGTGAGTCTGGATCTTTATTTAATTAATAAAAAATACTAAAAATTAGTTACTAACTAATTTTAATTGATTTTTAAGGTTTTTGAACTATAATCTATGCTTGTGTGGTAGCTTTACATAAGTAGTGTAGATCCTACTATATTGTAGCTCCTCTGAGCGGTACCTGGATGTCAAACTGATCACAGAAGGAGGCGCGGGGATCAGTCCATTCAAATGCGCGCGGGGACTGATCCGCTGCTCAGATGCGCGCGGGGGACTGTACCGCTGCGCGCGTGACTAGGTCACGGGATTACCTGCGCGGGAATTCAGTTGCGCGGGAGTCCAGCGCTGTAGGGACGCGGGGCTGCGTGCAGGAGTTGGCGTACGCGGGAGTCCAACGGTGTAGGGACGCGGGGCTGCGTGCGGGAGTTTGCGTACGCAGGAGACCAGCGCTGTAGGGACGCGGGGCTGCGTGCGGGAATTGTGACAAAACACAATTTCCCGTGTAACTCCTAAACTACACACAACACCTGGATTTCGACTGAAATTTAGGTGTGAAACCTATACATGACATATCATGTGAAATATTAAAATGGCTAAAAGGTGCCATACTGGTGCCGTGGTCATTTACCATTTTCTATTAAATTAATTAAAAAATATAAGGAGTAAGAATTCAAGGGTGGGGTCAGTGAGTGACCCTACCTTATTTTGGGTGGGGAATCCATTTCTGCAATAATATTTATGGATTTCCTACTCCTTTATTTTATAATAATTTTATTTATTCATTTATCTTTGTTCCTTTTAATTTTGTTAATATTATTATTGTTGTTGCTTTGTCAGGTTGCTCTGTGCTAAGTAGCAGGCTGACATTCCCCCACTCCAAGATATAACTATATCTGAAAAAAAATTTTTGGGGCTCAGTGTCTTTTACTGGCTCTGTAGTTTCTCAGGTGTATAGGTCAATCTGGAATGTTGTTTTCAGGTAGCCAGTCATCTTTATCAGCTGATTCTCCTTTGTATCTGACTAAGTAAATTCTAACATCTTTTCCTTGGATCCTTTCTTTTTTATCTTTAAGGATTTTACTAACTTTTCCTTTGTCCTTCTCAGGCTCATCTAAGACTGGTATTTCAAGTGAAGGGGTCTTTTCTCCTTCTCTGGGATGGTAGTGTTTGACAAGGCTAACTGGGAAGACTGGGTGTTTCCTAGAGAGTTCATTACTGAGGATGACTTCTACGGCATTCTTACCATGGAGTTTCTTGATAGTGAAAGGCCCAACAAAGGCTGGTCTGAGTTTTCTGTTTCCAGCCAAGTTATTGAAATTGGTGGTTGAAATTGGAACTTGATCTCCTATTCTGAAATCAGGTTCTTTGTGAGTTTTATCCCACCTCTGTTGGTTGTATTCAACAGCATCTTGTACACACTTAGCAGCGTGCTTGTTTGCCATATCTATCATGTTTTTGAAGTCCAGTGATGTTGGATGGATATTAGTTAACTCCTGATTGAGGTTATCTTTGGGCAATTTGGGGATCCATCCTCTTTCCAGTATGTAAGGAGCTTCTTTGGTAGTAGAGTGTTTACTACTGTTATAGGCCATTTCTAGTGCAGGTAAAAGGCTAACCCAGTCATGGCAATATCCGTCTGTATTTTTGTACTCCATCCCAAAGCAACAGAACCTTCTGAGCATATCCTCTAGAGTCTGAATCATTCTTTCAGCTAATCCATCTGTCTGAGGGTGATAAGCTGTAGAAAAGGCTAAGGTAGTTCCTAACATATCATGGAGGTTTCTCCAGAATTCAGACGTGAATTTGGGGTCTCTATCACTGATAATAATCTTAGGAATTCCTACATCAGCAATTAGTCTGTTCCAGAAGAGTAAGGCTACTTCCATAGCTGTGTCTTCCTTATGGTTAGGTAGAAACTTGGCTTTCTTAGAAAATCTGTCTACAATAACCAGGACTGAGTTGTAAGAGTAGGCTCCACCAGGGGGCAGTCCTGTTACAAAGTCCATGTTGATAACTTCCCATCTTTTCCTGGGCTCAGCTATCCTTTGGAGTAGTCCAAACCTTTTCCCAGTGGTCCTGTTGGACTTCTGACAGATTTCACAGCTTTAAACATACTTGATAGTGGAGTCTCTCCAGTTGATCCACCAGGCAGTCTGCTTTACTTTATCTAGGGTTCTATCAATAGACAGGTGACCCGAAGAGCAATTATCATGACATTCAGCTAAAACAAGTTTGATATGCTCTGCTTTGGTCAAGACTATAACACTAGAGTGTTTATGCCGGTAATATACTATCCCATCCCACAGTGTGAATCTTCCTTCTTTATAGGACTTCAGCAGGGGTTCAGGTAAACTGTTTATGAGTTCAGATGGAGGTGAAGTACTTTCTATGATGTTAATCAAAGTCTTCATGCCAGAGTTGTATGCTTCTCTGATGGAGCTGAACAGTGATTCATCTAGTTCACATATGTGAATTCCTATGATGGGGGCTTCAAGATTAAATAGGTTAATGTTTCTTTGATGAATTTTGGGGTTTGGGTTGTTGGAATTTGATTCCATTCTCTTTCAATTTAAAAAGGATGACTGTAGCTGAAATTAATTTCTTGAATTGTATTTTGTTGTTGGGGGCCCCATTAGCTTAATCTTTTGGTTTTTCAATAAAGGTTTTGCTTTTTACAGTAAATCAAAACCATTCAGTAGGAAAGTCAAAATAACTTTTACCTACTTTAGACTCAATTTGACCTGGTCTTGTTGGAATATCCCCCTTATTTTTATTTTGTTCACTCCAAGGTTTCCTTATTATCAATTTCACTTGGATGAGGTTTAACACCATCTCCTTAGTATCAATGGATTCAAATATTTGGCAATCAAAATTTGCTAGAGGGGTGATACTGGCCTTCTTCAAAAAGATTTCATCCATTTAAACATTAATATGATAGTTTTATTACAATTTACCAAACACTGAGTTGATCTCTTCACTTTATTTGAATCAGTGAGGCCAAATACTGTGGAGATTGAAATTTAGTGGGATTTATTGTACTTTTCCCAATATTTCTTGAATCACTCCTTCATTTTTTTTCTTTCTGATGATTGATCAATCCTACCTCTGGTATTATTCTTCAGATAATTTGCAATCAGGAGAAAAAAATTAGCCTAAGAAGATGGAGCTTGGCCCACTTGATTTTCATTTTCAGTACCAAAGAAAGAATCATTGTGGGTGGAAATCTTGAGCCAGCTGACAAGGAGAAGATTGTCTGCTTTTTTCATTTGAACAGAAAATTTTGAAGCTAATTGGGGACAAGGGTTGAAAATTGTTGGAACTTAATCTGTTTTTGAGTTCATTTGGGGAAGTTTTCTTGGAATATTTGCAAGGGGAGGTTTGCTGAGGGGCCATGTTGAAAGATTGAGGAAGTTAAATGAATTGATGAGTGTGATAAAGTTCTGAGAGTGACCAATTTAAGATTGAAATGAAGTGGTGGTTCAAATAGGGAATTATCAATGTCCAGATGAAGATTGATAGATATCTCTGACAAGGCCGGAAGGGGGAAGTATCATTGGCAAGATAAAGAGTAAAGGGATCTTTTCTCAAGTGAGGTTGGAAATCAAATGGAGCATAAAACAAGGGGTGCATGATGTGCTCTAGAACATGTTTGATGTTGAAATTACCTTGAAAAATTAAAAGTCAATGATAAATTGTAGGTAAGTGAAATCCAAAAATACAAATGGGATTTTTTACTCTGATATGTCAATTTACTACAAGTGATCATTATTTTTCTGGGTGTTGTATGGTTGTTTTGAAAAAATTATTTATTTTCAAGTAACTACATCTGATTTGAACTAAGTGGCTTTTTATTTTATTCTTAATGGTAAGTTTGCAATTGGGGTATTTTTCTATAACCTGATATTTAAAAAAATAATGGTTTTCCTAACTCTGATACACCCCATTATGAATTCTTCATTATTTATCATTTTATTCAGTGAATTATTTTTCTCACACCTCCAATACTTGGACTCACTTGGTTCTGATGTTGTAGGTTCATCCTCTGCTTACAAGGTTTTTCTTAAACTCACACAGTTTGTTGGCCAATTATGCATTTTTTACACCTAAATGGTGTGTATAGAATTTCAAGGTCCAAAGTAAATCCTTTTTATTATTTTTGTGTGGGTATGAAAATTTCCAGAAACCCTTCAAAAATCAAAATTACATATGAAAAGAAAGCAGGGTTTTTCCAAATTTTTTGAACCCTTATTTTAAAGATTTTTGCTTGAATATTTCTAGATTTTTTGTGAAGCAGTTATCTTATTGGTATACCAAGAAAACTCAAAACAACTTTTTGGTTAATTTTGGGAGTTTGTTTTTCCCCAAAAAATTGAGAAGAATTCAAAAAATTCACAAGGAAGGTTTTTTTTGAAACATTCTTTAAAAAATTTTATTTACGGTTTGTGATAATTTGAAAAAAATATGGTTGTAGACAATATGAAAAAAAAATTAAGTAAAATTATTTTCATTTTTTGATTATTTTTGAGCTCTAAAAAATCTACCTCAAAATCAAAAGTAACATCATGAATGGACATTTGGAGACTTGTCTGGATCTTAAAAACAAAAGGCCAATGTTGAATTTGCAACCCTGTGGTTGCAAATGGGTGCAAAATGCTGTTTGCAACCCTGTGGTTTCCAATGGGTGCAAAATGCTGTTTGCAACCCTGTGGTTACCGATGGGCGCAAAAAACTTTTTGCAAGCCATCTGAGTTGCAAAAGGGTATATTATATATGAATACATTATATATATTTTTTTAAACATTTTTTTACCTTTTTTTATCTATTATTTATTTTTTGATTTTGATAAAAAAATAAAAGATAAAAAAACAAATAAGAAATAAAATAATGAATCAAATTGAAAATATAAATATAAGAAAATATGAATAAATAAAATTAATTAAATAAATAAATAAATAAATAAGAATTAAATTATTTAAGTAAATTAAATATATAAATATAAAAAAATATTTCATTTTTTTGCCATTGACAGCCCTTTTTGGGTTATGTGGCACAGTTTGCAACCCTATATGGGTCGCAAACTGCCATTCAAAACCCAAAATGGGTTGCAAACAGCCATTCACAGCCCACCTGAGTTGCAAATGGCTGTTTGCAACTTAAGTGGGTTGTGAATGGCTGTTTGCAACCCATTTTGGGTTGCAAATTGCACCACGCAATCCCTAATGGGGGTTGCAAGGTAGCAAATTTAACATTTCCCAAAACAAAAATTAATGTAAAAAAAAAGCAAAAAAAATAAGTGAATGAATAATAGAATAACAAATGAATAATAAGAAAGAAAATTTTTGAATGAAAAACCAGAAAAAGAAGAGAACTGAATTACTTAAAAATTAAAAAGACAAAAGATAAATATAAAAGCAAAAAGGAAGTACAACAAATGAATAATAAGAATAATAAAATGAAAATTAAATAATGAATGATAGATTAAAAAATAAAAAATGAGAAATGAACAAACAATATAGAAATACATTTAGAAATTCTTTCTGTCTTTTATGACATATTCCAATTGATTTTATTGTGTGTAAAATATTTGGAATTCAATTTTTTTTGGATAATTCAAAAAATGCCCCCAATCAAACCTTGTTCAAGGTCCTCCAACAGCCCTTCATGATATTAGCTTTGGGTTGGAGGCAGGGTTGTAGAGGGGTTGAATACCCTCAGAAAATGCCCCCTATCCCTTCCCACCCCCCCCCCAAAAAAAAAATAAATAAAAGAGAAAAAAGACAAATGATGATTTTTTCTTGATTGATTTTGACATACCTAAAGCTTTTGTTACCTTAAAAAGATCCAAAGAACCTACTGAAAAGGATTCAATTCTTTTTTCTTTTCTTTTCTTTTCTTTTTTTTTTTTTTGGAAACAATGTCTTTTGTTCAGCTGTTTTTTTTTTTTTTTTGAGTTTTGACTTTGGTTGAATTTTCTGAGTAAAAAATAAAGAAATAAATAGAAACTCAATGGTCAAAATCCCCTCACCCAAACAAAGAAAGAAGAAGAAGAAGAAGAAGGGAATCCTTTTTTTTTTTTGTTGAGTCCTTCAAGCATAAAAAAAAAATCAAAACAATTAATTCAAGCAAAAAAAAAAAAGGCTTTAAAAATAATGGTCAAAATAGATAAAAATCCAACACAAGATTGAAAAGCTTGGAATGCAGGTGTGGGTGGTGAAAGAAGCTGTGGCCATCAACCCAGTGAGCCACTTCTTGGGAAGGCTGGACATCCACAGTGACCATGACTATCAAAACTACATGGGTCAACCCTAGCCATGGTTTGAAAAGCCACAACCACCATAAAAAAACCACCCTAGTCTTGACTGCCTTCCCACACATGGCACACCAGACAGGCCACCTTGCCCTTTTAAAGTGGGTGGAGGGCACCCGTTTCTCATGCCAGGCAAAGTTTGGAAAGCTGGAAATCAAGGCCTCATGGCTCTGGGGTGGGAAATCATGCACTTTGGCATGGATTTTAGTATTTTTTTTAGTTTTTAGTTTTTAGTTTTTTTTTTTTTTTTTTTTGTGGAGACATGCCAAAAGGGCACAAGATTCTAGCAAAAAAAAAGGGGGGGGAGAGAAGAGGCAAAACTGACACCTTTTTCCAAGAAAAAAAATAAAAAAAAAAAAGGGGGGGGTGCTTTTTTTTCAAGTAGAAGTAGTAAATCTCAGGGTGTGAATTCAGCCTTGGCATCTTAAAAAAAAAAAAGATATCTACCTTGATAGACATGTTGGTTTTTTGAGTGTCAGTAAATACCCACATCAACCTCCTTTGTAAAAACCCATTGGGTAGCCAACCTTGTTTTCCACACTCTTAGCCTCTGGATCAAGGTCAAGCATGCAGGCTTTTGCTCTCCATTCAATCACACCAGGCCTTGAAATTGGGGAAGCAATCCTAGTAGATGTATGTACATATTTTCAACAGTTCCTCTCACACTTCTTTTGGGGGAAAACTTTTTAACCAGTTACTAAGACAATCCCATCTTTTGTTGCATACTTCGGACTGGGTAAAATTGCTCTGCCATCATAGCAAGCTGTCATATCTGTTGTTGGGTTGTCAATGATCCAAACCAACCTAAGCCTTACTCATTCATGATCTTAACTCTAAGAGGTAAAGTGCCAGATTGGGTTTTTATCCATCACCTCTGGTAGTTGAATGGATGGAGATCTTGGGACACCTAGGAGTCTGACCATCAGCCAAAGTTCAAAACCCTCACATCAACTGTCAAACTCTGAGTTGATACCCTTCAAGCAAACTTGAGACCTTTCAAATACCCAACCAAAAAAAAAAACACCCCTTTCAAATCTCATCAGGATTCAGTGCAGCCCTCAGAGTCAGACTACTACTCTTGAACTATGCATTCCAAGTCACTCAGCGATCAGGTTCAACTTGGTCAGACTCACCATCTTCCACCTTGAGACCTGCTCCTTCATTCACTACCGGGGATGACGACCAAATCAAGCCAGACCATTACACTGCAAGAGGATATCAAGCTCACTCTGCCAACCACTTTCGATACCAAGCATGATTTGATTGACATCGATAGATACAGCTTGACTCCTCATGTTCTGGACCAGGCGCCGGGAACTATGCCCCAAGCTTGAACCAAAAACAAAAACAAAAAAGGTATGAATGACAAAGATCATTGCTTTTCACTCAAAACCATCGTCGGAGACGTATCGATCAAGACTTGGAACCTGAGCCGAATTTGGAAGCAGCCATCGCTTTCAGCATGGCCATCGTTTCATCCTCCTTCGATCTCATAGCCTAGGTCGTTGTTGATTTGGCGAAAGGAATCGAAATGAGAAAAAAGTGCCAAAAGGACATCATCCGTTGAAGAACCTTTCTTTGGGTCGAAGAGAACAACGATCGTTGATTCGATCAAGACGAAAAAAAAAAAGTTCATGAGACTGACCGTCATTTTCTCTTGCATGACCAATTGTTTTTCTACCTGACGAGCAGAGTTCTTGCCCATCCTTCTCTCCTGCGCTCGATCTCTCGCTCGTAAGCTACCGAGGCGATCCGGATCGAAGAACGGTAAGCCAAGAGATCCTGACGAGCATCATAGAGCAAGCAGATCCTAGTCTCTGGTAGGGCTCACGCGTCTTGGAATGAATTGTTAGAGCCAAACATACTGCGGTCGTCGAGTTCCCAAGCCGTAGGATCCTCCTTGGTCCTCTGGTACTCTGATTGAGCGTCTCGTTTCTCCTTACGCTTTTCGATCAACCTCTGCTTACCGGTCGCCCGATTGGCGCTCTCCTCCTCCTTCTCTGCTTGACGCCTCCGCTTCGATTCTCGTCTCTGGTGAGCCTTTTCTTGCAGGATCGCTTCACGTTCTTCATCCTGTTTAAACTGATGCTCCGCAAGGTTGGAAGATGATGGGGTGTTCGAGGGAAGGCTAGGACCGATGATAGGCTTCTGATCCGTTTGAAGGAGTGATGCTGATGAGCGAGATGGGCCGAGATGAGCTTCCCGAAGAGCGTTCTTGGCCTTCTCGCGATCGAGTGTAGTAGCACCGGTGAATGTCCAAGCATGAGAGGATGTCGAGGCAGAGCTAGTTCTCCAATGTGCAGGTGCTTTGTCAGGAGCGTCCGTTTGAAATCATGATCCCAACCAACGGGATCGTCAGGTCGGATTTCTCAGAATCCGTCGAGTAGGTTGGGAGATCGAGATCGGTTCGAAGGGCATGGTGATCGGCGATGAAGTTAAGATATCATCAGCAAAGCTGTCGAGCATATCGAAGCTGAAGATGTAGAAGCGAACAAACAGAAAGGAAGGGATGATGATGATACACACGGTTATAATAGTCTTGATCTAGTCGGCCATCGTTCCAATGACGCACAAACTTGCCAAAGTACCTAGGACGATTCCAAGTAAGTACATATTTCGAGTCAAGGAGAATCCTAGGGTAAGGAGTGATAGACGGACGACGAAACATGGATCGAATCGAAGGGGAGAGAGAGAGAGAGAGAGAGAGAGAGAGAGAGAGAGAGAGAGAGAGAAAGGAAAAGTGGATGGCAGGACTGACTTTTTAGATTTAGAACTCTCGAGTTGATCGATAAACTTTTTCTTCTTATGCTTCAGCCAAAACTTGAACTCCAACGATTTAGTGAAAAAGTCATCGAGACTAATCGGTTGCACGTTCTCTGGTAGGGAGCGCGATCGATGGGATGATGATCTGTGGGTTTGGCCGGGATGATGACCATGAACTGATGATGGTGATGAGGATGGAGAAGGATGACTTCGCTTGTGGGAACGGGAGGAAGACTTTTGATGTTGATGGTCGGGTGGCATGCTGAGAAGGAACTTGGTGGGATTGAGGATCTTGCTTGAACGAGCTTGTTTGGTTTTTCTTTCAATTCTCAGTCCACTTTCAGTCCCCAGTCCGAGTCGATGTACTTTACATCCCACTCAAAAAGCCTGGTCTTAAATCGCATTCACGACTCCATGGGTGGTCGCTCACGAGAGTCGTGCGCATGTTTTACCTGACGCCTGGACCACATTTGGGTGCCGCCATCAACCCAAATTTGGGGATGTCGCATGACTAATGTAACTGCGGTGGTGGTAACTATTCTTATAGGAGCATCTCCAATCGTCTCGGTAAACCCACTCGTTAGCTAAGTTTACCGAGCGATTTTCACAATCGTGGAAAGATAAGGGCTGCTCGCTAGCAAGCAAGCTCCTTAAGTTTGCCAGGATTTCCATAAAGTTATTGGAATTTAGCAAGCTTGCTAGCTCCCCCCCTCAACATCTCTTGCATATCCTATATGCTGATACCCCACCATACCCTGCCACCCTTGTATATATATGTAGATCCCCTCCGCCATCCCAACTTTGATATCCTCCCCACCAATTTCCCCCTCCCACCTCCCCCCTCCCCCCAGCCCCAGCTCCGATATGCCCCACGCCCCCAACTCCCTCACTCCTTGATTGCCATCCCCATATCCCCCCCCCATCCCAATCACCAGATATGGACCCAACCAGCCTCCCATCTAGCACTGCAAACAAGACTCACAAAGCTAAGAAGAAACAAGCCCCCAACTGGACCCCTCAAGTAGAGGAGCAGCTTGCTCAATCATGGGTCCATGTAAGCAAACATCCAGAATTTGCAACAAACCAAACTGGCATCAACTTCTTCAAGTGGGTTGAGGAAGACTTCAACATCCACAGCAAAGGGTTTTACCATGATTTAGAGGGTATCTGAACCAGGTAAGATTATATCTTTCTATTAATGACACTATTCTTGGTGGTCCAAAAACTAAAATTTGTCATTCTCTCTATTCTATAGATGGGCCAACCTCAACACTGCCACCTTGAAGTTTTTGGCCATCAATTGTGCAATCAAACAATCACCACCCAGTGGCTCAAGTCCAATGGACTGGATGCATCATGTGAAGGAGCTATATCACCAACAAACAAAGGGCCAACAATTCAAAGTCAAAGGCACTTGGGAAATCCTTTGACACCACCCAAAATGGATTGGCAAACCAGCCTCCAGCTATGGCCTCAGCAAGGCAAATAAATACCCCCGCAAGCCAACTCCCATTGTTGCCCTCCATTGGAAATTCCTTGGCTTGAGCGGTGTGGAAACAAGAGTAAGGAACTCTCTAAGTTGTCCCAAGGTTCAGAATTTAGTGGTCCTAGCATCTGTAAGGATGAGGATGGGCCCTTAAGGTGAGAGAGCAAGAGAGAGAGAGAGTAAAAGAGAGTAAAAGGGGAATTGTTCCTTCCCTTTCCTTTTCTGTGTCCTGTCCATGTATGGTGGTCTCCTCTTGCTTCCAACCCAGCATCAAGAGTGCAGAATTTATGTGCTCACTCTCAACCCTAACCTAAGTACACACGCAATGACAGCCAAACAACAAATAGGAAAAGAAACCCTAGAAACCAGAATCCTACACTAACCCTAACCCATATCTATACAAATCCTACGCTAACCCTAACCCATATCTATATCACCCAATCCTATACCGCCTACCATAACACACATCCAGTTTGTCCTTCTCATGACACAGCCCTCTGCCACACCTTACTTGGAGCCCCCTGCGTTTTCCATATCCACCCAACGTGCTGCATAATTCCCCTGTTCCCACGGATTGGTCCGCGCTTGTGCACATCTTCCCTGCTTGTTGTCTGTATCCGCTGTGGTGTCAATTTATAGACACGGATTGGGAACTGCGTCGCGGCTGCACACTCAGCATTGGGGGCGAGCGGGCTCAGCATTAGGGTAAGCGGAGTGCTCAGCAGCAGCCGCTGTTTGGCTCTGCACCTAGTGGACGGGTCAGGCTCAGCATCTAATGCAGCGCAGGCGGCGATCTGCCCCGGAGATTGGATTCAGAAGGTAGTGTGCTCAACTAAGTTTGCGGGTGCGCCGGTTTGGATACGTAGGGGCGGAGCAATCCGCGGGCTATGAAGGAACGGATGAGCGCGCTTGCGCGCGCGGATCATGCCGGATATTACCGGACATCCACGACGGGCGCGGACAAGCGGGTACAAACAGGCGCGGGGGGCTCCGAGTAGGACGCGGTGCGAGGACCGCGTCATGAGAAGGACAAACCAGATGGACGGAACAGCGTACGGATGTCGGAGGGAGTTTGGTACAAAGGAGGTGGGGAGAGGAGGCTAGGGTTTCTGTTTCCGGATGGTCTTCTGTTTCCTTGTCATACTGTCATTTGCGCGTGTACTTAGGTTAGGGTTGAGAGGGAGGACTTATCCTCACTCTCAACTCCGGGTTGGAGGAGGGGAGGGGGGGATGGAGAGATAGGAGATATCATGTCATAGCAGAGGAAGATAGAGACAGAGAAAAGAGAATCATATCATCAGGCTGAATCACTCATCTCACCAGGAGATTAAAGGAACTCATACCGGATACACATCCAGGTGGAAAGTTCTTAGGATTGAAGGATCAGCGATTTCTCTCTCTCTCTCTCTCTCTCTCTACTCTTCTCTATCCCTTATCTCTTTGTTTCTGTTTTCTCATCTAAGCGCAACTTTGGACATCCTCATCTCCTTACAAACACAGGGAACCATTAACTTCCGCTCCTTGGGACAATTATAAGGGGACAACCCTTATTCCTTCCACATCTGGGGGTCTGGCTGGGAAATAACCTTCCGTTCCTTGTCTTTCAAAGGTAACTGGGCGCGATGTCCTATTCATACCTCCCTACAGTCTCTCCTTCTCCTTCTTCTTCTCCTTCTCCTTCTCCTTCCGTCTCCGGGTCTGCTACTCCGACCCCACTCTTGTCTTCCATCCCTCCTCCTCCCCCTGCCTCCGCTCAACCCAGGACAAGCTACGCCATTCCCCCATTGGTCCCCAGTGACCATGAACCCGCTCGTTTGGTTCGCATCAGGCCGCGCAACTACCCCCACATCCAATTCAACACCGCGGATGTGGAACGATTCATCTTGAGATACAAAGGTATTACGGATGCGGAAGGTGCGTCAGACGCCGATAAGGCCCGTCTTGTTGTCCTGTTCATTATGGACAAAGAGAAGCTCCAGGATGTAGAGGAGATGGAAGGCTATGAGGATCAAGATTGGCCAAAACTGAAGGCGGAGATCCTAACGCGGTGGGGCAGGCACAAACCTCGGTTCCGGTGTGGTGTCAATATATAGCCTTGGATTGGGAACTGTGTCGCGGCCTGCGCGCTCAGCATCTGGTAGGTCGGGCTCAGCAGTTGGGGTGCGCTTGTTCTCAGCAGTGGCCGCTGCAGGCTCAGCAGAAGGCGCAGCAGGGCGAAGCACGCAGCTGCGGGCCGGGTCTGACTAGGGGAGGCGGGCTGCAACCCGCTTGGGTGTCCAACCCAGTGATGGAGCCGGGCTGATCAGGTTCTTGGGCGGTTAGTTAGGGAAGGAAAGGGCGGAGAGATCGCGGGGCTATACCCGTGGACGGCCGCGCGCAAGCGCGGGCCGGCTACGGGACTAGGAAATTCACGACGGCGCGTCGGGCGGATACGGGCAATCGCGATGAACTTTGAGAAGCGCGCGGCGGAGGGCCGCGCCGCGGGGGACAAACCGGATGCGTGTAATGGCAGGCAAGCAAGCGGAATAGGATACGGACAGGGTACAGGTTAGGATATGGGATAGGGTTTTTGGGCCTAGGGTTTCCTTCTTCATTGTTGTCGGGTTGTTCATGTGCTTGTACTTAGGTTAGGGTTGAGGGGGAGGGCTCAAATACCTTTCCCCTCAACTCCGGGTTGTAGGAGGGGGCATCTTACCATTGTATCATCAGGAGGCGGGGAGCAGAAAAGGGAGCGGACATAGGAAAACAGAATCCCTCCCCTCTTCTCTCCTTTTCTCCTCTTCAGGCTCTCAAAAACTTCTCTTTACGCTTGGTATCTAATCCTTACAGACGCTTCGACCCAAGAACTCCTGAACCTGCGGCAACTTCATGAGGGATAACCTCAAAAGTTTCCCCACCGGGAAAGCGATTTTGACCGCGTGGCCTCGGAGGCGAGCGCGCGCGGAGGGGTCAAAACGCGGGTGGAACTAACACCTTGCCATTCAATTGGATCTATTGGTACTTGTCAAAGAACAAGGTGGTGGCGGGACAGACGGGGGCCATGAAACGCGCGTTTCTGGGCGGTTTAGGCGCTCAACTCCGGTCAAGGGTGCAGCGGCATCTTTACAATCACAACCTGGTAAAGCGGTTGCTGGACGGGAGCATTGCGCTCCTTCCGGAGTTGGCTGTCATTCGCCGGGCTGTGGAGAGTGAGCTTGACTTAGAGGAGCTTATTGAGGACACCGCTAAATCCTTCCCAGGGGGACCAAAGAGATCCGCCCCCCAGGTTCCGGCTCCGGCGCAATTTCCGGCCCCAGTCCCACCTACTTCCACGCGTGTTCCGGTTCCTCAACCCGTGCCAGCCGCTCCGGTAAGCAAATTGACGGAACTGATGAAGTACCTGAAGATCTACATGAGTCGTATGGGTCAGCAGCAGCCGCAAGGGCCTCCCCCTCACATGGCGGAAGGGTTTTGGCCTCCCGGTACCTTTGTGCCAAGGGGGTGCTTGTACTGCGGGGTGAACGGTCATTGGCGATTGGCGTGCAAGGAGCTTACGAAGGATCTCAGTGCGGGATTGGTTCAAACGTCGGGAATGGGGTACATGTTTCCAACGGGCAAACAGATTCCAATGGAGCCGAGCCAGCCAACCGTAATGCAGCAGGTGCGCACACGGGGTCAGGAGGCCGGAACGACGGCGCAAGCGTCACTGGGAATTGTTACCGGTCCCGGATCGTGGCAACCACCTTGGGTGGAAGCTGAGGTGAGGGTAGTGGCGACGGAAGAAAAGGCGGCGGTCTCCGATAAAATGGAGGTGGACATGAAGGAGCAACCCCCATTGGCCATTCCAAAACCGGCCGCGTGCATCTGGGACCGAGGCGCCGGCAGCAAACCCTGTAGGAAAGAAGAAAGCGGCGGACATCGTGCAAAGGGTGATGGGTAACGAGACTCCGGTTCCGCTGACCTTGCGGGAACTGGCGGCCGTGTCCCCGGTGGTGGTAGACAAGATGGTGCAAGCCTTGCGGGATTGCGGTCAGGGCCGGGTACCTCAGACGGTGCAGCGGGTTCATGTGGCGCGGAAGGAGGAGGGGCGCGAGGAGTATGAGTTGAAATTGGTTTTGACTCCGCTTGCTTACGTTCCGATGGTCATAGCAGGGAGGAAGGTGTGGGCTATGGTGGACAGTGGTTCGATGGTGAACCTGCTGCCATCGCGGATGGTGGATGATTTGGGGTTGGTTTGGCGGAAATGCGCAATGGGTCTCCGCGCGCTTAACGGAGGGGAGTGTCATGTGGATGGGGTAGTTGAGGAGGAGGAGGTCGAGGTTGCAAGGGTCAGTAAGCCTCTTTCTTTTCTTTTGGTTGATTGTGGGGACATGATTTTGGGGAGGCTGTTCATGTTCAGGTTCCAAGCACGAATGGTTTTTGATCCGGAGGCAGGAACGGAGGCGTTGACGGTGGAGGATTTGTCCGGCGGAAGGTTCGAGACAACTATCTGCAATTGCGGGAAAGGAAAGCGGAGGAGTGTGTCAGAGTATGAGGAGGAACCGGACGTGGGGTTGGCCTGCAACGGGCAACCCTCGGAGGATTTTTGTTAGTCGACCGAGAAGACCGCGTGGAACAAGCTCCGGTTTCGCGCGGGCGGTTGACTAATGAGGAGCAGGAAGGGGGAGGAAGGGAAGTGTAGGGCGCGTACGTCGCAGAAGTAAGTCCCTTTTCTCAGTATGCATTGGCCAAGGGTACTATGCTTCCAAAACCCTATCATCGTGCCACACTTGTGAGCAAAGGCAAAAGCCACGGTTCTGTTCTGTGCAGGACTTACAGAGAAGGATGCATGCGGATAGTGCGGTGCAACGCAGGCAAGTACAATCCAGTTTTGCGGAAGGTTTGACCACGGAATGAGCCAATGCCACAGGAACTAAACGGACCGCTTCGACCAATTGCTTGGTCGCGGGACCCTTGGGTCACGCCAATTAAGGCTTTGGGGTGGGTTACTAGTTTGGCGCGGATCACGGAGGAGCGGATTGCAGCTTTCAATTTTGGCCCGACGGGATGGTTGAGTACAGAGGAGCGTGAGTTGCTGATTTTGGTTCTGGTACTTTGGGAAAGAGCGCTTGCGTTCGGACCGGAAGAGCGGGGGCTTCTGAAACGCGATATTGGCGACCCCTATGTCATCCCCACTGTCAATCACGAGCCGTGGCAGATCAAGCCAATTCCAATACCGCGGGCGGTCCGGGAGCAGTTTCTGGAGTTGGTGCGGGAGCGGGTGAAGACTGGCCTTTACAAATAGTCAACGTCTAGTTACTCCAGCCCGATCTTTGCAGTGGTTAAGCAGGACGGAAAGTCGTTGAGGATTGTTCATGATTTACAGCGGCTCAACTCTTTTACAATCCCGGACGCGGGACGGCCCCCTCGCGTTGACAAGTTCCTTGAGTCAATGGCGGGGCGGGCTTGTTACGGTTTAGTGGATGTGATGGGGGGATACTACCAGCGCGAGCTGGATCCTCGCTCGCGGCCTCTAACGGCATTCAAGACTGGGTTGGGAAGAATGCAGCTGACGCGGCTCCTGCAAGGCGCGACCAATTCCGTGGCGGTGTACCAGGCGCAAATGGCTTGAATCCTGAAGGACGATCTTCCATAGGGATTCCAAATCTTCATTGACAACGCAGGAATCAAAGGTCCAAAATCCAATTACGGGGGAGCGGAGCTGGTTGAAGTTCCCGGCGTCCAATGTTTTGTGTGGGAATATGCGCAGAAGTTGGAACGCATCCTGTTTTGCATTGAAGAGGCAGGACTGACGGTGTCGGGGAATAAGTTGGCAGTTTGTGTCCCGGCCCTCAAAGTCCTTGGCCATGTTGTTGCTTCCGACGGCCGGCGCATTGCGGAGAAAAAGCAGAACAAGGTCCTCAAATGGCCAACCCCGCGGACGCTGTTGCATATCCTTCAGTTCTTGGGATTATGTAGCTATTTCCGCATGTTCATTGAGAGGTTTGCGGAGGTGGAAAGCCCGCTCCGATTGCTAATGCAGAAAGGCGCGGAGTGGAAATGGGGGGAAGAATGCAATCGCGCGTTCCGGAAGCTCAACGAGATCGTGGGGGGTGACATTGTGATCTGCAATCTTGATTACACCGCGGGAGGAATTAGGCTAGCGGTTGATTCCAGTGAATTCGGCGCAGGGGGGGGGTTCTCACTCAAGAGGACGGCGGCAAGGATAGGCCGGTACTTTACGAATGGGTCACCTTCACTTTGACGGAAAGCTGGTACTCCCAGCCAAAGTTGGAGTTGTGTGGGGTCACCAAGATCGTGCGGCGGCTCAAGTATCTTTTGTGGGGGGTCCATTTTGAGCTTTTGGTGGATGCGGAGGCACTGGCGCGGATGATCAACTCCCTGGCGTTGCCCAACGCTCCCATGACCAGGTGGGTGGCGTTCCTTCAACTTTTCTCCTTTGCTGTTGTTCATGTTCCGGGGAAAGCGTTCACCATGCCCAAAGTGTTGTCGCGGTATCCAAGGGACAACCCGTTTGAGGACGCTGAACTGCTCGATGTGGAGGCCCCGGTTGTCAAGGTAGGGGTTGTGGAGGCAGGCGTTCAGCTGCCGCTCCGGCAGACCGGGCGGTACGCAATCCTTCGTGACTACTTGCGGGACCTTTGTTTTCCCAACGGAGCTACGGAGAAGGACATGCAATGGGCGAAGCGGTGGGCGGGGAACTTCTACGTACAGGAGGGGCAGCTTTGGCGGCGGAAGACTCCGGTTCCTCTTGTGGTTACCACTTCAAGGGCGGATCAGGAAGCTATCCCCTGGAGCCTTCACAACGATCTTGGTCATCAAGGAGAGGTCAAAACGCGGAGGCGGGTCAGGGAGCGGTTCTGGTGGCCGGGGGTAGTGCGCGCGTCACGGGAATGGTTGGCATCCTGCAAAGCCTGTCAACGGCGGAGCGCGAAATTGCCTAAGGAAGTCGGAAACCCCACCGGGGAGGACGCCGTCTTTGGTCGAGTCTTGCTTGATGTCATCCATATCAAGGCCGGCAAGTTCGCCTATCTGCTTGTCGCGCGGGACAACCTGTCCGGTTGGGCGGAAGCGCGTCCGTTGGTCAAGCTCTCGGCGGAAAAAGTTGCTCTATTTCTGGAGGAAGATTGGTTCACGCGGTACGGGTCCCTTTGTCTGGTCACAGTGGACGGAGGGGCTGAGTTTTGCGGCCGTTTGGTCGAGTTGGTGAAGAGTTGCGGAGCCAAGTTTGGCCGAGTAACGGAGTACTATCCCGAGGGGGGCGGCATGATCAAACGCGGGCACCAGCCAATCAAGGACGCCCTGGTCAAGATGTGCGGGGAGGACGGTAAGCGCTGGCAGGAGACCCTCCCAATGGTTCTGTTTGCGGATCGGATTTCAGTGAAGCGGTCAACAGGCTACTCGCCGTACAAGCTGATTTTCAGACAGCGCCCCGTGCTTCCGGTGGACATTGAGTTGGAAACGTTCCTGGGGGTTGACTGGTGGAAGGTGAAGAATTCCGCCAAATTGCTTGAGGCTTGCGCCAAACAGCTCCTTCGACAGGACGGAATGCTCGCAAAGGCCGCAGATTGGCTAAAGAAAACTTGGATGGCATTGGTGCGCTATTGGGACAAGCGCTGCTTGCATTGTCTCCGGGATCCCTTGCAGAAAGGGGATTTGGTGCTCCTGTACAACCAAAGTCTGGAGTCTTAATGGGGGAAGTTGTTCGCTAACCGGTGGAACGGCCCGTTCCGCGTGTCGTCCAAGTTTGAGGGCGGCAGCTATCAGTTGGAGGAATTAGACGGTACTCCGCTGAAACGGAAGGCGGCGGCTTTGCATGTCAAGCGCTTCTTCGCGCGAGGATCTACCTTGTTTGGCGAGACAGCGGAAGGTGGTGACGGATTGGACGAGGGGAGTGTGGAGCGCGGCGATGGTGTAGAAATGCAGTCCGGAGATTTGTCCTTGGGCGGAGAAGCGGAGGCCGTGTTGTTGCGACGGAGTGGGCGGTTGCGACCAGCTGGGGACAGTGGCCAAGTTGGGGGGGGAGGTGGTGGGGGTAGGGGATAAGTTTTGATTGGTGAGGGGGTGCTCTAGCCGATTCACAGCCGGAACAGCTAGACACCCC
Organism: Puccinia polysora; assembly: GCA_025617555.3. Taxonomy (NCBI): domain Eukaryota; kingdom Fungi; phylum Basidiomycota; class Pucciniomycetes; order Pucciniales; family Pucciniaceae; genus Puccinia; species Puccinia polysora. The sequence goes on from CM062629.1 coordinate 31,166,343, forward strand.
AGAATGTTTGTTTCTCTATGTTTCTTTCTTATCCGGATTGTGGGGTCTTTGCTGGCTTGGGGTTTTTGCAGGAAACGCGGGCGCGGCGCAAAGCCGGGTCCGTAAACGCGAGGACAAGCCCCGCGGAACCAGGACGCGTGGGCAATCCCGCAGATGGGGGAAGCGGGACGAAGAGAGATTTGCGGGCGGTCTACGGGTGTTGCGCAAAAAAAATAAAAATAAAAAAATAAAAAAAAATAAAAAATAAAAAAAAAATAAATATTTTATGTGTTCTTTTCTATTTTTCTTCTCTGTTGGTTTCTTTTTCTCTTTTTCTTTTTCTCAGGATATCTTGTATATTTTTCTTCTCTGTTGGTTTATTTTTCTCTTTTTCTTTCTCTCAGGATATCTCGAGGATGGGTGGTTGGTATGGACATAAGCTTGATTTGGTGAGGGGGTGCTCTAGCCGGTTCACAGCCGGGACAACTAGACACCCCAGAATGTCCGTTCTCTTATTCTCTCTCTCTCTCTTCCCTTACGGTGGCGCGCGCTGGTGTTTTGGTTGTTGTGTTTGTTGCAGGATGGGTACGGGGAACTGTGTGGCAGTCCGTCTGGGGCAGTCCAGGTACCTCTTTTGGAACAACTGGTCACTTACGATTGCTCAAGGTAAAGCGCGCGGACGCGGACCTCAATCTCAAGCTCATTCTCACTTTTGGTCACTCACGAGGCAAGGGCGCGGACGCGGACCTCAATCTCAGACTCACTCTCTCAAAGCGCAGTCGCGCACTTTTCTCAGAAGGTTGGAACCTTGCGCAGATACGTGTATTTCTCTTAAAGGAAGGGAAGCGCGGTACAAGCAATAAGAAGAGAAGGAGAAGGTAAAAGGGGGGCAATGCGCTTAGGCCATCCTCATCATTTCCTCCATTTCCGCCCTCGAAGTTGCCAGTAAAGCCCGGAAGGACGCTAGGAGTTTGCGCCGGGATTCCAAGGATTGCGCGCCGGGAATTGCAAGAAAATTTTGGAGCATTGTGGTTGACCTTTCCGCAAAAGCTTTGAAGCCGGCCGCTGGGAGCGCCATTACGGTCGGAATCTCTGGGATCTTGGGAGGGCTGGCTGGAGGAGCGGCCGGTGAAGAAGGCGCCTCCGGGGAACCAACAGGAGGGCTTGGTCCAGCTGGAGAGGAAGATGGAACAAGGATTGGTGACGGAGGCGGAGGGGTGTCAGGGGTTGCGGGCCTCTCATCCGAGTCCGCTGGTGGCGCGGGCGGTGTTGGCGGTTGTGGAGGAGGAGGAGGAGGTGCTGACGCGGCCGCGGGTCTTCCAGTGAGTCTAGGGTCCGGTACCATCTGATTCACGCCAACGGCGGCGGCCCAAGCACGGGTCGCCGCGCGCCATTCCTCCAAAGTCTTGTACTCGCCCCATTGAGGAGGTCCGTCCCGGGGGAGAGGTGATGCCGAGTCACGGCTCACGTGCAAATTGGTGGGTGACGAAGCTTGGGGACGGTGGGATGGAGGCAAATCGGGTGGCATCCACAAGCCTTCCAAGATTGAATTGTTGTCGAAAACCACGAATGGGTCTGGAAAAGCCCTCTTGCGCGGCCTGGGGCGAGAGCCGGGTTGGGGGGGAGCTTGAGGGATGCTGTTGCTAAGTGAGCAGCAACGGTGGCCGCGACGGCAAGCTACACAGGCGCGTCGACTGGGGATGATTGAACACGCGTGCCCGTTCCGGGCGCAGAACTTGCAAGGGAGCATGAAGGCAATGGAGAGGAGGAAGGGCGGAGAAGGTGCTAGTGGGAGTGGTGGGGGTGGAGTGGAAGTAGCGGAGGTGGTGGTATGGTGAATCAATGGGAAACTTCTGGGGACAGAACTCAAGTTGGGGGAGATGTGGTGTCAATTTATAGACATGGATTGGGAACTGCGTTGCGGCTGCGCGCTCAGCATTGGGGGCAAGCGGGCTCAGCATTAGGGTAAGCGGAGTGCTAAGCAGCGGCGGCTGCAGGATCAGCAGCAGCCGCTGTTTGGCTCTGCACCTAGTGGACGGGTCGGGCTCAGCATCTAATGCAGCGCGGGCGGCAATCTGCCCCGGAGATCGGATTCAGAAGGTAGTGCGCTTGACTAAGTTTGCGGGCGCGCCGGTTTGGATACGTAGGGGCAGAGCAATCCGCGGGCTATGAAGGAACGGATGAGCGCGCGCTTGCGCGCGCGGATCACGCCGGATATTACCGGACATCCATGACGGGCGCGGACGAGCGGGTACGAAAAGGCGCAGGGGGCTCCGAGTAGGACGCGGTGCAAGGACCGCGTCATGAGAAGGACGAACCAGATGGACGGAACGGCGTACGGACGTCAGAGGGAGTTTGGTACGAAGGAGGTGGGGAGAGGAGGCTAGGGTTTCTTTTTCCGGATGGTCTTCTGTTTCCTTGTCATACTGTCATTTGCGCGTGTACTTAGGTTAGGGTTGAGAGGGAGGACTTATCCTCACTCTCAACTCCGGGTTGGAGGAGGGGAGGGGGGGATGGAGAGATAGGAGATATCATGTCATAGCAGAGGAAGATAGAGACAGAGAAAAGAGAATCATATCATCAGGCTGAATCACTCATCTCACCAGGAGATTAAAGGAACTCATACCGGATACACATCCAGGTGGAAAGTTCTTAGGATTGAAGGATTGGCGATTTAACTCTCTCTCTCTCTCTCTCTACTCTTCTCTATCCCTTATCTCTTTGTTTCTGTTTTCTCATCTAAGCGCAAATTCCAACATCCTCATCTCCTTAAAAACGCAGGGAACCGTTAACTTCCGAACCTTGGGATGATTATAAGGGGACAACCCTTATTCCTTCCACACCGCCCAACGCACCAGCTTGATTTTCCCAGTACCTGCAGGTTGGTCCATGCTTGGGCGCACCCACCCTGCTTGAATAACCTCCACAATTTCCCCGCTCTTACCTCCCCAAACCAGCCACTCCACAAGCTTGGTTGGGCTGAATCCATTCCTAGGTCTGTAACATCCAAGCAGATTGCAGCCCTGAACACTTAATTAAGCCTGACCCACACCCGGTGTGCTAAGCCTGTCCTATCAAATTCTAAGCGTGCAAGCAGCAACACAGTTCCCAACCCAAGGCTATATAATGACACCACACCAGAAGGTGTTAAGGCAGCAAAGTAACATTGCTTGAACTCAGAGCCCAATTCCAAATATGTTGATGAATCCGCTTCATGACTCAAGATCCTGATGAAGAACAAAAAAATTGGTGAGCGGAAAAACAACCTTGTGGAGAAGATGTATGATTTGGAATTTAACAGAGCCAATGCCAAGGTTGCAATGGGGCAGTTGATGGTAATTTCAAAATCTGAAGAAGGGCGTCCTGATGAGGACAGTAAAGAGATTTTGAGGATATTGAAGCAAAGAGTGCAAGATCAACTAGAAGGGTGAACCAATAAACACAAGTATCTATATCAAAGTACCCAATATATGACTATTTACTCATCAAATTGGCCTGTACCTCTCTTTCTTTTGGAATATTTTTTTTTTGGATTTGGTTTGATTTCAAATCAATACTCATTGGAAACATGAAATGGCTGATTGAAATATATATATTTATTTTTGATTGGAAACAAAATAATAAAATGGCAAGGAAATTTTGTGAGAGAAGTTGAAATATAAGTAATTTTTATGATTGGAAACAAAAAAATAAAATGGAAAAGAAATTTTGAGAGAGTTAAAAAAATTAACCTGAAATTCACCTCCTCATCCAATTGTGAATCTTTAAATCATTGAGGAGCTGGTAATGAATGGTTTAATCATGAAGCCTAGAAGAATTTTGACCAAGAGATTGAAAAGTATGAAATAGAGCAGGATCATGAAAATTTGAGGAGATGTTAATGTTTGTATCAATGGGAATATTATGATTAAGGAAAGGATCACAGGGAGACTTTTCCTCCACAATCATATTATGAAGAATTATGCAGCACTTCATAATCTTGAGTATATCTTCTTTGAATCAAAGTCTACTGGGTTGAGAAATTATTCCAAATCAACCTTGTAGAGCTCCAAATGCTCTTTCTATTTCCTTTCTGGCTCTTTCTTGAAATTGATTGAAATGTTTACTTGCAGGATCTTGATACTTATGTAAGATTTGACAAAAACAGGCCAGTTGGGATAAATTCCATCAGCCAAATAGTATCCATAGTTATATTGATGACTGTTTATCTCAAAAGATAAATTTGATGCAGTTCCTGAAAAAAAATCTTCAATAAGTGAAAAAAACAATAAATAAGGTGAGTAAAATAGTGAAAAACCATACCTGTAATAAATTTATCAAATATGTGACTATTGTTGAGTATTTTTATGTCATTGTGAGTCCCAGGTGATCAAAAGAAAAAGTGCCAGATTCTTAAATTTAATGATTCTATTGCTTCTAAAACCATTGTTGGACATCCTTCCTTTCCTTGAAACTGACCAGCCCAAGCTTGAGGGCAATTGTTTCAGCTCCAATGCATTGCATCAATGCTACCACAACATCCTGGGAAACCACATGCTTCATATTCTTTCATGATAACCAAGAGCTCTTCATCTGTTGAACCTCTGAGGTATTCCCCCTCAAATAAAATGACAATATTACTGACAAATCTCTTCAATGGTTCTATTTCCATCTTCTTGCCAATTTGAACTTATTTTTTGGTGCAGTCAGCAGAACATCCATAGGACAATTTACAAATTGCAGCAGTAATTTTATGATGAGGAGAAAGACCAATCTTTCCACAAAAGTCCTGAAAATTTTTTTCAAAAAACAAAATAAAAAATAAAAATAAAAAACAGATTTCAGTATTGATTTCTTTCTGATACAATGGAAGTGATTTCTTGGTCAGTAAAAGTGATTTAATTACCACTCTCTGGGTTCAATAGGGGTCATGAGCCCTCAAATTTGTTACTAGCCTTTAGAATGTAACCTTTCTCATTCTAAATCTCCTTTCAAACATCTGGTTTGTGTATCTTGCATCTTGATGAAAATAATCAGCCATGAGATTACAATGACCTTCAACTTGGTTACAATTGATCAAATTTATCTTTGATTTTTTCCTTTGACAAAATTGCATTTTATGAAGTTCTTCTTCAACTTCAAGGAAACATTGTTGAATTTGAAAGTGGGAGCTGGCAAAAGGGAAGTATTTCTTGAGTTTGAGGAAGGGGGCAATCTACTTTTTGGAGAAGTGGTGGGTGGTAGGTTGGTGTTTGAAGGCTGAAAAGTTGGGATTCATGGAATGGATTTGGGACAATGAATTGTGATGATGAGTTGCAACAATGAGTTGTGAAGTGGGGACAAAGCAGGGGCCTAGCTAGCAAGCCGCTGATGTGGCACAAAATCTTGCAGTTTGGTTTGTTAGCTAGCTAATGCTGCCTTGTGGAGCGGATGGTTGTGAGATGCGTGTGGTAAATTGCTTGTTAGCTATTTTTTTTTGGCTAGAAAGTTGCTAACTAACAAGCCAAGATCTTCAATAATTGGAGATGCTCTAACTATGATGTTCCAGAAACCCTTGACCCTCCTCCTGTGAGAGAAGCAGCTAAGAGCTATTAAAAATGGGTAGCCACCGCATGGCAGTGCATTGGCAACATTTAAGTGAAAAGGGGTGACAGGTATGGACTGTGTGAAGGGTCACTGCTCACCAAATGGAATAGGCAAACTCGCATGAAAAAGGAAGGTTGGGTGGTCATGAATCATGAATTAACCACCCAACCTTCCTCATGTGAGCAAGTTTCACAGTTCTCACAAGGAAACTCTCCATTAGAATTGTCCAAAAAAATCATCAACCATCTGCAAACCCCTCAGTGCATTCTCAACTAAGGAGAATATTTGGTGTGGCTTTAGATCAACTGAAGAAATGTTGGGATAATTGAACAAAGCAATATGATGGTAGTTTTTGCAGAGTTTTATATAATCAGAAAAAATTCTTTGAGTCTAAAAAATGGGAAAAGAGGATCAGTGCATTGAACAATCTGAGAGAGAAATGTATTTAGGGGGAAGTGGCCTGCCTGTCACAAAAACACAACTTTAATTGATTGTATAATATTGATTATTATCTATAAGATTAATTGAACCAATGAGGATAGTATTTGTGATTGGGAGACTAGATTATATACAAAAGGAAAGGTCTGGAAATTTGTAAGAGAGAGACATTCTTCAAAGGTCAGAGTTATTTGGGAAGAATTTTCCAGCCTCAATCCAAACTGGGAAAAATTGTGGAGATACAGTACATTTGAGAGTGTGGAAATGTGGAAAAAATAAAATGGGTTTTTAATAATGAAGGAAAATGAAGTTTTGGAAACAGGGAATGGCTTATTAATGCTAGAGTGTTAAACTTCCACTAGCTGAAAGATCATAGAAACAGATTTTCTAGTCAAGGGGGTAGGCCCTAATCAATGTACATGTGGATTTGTAGCTTTATTTAAGGGACACAAGTTTTCCCATTTAATCGCACATTATTCCCCCTGGCTTAATGGTGATACAGGACTTAACAGTTTGGATGGGGGGAGACAGTTGTACATAAGTGGTCTCTGATCACTTCTACTCCTCCACTTGAAACCAAACCTGGCAAACATTCTTCTTCTGTACTTTCACAAAAAAAAACAGAGGGTTCATATTGAGCTTCTGGTACAATGGAAGGGTGTTCTTTCTTAGTGGGCAGGTCATGATATATGTCAGTGCTACACAACCCCCCACCCCACCTTGAAAAATATTGAGTTCACCTCTTGTCAATCAGGTGGGAGCACTGTCAGTACTTCCAAGGAATTTAAGACCACAAAGGAAATTGTGTGCCGGGGGTTCCCTTAAAAGGTTCTTTCACACCCTTGAAAAAAATAAACATGAAAAAAAGAAAGAAAAAAAAAAAGAAAAACTTGTATCCTCCATCTCATCCACTACCTCAACTCACAAAAGAAGGAAGAATGTTGCTCTGGATGTGCCTGCCTGACAAATTAGCTCCCAAGCCCTTGAAACAGCATTTGAATAGCCTTTTAAGATCTTGATTGAGTGCACCAAAAAACATATGTCTTTATAAGCAAGTGTCATCTAAGCAACCTTATCCTACTTTATCAATTGCTCTGCTACCTGTAGCATCATTCATTAAACTTTCCCCTAATGACTTCTTTAAGGAGAGTACCCTTGTGCCAAGCCCTGCTTGCATGCCAGCAGCCTTTGTGACATTTAACTGATTTCTTATCCAAAATACTCACCTCACCCACTCACACTCCTTACTGTTATTAATTGGGCATCAAATCTTGATATTAAATTTGTGGCAATTTTTGTTACCTCATTTATCTAATCCCATCAGGCCTATATATTGTATTGCCTATTGAATTTGTGGCCCATCTTATCCATTTATGAACTTATAAACTATTCTTCCCTCAAAAAAAAAGCTCAACATCTTGATTTGACACTTTCATGATTTTTGCTTGGGTGATGATAAATTGACAACTCAAATGAGTTGTTTACACAACTCAAATGGGCTGTGTGGCACGCTACATGACTAAAATTGGGTTGTGTAGCCTCTGCAAAACTTCACTGTAGTTGTGTAGCCCCCAAACAACAGTACTGTGTTGTGCAGCAGCCTACACAACTAAATTTGACATGTGTGGGGTTTTAAAAGGCTCAAATGTAATTGTGTTCCATGCCTCACAACTACAGGTGTTTTGGGCCAAAAAACAAAAAACAAAACAAAACAAAATAAATTGAATAAAAAATAAAAATAAAATAAAAATAGAATCAACCAAAAAATCAAAAACAAGGTGATTTTTTGGTCAAAATACATTAATTAATTAATTAATTAATTAATCAAGTAATTAATCAATAAATAAATAAATAAATAAATAAATAAATAAATTAATAAATTAATAAATAAATAAATAAATAAATTAATTAATTAATTAATAAATTAATAAATAAATTAATTAATAAATTAATTAATAAATAAATAAGTAAGTAAGTAAATGGTGTTTGGAACAACCCATTTGATGTGTTTATTGGCCCCCATGCATCAATTGGGCAATGTAGGGCCTTACACAACTACCACATCACTGGGAGTTGTGAATTTATCATCATGCTTTTTGCTTTCAAACTTTGAAATTCTGCTTTGACATGTTGAAACCATAATTGGACACTTCAAAACCCTCCTCAACACCCAACCTTTTTTCTTCAAAACTTTCAAACCTTGCTTCAACTCTTTGACATTGGGACACCTATCAATCAATCAATTTGGAAATAATTTCTTGAACTCCTTCCTGTCTTTTTCTTGCATGGGTAAAATATTTTTGGGGTCACTTTGTTCTATTTTGGAAATAAGATGCATCCTTGAAGTTCCCTTTTATCTCAAATTCTTAGCCCTGCTGTCATGTGTAGCTCCAGGGGGAGAGGAAACACTGAACCAACTGACCCTTCTACTCCAAGAGCTGGTGGAACTGCAAGAACTTTCTCAAAATTACCAGCGCCAGCAGCTAGAACCTCCTGTCATAATTATGACACAGATAGTACTTGGATTATGTAATACAAATTAAGTTATTGGTCATCTTTTAAAGTGTCATTAACATGTTACAAAAACAAGTTCTAGAAAGGTTGCTGTCAGAGATGTAACCATTGCTTTTAAAAAATATATGGCTTCACCAACATTGAGTATTTATACTCTTGGGGGAATTTCCCCAAGAATCTCAATGATAAATATTTATCATGACCCACAAAAGCCAATGTTTACTACCATCCTCCTTTGTTCCCATTTTTGGCTGCCTTGATATGGTATTACACAAGTGATCTATTGAAGGATGTGTCTGAGAAGCATTTGCTGGTGCTGCTGCTTCTTTATATGGTGTAAAGGGTGTCTTTAAGAAGGTGGGGCTGGAAGTAACAATACTCCCTCTGCAAGGGGGATGTGGAAGGGCATCTGTTTCTTCATTTGATTTTATAGTCTGAAACTCAAAGAAAATTTGAGGGGCTGGACTTGTCATGCATCTGGTTTTTTTCCTAGAAATTTGCTAATTTTTATGTTGTTTCAGTTTCCTCCAGCAAATGAAAAGGGGCTACCCATCAGGGGATTCATCTTCTCTTTGAAGCGGTAAACCTCGCCCTTACAAACATGTAGTACTTGGTAAAATCTGCGCTAGAAAACTCTAATCCCAGAGCAATAATGGCTTCTATGGACTTCTAGCTCTACATGAACTTAAGCCATCTCAAGGGAAACAAGTTTTGACTGTTCATGGAAACCAACCACTTGAGGAAGTGGTGCGGGTGGAGGCAATGGTTGAGTGTTTATAGCCAATAAATGGGCTTGGGGGCTTCCCAATTCATGTACAGGGTTTATATAACTAACAAAAAGGGTGAAATTAGTGCTATTGATCAAATTTTTGTGGCCAATTTCATTGAAGTTACCTCTTGTGTGGTTTGTAAACTTGATTATCATACTGGCTTGCATTATATTTGGGGCAAATGTACATTTTATGGCGTGAAAAGGCATCTCTTGAAACCTCAAGCTGTTATCAAAGAAGGGGGAAAAAGGGAAAAGGGAAAGCTAAAGCAGGGTTTCAGGAGACACAAACCTCTGAGGGGACAATGCCAGACTCTGACAAGGTCCAACCACTTTGAAGATGATTGGGTTGGAATCTCTGGAGGATTCTCAACTTTTTCTCTTTCCTTCTAGATTTTTCTGCTGGTTTCTGTGCCTATTTTGCCTTTCAATAACACTGTTACTTTTCCTTCTTTGTCTCTTTTGGATATTGCATTAATTCATTTGTAGGGGGGAGGACTTGGTCCTGAAAAAAGTATGTGAGAGTGCCTTCATTGTAGGGAAAAAGCTGGTAGGCCCTACCATTAGTCTTATAGACTAAGTTCAAGTTTGTAGGATGAGAGTGGGTTGAGCTACTTTTCTGAGGCAATTAGACTGAAATTTGTGAGAGGTAGTACGTAAATTGAGTAAAATAGCTTGCCTTGGGGAATTGTTGGTCCTATGTCTTAGCACACATTGATTAGGAAGGGATTTGAGTCTCTCCAAGTTTTTAAAAGAATTTGTTCAAGTTTGGGGCTTAGGTGAAGCAGGTATCCCTATGTTGGGCTCAATAAGCCTAAGTAGGGCCCCATTTGGTGTAAGACTTGTTTTATGTCAGCCTGCTACTTAGCACAGAGCAACCTGACAAAGCAGCAACAATAATAATATTAACAAAATAAAGATAAATGAATAAATAAAATTATTATAAAATGAAGGAGTAGGAAATCCATAAATATTATTGCAGAAATGGATTCCCCACCCAAAATAAGGTAGGGTCACTCACTGAACCCACCCTTGAATTCGTACTCCTTATATTTTTTAATTAATTTAATACAGAATGGTAAATGACCACGGCAACAGTATGGCACCTTTTAGCCATTTTAATATTTCACATGATATGTCATGTATAGGTTTCACACCTAAATTTCAGTCGAAATCCAGGTGTTGTGTGTATTTTAGGAGTTACACGGGAAATTGTGTTTTGTCACAATTCCCGCACGCAGCCCCGCGTCCCCACAGCGCTGGTCTCCCGCGTACGCAAACTCCCGCACGCAGCTCCGCATCCCTACAGCGTTGGACTCCCGCGTACGCCAACTCCCGCACGCAGCCCCGCGTCCCTACAGCGCTGAATTCCCGCACGCAGCCCCGCGTCCCTACAGCGCTGGTCTCCCGCGTACGCAAACTCCCGCACGCAGCTCCGCGTCCCTACAGCGTTGGACTCCCGCGTACGCTGAATTCCCGCACGCAGCCCCGCGTCCCTACAGCGCTGGTCTCCCGCGTACGCAAACTCCCGCACGCAGCTCCGCGTCCCTACAGCGTTGGACTCCCGCGTACGCCAACTCCCGCACGCAGCCCCGCGTCCCTACAGCGCTGAACTCCCGCGCGCATCTGAGCAGCGGATCAGTCCCCGCGCGCATTTGAATGGACTGATCCCCGCGCCTCCTATGACATCCAGGTACCGCTCAGAGAAGCTACAACATAGTAGGATCTACACTACATATGTAAAGCTAACACACGAGCATAGATTATGGTTCAAAAACCTTAAAAATCAATTGAAATTAGTTAATAACTAATTTTTAGTATTTTTTATTAATTAAATAAAGATCCAGACTCACCACGAAGTAAGTTGACCAGAACCTTCAAAGACCACAAAACTACATAAGGAGTGGTCGTAAAAATTATTAAAAATTACATACAGGATCAGCAAAGGATGGAGAATCAATAAAAATCTACGTCTGCTCACTTTGGACTAGTACTTACTGTACAAATTGAGGATCAGTGCAGGATCAGCAAAATGACTAATCTATTGATTAACAGATCCTGCAGCTAAAAAGGAGCTGTTCCTTGACAGATCTAAGGCCAGCAGGCTAACAGCACCTTGAGGACGTGCCAATCTTGCCCTGATTGCCCCCCTAGCCTCAGCCCATGGCTAGTACCCCTTCTAGAGGTCCTCAAGCACCCAAAAAGGAATATTTAAACAGGCTCTTTTGCCCTTCTGTTTCCAAAATCAGTTAATCAGTTATCAGGAATTATTTATTATCAATCAGACACGGTGTCATTGTTAATCAAGTGCTTATATGAAGATAAGCAAGTGACTTATGACTTAGTCTGTAGTAGTATTATTTACCTTTATTAACCAATCAACCATTGAAGTTTAGTCAGGCAATCAACCCCATCTGCTCTGAAACCCTTCCAATTACTCCAGGATTTTCGTGGTCAAGTACTCAGAGTGAGTGTTTCCCTTCCTGTCTAGGCCACGTGTGCTGTTAAGCCCGGCCAGTAGTGGAATAAGTCCTTTCTAAGGCACCCATATTTATTCCAAGGTTCTTAAACTGCCTAAGGAGGCCCCTTGAAGAGAGGTTGCTAGTCTGTAAAGATCCCCAGTAGTATAATACTGTGGCCCCTCTTTATATTTTATATTTAAAATATTTATAAACAAACCAAATAAACCTTGCACTTGCTCTTACCGTACCATTATTGGAGCTTTAAAGTGTTTATTCTTTGGAATATTATTGCTCCAAGTTCTTTTATCACTCTCTGTAGCTAAAGGACTGCAAGGTTCCTGGTATCAGAGAGCTGACAACTGGGGGTCTGGCCGGGAAATATCCTCAATAATTAATTATTTAATTAATTATCTCCTGGACCAGTTATTTATATAAAAATTATATAAGTAGAAATACTTATCATTTATCTTGATCTTTTGATTCGTCCATTCGATTTAAAAACCAACGGAGAATTGATCAATTATTATTTAAATCTTCTTAAACAGAAAAAAGAAGAAAAATTACGTAACTTTGTGCCTGTTGTTATAACTCCTGAACAGAGACAAGAGAGACTTCTTTATTATAGAGAACAAATCTCAAAAGAAAAGGAACAAGAGTTAGAAAGAATTATCAATTTTAACTCCTTGTTAAGACAGCACAAAGAGTGGAAAACCTATCAAAGAAAGCTTTCTGCTTTTAAGAGACGGTATCCAAATTATAAAAGTGAGCTTTGATCTCCTTTTTATTTTTTTTATAAAAAAATCACAGAAACTCGAAAATTATAATAAAAATTATTATAAAATAAATAAATATATAACTTATATTTTTTATTATTTTATCCTTTCTAGTGGACTTTGTCTTTGGTGATCTTATTGACCAAGACCTCTTAGAGGACGTCCCAGACTGTGGACCCTTGGATTTGTCCCAAGATTTAATTGGAACCCACTCAGATCCCGTTGGAATACCCTCCAAGGACGGACCTGACCCCAACAAGGACTTAGTGCCTTTAAACCTTCATATAAGTAAGAAATATTTTTTTTGATAAAAAAAATTACGCAAAAAAAAAAAAAAAATTTATTTTTTATAAAGTTTCGACAAAAACTTATATAATCTTTAAAATGCATCAAAACAGACGCAACACCCGTGCCAGTGGACGCGCCCCGTCATATGGATCTTTGCCTGGAGGAACCCGTGTGCGCAAGGATGCCAGTTGCGAACGCAATGAGGATCGAGCCAGTGATCGCTCCGATCCGAGCGACCGTGACAACGACCGCGGCCGCCGACTCGACCAACTCACCGTTGGAGGGTCGTCCCTTGTTGAACGTGAAATCCCAGGAGGATACCGTTCCACCTACGCCACCCCAGCCGGACTCCTCCAAGGAGGAGAAAATAAAGGTATTAGTGAAAGAACACGTGGGTCATTGGGAACTGTTCAAACAGGCTCAGACCCAGGAAGACCATCAGGGTATGAGAAAAGCCATATATTTGGCAAAGAAGACTCAAATAACCCTCCAAAAGTTAATTCCCAAGAAAGAAGTAGAAAGTTACGTGAAGAATTGGAATCCTTGGGACCAATTAGTTTCCTTAAGAGGAAACAACAACAACAAGAAGAAGAGATCTCTAGCCCATCAGAAGTTAAAGAGTCCCAAAGAGTGGGACAACATAATATCTTTGGCAAGAAAATGGAAGAAAGTTTACCGCAATTAGACGTAGAAACTTTCAACTTGTTTTCCATAAATGTTTCTCATAACTTTGATATCATTGGCAAATGTTTTGATAAAGTATATGAGCAATTGGATAAAGTAAATACCAATTTTGGTAAAATCATGCAATCCCAATCCAACTTGATCAAAATCAATGAGTTAGAAGTAAAACAAATAAGAGACAGCATTAGTTTGAGTAAAGGAGAACTAATAAATTACCTAGAAAACAATACTTCAGCTATCCAAGAAGAAATTCTTCTATCTATTGAACAAATCAAAGAAAGTATTAATAAAACAGACCACACTTCACCCACTCATATTATTAATAAAATTGATTCATTAAGTAACAAACTTGACCTTGAATTAGGTATGATTAAGAATGATCTCAGAGATCTAAAGATAAACTTATCTCAACCCATTGCAGACTCTGATGAAATCAGACCTTCCAGGTACCACAGTACACCCCAACTACCTTCTAGACCAAGAATAACAAGGCTTGAATCTTTCAGACCTAGTCCCACTCCTGAAGTAGAACAAGCATTAAAATTACTTCCCCCTATCACTGAGTGGCCTAAATTCTCCGGAGAAGGAGAATACAATCATGTCAGTTTTATTAAGTTTATTGAATATACTCTGGCCTCTTATGAACTTCCTGATAACATAGCCGTAGTAAGACTACCTAGACTGTTTGAAGGAGTAGCCCTTGACTGGTTCATCAATAAGAGAGAAGAGTTAGGATCTTTGTCATGGAATTCATGGAAAGATTTGATTAAGGAACAATTTGGTACCAGAATTTGGAAAAGAAAAATGATGAAGACTTTCGAAACTTCTTTGTTTGATCCATCTAAAGACAAACCTCACAAATGGTGCCTTGACCAGAAAAGAAGACTAGACTGCTTCTACCCAAATGCTGATAAAGAAGAAGTCAATGAAAGACTCCTCAACCTATGTCCAGGACAACTTAACCATAGCGTAAGATGCAGAATGCCCATGAACTCTGACCTTTCCACTCTCATAGGAGTATTAGAAGAAACTATTGACATGAATGGCTTAGACAAAAGGCTTGATAAACCCAGAGAACCAACTACTAGGAATAAGGAAGATTATAATAACAAGAATAAAGAACCTCTACCTATCAACTCAGAAGCCAAGAATACTTTGGTGACCAAAGAAAAGACATTTTGGAATTGCAACCAAACAGGGCATGTAAGACCTGACTGTCCTTTACCCAGGAGAAAGATTAATCCTATTGAAGGAGAAGAGGATGACACTAATCCTGACCCCCAACTAGATGACACTGACGGTTCCATCTCTGAGTGTGACCTAATGATCACTAATCCCATTAATGTCATCAAAGGTAACATAGAATCTTCCCTAGATATTAACCCTGTTAATGAAGATAGCAATTTGCCTCAAAAATGGACACCCAACATGAAAATCCAACATGTTTCTGAAGCTAAGACCTTAACCCTTAAACCTTCTGTTAGAAAAGGTTACACTGGTGGTAAAACTTGTTATGCCACTGGCTTGACACAAGGTTCCCCCGTAAAATTACTTCTAGACAGTGGAGCCTTCTGCTCTTGTGTTGGAACTGACTACTTAGATAAACAGGATTCCAACTGGAAGAAAAACTTACTACCTGTACCTCGAGTTAAGTTCAGCAGCTGTAACTCACCTCTCAATGCTATTGGAGTATGGCCAACAGGAATCGTACTCCCCCACTCTAAAGAATCAGCTGATAAAGATGAATGGCTACCTGAAAACAACATTCCAGATGGACCTATACACCTGAGAAACTACAGAACCAGTAAAAGACACTGAGCCCCAACAATTTTTTCAGATATAGTTATATCTTGAAGTGGGGGAATGTCAGCCTGCTACTTAGCACAGAGCAACCTGACAAAG
This sequence comes from Puccinia polysora, assembly GCA_025617555.3. Classification (NCBI taxonomy): domain Eukaryota; kingdom Fungi; phylum Basidiomycota; class Pucciniomycetes; order Pucciniales; family Pucciniaceae; genus Puccinia; species Puccinia polysora. The sequence goes on from CM062629.1 coordinate 31,181,717, forward strand.
CAGCAACAATAATAATATTAACAAAATAAAGATAAATGAATAAATAAAATTATTATAAAATGAAGGAGTAGGAAATCCATAAATATTATTGCAGAAATGGATTCCCCACCCAAAATAAGGTAGGGTCACTCACTGACCCCACCCTTGAATTCGTACTCCTTATATTTTTTAATTAATTTAATACAGAATGGTAAATGACCACGGCACCAGTATGGCACCTTTTAGCCATTTTAATATTTCACATGATATGTCATGTATAGGTTTCACACCTAAATTTCAGTCGAAATCCAGGTGTTGTGTGTATTTTAGGAGTTACACGGGAAATTGTGTTTTGTCACAATTCCCGCACGCAGCCCCGCGTCCCCACAGCGCTGGTCTCCCGCGTACGCAAACTCCCGCACGCAGCTCCGCATCCCTACAGCGTTGGACTCCCGCGTACGCCAACTCCCGCACGCAGCCCCGCGTCCCTACAGCGCTGAATTCCCGCACGCAGCCCCGCGTCCCTACAGCGCTGGTCTCCCGCGTACGCAAACTCCCGCACGCAGCTCCGCGTCCCTACAGCGTTGGACTCCCGCGTACGCTGAATTCCCGCACACAGCCCCGCGTCCCTACAGCGCTGGTCTCCCGCGTACGCAAACTCCCGCACGCAGCTCCGCGTCCCTACAGCGTTGGACTCCCGCGTACGCCAACTCCCGCACGCAGCCCCGCGTCCCTACAGCGCTGAACTCCCGCGCGCATCTGAGCAGCGGATCAGTCCCCGCGCGCATTTGAATGGACTGATCCCCGCGCCTCCTATGACATCCAGGTACCGCTCAGAGAAGCTACAACATAGTAGGATCTACACTACATATGTAAAGCTAACACACGAGCATAGATTATGGTTCAAAAACCTTAAAAATCAATTGAAATTAGTTAATAACTAATTTTTAGTATTTTTTATTAATTAAATAAAGATCCAGACTCACCACGAAGTAAGTTGACCAGAACCTTCAAAGACCACAAAACTACATAAGGAGTGGTCGTAAAAATTATTAAAAATTACATACAGGATCAGCAGAGGATGGAGAATCAATAAAAATTTACGTCTGCTCACTTTGGACCAGTACTTACTGTACAAATTGAGGATCAGTGCAGGATCAGCAAAATGACTAATCTATTGATTAACAGATCCTGCAGCTAAAAAGGAGCTGTTCCTTGACAGATCTAAGGCCAGCAGGCTAACAGCACCTTGAGGACGTGCCAATCTTGCCCTGATTGCCCCCCTAGCCTCAGCCCATGGCTAGTACCCCTTCTAGAGGTCCTCAAGCACCCAAAAAGGAATATTTAAACAGGCTCTTTTGCCCTTCTGTTTCCAAAATCAGTTAATCAGTTATCAGGAATTATTTATTATCAATCAGACACGGTGTCATTGTTAATCAAGTGCTTATATGAAGATAAGCAAGTGACTTATGACTTAGTCTGTAGTAGTATTATTTACCTTTATTAACCAATCAACCATTGAAGTTTAGTCAGGCAATCAACCCCATCTGCTCTGAAACCCTTCCAATTACTCCAGGATTTTCGTGGTCAAGTACTCAGAGTGAGTGTTTCCCTTCCTGTCTAGGCCACGTGTGCTGTTAAGCCCGGCCAGTAGTGGAATAAGTCCTTTCTAAGGCACCCATATTTATTCCAAGGTTCTTAAACTGCCTAAGGAGGCCCCTTGAAGAGAGGTTGCTAGTCTGTAAAGATCCCCAGTAGTATAATACTGTGGCCCCTCTTTATATTTTATATTTAAAATATTTATAACCAAACCAAATAAACCTTGCACTTGCTCTTACCGTACCATTATTGGAGCTTTAAAGTGTTTATTCTTTGGAATATTATTGCTCCAAGTTCTTTTATCACTCTCTGTAGCTAAAGGACTGCAAGGTTCCTGGTATCAGAGAGCTGACATTTTATTATTATTATTATTTTTTGTCATTAACAGAGATCAGTTTCTGACTAAGATTTTATAAAAGTAATCAACAATCTACTTGATTGGCAGCACATGCTGCTGGTCAAGTGGTGTTGTTCATTCTGTTGTGGTAAAACTCTTGGTTCAATTCTGTTCTCCATTTTTGATTTCAGGAGAAACCAAAATAGGAACTTGTACTTACTTCCTATTCTCTTATCATTTTCCATATCATTGAATTTAATTTAGGGTTGGTCCAGGAATTTGGTACTCTCCTGGATTCAGACCCTATTAAGTTTCTTTGACTCCTAGAAGGCTGGCAGATGGTTCTATTTTAGTGGTGTTCTGAGCTCTTACCTTGAACTCTGGTATACTATTTAACATTGCCTTTTATCTTAAAAGGGGGACCCTCACTTTTTGTTTTCACTGGTCAGTTATTCCTTTGGTAACTACCCTGGCTTTTGGACTACTGTTTAAAATTGGGAATTCTCCTTGGGGGGGGGGTACCCTCACCTTTTGACTGCATTAAGTTGGATACTCCCTTGGCCTTATCAGGACCACTTTTGTTCTGTTTGAAATTGATTTTAATCCTGAGGGATAGACCCTTACCTTTTGTTAGCATTAAACTGCTACTCCCTCACCCTACAAAATTTGGGTTCACCCATTCCCCCAATTACAAAAATTTTTCACTGTCCAGGTGACTGTTCATGTGTTCAGGTAGAAGTGAAACAAGCACCTTGATTTTCTGTGATAGAATTATCCCCTCCCAATCATTTATGCCTCTGGAAAAACCTAATGTTTTTGAATTTAATCCAAAATGGACTGTATTTGGATTCAACCTCCTTTAACTTTACAAAAATTGTTTACTGTTCAGGCAATTTCTCATGTGCTCAGGTATATGCAGCACAATAACCTTGGTGCTTTGTCTTTCAATTATCCCCCAACCATTTTTTACCCTTGTGTACCCTATGTGCTTGAATGTTTTCCCTTTGAGGCTTGCAAAACTTGTTCACTAGTCAGGCAACTGCTCATGTGCTTAGGTATACATGAGGCAATCACCTTGGTGTTTTGTGTTCACATTATCCCCCCAAAACATTCTGTACCCCTTTGTACCTTATATGCTTGAAGGATTATAATAAAGGCATTTTATGCTGTTCAATATTGGGATTCTCCAGTCAGATCACTGAATAGGGGTGAATAAAATTTTCTACTCCCATCCTTTCCTTTGATGAGGGAGTCATGGTGATGGCTAGTCTAAGACATTCTGCTGCCTGAAAAAATGTACATGGTGAATTCAATAATGGTTCCCCAAAAACAAAGATTCTGGTGCCCTGGTGGGTTCCAACCCACACAAATATCATCATGGCTATTAAATCAGGAACAGAATCTTAGAGCCCTTTTGCTGTATTTACCATTGACTTGAATGGTACAGAAGGATTTAATCTAAAAGGAGAGTATTCTTTTGTCCCTTGGCAGAGCAGTGACCAAGAAAATTTCCAGAAAAAACAGGTTAAGTGGGGAGTCAAGCTCATCCGGGTCAAGTAATTGTCTTTCTAACTGACAGTGGTAATTGCCAGGCCAATTCACACTTACATGTGACTGGTGGTCTAAAAAATCAGGGATCTTATGGAATTCCAGCAAAGAGGGAATTATTGTGTGGAAGGAAATTCTGGCCATTTAATCTCTTGAAACTAGATCTCACTAAATTGACAGTGCCACCCTTGAGGCTGGCCAGAGAAAAATGGGCTAAAAGAGCAAAGGCTTTAACCTTAACCATGGCTCAGGTAGGTACCCGTGAACTACAATGCCTGGAAAAACATAAGTTCCTGGAAAATGGGTCACCAGGATTGGAAGCAAAGAAAATGCGCTTCCACCTCACAGTTCCCCCAAAATGAAAAGCTTCTGTATTTAAGCCAAAAAGGGCCTTTGGAAAAAGAAAAAAGGGAGTTTGAGTTGGTGATAGTTTCAAATTCCTAAAAAAGGGATTGTCAATCAAAGGCAGGTTTAGTACATACAAAACTTACCTGGAAGGCTCTCCTGGAAAAAGCTCAGATGAAGAGATTTTTGACTCTATAAAAGTGTGGTGACCAAATCTGGACACCTCAGGACCACTGCGTAAAATTTAATTTTTTTTTTATGATTTTTTTATGGCTATCATTCATCATCCTTAAAAAAAAAATTGCGGAATGTTCCCCTATTTAGTTTCCAAGTTCCCAGCCTTCCCTTCTCCTAGTTGTCTAGGAAGGGCCTCTGTGGTTTTTCAAACCCTGGTTATTTTTTTCAAATCCCCCTATCTACTCTCAACTTTGGCCGGTTTATTTTGGGGCTGGAAGCCTCCAACAATGACTGGCTCAGCTTGGGCTTGGCTTTGCACCCGGCGCCGGGGACGGCCATTGACCCTGTCCTCCTCACCTCATCATCATCATTCACCCCCTTCATTCAAATCCCACTCAATTGATTCAAGATATTGAGCCAACTCAGCGCGCTTCCAAGAACTTACATCATTGCCAATGGACCATGACCTACCAACTGGCCAAGCAAAAGAAATTGCAAACAGCCAATCATAACATGAATTGGCCTCTACCACCACCCTTTTAGCCACACCTCTGCTGGTTCAAAAAAAACGCGGTGGTGGGAGATCAAGGCTCCAACCAATCAACCACCCTACCTCATGACCAGCCCCCCCATCATCCATCTGATCAACCGCGCAAGATTGGTCACGGGAACAACCTTCATCCCCTTACCCAATTGGTCCTTCCCACAACCAATCTTGCAACCTCATCTTTTCTCCCCCATTGGTTGGCCAACCAACCAATCAATCATCCCTGTCAGCCACCCAAGACCTCTTCCTCCTCCAATCATCACCCCCCTGCCACGCCCACCTTGACTGTCTCCTCCCGCTGTCCCAATGAATCCACCCATCACTCACCTTCTCCGCTCTTGCACAATCATCTGCGGGCCAGCAGTTGTCCGGGCCCGTCAGCCTGTCTGCGCGGCTCCTCACCTGCAACTGTCCTGCCTGTGCCCATCATTGGCACAGGCTGGTGTATCTCCATCCCTGCTCATCCATGATTCTATCCATTATTCCAATTTTGTTTGTTTTTTGTTTTCTCATCAGTTTCTCTTTTGTTTTTTTATCATGTCCATTAAAAAAAAAAAATTAAATTGTGTTTTTTTCCGCTTTATATGTGTTATCACTTGTACATAGTCTACAGGGACCCATGGATCATAAAAGCAAGGGCTCTCCCCTACCTTTTTCTAATCATCCATGGGAGTGTGTGCTTATTTCCCCCCAGTATCATAGTAATCATCATCATCATCCTGGGTATATCCTTGATTGCCCCCTGATCCATTTATCCTTAAGTCTTTGCCCCTCTATGGCCTGATCCTTATCACCAACCAATAGCCTTGCTGGTTGAAGAGAATTCTGTCTGTTGGAATTCTTGAGTGTGTTACACCACTCATTGATCCCTGTCTCTGAAAATACTGGTCTTGATTCTCCCTTGATCATCTTTCTGGAGCCAATCAAGTTTGATTGAAGAGGTTTTATTAATACTAAAATCTGGAGTGTTATTCCTCCTTTTATTTCAAATTTGCATTCTTCCAGCCTAGTCTTGAGTTCCTTGAGAATTGTTGAGGTTATCCCTGTTCAAATCAGTTACTGTTTGATTTTAGAGCTTCTAAAAACATTTTTCTTTGTCTTGTACATCCACCCTCAGCTATCTGGTACCCTTCAAGCGCTTGATTGCGGAGAGTTGGGCGGGTTAATTGAGATCCTGGATGTTGGTTGGGGTTTGAGTTGAGCATCCCCAATCTTCTGCTGACAACCAGAGTTATTAGCTTGTGAGAGTTGTTTACATAAAACAGCTTTTTTCTTTTTAAATTTAAACAAACTTTACCTTATTTTGTTCAAATATCTCCCACACCATCTAATCTTTCCTCAGATAGTGCTGTTCCATTGCTACTGAATATTATCAAACTTTATCCTTTACTAATTGATTCCTCACTTAAAAAGTTCTGGACCTTGATCTTGGTTACATCTAAATATTTTTGTAAAATTCAGGAGGGCAGCCTAATAAACACCTTTGCCCTCCGCAGAACTGCCACAACCTAGCACTTTTTGGAGTCTTACATTCAATCCCCCAGGCCGGGATTGAACCACAAACCTTGGGATTTACAGTCCAAAACTTGAAGAATCAATTCCAAAATCCAATTCAATTTTTTTTTCCTTTTTTTCTCTTTTTTTTTTCTGTCATCACCCAGATCTGATCCGTGGAGGCAACTTGTTCCAGAATTAAGTCCTCCCAATTTTGCACCACCTGGGCAATATTGCTGTTGTTTTTTTATGAAACTCTACTCTTGCCACACCTGTGAGCCATGTTGGAATTCTGCTCTTTGGATCTCTTTGGATCTCTGCTACTCAAAATGGAATCTACTGGTACCTCCTCCTCTTCTGTTTGGGCCAAGATGTTCAAGATCAAGCCTCAAAACAAGAAATTAGGCTTCAATGGAACAAATGTCAAACAATTCTTGGACTCCTATGAGATGGCTGCTGAAGTGGATGGTGCAAGTGAACATGATATGGCGTATCAGTTACAATTTTTTATTTCCTCTGATGAAGTTATGGAAGTGATCAAATTGTTTGATGGATTCAAAAATCATAACTGGAGGCTCTCAAAGGAGGCTATGTTGGCTTATTGGGGAAAAATTTATGTGGCTAGGTTTACCTTACAGGACTTGGATGCTCTGGTTTCTCAATGGATATCCAATGGTGGTGTCTCTTCAGCCTCTAATTATCAGTCTTTGAAAAAATCTTGGGATCCTATTCAGTCTTACCTCCTCAGAAACAATCACATCAGCACGGTGGATGAAACTTGAGTTTGATTATTCCAGTCTTTATCTCCAGGAGTGCAGGAAAGGATTAGAGATGAATTGGTTAAATCTGGATCTATGATTACTACTAGAGATAGTTGGTTCAAGCTCCCTGCTTTTCTGGTCCTAAGGAGTGCAGTGGATAAAGTGATGGAAGGTTAAAAAGCTCTCACATTTGAACAAACTAGAGTCAATGAACCAGTAAATTCTCCTACCTTTAAAGAGCCCAACAAAATAATGAACAAGATGGAAGCAAATTGTAGACCTAAACCAAATCTTCAGACCAGTAAGGAAGCTGCTACCATAGATGTGATCACTAAATTACATCAGGCTTTTTAAAGCAAAATAGATCAGAAAATTTCTTCTTTAGCTACTCCTAAACCTTCCAACTCTGTTCCTAAAACCACTCTAGCCTGCTATAACTGTCATAGGGAAGGCCATGGTACTGGAGATTTCCTGAACTCCAGAAGGACAAGGAGGAAAAATTGGTGGACCAGAAGGGAAACAATTTATTTCTTCCTAATGGTGCTGTGATCCCTTTTGATTCATCTTGTCCAATCCATCATGTGGTGGCATCTTATCAACCACCAACTCCCAAGAAGGCATCTTTGGTTTCCTTGGATTTTTGATCATCCTGTGTCACTCTACAACCTTGGTATCCTTCATATGTCTCTTCTTCCAGCTTCTCTGGAACTTATCAGTCTGATCCAGCTAGGAAACTGTTAAAGTGAGAGGCAAATAAAACAGATCATATTTCATCAGAAAGAGGAAAAAGACTGGAAAGCTGAAAAGAAGCAGGATGAAATCATTAATAACCTAAAACCAGGAGTTGATGAGGTAAGGACTGCAGTAAGCAGTAGATAATGAAACTCTTGATAGAGAAGATAAGACACCCCTGATTGTAAGTCTAAACCTAAAAGGGTTTGATTTGACCAGAGAGAGTGAGATCAGAAATAATCTATTGTAAGTATAGAGGATGGAGCTTACCTGACTCAAAGCACCCTCAGTCCAATGACACAACCGCTTGAGTTGTGTGAGGAACAAGAAAGAGGGGTGCACGAGTCAAGTCTTAAGTAGTTCAGAGTGCCAATCTCATATGGAGTATTGGCACTGGGACAGTATGAATGGAGTGCGCGCATACTAGGAGGGAGAGCGCCCACGTAAAAGCATGACAGAAATAAGAAAAGAAAGAAATAAGGGAAACTGAGAGATAGTAGGTAAAATTATGGAATTTCAACAGCCGCCCCATCTCTCAGGTTCAGGCTCAGAAGACGTTGATTGCGCACAGGCTACTTTCCAGGTTTTGTCTCAAGACAGGCTTGGTCAGGAAATCGGCACAATTGTTCTTCGAGGCCACCTTTTGAAGGCAAATAGTCCCTTTTCCAAGTTCTTCTCGAATGAAGTGATGTTGAATGTCAATATGCTTTGTTCTATAGGACAAGTGGTTAGCCTGTTGCAAGACCAGTTTGATACAACCCTTGTTGTCTTCATGGACAGGGGTTGGTGTAAGTGGTGTGAACTTGACAAACTCAGACAACAGTGTTGTCAGCCAGAGATTTTCCTTTACCCCATCACCAACTGCTTTATACTCAGATTCCGTCGTTGAAAGAGATATAGTAGGTTGCTTCCTTGATTTCCAAGTTATAAGGTTACCCTTCCAGGTTATCACCAGCCCTGAGATTGAACGTCTAGTTTGGGGGCAGGTTGCCCAGTCCGAATCCACAAAAGCTACCAGGTCTTCGGTTGACTCCAATTTTTCAAAGTTCAGCCCTTTTGTTTTGGTGTGTTTCAGATAGTTAACAACCTTCAGGGCAGCATTGTAATGAGAGGAGTTGGGTTTTGTGAGGAACTGCAACAAATCTTTTGTTGCAAAAGTGATGTCCGGTCGAGTATTGCAGCTGACATACAGCAGCTTGCCAATGATCTTCCTGTAATCACGGCCGGTTTTGACAAACTGCTCATGCTCTTCAGTGGTGGATGGCATAAGTTTGCCATTTGGTTTAAAAGGGGTGGTGTGTTCCTTGTAATTCAGAAGTTCGCACTTACTCGCTAGAGAATCTATGTAGGTTCTCTGAGATAACTTAAATCCTTTCCTCGTGACGTCTACATTTAACCCTAGTAGCATGGATGCCTCACCTAGGTATTTGATCTTAAAGCGCAATTTGATCTGCCTTCTGAATTTTGAAGGATCCTTGCTAAAAATGGCGATGTCATCCACATGGATGTACAGCCAAGTGTCTTCAGAGTAGAACACACAGTTATTGCCTTCACTGCGTTGATAACCTATGCTAAGCAACCAAGAGCTGAGAGTATTGTACCATGCCATGGGAGATTGTTTGAGACCGTACAGTGCCCTTTTCAGCTTCAGAGACTTGCCGGGTGATGTAGATACGTTGACCGGAGGAGCAATGAAAATACTCTCTTTGAGAGGAGCATTTAGGAAAGCCAACTTTACGTTGAGGTGATGAAATTGCAGATCATTCTGAGCTGCATAAGAAATAAGTAGATGAAGAGAAGTCTTGTCCCCAGTGGGAGCAAAGACACTCTTGAAGTTAACTCCTTCCTTTTGGTTTAAACCTTGCGCACAGAGTCTTGCTTTGAATTCAGTGATCTTGTTGTTGGCGTTTTGCTTTGTTCAAAACACCCAGAAGCACTTGATGGCCTTGGAGTCAGGGTCAATCTCCTGTTCTTCCCAGAAATTGTAGGATTCCAAATTGAGAAGTTCTCTCTCCATGGCATTGATCCACTCTAGTTTGTACTTTTTGTTCAAGGAATTGTCTATAGTAACTGGATCTGTGTAATTAGTAGCTAGATAGAGTTGATATCCTTCGCGCCTCGGGTAAGTCACTATATTGTCTGAGCTGACTTCACTGGGACGAGGAAAAATGACTCGGTCTGGAGTGATCAAAGGTGGATTGTTTGGAACAGATGGTTCCTGAAGTTCAGGACAGATGATGGGAGATTTGCACTGATCATTAGGAAAGTTTTCTGGGTCAATACCGTCCTCAGAGAGGAAAGGAAAGAGTGTTTGAGGGGAAGCTTTACTGAACTTGGATTCCTTGAATCTTACGTTGGCAGTGCTGTAGACCTTGCCATTAATAGGATTGAGAATCTTATAGGAGGAAAACAGATTGGTGTATCCCAGCATAATACCTCTGAAACCCAAAGCGTTGAATTTGAAAGCACGATTGACTTTGGGAATGTGAACAAAAGCAGTGCAGCCAAAGGGACAAAGTACGTCGTAGTTGAATTTAGTTTTGAACCAAACAGCATAGGGAATCCGATTTTGATTGGATACCACTGGTAGGAGATTGAGGAGGTCAGTGGCCGTTTTGACGGCTTCAGCCCAGTAGCGAGGTGGAAGTTGACTGTGATTGAACAGGCATTTAGCCTTTTCAATAATTGATCTATTAGCGCGTTCTACCACTCCGTTTTGTTGAGGGGTGTAGGCAGGCAAGAAATGGTGAGTAATTCCAGGGTCTTGACAATAGGATTTGAAATCTGAGCTAGTAAACTCACCACCGTTGTCAGAGACTAAGGTGATCAATTTCTTGCCAAGTTGCCTTTTGGAAGAAGTCACAAATCTCTTGAAGGCGGGTAAAGCCTTGCTTTTGTTCTTAAGAAAAGAGACGGTCTTGAATCGTGAGTATTGGTCTACAATAGTCAGGAAGTATTTGCAACCGCCAGCAAATTCAACTGAGACTGGACCTACAAGATCAATATGCACTGTTTCTAATGGCTGATTAGCAATTTTGAAATGGCCATTGAACACGGTGGTCGTCATCTTGCAAGTTTGGCATACGTCGCAGTCGGTGCTAGTAGAGACAGAATTAGGAAAAAGGATCTTTTGGGTGGCAATGCGTGGATGACCCAAGCGATGATGCCACTTGAAGTCGGATTGATTGGTTGTTAGATGATGAGAAATAGGGCTGGTGGGCATTTTAACAAATCAAGTACCATAAATCTCCAGAAGGTGATTGGTGGTTGAACAAATGAGATTCACATTGTCAATCAGAATTGAAATGCCGCTTTTGCCAAATCGTGAGATGTTCAAATTCTGGACAAGAAGTCTTTTGAGTGATAACAGGCATTGATTAAGATCTGGAATCAACAAGACATCCTTCAAGATGATTTTGGAACCTTCATGATTGATTAATTTTGCTGTTCCAATAGCAGTGGCTTGATGAGATGAAGATTTAGAACCAGAGCCGACAGGAAGATTGATTGGTTTGGAAGTGAGAAGGAAATTGGGATTGTTCACAATATGATGACTGGCTCCTGAGTCGAGGACCGGAGGCAGAGCAAGATTTGATTCAGAGCAAGAACGAATAGCCTTATGGTGATATAATTGAGCATTATAAAATGCATTAGCAGGTTCAAAAGCGTTATCATCAACTGGTGGAGAGGAAACAGTAGGTTGTGTGTGGTGAGCATGGGGAGCATTCTTATCCGGTTGCAGATGGGGGTGTAGAAGCCAGCAGCGGGACTCGGGGTGTTCGGCAAGAGGGTTGTGATGCCCTTTTGAGAAAGGATGTTTTGGACCCTTACGAGATTTGGTCTTCAGAAGGGCAGTTGAACCGGATTGATCAGGAGGATTGGTAGAGGGAGCAGGAGTATTGGGTAGTGACCTGGTTGATTCCAGGTGAGTTACTTCACGCAGTTTTTTGAGAACTCTAGAGGGGCTTTTGAGAAGTTCATCATTGAGGAGGATGCTGTCGACCAGGTGATAAAAATTGGCGGAAATTTTGGCTAGGATGGTGTAACTGAGAATGTCTTGGGGCACTTTGAGTTTCACCACAGCGAGTTTGTTCAAGAGCTTTCTGCATTCTCTTAGATAGGTTTAGAGATTACCATCAAAATTGTATTGGATGAAGTTCAACCAGATCCGACCTCTGTTGTTGGTTGATTGAGATGCATAACAATCAAGAATAGCTTGCCAGATGAGGGATGGTTTAGACTGATTCTCGGGATTGACAACGGCGTCAAATGCTGTATCTCCTAGATGCTGAATTAGAAGATCAGCAGCTTCATAGCTTTTCTTTCTTTGAGGAGCCGTAGTTGGAAGAATGAGAGTTTCAAATTTGGTATCTTCAACATACTCTAGAAGACCTTTTCTTCGGAGATGACTTCTAATTCTCATTACCCAGGAGGCGAAGTTGGTTTCATTCAAGAGAGGAAGATGGAGATGTTTTGGGTTGGGTTTGTCAAGGTCTGACATTTTGAATCACTAGAGTCAATCCTGGTTAAGTTGATGAGACTTGGGACTGTAAATCTGTTAAAGTGAGAGGCAACTAAAACAGATCATATTTCATCAGAAAGAGGAACAAGACTGGACAGCTGAAAAGAAGCAGGATGAAATCATTAATAACCTAAAACCAGGAGTCGATGAGGTAAGGACTGCAGTAAGCAGTAGATAATGAAACTCTTGATAGAGAAGATAAGACACCCCTGATTGTAAGTCTAAACCTAAAAGGGTTTGATTTGACCAGAGAGAGTGAGATCAGAAATAATCTATTGTAAGTATAGAGGATGGAGCTTACCTGACTCAAAGCACCCTCAGTCCAATGACACAACCGTTCAAGTTGTGTGAGGAACAAGAAAGAGGGGTGCACGAGTCAAGTCTTAAGTAGTTCAGAGTGCCAATCTCATATGGAGTATTGGCACTGGGACAGTATGAATGGAGTGCGCGCTTACTAGGAGGGAGAGCGCCCACGTAAAAGCATGACAGAAATAAGAAAAGAAAGAAATAAGGGAAACTGAGAGATATTAGGTAAAATTATGGAATTTCAACAGAAACACCATGAGAAACCAAAACCTCACAAGTCTCCTCCAGTTCCATCTTCAATCCTTTGAAAACCTGTCAAAATTCAATCCTCACCTGAGCCCCCTTCTTCTGATGTGGAAGACATGGAAGTGGAAAAGGAACCACTTATGGAAAGGTTCTAGGACCATTCTGATCATCCTCCTGTTCAATCCGTTCAAACTCTTCAACCTTTTGATCCTGTTCCAGTACCTGCTCAGCCTGATCATCCTCCCTCCACCCAGCCCAAAGTTTGATTTGAGAGGTGCATTTCCAAGGATCACCCCAATGCTGCAGAAGGAGTATTAAGGAGAATTTCCGATCTGTCTGTGGCTGAACTACTGTCAATCGCTCCATCTGTGGCTAAAGTGATGAAGAAATGGGTTTCTCATTGATGTGTGGAGATTGGTCTGGAAAAATTAAAAGTTTCTTCTGGTACTTTGATGGAGGACTCTGGTGGAACAGATCCCTCTTCAGACGCCAACTTGTATTCCTGTCCTCTTGGTTTCATCCCCTGCTATCTTGGTGAATGTGCTAAAATGGTTTCTCTTGTGGTTGATTCTGGTTCCCAGCTCAATTTAATTTTGGATGCCATGGCCTGCAAACTCAAACTCAGCCCAAGGGTCAGCTTTAAATCTGCTGTGTATGGTATATGGAATCAGTCATGCAAATTAGTTGGTATTGCTGAGGATTTCCTGGTTCAAATTGGAAAAAATATTGTTGGCACCTGTAATTTCTGGATTACTTGTTTGGATGGACCTATGATCTTGGGAAGGCCTTTCTAAATGGATTTTGGTGCAACCCTAATGTTTTCTGATCAAGTTGGGGAGAGAATTCTTCTCCCTGATGCTGATTGAAGGAAGATTGAAGTCCCCCTTTGCTCCTTGGATTCTGTTTTTTGGGAACAATATTTTCCTGGTCATCCTCCTAAATTGGTTCTGAAAGGGAAAAAGAAGGACACCTCTTCTTCATCTCATTCACATTTTTTATGGGATTAGTTGGTTCTACTAATAGTTTTAGTTCTTCACAGCCTCAGACTTAAACACAAGGATAAACTTCTGTCTCAGAGGAATATTTTTCTTCTTACTCATCATTTCCCTCTCATTCAAATAAGATTAAAAATCAAAAACATGAAAAATCCAAAAATCCTGAAAATTTTTCTTCTCTCTCTGGATCTGTTTTCTCTTCTTTTCCTTGCTATTTTCATCCTGATCATTCTTCTCCTATTCAGGTTTTAAATGTCCAAAATGAGTCTAAACTAGATCCCAATCTTGATTCTCTTCTTGGTGGTTTTGTTTTGAAGGAGTATGGCCTTAGGTGGAGGCAATTTGGGGTAGAAGTAAGTTCTCCCAATTGTGCACCATCAGGGGCTCCTACTACTGTCATTTTCAAAACCCTACCCTGTGCCACACATGTGAGAAATGCATCATCTTTTGGATCCTCTTTTATGGGAAAGGCACCTTTCAAGGACATTGCAGAACATTGAACTTGGAAGACGTTGGAACTTGGTATCAGATTATGTAGTCAGGTCTTGCTGGTCAATGCTTGGAGGAAGCAAGTATTTTTCTCTTTTGCCACTAAGTATAAGCCAGTTGCAAAAAAGGTTCAACCAGTCAACCAAAAAATGCCTTCAAACCTCAATCCTCCTCTTATGCGTCCTCCTCTATCTCATGATCCTTACTGTGGTTTACCTTGAGCTCTCACTGGTCCCTTTGTTCCGCATGGTGGTGTTACTGAAGAATGTCTGAAGTTGGTCAACTTTAGTCCAGATGGATGGCTTCTTCCTGATGAGTTAAATTTGATCAAAAATGTCTTAGCTCTTAGGTAAAAATCTGTTGCTTTCTGTGAAGAAGAGAGAGGTCTCTTGAAATAATCCTATGACCTACCTTATATCATTCCAGTAGTGGAACATGATCCCTGGCAAAAGAAAAAAATCCCTATCCCTGCTGCTAAGGTCAACAAATTCATAAAGTTGGTCCTAAAACAAGTCTGTACCGGTTTATAGAAGCACTCAACTTCCAGCTATTCCAGTCCTGTCTTCTGTGTCCTCGAAAGTAATGGTAAACTTATAATAGTTCATGATATCCAGCCTCTAAATAAGGTTAATATTGAAGACCCTTTTATTCCCCCTGCTACTGAAGAATTTGTCAAATACTTCTCTGGGAGAGCTTGCTATGGTCTACGTGATATTATTGGTGGCTATAAAAAACAATCCTTACATCAAATTTATTGTCCTCTCACTACTTTCAATACTCCTCTTGGTGGATTCCAACTTACTTTTTTTCCCCAGGTTGCCACCAATTTGGTTGCAGTCTATCATGCTCAGATGGTTTGTATCCTCCAGGATGAAATCCCTGATCATGCTGGTATCTTCATTGCTGATGGAAGGATTAAAGGTCCAGTTTCTGACTATAACAATGAGCTCTTACCCTGGCACTCAGTAATACATCAATTTATCTGGGAATATGCAACCACTTTGGAAAGGATCTTGTTTCAAATCAAGGAGTCTGGTCTCACTGTCTCTGGATCCAAATTGGCTGTCTGTGTCCCTGCTCTGAAAATTGTTGGTCATGTGGTCTGCAAGGAAGGAAGAAGAATGGCCCAATCCAAAGTCAACAAAATCCTCTCTTGGTCCACTCCAATCAACCCCACTGAATTCAGATTTTTCTTAGGTGTTGTCATTTATGTTTGGATCTTCATCCCTTCTCTATCCAAAATTGGTATTCCTTTGCGTTGTTTAACCAGGAAGGATGCTGAATGAATTTCAAACCAAGTTTGTGAAGAATCATTTCAGAAGCTCAAAATGATTGTTGGGAAAGAAATTTTCTTGATCAAGATCACTTAAGGACCTGGAGCTTGAAAGATCAAGCTGGCTGTTGATTTGAGGTATGAATCTGTTGGGGCTGTCCTTACCCAGGAAGAAAAAAATGGTTTGGATTGTCCTGCTCTGTTGAATCTCTTCTCTTTTCAGATGTGGAATCTGGATGCTCCCAGCCAAAACTGAAGCTTTGCGGTGTGGCACAAATGATAAAGAAGCTTCAAACTATTCTCTGGGGTCAACACTTTGAGTTACAAGTTGACGCACAATCCATCATCAAAATGATCAATGCCCCCAGCCTTCCAAATGATCCAATGACTTGTTGGGTGGCTTTTATCCAGTTGTTCTCTTTTGATATTGTTCATAGGCCTGGAAAGTCTTTCACCATGCCTGACGGGTTATCTCAACTTTGTATTGGAAATGAAGAATTGGATGTTGGAGTGGATTTTGACAAGGATGAACATTTTATTTGACCTGTATTCAGCTTTTCCTCTCAAAATTATTCTGGCTTCCAGAAAGGGCTCTTGCTTAAACTAGAGCATTACCTTTCCACTCTCCAAAGAACTCCTGATCTCTCAGCTAAAGATTTTTGATCCCTTAAAAGAAAGTCCTCCAACTTCTTTGTACAAGGTACTAGGCTTATGAAAAGAGGCAATCCTTGTGCGCATATTGTTGTCACTATCCCTGCTAAACAAGATTTGATCTTGTAAAGTCTCCATGAAGGACTTGGTCATTGTGGAGAAACAGAAACTTATCAAAAAATATCTGAACAATTCTGGTTGCCATCTTTGAAGAAATCTGTCTCTCAATGGTGCAAGATTTGTGAGGTCTCTTGGAAATGTGATCTTAGGCGCCCAGCTGAAATTCACTATCCAACTGGGATTCCACTGTCTTTGGAAGTATTACCATGGATGCGGTTCACATTAAGGCTGGTGGAGCTAAGTATCTCATTGTGGCTAGAGATGATTTTTCAGGATGGCTAAAGCTAAATTCCTCAAGAACCTCAGTTCTGAATCAGTAGCAGCTTTTCTCTATGAGACTTGGAAAATGCACTATGGCTTTGCCCAAGCTTATTCAACTGATGGTGGCTCTGAGTTTGGTGGCATAATGGCAGAAATGATCCAATTGCTTCCTGGTCAACATAGGGTGACCACTCCTTATTATTCTGAAGGCCAAGGTATGGTAGAAAGAGCCCATGCTCCTTTGAAGGCTGCTCTTGTCAAACTGGCCAGTGAAAGTGGTAAGAATTGTCACAAATTTCTCCCTCTGGTCCTTTTCTCTGATTGAATTTCAACTAAACAAACCACTGGCTACTCACCCTACAAAATTGTCTTTGGTGAAAGGGCTCTCCTTCCTCTGGATCTGGAAATGGAATCTTTCTTAGTTATTTATTGGGAACAGGTTTCTTCAACCACAATCTATTAGTTGCCCAATCTAAGCAACTGGAGCAGAGTGAGGATGTTTGCAGTGCAGCTTATCAGAAGATGATGGAATCCAGAGAAAAATTGGTTTAGTATTGGGAATATAAAATTTCAAAGCAGATCAGGGACCCTTTGAATCCTGGTGATCTTGTTTTAGCTTATAATAAATCCTTGGAAACTCAGTGGGGAAAGCTTTTCTCTAATTGCTGGAATGGTTCTTATTGGGTGGTCCGCCAAGTCAGAGGTGGATCATATTTTTTGGAAGAATCAGATGGTACTTGGATGGCCAGGAGGTTCTCTGCCAATCAAGTCAAGAAATTTCATTGTTGCGGAGGCAACTTAGACCAGAAGTAAGTCCTCCCAATTGTGCACCACCAGGGTCATCTGCTGCATCTTTGTTGTAAAACTCTACTCTAGGCAACATATGTGAGCACCCGGGATGCCTCCTTTGTTTATCTCTGTCACTTCTAGGAATTTTCATTGGATGGATCAAGATATTTTTTTTCCAATCACCCTCAAGATCAAATGGCCATTTTTTTTAGGTTCCAATCATCTTTCTTTCCTTTTTTTTTGATATATGTCATCAAACTCAGATGCAGAATAGGGACAGTCTGTGAGTTGGGGAAAAATGTGGTGACCATATCTGGACACCTCAGGACCACTGCAGAAAATTTAAATCTTTTTTTATCATTTTTTTATGGCTATCATTCATCATCCTTAAAAAAAAAAATTCCTAGAATTTTCCCCTATTTAGTTCCCAAGTTCCCAGCCTTCCCTTCTTCTAGTTGTCTAGGAAGGGCCTCTGTGGGATTTCAAACCCTGGGTATTGTGTTCAAATCCCCCTCTCTATGCCCAACTTTGGCTGGCTCATTTTTGGGCTTGATGCCTACAACAATGACCAACTTGGATTGGGCTTGGCTTTGCGCCTGGCACCAGGGACAGCCATCAATCCTGTCCTACCCACCTCATAATCATCATTCTCCCCCTTCATTTGACTCCCACTTGATTGATTCAAGATCTTGAGCCAACTCAGTGCACTTCCAAGAACATACATCATTGCCAATGGATCAAAACTTACCAACCAGCCAAGCAAAAGAACTTGCAAACAGCCAATCATAAAATTAATTGTCCTCTGCCACTGACCTTGTTGCCACGCCTCCTCAGGTTCAAACCAAACGTGGCGGTGGGAGATCAAGGCGCCAACCAATTGACCACCCTACCTCATGACCAGCCCCCCCATCATCCATCTGATCACCCGCGCAAGATTAGTCATGGGAACAACCTTCATCCCCTTACCCAATTGGTTGTTCCCACAAACAATTTTGCACCCTCATCTTCTCTCCCCCATTGGTTGGCCAACTGACAAATCAATCATCCCCATCAGCCACCTGAGGCCTCCTCCTCCTCCAATCATCACCCCACTGCCACGCCCACCTTGAAAGTCTCCTCCGGCCGTCCCAATAAATCCACCCATCACTCACCTTCTCCTCTCTTGCACAATCATCTGCGCGCCAGCCGTTTCCCGGGCCTGTCAGCCTGTCTGTGCAGCTCCTCAACTACAACTCTCCTGCTTTTGCCCATCATTGGCAAGGGCTGGTGTCTCTACATCCCTGCTGATCCATGATTCTAACCATTATTTCAATTTTGTTTGTTGTTTGTTTTCTCCTCAGTTTCTCTTTAGTTTTTTTCTCATGTCCATTAAAAAAAATGTGTTTTTTTCTGCTTTATATGTGTTATCACTTGACCATAGTCTACAGGGAACCATGGCCCATAAAAGGAGGGGCTCTCCCCTGCCTTTTTCTAATCATCCATGGGAGTGTGTGCATATTTCCCCCCTGTTATCATAGTAATCATCATTATTATCCTGGGTATATCCTTGATTCCCCCCTGATCCATTTATCCTTAATTCTTTTCCCTTCTGTGGCCTGATCCGTATCACCAACCAATAGCCTTGATGGTTGAGGAGATTTCTGTCTTTTGGAATTCTCAAGCGTGTTATACCACTCATTGATCCCTTTCTCTGACCGTACTTGTCTTGATACTCCCTTGATCATTTTTCTGGAGCAAATCACGTTTGATTGAAGAGGTTTTATTAAGCTTAAAACCCCGAGTTTTATTAAGCTTAAAACCCCAAGTTTTATTCCTTGTTTTATTTCAAAGTTGCATTCTGCCAGCCTACTCTTGAGTTCCTTGAGAAGTGTTGAGGTTATTGCTTTTCAAATTAGTTACTTCTTGCTTTTAGAGCTTCTCAAAAAATTTTGCTTTGTCTTGTACGGCCACCCTCAGTTATCTGGTACCCTTCAAGCGCTTGATTGAGGAGAGTTGGGCGGGTTCCTTGAGAACCTGGAGCTTGGTTGGGTTTTGAGTTCATCCCCAATCTTCTGCTGACAACCAAGGTTATTAGTTTGTGGGCGTTGTTCACATACAACAGCTTTGTTCTTTTGAACTTTAAACAAAATTTAACTTCTTTTGTTCAAATACCTCCCACATAATCTTGCCTCAGATAGTTATGTTCCATTGCTATGGACTATTATCAAACTTTATCCTTTACTACTTGATTCCTCACGTAAAATTTTCTGGACCTTGATCTTGGTTACATCTAAATATTTTTTTAACACTCAGTAGGGCAGCCTAATAAGCACCTTTCCCCTCTGCAGAACTGCCATGGCCTAGAAACTTTTGGAGTCTTACAATGTGCAGTGTGATTGGCCTTCAGGCACACTCTGAGACCCCTCCCCCCGCTGAAGCGGTAGAGGAGGGAAAAGAATGGGGATCTCCTAAAAAGGAACAGACCCTCACAAGTGAAAATGATTAAAAGGAAGTGGAATGAATGACAGCGCAGCACCACCACTACCAGTAAAAGAATCCATTGGCTACTAGTGATTTTTCTGTGGAGTGTGTTCCTGAACAGCTAATCCATAGATGGCTCAAGAGAAGCCTGTTGACCCCTGGTTAATTTGAACTCAACTTTGACTGAGGAAGATGATGTATTTTTTAAAACTAATAAAATGCGCCAGAAACAAGAGCCTGCCACAGCCCAGTGCTTTGTACTGACACATACCAATGATTTTTTGGAAAAAGATATGTGGCTAGTGCAACAAATTTTTCTGAACTTCTCAAAAATATGAAAGTGTTATTGGATTACCAAAGAAGAAAAATGGTTCCACCATACCCATTTGACATTTGGGTGGTGCCTGAACTGGAGAATTGCTTGGTTCTCTAATTGGCCTAACTTATGAAGATTGAAATGCGGGAGTGATATTTACCTACTGAAGGACCTTCCTGAACAAGTGGGACCTTGGGACTGAAAGGATGGACCAAGATTGTTTCTCCACCCTTCAGTGGAGATTATCCCTGTATAAGAAATTACAAGAGGAGGAAAGCAGGAAGAACAGAGAGTGTTTACCTGTGGGAACATGGGTGAACCAGGCTCTAGCCACGCTGCCAACTTCTCTCATGGCTTGGAACTGCAATGGGTTTAATTATAAATCTGTTGGGTTGCTTGACCTGGCCCATGGAATTGATGTTGGGGTGCTTGTCATTGGCAAACATCTGCGCAAATATTGGAACCATGAGTTTAAGCTTCCTGAGTACAGGAAATATAACCATTCTGCAGGGAAAGGGTTCAGAGGGCTATGTCTGCTTGTTAGGTATTACCTAGGGGCATATCAGAAACCCACCAAGAATCCCCACTTAATTCACCTGGTGGTGCTGGGAATTGAAAAAAGTTTGTGTGGCACCTCATGGGGGTATACCTCCTATCTGGTAGTCATCATGGTTGCACTCAAAATCAACAAATTCTACAATTGTGGACTACTATCAATTGCCTGTTTACTTCTGACCCACTCACAAAGATTGCCTTTGGGGAGGACTTTAAAATGCCCTCTGGCTCCCTTGGGAAATTGGCATCTGAGAAAAAAGGGGGACAAATGGGCCTGCGGGGTAACACCAGATCCAACTTGTGTTGCTTTGCAAAGAAAAGCTTTAAAGGTCTCAGAGGCATGGCTAGGTCCTATTATGGCCTCAGTGACAATCCTACTGAGGGCTTCAAAATGTGGAAATCTAGTGATCCTCACCATTCTGAACCTGTGCAAATAACAGGGGATAAAAAATTGCTCAAAGGAAAGTATTTTGAACTCTTAGTGCTTTATCATTGGGAAAATTTCCATGTGACCCAGTCTCTGGATGACATGGCTGACCAATGGAAAAATATTCTGGAGGGAGCTGCTTCCAACATAGGGATAAGAAGGCCTGTCACAACAGGAAGGACCACTCATCTCCCCGGACTGGTGGCACACTCCTTGCAACAAACAAGGAAGCTTAAGAATGAATATGCAGGAGTTCCTTGGAACATTCTAGCCATTCAGCAGCAAATGAAGTATGAATGTCCTATTGAACACTCAGAAAAGAACTCCCTGTGCTTCACAAGAAGAATGAGCAAGAATCACAGAAAAAACAGTTGAGAAACCTGTCCAAAAGGGGTCCAAAAATATGAGGGAGAATGAGGCATTAGATTTCTATCAAAATCTGAAGGGCAACTTAACCAAAACTTATTTTAAGCAGAAGAGCCAGCCTGCCCCCTTCTGGGGGAAGGATTGCAGACTCTGTGTAAACAATTAGGAAATTGAAAACCAGAATTCTCTCACTTTAGACAGTTGAGTACAGACTCCACTGGGTTGTCCCAGAATGCACAGATCTGGAAGGATCTGGAATTGGAGGATGATCCACTTGAATTTTCTGAGGATTTCCTATGGTTGCTAGTCTCTCCTAAGGAGTTCCTGGATGCCTGAGCCAGGTTGAATAAAGATTTTGCACCAGGAATGGATGGATTTTCTCCCAAAATTTTTAAAGAAATATTGAAGCAGGAATGTGGGCAGCTGGGTGGGTACAATAGTGCTCACAAGGTTACTTCTAAACCCTTGTTGCATGAGGCTTCCCCGCTATGTGACTTCCAAATAGGAGATATTGCCCTGGAAATTCTAACTGATGAAACTGACCAAATCTCCTGGAACACTACTACAAAAGAAGAAGAAGGGTGTAAAGACCATGAATGGAAGAGGCACCAGAATATCAAGAAAAAGTAAGGTTCATAATTCCAGCCAATGGCCTATGTCTACAAACCTATCCCAACTAAATAATTTAAAAGTTTTAATACCCCTGCAGGATGGGCAGCTCTTCATATTCTCAATGAATCAACGGTTCACAAAAGGTGTGCCAAAATGGACAAAAAAAATGTTGTTTTTTCTCTTAGAAAACCAAATAAAGATCCCATGGATGTCAAGAATAAACAAGGGATCATGATATCCACTGCATTTCTAATGATGAAAATGACTTTAATTGAAGAAAGGATTAGCAAGGAACTTAGAAAGAATGGCTTCTTCACCAAAAATCAAAGTGGTTTCCCACAAAGGGAAGAGGGGATTGCTCAATTCCTTTGTCAAACTGAATTAGTGACAAGACGGGCAAATATGGGGAAGCCAACATATGTAATATTCATTGACTTCAACAAAGCATTCCCTATAGTTCTCCATGAGGCCCTATGGGCAAGGTTTAGGCATTTTGGGAGCCTCAAAGGAATAATAAATTTCCAAAATAACAACTACAAATCTTGCAATTTTTTGATAAGAGTTGGAAACACTTACTCAAACAGTTTTGGCATGGAAGTGGGTAAAAAGGAAGGTTTTCCCTTATTTCTGCCCCTATTTATAATTTTTATTAATGACATGCTGAATCAGCTGCCAGGAGTGGAAAATTCCTTGGTTGAAAGGGGATGCTGGTGGGGTGTATGTTGACACGGGAAAACTTTATGCAGATGGTGCTGCATTATTTTTTGAAAACATGAAAGATGCAAAAAAAGGGTGTGACCTTATTATCTCCTGGGTGAATAAATGGGTAACACTTAAAGGGGGCCATGATAAACGTGCCATGGTGATGTATGGCATGAAGGAACTTGAAATGAGGCAGGAATTCCTGAATAAACTTGGGGACCCAATTAAATACTCACAGACAAATAAGCATCTCAATCTCACAGATAGTTTTGTATATGCCCAGACTTCCTATGTCTGCCCCTGAAGATGGGAAATATGCAAAAATCTTGAGGAAGAAGGTTTGCATGAGGGCTGGAAAATAATTGTGTTTTCTTTGCAATAAGCAGGTACCCTTGTATGTCAAGGCCTCCATTGTGAAAAACTAAATAATATCAGCAGATCTATATGGATTGGAATGGCTTGCTCTGAATAATAAGCCAAAAGAAAAAATATAAAAAGAAGTTGACAGAGCCATACAAATGATGCTCAATATTGAAAAAAAACAATGGAAATTGGTCAACAGAGAGGATGTCTATTTGGAGTTGGGCATCCCAATTGTTGAGGTTGCATGTGCATAATCATGCCAGCAACTGATCTCAAAGGCACTTTCTCTTCAGACAGATTCAGATTTCATCCTTAGTTATAGAACTCAGTGGGGGGGGGATCAAAAAGACCTGGGTTTCAAATACCTAGGCAATTATTTACAAGAAGTTCAAAGAATTTGAGTGTCAAAAGGATGACTCAGGTCAGAAGGATGGCTTGATTCAAGTGGGTGGTATGATTCAGGATGCTGACAAAGGTCAAGAAGTTGACACAAAAATTGCTCATATGATCCTTTTGGGTATATCAAATAGGATGAAGAAATATCACCTTACTATCAAAGGAAAATGTTGTAAATACTTAGGTCAGGAAGCCAATGCCAAAATAATGATTAAGGAGAGAATAATTCTCACAGTTTCAATCTGGAACCTTAATTTCATTGAGGAGAGGGATAAAGAACCTAAAGAACCAAAGAGGCAATGATAAATAGAATGCCAAGGAGGAAATGTTGGGTATTTCCTGAAAAACTTCTTGTTCTATCCTAAAGCAGCCAATGATATTTTGTTATTGACTAATGATTTCCTGAAAATATATCCAAAATAATTTAACATGTAAAGCTTTGAAAAAAGGAATGAGGCATGAATGATTTTGGAAGCTAAAAAAAATTGGGAAACATGATTTTCCTCTTTGCAAAAAACAAATCCCAGAAGGTGCAGACAGTGTCTGGGAAGAAGGGCATAATACAACAAATTTGATTTTGTTTTTCCCACAACTTCAGGAGCTCAGAGATGATTTCTTATCCCCAATTATAAAGAAACTAGAAAATCCCTCCACTAGGAGGGGATTTCTGCCAAAGAAAATGGAACTGCTATTATTGATACTTCTCCAGAGAGGTTAGCTGTAAGAATTTATCTGATGGATTTAGATACACAAAAAGATGGCAGTGTGGTTTTGAAAACTTGGTGGGTTTTATGCAGAATACTATGAGTTTACACTTTTTCTGTGGGAAAGTTTGTGAATAGGAGTCTTAAATTGTATTTTGAGGCTTACAAATACCTACTTGGATCATTGGCTGGATTATGAGGAGGGTCTGGGAGTACAAATAATACCCCCATTCCACCCAAACTTCTCAATTCAAGTAATAAAGCCAAGGGAAAAAAGTCTATGGAAATCATGCGCTTAACTATGGGTTTTTAATTGGTAGAAATCCCATGTTTCTGGCCCTGAGAGGGGTGGAATAGCATTAGTCTGAAGTGGGAAACCCCAGAAAGTGTGTAGTGAGCACGTTTTCACCCACAAAAATTGTGAGGTCTTGTGCCTCAGGCATTTCTCCAAAAAAAACACATGCATTATTTATAACCTAACCTCACGGATGCAAAAATTAAAAACAGACATAGAAAAGGAAATTTTTGAAATATTCATGAAAAAAAAAGAAAATAAAAAATAATTTTTAAATTTTATGAATTTCCTTTTATCACATATAAGCCCAGATAAATATTATTGTGACACAGGTTTCAGGCATGTCATTGGCAAAACTTGAACATAGACCCAAAAAAGCAACCAAGGGTCACTACATCATTGCGCTCACCAATGTTTTAAGCCTACTAGATTCCAAGGAACTCACTCCTTCTAGCTACTAGAGGTGATCAAAAGTTTAGATTTAAAGGAGAAGGAAATTCCAGAGATATTTTTTGGCTAAAAGGTTTAAATTTATTTATATATTTATAAAAATAAAATTTAAAGGAGGGTTTCACACAACCACCCCATGTACTATAGGGAAATCTTAGATGATTGTGAGTGAAAAAGGAGAGAATGAGTGCAAGGAAAAATGCAATATAGAAAGTCTGACTGTAAAGTGAAAAATTATGATTTGATCGCTCAACAAACAGCAAGAAGGAGTATGTTTTCCAATGGAACGGAACTAAAGCCAAGCCCAATGTGAAGACTTGATTTTGAAAATGTGAGAAAATATTAAATTAACTAACTGAGGAGACAGTCTTCAGGAGGAAACACAGCCTTTATAAGGTAATCAAAGTGTGACTAGATACAACCCAATGGATTGTCAAATGCAGCTAGAGAGCAATGAGGAAATGAATGACAGGAGCTGAAAGGGAAAAACAGATAGAAGGAAAGGAATTTACAAGGTTTTAGTGTAGGTTAAAGACAAGAGAATATGAGTTTAAAAGGAAATAATAGATGAGAAAGGAAGGAATGAAATGTGAGTACCATGCAAATATGAAGGTGTAGCTTATGCAGGGTAAGGTACTGGTCCATTTGCAAAGTATAGACTTGATGTGGCTATCTAGGCATGAGGGAAACCTAGTGTGAGTGTGCAACTGAAAATGGAAGTCCAAGGATTGATGATATCCAGGGTAGAAGAGAAAAGCTCAAATGGATGGTTGACAAATATTAGAGTTAAACACAAGATTTGAAAGTATATACTGAGTCTCCAAGATTTGAAGGTTGTTATGCAAGCCAAAGGTAGTAAGTGGAAGGTACCATTGATGTTGTGCTTTATTTGTGTCACACTTATGGAATGAGGTAGATGGTACTGAGGAAAAGGTTATTTCAAAGTGGTGAAGACAATAACCCTTAACCTTGGAGCATGACAGTTGCCCAGGTATAAATCAGCAAGCTCCTGCAAGTGTTGAGATGATTTTCTCATTGATTCCAAAAGTCATTAACTACTACTGTATACCCTTAAAATAATACTGTACTCCATTTCTTGAATAAAATTTTTAGATTAACTATGTTATCATATTCTTTTCAGTGTTGAGAAAAATGCATTTGTCAAAATGAAAGATGTGTCCCTAGTACTTCTGCGTGTGACCTCCAACGCAAGTGTGAGCAATTTGGGCTTTGAAAAGTGGTGTGTAAATTTCTTTGAAATAGCAAGCCATTGGTCAATACCCCAGGGGCTTCCACCAGTGAATTCCAAAGTCAAAGGTCTGCTTCTCATTTGAATCATCATATTCTTCCGGTACCGGAGATCAAATTTCTTGGGGTGCAAAATCCAGGTGGGTTAGGCTAAAGAATAAATAAATGAAAAAGATAAACTAATGGAATTTAATTTTTTTCCTTTTTAGTGTTGCCAAGGTTCTGTATGCACACCACCACCATATTCGGGACTGTTGGTTAAATTACAAACAAATCAAATGGGTGCCAAGGTGCAAGGTGAAGAATGGATTGAGGAGATTCCCACGGGAAATGGAGAAGAAAAAAGGAAAGCAGAAGGAGGAAATGGAGCGGGACACAAGAGATGAATGAAGGAAATGGATGAAACAGAGAGGAGGAAGGAGACAGGACAGAACAGGAAGATACAGAATCAAAGGAAATGGGATGGAATACCAAAGCAAGGGGAACCAAGCCCAATTCATAGTGTCAATTGAGACTGATGCAAGGGGGTTGACTGGAAATGTTGGAGAAGGTTTGTCCCAAGGTCAAAGAAAGAGAGCTTATGAAGAAATCTTGAAGGAGGATGGATGGAATGCCCAACCAAAGAGGGCTTGGAGTGCAAAATGCAAGAAGATCTTCAAGAAGCATTTGGTCACGCAAGTCCTTGTATCGCAGAGAATGTTGGGGTTTATAAATAATGAAGTTTTTGAAGAATTTAAATTGATGGTAATGGAATTGACTGAAAATTGGGAGGAAGCAGAAAAAGAAATAAAGGAAAATTTGTAATTTTTATGTGTTTTCTATATATATTTATCATTATTTTTATTACTTATTAATTATTATCATTTTTTTTATATAAAAGGATTTTTTTACTTGGAATGAGGAAATAAATAAATATAGAAAATAAAGATTTTCAATGAAGATGAAAATGAGATAAATTTTAAGAAATGAAAATGGGATAGGATTGGATTCAATGGGAAATGCAATGGAA
Source organism: Puccinia polysora (assembly GCA_025617555.3). Lineage (NCBI taxonomy): Eukaryota > Fungi > Basidiomycota > Pucciniomycetes > Pucciniales > Pucciniaceae > Puccinia > Puccinia polysora. The sequence continues at coordinate 31,208,791 of CM062629.1, forward strand.
TTTGATGGAGATACAAAATGGGATTGGATGGGATGGAATTTAAAGGTTAGCAAGGTTTGCAAGGATAATTCACATGGAAGTATCAAACCAAATCAGGAGAGTTGAAAAGGTGATAGGCTGGTTCCAACAAGGTGCAATCTTTGTTGGGCTGGAAGCCAGTACATTCAACAAGTTATTGAAGTTTTTCTTTTCCTAAACTGGAATCCAGAAGGCGGCTTACTTCAATGATCTTGGACATTGACTTTTTCAGGAGGGGGATCAGTCTTGCCTGGGTATAGGACTGAAGCTGACTCTAGGAGAGACACATGAAAGACCAGGTGGATACCTTTTGACTTTGCAGGTAAGGTAAGTTTAAAAGTGTTGGAAGAAATGAATGATTTGACTTTGAAGGGGCCATCTTTTCTTTCAGAGAGTTTTTGGGTTGGGCAAGCACTGCAAATATTGAAAGCATCAAGCCATACCTAATCTCCTACTCAAAGTTTAGTGCCATAGTGCAACATTGTTCTGCTTGCCCCTTGTAGCACTGGTTTTCTGCTTTGAGTTTTTGTTAGAGTTTTAATTGAAGAGATTGAATGTGAGTAAGTTAATTGGAGGCAGGTTCAGAAGGCTCTACGTGAATAGAAGAAAAAGTTGGGTTTCTACCATAAAGAGTGTGGAAGGGTGACTGTTTGGTGGAGGACTGAGTGAAGTTATTGTAGGAAAATTTGGCTAATGGTAGCCATTGCAACCAGTCATCCTTTTGATAGGCAAAATACATTTGAAGATACTGTTTGAGGATCTGATTAACTTTCTTGGTTTGCCAATCTGTTTCTGGGTTGTAAGCCCTTGATAGATTGCAAGAGATCTTCAAATGCTGGAATAGCAAGGTCCAGAAGCTAGAGAAAAACAAAGATCCAAAATGACTAACCATGGGATAAGGGAGGCAATGTTTTAAAAATACATATTCTCCATCTTCCAAAGAGGCTTTCAGGGATTTAACCTATATTTCTACACTGGGCTGTGGTTAAAACTTCAAACAAAAAGACAAAACCAATTTTAAAATCAGTTAATGAATTCTTACAACAGTAAAACTGTAAATAGGCAATAAAACTAAAATAACATCATATTATTATGAATAAAAGGCCACACCTTGATCTTTATAAAGAGAAGGGACCTTGCTTCAACTGAATAAAGCCTAAAGGATCATTTTTTACAAGGTAAACTCACACCCTTTAAAGTAACAATAAAATTTACAAATCCAACAGGACTTTCCACATGAACTTAGAGTGGATTATTTTATTATTTGATGATTTTTATAATAAATTTTAGGGCCCCTGTAAATTTTTTTCTTGAGATGAAGGTGAGTGGGATTGTTGATTGTTGCTGTATACTGGATCAATAATAAATAATAAATAACTGAAAAAGGGGCTATAGGTTAAAAACCCCCTTCTTTTAAGGTAACAGGAGCCCACAGGGGACTCAAGGAACAATCAGGGGAGTGCAGGGCTCTCCCTGGTTTCATCCTCAAGGGCTCAAAAAACCATGAAATCATAGCCAATGATTAATAAAGAACTAGTACTCATTGGGTTGGATTTTCAAGGTAAGTTTTTCATTTAAATACACAAAAAGTTTAGTTAATTGGTCCTAGGACTTCAAAATCAGTCAAATGAATGGTAAAAAATTCATAGAACCCCTTACAATCATTTTGTAACTTCATTTAAATATAGCTTGAACATGTATTTACCTCTTAATTCTAAGTACCTTGGCATATATTATACGTACAGAGTATGTATGCCTTTGGCAATGATTTTATAAGGTTTAAAACTTACAAATGAGCTCTGAGTCCTCAGAGTGGACGCACTCAAGGCTTAGTGGAGTTCATGAAAGTATAATTGGAGTGTTTGAAATTATAATTACATCACAAATAGGGATAATATTAAAATATGTAATTTTTCTATACAGAGTAGAGAGTATGGATTAATATAATTACCAGAACTCACAAATGGACTCTTGGCCCTCTGTATGGACGCACTGTAGGCTTGGAGAACTATATAAAAGTTTTAATACATCCCAAAGGGGGATGAGATTAAATATGTAATTAATATACACAGAGTAGAGGGTATGGATTAATAGAATTACTATAACTCCTTTCCAAATGGATGGAAAACTTTGGGAACTTCTATATCAATAGTTAGGACCCATCCGAGTCCTCATAACTTAATTTAAAGTTATATTGGATCCCCTTCTTGATAATATATAATATCCAGGTTTTAATTCCACAATCAATACTCATAAAAACATACTCAAAAATTATTATAAAATATTTCTTTTTAAAAAAAATTTAATATATGATTATAAAACTAGTCCCTCTATGATGGGCCAAACCAGTGACCTTGCTATCAGATAATGGAAGAGGATCCCAGTTTTTAGCCACTATACCAACAAGTCATATGAGTTGTGCAGACATTTGGAAATATTTATTTGTCTTGTGGCTGACACTCCCTATCACGAAAAGAAAAATTACTCTTTAGAGGAATTTTTACCTGTATTAGAGGATCTATATTTCCTCAATACCATATCAGAGTTTTTGATGTCTTTTGCTTCTAAACATAAGTCACTATCAGCTAATTTATTTTTAAACCTGACTAGATAAAGTCTTACATCTTTACCATCCCTTCTAATAATTTTATGGTTCAATACCTTGTGAGGTAGTTCTGTTATAGTATGTATGCACTCACATTTGTGCTATGTATATGTTTTATCAAAATGGGATGCACTTATGGGCCTCTACAGCCAACTGGACAATTGCACAGACCATACAGGCCTGCGTGGATGTCACAGCCTTGGGGAAACTGGCCTCAAAAGACGTGAAATAAGTCATTTGGTACATGGGCCATCATGGGCCTGTTTGGATGGATGGGCCACCCCTACCAAATGGGGTTTGATGTGCATTATTGGGCCCAAGGTTCATTTTGGACATCCTTGGCCAACCGGGCTGGCCTGCCAAAGTAGTCATTTTAGGTGCTTGGGCTTGGACGGCCCGTTGGGGCCATTGCCCATTTTGTGGCCCGCTTGGGGCTGCTGTCTCTTGCTTTTGGCCTGTTTATGGGCCCAACAGCTTGCATGGGGCTGTTGCTGGGGGGCAGAGGGACTCATATGGAGTCCCTCCACCCCAGTTGGTTGTTGCGGTTGCTGCAACCAGCCCAGGTTGCAGTGGCGCTGGGGGAAGCCAGACTGCTTCCCCCCTCGCCCATTGCCTTGCCTCCATCTCTTGGAGGAGGTAAAAACCAGGACCAGGATGGTTGCAACAAGGGAACCAGCGGTGGGGGGGGGCCTGATCACCTCCCCACCAAGCAAGGGGCTATCCCCCCCACCTTTACCAATGGGGAGGAGCAACAACCCTGGGGGACTTGACCACTTCCTCAGGGTAAATCTGTGTTACCAACAATGAAGGGGGGGACCTGATCACCATCCCCATTGAATTTTTTTGAGACTTCCTCCGCAACCAAAGTGGTTGTGGCAGACATGGCGGTGCTGGACCGCCATGGGGGGGGGGATTTAATCACCTCTCCCGTTGAATGTGAGATTAGAGGGGGGCAAAAATGTCCAATGGACTGCCACCCCCCCTGGTGTGTGAGTAGCACCAAGCCATCCTCCCTGGAGGGGTGGCTGGTCCAATTGATGTAAGTGACACATCCACTGGCCCAGGAAGAGCTGGTGGGATAGGCTGGGGTTCATGGAAACCACCCCAGCCATTACTAACCAATGAATGGTAGTTGGTAGGGAAAAAAAGGGCCAAGCCACGCTGGTTGGACCGTAGGGGTCCAACCAGGGGCTTTTTCACCAGCCACAGGGGCTGATTGGGGCCAACTGAGCCCCTTCCTTGGCATGTAACCTGTTAGGAATGCCATTCAACCTCTCACCTGAACAACAACCACTCTCCCTCTTTGACTACCGCGCACTCTAATCTCCAAGATGCGCTTGCATCAACATCTCCAAACCCTAACCCCAAGACACCACTCCTGGGAGCTCTCTTCTCCTCTTATGATGTTGAAATGACCGCAATTCAACTGTTCTAGCCTTGTACTGGATAAAATTTGATCTCTACATTTTCCTTTTTCTTCTCATACTTCTTTTCTTTTCTTCTGTCTTTTCTTTCTCCTTTTCCTTCTAACTCAACTCTCTACATTCTTCAATCCACCAATCACAATACTCAACAATCCCGCCTGCTCAACCAACCAGGACCAACCTCAATCAATTCTCAGTCTGACCTCTCTGTCATTTCCTTTCTGCTCTTGTCTTCATTCTTTGTCCCAAGTCTGCTTCTCCTTTTCTGTCCAGAATCTACATCTCAACCTCACCAGCCTGTCTCCTCTCTTGTTTTTCCAAACTGCCTTCTTCTGGTTCTTTGTTGGATAATTCAAACTCTCAAAATTTATCACGGTTAAAAGCCAAAGCCGGAAACCACACCATCAGAATGAACAAACCAGTAGGGGCCACGGACTATTTCCACCAATTTGCGCTGAAGGCTGCCATCAATGAAATTCCTCCTCTCAAAAAAGAAAGCTTCTCAATCTGGTGGGACAAGATGTTGATTCTTTTTAATCTCAAGGACATAAAAGATGCTATCAAGAGGAACTCTGGAAAAATCTCCACAAAACAAGACAGGGAAATTTGGGCAGTCATTCTATCCAAATTGGATAGCACAACTCACACCAATGTTGTCAACTCTTCAAACATTAACTCTTCTAAACTTTTCTGGGCCAAAATTACTTGTTGATTTCCCTCCTCGAAAACAGCCAATCAAGCGCGGGTTTTTAATAATTTTCTTCACTTCAGCTTCAATGAGAACACCATTGAAGGATTTGTGACGGATGCAAATGAAGGATGTTGGAATTGAATTAACCAATGATATCCTTGCTTACTTGATCCTCATTAAGTTTCCCCCTATCCCCAAAAACCTTAAGCAGCAGATCATACATGTTGAAAAATTCTTGACTGTGGACATGGTCTTCAACCACCTTATACAATACAACAACAAGGGTAAGGCCCAGTCAAAGACTATCAAATCCACCTCTGATCTGACCTTGGTAACAAATAAAATAAAATCCAAGAAAGAGAACAAAAAGGTTCAAATGCACTGCAGAGAAGGTTACCACAATCCCAATGCACCTCATTCCAAATCATCCTGCTTCAATCTACATCCACAAATTGCTCCAAGTTGGTGGGTCAAACAACAAAACAAATGGAAAAATAATATTAGCAAACAACCAACAATCAACAATCACGCCCTTCTAACTCTCTGGATAAATGCCAACAAAAACCCAAATTTGCTTCTGGACTCCGGCGCCAATATTCACATCTTCAATGATGTCAGATACTTTTCTGACATAAATATGCAAGACAAACTGGAAGAAGTGAAAAACGGCAAGCTTGAAGCCAATATTAAAATAAAAGGATCAGGTACGGTGAGGCCGGAATGGAAGGACTCAGTCATTACTCTGGAAGACTGCGCCTACATTCCCAACATAGTAGTGAATCTAATCAGCCCAGGACTACTTTCAAGTAAAGGATACAACCTTACACAGAATCAGAATTGCTTCAAAGTTACCAGGATGGGTCAGACTGTATTTAAAGGGTCAATCAGGGACAACCTATTTGTAATAGAGAAACCTCAAACAATAGGAAAAAGCAACTCAGTCAATGATGTCAATCAACCATCTAACTCTTTGCTGAATCAAGGCCTAACCCTGGAGGATGTCCACAAGATGTATGGCCATGCCTCAATCTCTACTCTCAAGCCAATTGTCAAGGACCTATTTTCCAGAGACAAGCTGAATCAGTTCAAATGTGATGGCTGCGCAAACAGAAAAATTACCAGATCGCCCTTCTCAATGGTATCTACGCCATCTGACAAGCCCCCTCAGAGAATCCATCTCAATCTTGTTGGCCCAATCTCTCCGCAGTCTAAGTCCAACCATAAATATCTCCTTGCACTAGTGGACAACTATTCTGGCTAGTTAGCCACATTTCAACTGTTCTCTAAGGATGAAACTCCCAAGGTGGTGATCAAAATACTCAAGACAAAAAAGAAGAGACTCAAATACTACCCCTCCAATATTTTCTCCAAAAAGGGCATGGAATTCACAAAGGCAACTCTCAAAAACTTTGCAAGGTTGAAAAAAATTAAACTCTTAATGTCCAAACCCTACCACTCCTAGCACATGGCCGCGCAGAAAGGGCCAATTGGACTATAGTAAATTCAAACTGCGCAACATTCTCATCCTCTCATTTACCAAAGAACTTCTGGCACATAATCACAAGGAGCTGTTGCTTCATGCTCAACCAAATCCCTTGGGAAGGTAATAACCTCTCCCCATGGGAACTCATATTGAACAAGAAACTCAAAGCTAACTATCTTAAAACAATAGGTTCTCCTCTGGTTTATCTCTTGAATCGCAGTCAAAAAGGAAGAAAGTTTGATGAAAAAGGGAATGAAGGGGTATTAGCTGGGTTCAATCACTCTTTTCATTCTTACATTATCCTTAAATCATTAGGCGCTGCTATTGAAACAAAGCATGTTAAAGTCCTCAAGAAGCACTTGAATGAATTCCCCATCCTTGAATTAACCAGTATGGATCTCTTCTTTCCAGAACCACAGAATTTCAATGAATCTGACTTCTCCACTGTCAAAAAACAATTTACAATTTGAGAAAACACAATTGACAACTCCCACTTGGACCCCAACCCCAACAATAACTCTGAATCCTCTGACTCTGATCCTGGGTCTCTCAAACCTGCTTCTCAAACCCCTCTCCTGCCAAAAATTGCACAAATACCTACAACCAAACCAATAGCTAACAAACCATACCAACAACCAAAACACAAGACCCATAAGCCACAGCACTATGGATTTCATAATTATTATGAGCCACCGTTGTACAAAGCTGCACAAAACTGCCCCAAACAGCCTAAATGGAAGAAAGCCTTGGAAGAGGAACTAGAATCAATTGAACATCAAGAGGTTTGGGAAGAGTACTACGGGAAACCTAACAATATTCTCAACAATATTCAAGGTAAAAGAAAATTTTCATGGAGAAATGGTAAAATACAAAGCAAGTTTGTGCGTCCATGGATTTGATCAGATATCAGGTGTTGACTACAATGAAACGTGGGCCCCACCGGTAAACTTGGCTTGTTACGAGTTGCTCTCCTATACAGACTTAAAGAAAGAATGAACTTTACACAATTCAATGTAAAAGGCGCCTTCCTCCACGCAGAACTGGACAAAGAAGTTATCATCAAGACCCTCAAAGGATCATTGAGAAAATCTCCCTATTTCAATTTGAAGAAGTTTTTGTATGGACTGAAAAAATCTCCCAAAAATTTGTGCAAAACACTGACCATGTGGATCAAAGCGCAAGTCTATCAAGATTCTAGCAGCAATCCCTGCCTCTATTATAACCCTGAATCAAAGGAGGTGCTCTACTTCCATTTAAACAACCTCATCCACATTGGCAAGAGCAAGACCTTCAAGTCCAACTTCTTGAAAAAATTCAAAAAATCATCCTGTCATTCACTGAATACCATTCTAGGCATGCTAATGGAAGTGAAGGAAGACAGGATAGTCTTGAGCCAACTAAATCATATAGATCAAGGATGGAGGAGCTAGGTCTTGCAGAATGCAAAGACACCCGTTCTCCTCTAACTCAAAATTTTCATCTTGAACCCGCCTCCAATGAAGACCATACTGAATGTTCTCAGTTGAATGTCAACTACCGATCAGTCACCAGTCTCCACAACCACCTTGCTCAATACACTTGAACTGATATTGCATTTTCAGTTTCCAGCCTTGCTTGATTTAACTCAAAACCAGGCATGAACCACTGGAGGGAAGCTTGCAAAGTGTGTAAATATCTCAAAACCACTGAAGATATGAAACTTGTCCTCCAATATGATCCAAATAAAATAATAAGAGCTGTTTACAGAAATGCAACATGAGGAGATGACCCCTCCTCTAGGAAGTCCCAGACTGGCTTTGTTATTTTCCATTATGGAAGCCCAATTGTCTGAAATTTGTCAGGAAAAAGAAATATTACCTATTACTCTAATGAGTCTGAACTGAAAGCAATGCTTGACTGCTACTTAGAAGTTAAATTGATTGTCATTCTCATCAATGAAATCTACCATCTTCCTAGTCCCAAGCCTACCCTCTGAATTGACAATAAGGGACTTTATGACAAGGTAAAACGGTTTGGTTCCAACTCCAAGTCCTGTCACATAGACATAAAAAACAAAGGATTAAGAGAGAAGTTCCAACACTCCAAATTTGAACTCATGCTGATTACCACAGACTTTATGGTGGCAGACTTGTTGACTAAAGCTTTGTCAATCAATTCTCTAAGACTTCTGCAAAAATTCATCTTTCATTCTACTAATTCTCATTCTCATGACTTGCTCCATCCTACCAGTCACAAGGAGTGTTAGTAATGCCATTTGACCTCTCACCTGAACAACAACCACTCTCCCTCTTTGACTACCACGCACTCTAAGCTCCAAGATGCGCTTGCATCAACATCTCTGAAACCTAACCCCAAGACACCACTCCCAGGGGCTCTCTTCTCCTCTTCTGATGTTGAAATGCCTGCAATGCAACTGTTCTAGCCTTGTACTGGATAAAATTGGATCTCTACATTTTCCTTTTTCTACTCATAATTATTTTCTTTTCTTTTCTTCTTTCTTTTATTTCTTCTTTTCCTTCTCACTTGACTCTCTACATTCTTCAATCCACCAATCACAATACTCAAAAATCCCACCTGCTCAACCATCCACGACCAACCTCAATCAATTCTCAGTCTGCCCTCTCTGTCATTCCCTGTCTGCTCTTGTCTTCATTCTTTTTCCCAAGTCTGCTTCTCCTTGTCTGTACGGAATCTACATCTCAAAATCTCCAGCCTGTCTTCTCTTTTGTTTCCAAACTGCCTTCTGCTGATTCTTACTTGTCTAGTTCAAACTCTCAAAATTTATCATAACCATTCAAAGCTGGTTGTAGATCCATTTTAGCCCTTTGAGGGCGGAATCTTTGCCTTTTTTCTTGTTGTAACATGATCCCACATGAGGGAAAATCTTTTGTACTTAAGGAGCCCTTCTCTCTGCTGTTTTATATATCCAATAAAATTGATCCAATCAATTATTCAACGTATTTCCCCATTGTGAGAGCCCATAAGCATTTATAGACACAAGTTTTCCAGAGTTTAATTTGCTTCAATTACTGCTCCTCCTGGCACTAAGCTAATTGCCCGCCATAATTTTCACAAGTTCATCCTCAACATCCTGCAGGGGTGGGATTACAAGTACTGGTGCTTTTCTCAGTGGAAAATTTTCAGTTGGTTCCATGAATTTCTTGAACAGACTGATGGAAAGGTTGGATTTTTAATTTCAAATTACTTGCTCAGAATAACTTCCACTGCATCCTTCCCCTACAAATCTTTTACTAAAAATTTTCCAAAAATGAATCTTTCAGCTTCTTATGCCCTGCTATGTAAGGAAGGTTCATTGTTGAAACCAAGACCATGTCTCCAATCTTGATTCCATCATCCTTTTGAGTTCTATCACATATATTCTTCTTTTATTCTACTGCCTCTTTGACAAATCTTCTTGCAAAGTTCTCAGCCTTAATCATCATTTCCCTAAAACAATCAGCAGACATATGTAGTATGATACTCTTTCTGAGGAGCATATCCTGGGGCATGCGTGGAATCCAACCTCTTTATAATTAAAAAGGTGAAATCTTAGTAATAGAATGTTTGCTGGAGTTATAAGCAAACTATAAAGCTGGAAAAAATGAAACCCAATCATTTTTTTAACCATCATTTTCCTTGAAATAAATCCCATACGCACAATACCTCCTTATCATGTCTTCCAAAGTTTGCATCATTGTCCCTGCTAGTCCATCTCTCTGTGGGTATTAGGCTGTTGATAAAGGTAGTTTAGTACCTACTAGATCAAATAAACTCTTCCAAAATTCAGAAGTAAAATTTGGGTCCCTATCACTAATTATGTTTTGTGGACAACCCACATCACTCACTATAATTTTTCAGAACAATAAAGATATATCCGTGGCAGAACTTTATTTATAACATGGCAGGAACCTAGCTCTTTAAGACAACCTATCAACTATTACTAATAAACAATTATTATTATCTTTTCAACCTTTTGGTGATCCAGATACAAAGTCCATATTTATAGTAGACCACCTATCCTTAGGTTCTTCCATTGACTGGAGTAAACATATCTCTTCCCTGTAGATCTTTTAGATTTTTGGAACCTCTCACAACAACCACAGTATTCTGAGACAGATTTTCTCCAACCTGGACACCAAGCTACCATCTTTATTCTGTATTTTGATCTTTCTTTAGACAGATTTCCTGAACAGATACTTTCATGGAATTCATTCATCAACAATTGTATATGCTCTTCATTTACTAGTACTACTGAACAGCAGCGGGCTGATTTATGATATAATAAAACATCTAAAAGAACTCACCTACCATCAAGTAGTTCTTCCTTCCATTATTCATCTACTCCTTCAACCAGGTTATGTCTATTGAGCTTTGATTGCATAATTTCTACTAGTAATGAAGTATTCTTGTTGTTTGAATAAGAATCAAATACAGAATCCCAAAAGCTCTGTGCTAAATTAATCATTGAAATGGCCATGATAGGCAATGTATCCATAGTATCCTCAGGTTCATAAGCAGGATTATTTATGTCATTGGGTAGTTCCAATTGCAATAAAACATCTGCATTCTCATGTATCAAACCTTCTCTGTGAACTATTGTCATAGAAAATCTCCATTCTTGGATAGCAGTTTTCCACCTCAACATATGCCTGTGGGGTGTCTTTGATTTCAGCAGAGACTTGAGATTTTTCCAGTCAGCAATAACATCAGACTGAAATCCATCTAAGTAATAATAAAATTTTTCTAAGGCCCATACCAAACACAAACACTCTAATAGTGAGGCAATATATCTCTTCTCACTATCTTTGAGTTGTCTGGATATAAAAAAAAATTGGTCCTTGAACTGGCTTATTATTTATTATCTGTGATTTGTGCAATGCAGCTCCACAACCTTCCATAAATTCATCAAAATATAGCTCAACTGGTTTCTTAGATTGTGGATTAAATAGTAAGGGTGCACTTTTCGGAATTGTCCTAAGCAATTCATAGGCCTTTAAACTCTCCTTATTCATTTCAAATGAAACATTTGAACTGCATATTTTATACAGAATTGAAGCCATCATTCCAAAATCTCTAATGTGTATTCTTTAATAGCCTGCAAAACCCAAAAAACTCTGCATTTCTTTAATATTAATAGGTATGGGTTTTAGTAACACAGCAGCTACTCTTGTTTGATCTATACCAAGTGCCAGCCCGCTCAAAATATTACCTAAAGCTTTCAATTCCTTGAATCTAAAAGAAAATTTAGTCAGAGATATTTTCATGTACATTCTGATGATCTTGTTCAGTATAAGGGAGATCCTCTCCTCATTTTCATCCCATGTTTCTGAAAATATAATTATATGATCTATATAGATTATCAACCAGTTTTGAATCAATTCATTATGCAACTCTGAGTCCATCATTCTCTGAAAGTGGGACGGGGAATTTTTGATACAAAAAGGCATTCTCAAATACTCAAATAATCCTACATGGCATACTATCCTCAGAAACTTTCTGCTATCTGGGTTCACAACATTCTGATTAAAAACTTTCAGAAAATCCATGCAAGAATTGCACTCAGCTTGGTGCCTTTTAATCAAAGAATCAACAATCTTTGGAAAAGGATACCTTTCAGGGGTTTTATAGGAATTCAGTGCTCTGAAATCTCCAACCATCCTTGAATTCCCATTATTTAAAGCTATAATGAAAGGTGTAGTGATGTCTTTATCCTCATGAGCACCTACCTTCCTGATTAAATTCAATTTCAATAATGTATCTATATGTTCTTTCAGTGCTTCTTTGCTCCTAGGGCTAGCAGGAAAAGGATGTTTTCTCAAAGCTGGGGGGTATGGTCTGTGTATTGTCAAGTTAACCTTGAATTCATGTCCCACAATTGACCCAAAAGGATGATCTAATGTTGCAAAAGAAGCTTGGTGTTTAAAAAACAGGGAGAATAGATCATTATTTTCTTCTTCCTTTAAGGAAAAACTGATCTTTGAATCTTCAATGAGTTCTTTTCCAAAATCTTCCTTTGAAAAATTATTCAAAAAATTCTCATCAAACCTATTGAAATAAAACCTCTCACTGTTTCCAGTTGTAAAATACAAAGAATCTTTCTCATGAAATAAACTGAAAAAAAAACTTCTTCATATATTCAATTCCAATTATGAAGTATTTAACTGTTGTATTATCAATTACTATGAACTTGATTAATAGATTCAAATCTTTCAGGAATAACCTAATTTTGAAAATCCCTAAAGGTACCAGCGTTCCAGAATAGCTTTTTAGTTTGAACTTGAGTGATCCTATTAGGTGCTTCTCCCATTCTTCATAGAACCTCTCTAAGTATCTTTTCCCCACTACAGACTTGCAAGCAGCTGAATCCAGAAGCACCTTAAAAGAGTTACCACAGAATGACATATGGAATAAATCATTTGATGCATCAACAGAATTGGTGCAACCTGTAACCAAATTATCATCTACCTCTTCACTATGGTCATCATAGGATTCATAGGTAATTTCAACTTTTTCACCTTTCTCCACATCTATGTAGTTTAATTTAATAGCTTTTTGGGGACTGGTTCTGGAAGTATGTCCTCTTTCTCCACATCTATGTTGTTTAATTTAATATCTTTTTGGGGATAGGTTCTGAAAGTATGTCCTGCTTTGCCACATGTATAAGAGGAAAGATCAGTCTTCTGCAGGCTTGGTTTCAAGACAATTTTGTTTTTTTTGGGCCTCTCCATGGAGAATTCCTCAGGAGGATATGACCTCCTCCTGCCTCAATATGTGTCTTTTACTATTTCTTCAAGTATATTAATCAAGTTTTGTCAGCTTGCTAGTATGTACAGAGCAACCTGTCAAAGTAACAGAAGAAATATGATAGAAACAATTAAATAAGAAAAGTACAATTGACTAAAGAAGGAGTTATAAATCCACATCAATTATTGCAGAAATGAATTCCTCAACCAAAATTAGTTGCGGTCACTCACTGACCCCAATCTGGAATTCCAACTCATTATATTTTTAAATAATTAAATAAAAAAAGGGACCAAAATCCATGACACCAATATGGCACTTTCTGACCATTTCAATGTTTCACATGTATTGTCACAAATAGGTTTTAAAACTAAATTTTGCTCAGAATTGGACTAGTGTTGTTTATTTTTTAGGAGTTACACACGGAAATGTATTATGTCACAAATCCCGCGCAGCCCCGCATCCTTACACAACCCTACGTACCCATAGCTACACATTACTGCATACAGAGGTCACGCGCGCAGCTAATTTTGCCCCGCACGCAGCGGATCCTATCCGGCACCCATCTGAATTGACTCATCCACAAGCCTGGATCAGTCATGACAAATCTGACAACCAGGTACCACTCAAGATAGATACAACCTAGTTAGGTTTAGCTGGCATATGTGATAACCTGAAATATGCATTAGTAATAGTCTGAAATATATAAAACTTAAATAAAATTAATGAGAAACTAAGTTTAAGTATTTTTTAATAATAAACCAAATATTGAGGATTACCACGTAAATCACTTATCCTGATATTCAAAGACCACAAAACAATACTAAAATTCATCATAAAAATTATTAAAAATTACCTACGTGCCAAGAAGATGATGGCAAATCAGCAAACGTCCGCATAAGTTCACTTTAAAACAATATTTTTAGTAAAAATGAAGGATGAGTGCAGAAGGATCACATTTACTCGATAACAGATTAACAGATTCTGCGGCTAAAATAGCACAGATATCCAGCAGATCTGATGTCAGCTGATCGACAGCACCAAGTAGCCATGCTAATCATGCCCTGACTGGCTTGCGAGCCTCAGAAAAAGAGCAGAACCCTCTCTACGTACCCTGAGACGCTCATAGTCACCCAAAAAAGGTATTTATATAGACCTGTTTGGACCTATTATTCCCCATCAGTTTACCAGGAATTATTATTATCAATCAGAAACTGTTTCATTTTTGGTAAAGTGCTTATGAAAGAGATAAGCAAGTGATTTATGACTTAGCTTATAGTATTATTATTTATTTCTCAAAAAAAAATCAACTCATTGAAGTTAGTCAAGCAAATCTGCCCCATCTGCTTTGACACCCTTCCTATTATTGCAGGATTTTTGTGGTAAATTGCTCATAGTGAGTGTTTCCCTTCCTGTCTTGGCCATTGTGCTGCTTTGCCGGGCCATATCAGTGAAATAAGCCCTTTCTAAGGCACCCATCTTCATTCCAAGGTTTTTAAACTGGCTAAGGAGGCCCCTTGAAGAGAGGTTGTTTGTCTTTAAAGACCCCCAGTAGTATAATACTGTGGCCCCTTTTTTATAACAAATTGAAAACCCTTTTTAACCAAACCAATGAAACCTTGCACCAGCTCTTAACATATTCATTGTTTGAGCTTTATACATGCTTATCATTGGAATACTATTATTATTATTATTCCAGTACCTTCTATCACTCTCTGTAGCTAAAGGACTGCAAAATTCCTGGTACCAGAGAGCTGAAAAGTTTGAGAAATAAGCTGTAGCTTTCCTACTTTTATTTACTGAAAATGACACTTCACCATCCATCAGAGATGTCAGCTTGAAATTAATACTATCTTGATCTGGGTATGGCTCAAATGCTCTAAGCCCCTTCCTCTGCCTGGTGTTTCTGGGGGTTTAACACCTGGTAGGAATCTGTAAATGTTTAAATCAGCCAGCATTTTCTCTTCCAATTTGAAATACCAAAGTTTGAATTTATTTGTTTTTTCCAAAAGTCCCAGTCCTGTACACCCACTGCACTCCTTCTTTCTCTATACCAATCTGAAACTATACCCTTAAAAAAAATTCTTAACCTGCTAGTAATTAGGGTATCAGGAAGTCCTGTGTCCTCCTTCAGGGTTTCAATCCATGAAATAAATTCAGTATGGTCATATTTATCTTCCCCAGAGAAATCAGGCCATTCACTTATTTTTGGCCATCCTTGCGATATTTGCTTAAACACTTCACCTTTACCAGAATCTTGTACAAGATCATTATCTTCTGCAGGTTTTTTGTCCTTTTTCTGCCTTCCTTCTTGCGCTCTGTTCTCCATTGCATGAGTTTTTTAATTATGGGAAAAGGACAGTAATTGACTAAACATCTTTTCATGGTTTTGCTTTAACTGTACATTAACTTCAGCAATTTTGGTGCTTCATCTTTCCAGGCTTTGCTCTGACATCATTTTATATTTCAATAGTTATTATTTAACAGAACTCAGGCCTTTGTCAAACTTATTTTCTAACAATTCTAATGAGTTACTTAGTTGTAAAACCATGGATGTCAATGAGTTGAAATCAGTCTCAATTTCTATAGATTAATTTGATGATTCTTTCAAGGACTCAAAAATATTTGTCATGTTGTTATCCAAATTGATCAAGTGGCTTGTTTGGACCTTCCCCAGTTCTAGCTCAATTTATTTTGGTCAAGTCCTCTATTTCTTTCACAGAACTGGCCAAAATAAATTTAAGTTTACAAATATCAGACACAATTCAACTTTATTTCTTGTCCATGGCTACAAAGCCTTCTATACAATATTGGTTACTGTGAACTCCTGCTTTTTTGATATGAAGATTGTGATTGAAAACAATATCAAAAAATTTATCTAACCAAATTTCTGATTCTAAGGATAAATTTAATCCTTCTTTGAATTTTTGGCTCTCTCCTCTTCCAATAATTGAAGCCCCCCTTGGAGAGATCTGCATGATCTCTTCATTTCTCCATAGATTGAGTTCCTTTGCTCCCTCTTCTTCCTCATTATCATCCCCTGACTGAAGGGAAGGGATTTCTGGTTGTTCCTGAAAGGCCCCTGGGAGGTGGAAGCCACCGGTTGCAGGGTTCTCCCCTCCAGAAACTTCTTTTTCATTCTTGGCTTGGGAGCTACCAGATTTTTATGCGGGTTGGATCCCAGAACTCTGTCTCTTTCATCAAACCTTCCTTTTCCAATACTTTTATCAGGGCTCTGTGCGTTGCCAGGGATTGTTTCAGGAATGTTTCCTGGTTCTTCACATTGCTGGCCGCCACTGCCTCCAGATAGTTGACTTTGTTATGGCTGTGGCAGGTCAGAAAATTGGCGGCTCCTGGTGGCAGATTGCCGGGGGGCACAAGCTCAGCCCCCTTGCTTCTGGTGTTCATTTCCAGTTTTGAGTTTTGACAAGATCAGGTGGTGAGGAAACTATGGTTGCAGGATTGAAGTTTTTCTATTTATCCTCTTGTTTTAATAAAAGATACCAAATTAAAGTGAGTTATGATTTCTGTTGTAGGAAATTGTGCCCTCTCCAGAGGTTCAATGATACCAACATTGTGGTAGGCCAAACCTGCCTGATAGCCATCAGACTCAATTATTTAGCATAATTATTACTCCAATCATAAAAGAAACCTCAGAAATGGAATCTACACCCAAAATAACCCATAGTCACTCAGCCAAAGCACCCCTCTATCTATCATGGATTAGAAGATAAAGCCCAAAAAACCCCTAACTGTGGAAAACTCATACCCAACCATGTGCCACAGCTCTTTGTAAGGCATAAAGTAATACCCTGGAAACCCTCAAGTACATACCAGTAACAGCTTACCCTCAACACCAGGACCATACACCAACCCTGTCACCTCAGCCAGAATACCGCAATACAGATACAGGATGAAGTCCAGCCAGTTCAGCTCCTTTCACCTCACCAAACAATCAGGAAAATATAAATACAGAAGGATGTGCAGAAGTATACAGGAACAGTGCAAGCAGGAGGAAGTGAAACCTTCTCAACCAGAACCAAACAAATAAGCAATTATAAATACAGGAGGCTGTGCAGACTTATATAGGAACAGTATAGGCAGCAGAAAGTGGAACCAGTCTCAACCGGTATGAACCACAAGACTACACAGCAGCATAGTCAGGCAGTTGGGGCCATGCAGTACCAAAAAAACCACCAGTATGAACCACAGGGATACACAGCAACATATGCAGTCAGAACCATGAAGCTCCAAACCAACCACCAGACTGCACAGAAAAATATGCAGTCAAAACCATGCAGCACCAAAAAAACCACCAGTACAAGTTCCAAATCAGCCCTAAACAGCAATATATGCAGGCAGAATCATGTGGTACCAAGCAAACCATCAGTACGCAGACCAAACAAACTACCAGTACAAGCCTACTCCAGCACTGCACAGCAATAGCTGCAGGAGGCACACTCAGTACCAAATAAACAACCAGCACCAGACCACCTTGTCAGAACTTCACAGCAATTTATGAAAGGCTGTTCAGGCATGAAAAACCTGTACAATCTCTTCCCAAACAGCATAATTGCCTCAGTTTCATGCAGTGTCTTTTGCCCAACCAGCAGAATTTACTCATTTTCATGTAGTGTCTTTTTCCAACCAGTTAAAATGTCTCATGTACCTGTATCCCAATGTAACAGGGGAAGTCCCAGGGCAGCTCTGAGCATCCCCTGAGGACCATATTTTCTATTAAAGGAGGAACTCCCTGCCCTATCCAGGTTGTATCACCATGCCCTCACAGGACACTCACTCACCACTCTTCTGTGCCCTCACAGGCCCTCTCATACCTATCATCCAGCACCATTAAAACCATTTGTGGTTTAATAACCAGGAAAAAACTATCAGTGAAGCAGTTATAAGAGGAAACAAGAAATCAGAAACCAAGTTATCACCCATCTTTAGCCAATTAAACCACCCAACAGGTGCCAGAATCAGGGTTCTTCTGTGACCTAAATATTCAGAGCAAAATTAAAGAAGAACCACCCATCAATCAACAAATACCCTTATAAAGAAAGAGAGCACAACAACAATCATATGTCAACCTTTCCTCTACCAAGCCCCCTGTGGGTAATCCATCCTTGGGTCATCTCCTTATCATCCCTTTAATAACCTTGAACCGTTTAAAAGTTGCAATATTGTTTAAGATCACATATATATGATCAATCAATGACCAATAAACCTAACCCATATGGTCCACTCTTCAACAAATCCTACCAAACCAAAGCTAATATTTTAAAATAGGTTTGATCTGAGACCTATATCAAGTCTAAAACAAAGCAAGCCACCAATAAAAAAATATTGGAAGACTTACTATAGTTTTGAAGGGCAGGAAATTCAAAACCACCTCAGTTTAATAATACTCTAAAGGAATAGAAGTAATACTCAATTCCCCTTCAAAGAATGCCAGCAAGCTATTTGCTACATTTTTTTTATATACTCCCACAGGAGTCTGTACAAAACATTCTCCACTTATCTCCCTTTGTGGGATGGAGCTTGGTTCTGAAAAAAAGTGCAAGCCCTTCCTCAATTGGCTGGCAGGAAAGAGGCAATTGACAGTTTTTTCAAAACTAAATTGGGGGTGCAGATCTATTTATTACGTTAGCTTTAAAATCACTATGATTTTAACCTATGATGCTCACTACTTCAATATAGGTCTTAGATAAAGACTATGCTTGTATGATCAGTTTGATGTCCTTTTGTTTAGTCCTACAATAGTTGCCTTGCTATCTCAAAATAACGGCCACAAACAATGCAATCAGTTCTTTTCTTTCAATCAATTGCCAAACGTGCAATTGGTGGAAATACTAACTGAAAAATGACTTCTGTCAGGAAATCCAGCAGTCTTATGGCTGACACTACGTTATGCAAAAATGGGAGCTGTGCTCAATTTTTCAGAACCCCAAAATTATTGCAATGGCCAATTGTCTATACTAGCTCCTCCTTGATCAAATCACGCTCAAAATTTCAGTCCTTGGCTAATTGAAAATAAACTTATAACAATGCCAAGTGCAATAATTTTTTTAATTTTATTTTTTATTTTTGATTTATTTTGGATTTGTTTTTCATTTTTCATTTTCCATTTTCCATTTTCCATTTTCCATTTTCCATTTTTCATTTTTCATTTTTCATTTTTCATTTTTCATTTTTCAGTTTTCATTTTTCATTTTTCATTTTTTATTTTTTGTTTTTTATTTTTTATTTTTTATTTTTTATTTTTTATTTTTTATTTTTTATTTTTTATTTTTTATTTTTTATTTTTTAATTTTTAATTTTTGATTTTTAATTTTTAATTTTTGATTTTTGATTTTTAATTTTCAATTTTCAATTTTTAATTTTTAATTTTTAATTTTTAATTTTTATTTTTTATTTTTTATTTTTTATTTTTTATTTTTTATTTTTTATTTTTTATTTTTTATTTTTTATTTTTTATTTTTTATTTTTTATTTTTTATTTTTTATTTTTTATTTTTTATTTTTTATTTTTTATTTTTTATTTTTTATTTTTTATTTTTTATTTTTTATTTTTTATTTTTTATTTTTTATTTTTTATTTTTTATTTTTTATTTTTTATTTTTTATTTTTTATTTTTTATTTTTTATTTTTTATTTTTTATTTTTTATTTTTTATTTTTTATTTTTTATTTTTTATTTTCTATTTTTTATTTTTTATTTTTTATTTTTTATTTTTTATTTTTTATTTTTTATTTTTTATTTTTTATTTTTTATTTTTTATTTTTTATTTTTTATTTTTTATTTTTTATTTTTTATTTTTTATTTTTTATTGTTTATTTTTTATTTTTTATTTTTTATTTTTTATTTTTTATTTTTTATTTTTTATTTTTAATTTTTTATTTTTTATTTTTTATTTTTTATTTTTTATTTTTTATTTTTTATTTTTTATTTTTTATTTTTTTGTTTTTTATTTTTATTTTGGGATATGTTGAATTCATAACTCTGTACACAACTCTTTGAGTTGTGTACACGCCTCAATGGGCTGTGTGGCACCCTACACGACTCAAATGAGCCGTGTGGCATGCTACACAACTCAAATGGGCCATGTGTCATCCTACACGACTCAAATGGGCTGTGTGGAAAGCTACACAACTCAAATGGGCCGTGTGGCTTGCTACTTGTCCCATTGGAGTTGTGTGGCACGCTAAACAACTAAAATCAAGTGGTGTAGCCTCTACTAAATGATAAATTATAAATTATAAATAATAAATAATAAATAATAAATAATAAATAATAAATAATAAATAATAAATAATAAATAATAAATAATAAATAATAAATAATAAATAATAAATAATAAATAATAAATAATAAATAATAAATAATAAATAATAAATAATAAATAATAAATAATAAATAATAAATAATAAATAATAAATAATAAATAATAAATAATAAATAATAAATAATAAATAATAAATAATAAATAATAAATAATAAATAATAAATAATAAATAATAAATAATAAATAATAAATAATTAATAATAAATAATAAATAATAAATAATAAATAATAAATAATAAATAATAAATAATAAATAATAAATAATAAATAATAAATAATAAATAATAAATAATAAATAATAAATAATAAATAATAAATGAAAAATTGTCAGCTCTCTGATACCAGGAACCTTGCAGTCCTTTAGCTTCAGAGAGTGATAAAAATGCTGGAATGATAATAATAATTATTATTCCAATAATAAACACTTAGAAGCTCAAATAAATGATTTAATAAGAGCAGTTTCAAGGTTCAATTGTTTTGGTAGTAAATGGTTTTCAATATAATATAAAAGAGGGGCCACAGTATTATACTACTGGGGATCTTTACAGAATAGCAACCTCTCTTCAAGGGGCCTCCTTAGGCAGTTTAAGAAACTTGGAATAAATATGGGTGCCTTAGAAAGGACTTATTCCACTAATGGCCGGCCTTAACAGCACAAATGGCCTAGACAGGAAGGGTAACACTCACTCTGAGCACTTCACCAAAAAAATCCTGGAATAATTGGAAGGGCTTCAGAGCAGATGGGGTAGATTGGTTGACTAGAATTCAATTGTTGATTGGTTAATATAGGTAAATAATACTACTACAGAATTAGTCATAAATCACTTGCTTATCTTCATATAAGCACTTGATTAAAAATGACACAGTTTCTGATTGATAATAAATAATTCCTGGTAAAATGATGATGGAATAATGGATCCAAAGAAGTCTGTATAAATACCTTTTGGGGTGATTTTGGTTTTCTCAGGGCATGTAGTGAGGGTTCTGCTCGTGTGCTGAGGCTGGCAAGCCAGTCAGAAAAAGAGTAGCACGTCCACTTGGTGCTGTCAATCAGCTGTCCTTAGATCTTCTGGATTTCTGTACTATTTTAGCCACAGGATCTGTTAATCTGTTATGGCGTAAATTTGATCATTCTGTACTCATCCTTCATTTTTACTATTGATATTGCTTTGAAGCGTGCAAATGTGGATGTTTACTGATTTTTCATCATCTTTTGATGATTTAGATAATTTTTAATAATTTTTATGAACACTCCTTGTGGTGTTTTGCGGTCTTCAAAGATGAGGATCAGTGATTTACGTGATAATCCTTGATCTTTGATTTATTGTTAAAAAATGTTTTAAACTAAATTTTCATTAATTTTATTCAAGTTTTGATCTTTTGAGATCATTAGTAATGCATATTTCCGTTTATTAAATATGCTAGGCAACCCTAACTATGTTGTAGCTCTTCTGATCAGTACCTGGTTGTCAGAGTATTGCCTCTATTGCTATAGTAGCTGTGGCAGATACCTGCAAAAATAATAATAATAATTGCCAAATATCAGTTTTAATGATTACACTGATAATATCAATAAAAGCTCAACTGATAGTAAGTTATCAGGAGTAAAAAAGCCACACCTTGAACCTCTAAAGAGATAAGGGGCCTACCTTTAATAAATAAAGCTCAAAGGAGACTTGCTTACACAAGGAAGCTCACACCCTTTATGATAGCCTGAGAAGGACTATAACTCCAATAGGACCTTGGACTCGAAATTGGAGTTGATTGTTTAATTGATAATATAATAAGATGTTGAATTAAAAGGCCCCAGTCAATCCTCTTGGTGGACTAAGTTGGATGGGCTTGTTAATATGCACTATCTGGTTTATAAAATACAATGAGGAATAGCTCTTGTAGGGACAAGACCCTCCTCTTTTATATTGAAAGAGTCCTCAGGGGGACTCAGGGAATCATCAGGGGAGTACACCAATGTCCTAGATTTTGTCTCCAGTGGCTCAGAGCTCCAAGCAATCATCCCCAATGTATAATAACATTTACATACTCATTGGGGTCTATTTTTGAGGTAAGGTTGTAATTTATTTACTCAGAAGTTTAAAGTGATGGGGGGGAATCACCCCAGTCACTTATTCTCCTTCAAGAGGACGCTCTCAAGGCTTAAGAATCAATTTACTTACCCTCTAACTCTCTGTAGATCTATTAGAGCAGGTGTTCAAAGAATTACAACCATATTATGAGTTTATCTGCACCAGGGGAGTTTCCTAGCTGCTGAGTGAACGCTTTTCCAGCATGATTAACTTCTTGAAATTTATCTGCAAGCTGGAAGGAGAGTTCTTAGAAAATAATTTACAATTCACCTAAAAATCTGCGTTAGGTAGATAAGGATTATTACAGAATATAGTTTCCACAGAGGGAAATCTTTAAGGAAATTAATTGTACATCCAATTGGACGCTTCCAGAGGATTGTAATCTAGAGTAAAGTTATAAGATCTCCCATAAATTATAATATAAACCTTCAAGGTTTTATGGGATGATTTCTAATATTAAGACATACTATAAAAATATGATTATATGAAACTTTATATGTCAAAAATATGGATATGTAATGAACTAATGGAGACTTGAACACACTACCTAGGTACTCCGAAGGGTACTCAGACATTCCTTAACCACTATACTACCAAGACCTATGAGTTGGGCAGCCTATAGGACACCAATACATGTCTCATGGCTGACACTCCCCCCCTCCAGAAAGAAAATTACTCTATGAGGAATTTTTAGATCTATTTAAAGCCCTATACTTTCTTAAAATAACGTCAGCATTTTTAATATCTTTAGCTTCTAGCCAAAGATCACTATTCGCTAACTCATTCATGAACCTAACTAAATATAACATTACATCTTTTCCATCTTTTCTAATTATCTTATGTTGTAGTATTTTATGAGGAATATTTTCATCAGTATGTTCCATTGGTGGTATGACAACCTTAGGAAATTTTCTACTGGGAAAGATCTTAAGTGGATCAATAAACCTTTTAACCAAACTAATTGGGAAAGGAGGATGCTTTCTTTCAAATTCTTTGGTTAAAATAACTTCCACTGCATTCTTACCATGAAGTGCTTTTACAGCAAATGGACCAACAAAAGAATCTCTCAATTTTCTATGTCCTGAAATATTACTAAAATTAACAGTAGAGATTAGGACCATATCACCTACTTTCAAATAATGATCTTTATGGCTCTTGTCCCATATACTTTTATTATACTCTACTGCATCATTAACACACTTACTAGCATATGTCTCAGCTTTATTCATCATATCTCTAAAACAGTCAGCAGAAGGGTGTAACATTATAGTCTTGCTTAGCAACATGTCTCTAGGCATATGAGGTATCCACCCTCTTTCCAATTCAAAAGGTGAAATATTAGTAGTAGAAAGCTGACTGGAATTGTAGGAAAATTCTAAAGCTGGCAACATAGATACCCAATTGTGAGTATATCCATCACTGTCCTTAAATTCAATGCCATAAGCACAGTATCTCCTGATCATGTCTTCCAATGTTTGTATCATCCTTTCTGCTAGACCATCAGTTTGAGGATGATAAGCTGTTGAGAAAGACAGCTTTGTTCCAAACAAATGAAAAAGACTTTGCCAAAATTCAGATGTGAATTTTGGATCTCTATCACTGATAATATTTCTTGGACATCCTACATCACTGACAATACTTTTCCAAAATAACATAGCAATGTCCATTGCAGAGCTATCTTTGTAGCATGGTAAGAATCTAACTCTCTTTGAGAATCTGTCCACCACTACTACCACACAGTTGAAATTATCCTTACCTCCTGGAGGTAATCCGGATACAAAATCCATGTTAATAGTGTGCCACCTTTCTTTTGGTTCTTCTATGGTCTGTAACAGACCATATCTTTTACCTGTAGACCTATTTGCTTTTTGACATCTTTCACAGGATTCACAATATGATCCAACAATTTGTCTCCAGTTTGGCCACCATGCTAGGATCTTAACTCTTTCAATAGTTCTATCTTTTGAAAGATGTCCAGAACACACATTATCATGACATTCAGTCAAAATCATTTGTATATGATCATCATGTACTAAAACTATTGAGCAACAATGAGCAGATTTATGATATATCAAACCATCTAAAAGGAAAAACCTTCCTTCCATATAACCTTTTTTCCAATCTTTATCTAATCCCTCAATCAGATCTTTTGCACTTGACTTAGATTTCAATATCTCAAGGCGCAAAGAAGTATTCTTATTATTGGAATATGAATCAATTACAGAGTTACAGAAGCTTTCAGCAAGATTTGTCATTGGAATGCCCATAATTGTTAATGTATCTACATTATCCTCTGGGTCATAGGCTGGATTATCAATGTTATTGGGTAAAGCCCACCTAGACAGCCCATCTGCATTTTTATGTATTACTCCTTCTCTATGCACTATAGTCATGCACCCTCTCCATTGCTGGATAGCTATCTGCCACCTCAACATGTGCCTATTAGGTGTCTTTAGATTGAAAAGTGATTTCAGAGCTGTACAATCAGTAATGACCTCAAACTGACACCCATCCAAATAATAATACAATTTCTCTAAGGCCCAAACCAAGCACAAGCATTCTAGTTGTGATGCACCATATCTCTTTTCAATATCTTTAAGTTTCCTAGATATCAAGCATATAGATCCTTCGACTGGTTTATCATTTACAATTTGCACTTGGTGCAATGCTGCTCCTAAACCTTCCATACATGCATCTACATACAATTTAAATGGTTTCTTAGGGTCTGGGTGGGAAAGTAAAGGTGCACTTGTTAAACACTTTTTCAGCAACTAATAGGCCTCCATTCTTTCTGTGGTCATCTCAAAAGAAACATTGGGACTGCAGATTTTATAAAGACTAGAGGCTATGATACCAAAATCCTTAATATGTAACCTGTAATACCCTGCAAAGCCTAAAAAGCTTTGCATTTCTTTAGCACTATTGGGAGTAGGTTTTAACAAAACTGCTGCCACTCTCTTCTGATCTATTCCTAAGGACAATCCATTTACAATGTGTCCCAAGGCTTTTAACTCATTGAAACCAAATGAACACTTATTTAAAGAAATTTTCATGTTCATTTTAATCACTTTCTTCAAAACAATTGACAACCTTGACATATGCTCTTCCCATGTCTCAGAAAATATAATAATGTCATCTATATATATGATTAACCAATTCTGCATCAATTCTTCATGAAATTCAGTGTCCATCAATCTTTGGAAATGAGATGGTGCATTTTTGATACCAAATGGCATTCTTAGATATTCAAAAACGCCCAAGTGACAAACTATTCTCAAAAATTTTCTGCTTTCTTCATGTACAACATTTTGGTGAAACCCTTTCAAGACATCCATACAAGTGATATATTTTGCTTGGTGTAAATTACTCAATGATTCAACAATCTTGGGCATTGGATACCTATCTGGTGTTGTGTAAGAGTTTAATCCTCTAAAATCACCAACCATTCTAGATTTACCGTTGTGCCAAGCAATTATCACTGGGGTGGTAATGTCAACATCTTCATTAGCCCCTAATTTTATGATGACCCCTAATTTCAGAAAAGTATTTATATGTTCTTTAAGCGCCTCTCTTGCCCTAGGGCTAGCAGGAAATGGATGTTTCCTTAAGGCAGGCGGATAAGGCCTATCAATAGTCAAATTTATTTTAACATCATGACCTACAATGGATCCAAAAGGTTCTTCAACAGTAGCAAATGCTTCCTTATGGTCAAATAAAGTGTTCAGGAGACTACTTTTTTCTTGGTCACTTAGTGAGGAATTGATTTTAGATTCATTGATAATTTCATTACAAAAATTATCTTTACCAAGGTGATTGACAGAATCAAGTTGTTTTTGATCAAAATAGAATTTAACACTGTTACCAACAGTAAAATATGAAGACTTTTTACTGTGAAACAAATTGAAAGAATATTCTTTCATATAGTCATTTCCTATTATGAAATAATTCATGGGAGCATTATCAACTACTACAAATTTAATTATGAACACAAATGAAGCAAATAATAATTTGGCTTTTACTGTCCCTAAAGAAATCAATGGTCCAGAGCAACTATGTAATTTAATAGCAGGAGAATTTATAACTGATTTTTTCCAATCTGGGCAGAAGCTATCCAAATAGTTTCTGCTTACCACGGATTTGTATGCTCCACTGTCCAGTAGGACCTTACAAGGCTTATCACAAAATTTCATAGTGAGTAATTCATTATATGTTCTGATGGAATTTATGCAACCTATGATAGGTTCATCATCATCTTCCAAGGAAATATCTGACTCAGTCTCCTCAATACAATTATCTTGTCTACTAGAACTTTCACTACCAATGTTATTCACTTTCTTTGTTTTCTGCGGGTAAACCCTTGAGGTATGTCCTACTTTACCACAAGTATAACAAGATATCTCTGTATTGGAAGTAGGATTTTTATTAGTAGTTTTCTGCCTTTCTGTTCTGACTAAATTGTTATCTTTGGTTTGATAATTTTTCTTTCTCCCCAAAGATTTATCTTCCACTATGTCCTCTAATATATTAATCAAGTTAGAACAGTCACCATCAACTTTCATACTTGTCTTGACAGCAAAAGAAATTTCACCTTCCATTAGTGAAAGCAGCTTAAAGTTAATACTATCTTGATCTAGCATTGGGTCAAAAGCTCTTAGCCTTTTCTTTTGCCTTGTGACCCAACTAGCAGGACTAGTGACACCAGGTACAAACTTATCATTATTAAATGAAGTCATACATTTCCTTTTCCAATTTGGTGTACCAAATTTATTGTGCAATTCCTTTTTCCAGAAGCTCCAACTTTTTACTCCAACAGCATTTCTTCTACCTCTTTACCAATCTGAAGCTATACCTTTAAACAGGATACTCAATCTGCTAGTGATTAAAGTATCAGGTAAACCTGTATCTTCTTGCAAGGTATCAATCCAAGATATGAATTCTGTGTGATAATATGCTCCTTCACCTGTGAAATTAGGCCACTCACTAATCTTGGGCAGACCTTGCAGAATATGCTTAAATATCTCACTATTGTTTCCTGGTTGTTCATGAGGTGATAAAATTTTTTCTTCACCTCTGTCTTTACTCATAACTTGCTTACTATCCTGGAAAAGTGGTACACTATGTCTTATCTGTTTGGTATCTTCCAATTTATTGGAGATAATTAGCATATTTTTATCCATTCTGTCATTCAATTGTGTTATAATATTAATAAACTTATTAAATAACTCTTTAGAGTTAGAGCTCTGCAGGGAAATTTCTTTTTCAAGTAAAGTGAATTTATCATTTACTTTACTTTCCAATATCTCCATTGAATTGCTTAAATGTATAACAGCTGATGTCAAAGAATCAGTGCTTTCTTTCATGTCCTCAGTGGATAATTTATTGGTTTTTACATTTTCATTCAAATCTGCTATCATTGTTTCCAACTTGTTCACATCCTTATGATGCACCTTAGTTAAATCAAGCTCCATAGTTTTGTTGGTCACATCTTCTAATTATTTTATTGAGGCAGCCAAAAGAGATTTAAAATTCATACTAGTTGTCATAATTTTATCATATTTATGACCCATGGAAGCAAAGCCATCTATACAAAATTGGTTGGCATGTACTAATGCTTTTTTAATATGTAGAGTTTGATTAAA
Source organism: Puccinia polysora (assembly GCA_025617555.3). NCBI lineage: Eukaryota > Fungi > Basidiomycota > Pucciniomycetes > Pucciniales > Pucciniaceae > Puccinia > Puccinia polysora. The sequence goes on from CM062629.1 coordinate 31,236,819, forward strand.
AACAATATCACAAAATTTCTCTAAAATTATTTCTGAATCTAAGGACAAAATTACTTCTTCATTCTTTTGGCCCTTTCCCCCTCCAAGAATTGATAACCTCCTTGGAGAGACCTGGCCATCCTCATCATTTCTCTATAAATGGAGTTCCTGTGTTCACTTCTCTTTCTAATCCTCATATTTCTCTCTTAATGAGGGTGGGATGGACTCTCCAAGGGAACCAGGGAGGTTGATGCTTGAGCTGACTGGTTCACTGGACTAAATCTTTTTACCTTTGATTTGGGGATCATTGGTTTCTTGATCTTTGTTGGATCCCAGTTTTCTGTCTCCCTCATCAGTTGTTCCCTTCCTATTATCTTCAGCAAAGCTCTGTAAGTTGCCAGAGCCTGAGTCAGGTAAGTTGCCTGATTCTGCACATTGTCTGCTGCCACTGCTTCCAAATATTTCATCTTGTTCTGGGTGTGGCAGGTCAGCAGATTTGCCACTCCTGGTGGAGGGCTGTCTTTTCTGGCGTCTGAACTCTCCAGCTGGCACAAGGTCAGCTCCCTTGCTCCTATTAAACATAATTAAATACAAAATCAGTGTTGAAATTATCAAAACACAGTACTGATTTTTCTCATTTAATTTATTTATTTTTTATCTTTTTTTATTTTATTTTTTTTTTATTAAAAAAAAACTTACTGTCTTCGGAAATCACCTTTAATTGTGATCTGAGCAAAAAAGGATCGAGCTAAGCGCTTCCTGTACTTCAGCAATCTAAAAAACTCATCAAAATAACTTTTTTTTTTTAAAAAATTTGTTAAAGAATTCGCTTTTTTTTTATAATTTTGATTGTAATATTTTTTCTTTTCGTTTTTTCTCCTTACTATTTTTTTTCTTAAAAAAATAATTTCTGGAATCAATATTAATCACCCCAAAGTTGACCTGAGAAAACTTCAACAAGTTACAAGTGTTTTTCTGTGATCAAAAGATTATAAAAAACAAAAAATCAATTTTCGAAAAAAATTTTTTTTTTATAAGTTTATTTGTGTTTTCTTTCTTATTCTTCAAAAACAATTCTGCAATCAACCACACTCACTATAATGCTTGATTTGAGACAATTTAAACAGCACCAAGTTTTCACTTTGCTTAAAAAAATTTTGTTTTTCTAAAAACAAGAAAACAATTTTTGAAAATTTTGTGTTATTTATATATTTCTTATATATTTATTTTTTTTTAAAAAAAATGACTTTTTATATCAAAAAAGAAATTCGACCTTACTAGTTATCTGAGAAAACCTCAAACTAGTACTTAAGTGTTTAAAGTACTTCAGCAAAAATCTAAAAAATTAACACCAAATTTCGAAAATTTTTGGTTATTCTTAGTATATATATTTTTGTTTTTATCAATTTTCCTGTAATTGAAATATAATTTCAAGTTGATTAACAGGGATTCTTACTTTAACAGGCCAAAAAGTTGAATATTTTTTTCAAAAGGAGATGAGGCCCCCAATTGTCAGAGTATTGCCTCTATTGCTATAGTAGCTGTGGCAGATACCTGCAAAAAAAATAATAATAATTGCCAAATATCAGTTTTAATGATTACACTGATAATATCAATAAAAACTCAACTGATATTAAGTTATCAGGACTAAAAAAGCCACACCTTGAACCTCTAAAGAGATAAGGGGCCTAGCTTTAATAAATAAAGCTCAAAGGAGACTTGCTTACACAAGGAAGCTCACACCCTTTATGATAGCCTGAGAAGGACTATAACTCCAATAGGACCTTGGAATCTAAATTGGAGTTGATTGTTTGATTGAAAATATAATAAGATGTTGAATTAAAAGGCCCCAGTCAATCCTCTTGGCAGCCTAAGTTGGATGGGCTTGTTAATATGCACTATCTGGTTTATAAAATACAATTAGGAATAGGTCTTGTAGGGACAAGACCCTCCTCTTTTATATTGAAATAGTCCTCAGGGGGACTCAGGGCATCATCAGGGGAGTACACCACTGTCCTAGATTTTGTCTCCAGTGGCTCAGAGCCCCAAGAAATCATCCCCAATGTATAATAACATTTACATACTCATTGGGGTCTATTTTTGAGGTAAGGTTGTAATTTATGTACTCAGAAGTTTAAAGTAATGGGGGGGAATCACCCCAGTAACTTATTCTCATTCAAGAGGACGCTCTCAAGGCTTCAGAATCAATTTACTTACCCTCTAACTCTCTGTAGATCTATTAGAGCAGGTGTTCAAAGAATTACAACGATATTATTAGATATTCTTAATCCACACAGATATGTATACTCTGGGTAAGTATTCCAACAGAGTTTATCTGCACCAGGGGAGTTTCCTAGCTTCTGAGTGTACGCTTTTCCAGAATGATTAAATTCTTGAAAGTTATCTACAAGCTGGAAGGAGAGTTCTTAGAAAATAATTTCCAATTCACCTAAAAATCTGGGTTATGGTAGATAAGGATTATTACAGAATATAGTTTCCACAGAGGGAAATCTTTAAGGAAATTAATTGTACATCCAATTGGACGCTTCCAGAGGATTTTATTCTAGAGTAAAGTTATAAGATCTCCCATAAATTATAATATAAACCTTCAAGTTTTTATGGGATGATTTCTAATATTAAGACATACTATAAAAATATGATTATATGAAACTTTATATGTCAAAAATATGGATATGTAATGGAATAATGGAGGCTTGAACACACTACCTAGGTACTCCGAAGGGTACTAAGACATTCCTTAAGCACTATACTACCAAGAATTGTGAGTTGGGCAGCCTATAGGACGCCAATACATGTCTCATGGCTGACACTGGTTGTCATTGTTAGAATTATGGCCAGAAATTAGCTAAGGTATATGAGCAGTCTTTAAAGCAAAAAAAATGCTGGACACTGGGTGTAAATATTGTCTAATGGGGCTCTTACAATGGGGCAATATCTTGGATGAATTTGATTGGAATGATGAATGAATGGATGGAAAACAGCAGGGAGAAGGGCTCCTTAAGTACAAAAGATTGGCCTCTTGTGAGCCCATGATACAACAAGCCAAAAGGCAATTTTCCGCCCCAAAAGAGCTCTACAGGCTCTAATGGCCTTGTTACTTGGTTTGGACTACATCAGCCCACATGGCATCAGTCCCTGTACCCTTACAACCAGCCTATTCTGGTTATTTCTGGTGTTTCCACCTCAATGGGGCTGAACCAGCCCCTTAACTGTTCAATCCCCTTGGCTGGTTGTACTTTACAACCAGCCATGATGACCTTTATTGCCTTGTTTACAGGCTGGTTGCCTCATGCAGCCAGCCCCTGGCCCCTCAAATGGGCCAGGTGGGACCCAGGGCACACCTGGGTCCGGTCTCAGACAAACATGGGGGGGATGTGACCAGCAGACATGCTTTCCCCCCCTCTTTCTCTCAAATCCCCTCACCAGGGGCCCTGGGGGTTGATACCCCCAGGGCATTGTCATGTAAATTGGCCTGGGAGGTGATCAGGTCCCCCCAGGCCCATTGCTCCTCCCCCTTGGTAAAGGGGGGGGGGGAGAGCACCCCTTTCCTGTTTGGTTGCATTAACCAATAAATGGTGGGGGGGTGATGAAATCCCCCCCACCTGCCGGTCGCTAATCTTGCGGTTGGCGCCGCCACCTCCTTGGGCAAGGGAGTGGTCAGGTTCCCCCTGCCCTGACTGACTGCGCTGTTGCGGTCGGTTGCTGGCTGGTTCAACCCAGCCAGCCTGCTCCCATCCCCTTTGCAACGGCAAGTGAGGGGAGGGGGAGCAAGCTGGGGCCGCGAGGCCTGGCTCCGTGGCGCTGGTTGCCTAGCAGGACCAGCGGGGCCCGCACGGGATCTCTTGGCCGTGAAACAGCCCTGCCGCGGGCTGTTGGGCCCCGCGTGGGCCGCAACGAGGAACACAGGCAGCCTCAAACAGGCCGCAACGCGGGAAGTGGCCTCAATGGGCCTCCCCAAGCCCAAATTGTGAGAATTACATACTTTGGGGGGCCAGACCCCCTGGCCAAGTATGTCCATAATAAAGCTTGTGCCCTTTCCTGCCTAAATAAGCCCATCTGACTTGGGTGGCCCATCCACCCTGGAGGGCCCGTGAGGGCCCGTGTCCCAAAAGACCATAAAAACATGTTTTGGCGCCCAAATGCCCAAAACCAATAACACCCACATAGGCCCACAAGGCCCACGTGATGAGCAATGGGCCGTGGAGGCACATTTTTGCATCCCATTTGGATTACACACTCTGATGCACATTACCTGAGTGCACCCGCATTTTAAAACACCCCCTTAATCCAAAAGGGATTCCATCCGCATACTAGACACAAAACCTTCATGTTTGTTCCTATCTAATGCCTTAGTTAAGATATTCGCAATTATTGCCCCAGTAGGCATGTACCGTAACACTATCTCTTTGCAGTTAACTGCATCCCATATATAGTTATAATGAATATCAATATGTTTTTTTCTAGAATGGAACACTTGAATTTCTGCCAACACAATGGCACTATGGTTATCAGAATACAACAACGCAAACCCTTGTGGTTTATGAGTATCCTCTAAGACCTTTATCAACCATTTTTCTTCCTGTGAAGCTGACAAGTATGCTCTGTACTCTGCTTCTGTTGAAAAAAGACTTATTGCTGACACCTTTCTAGACATCCAAGACACTAGATTCTTTCCTAAGAAGAATACAAAACCACTTGTTGATTCCCAAGTGTTACCATCTGCCCAACTTGCATCAGAATAACCAACCAACTCAAATTTTGATGAATTTGAAAACCGCAGTCCCAGACTGCTTGTTCCTTTGAGATACCTCATGACTCTCTTAAACAATGACCATTGACTCATGCATGGTTTATCTAAGTGTTGTGACAAAATCCCAATTGCATAAGTAATATCTGGCCTTGTACGCTGCCCCAAATAATTCAAAGATCCAATAGCTGATCTATAATCATTCCTGGATTTAACAAACTCTAGATGCTCTTCTTCTGTAGACTTTTCTAAACAAATGTTAGACTGCATTGGAGTACAAAACTCCTTTGCATCTTCTAAGCCATACTGCTTAAGTAGAGCTGACACATAATGGTTCTGATCCAACCTGATCCCATTCTTTCTCTTACTAACTTTCATTCCAAGAAACTGCTGTGCCAGACCAAGATCTTTTATCTTGAACTCCTTTTTGAGTGTCTCCATCACTATCTCCTTACCATTCCCAATAATGATAATTTCATCAACCCATACAAACAAAATTGCATCCTTTCTCACAGGAGACAAGGGTCAGCCAAACTTGTTTTGAAACCAATCTCTATCAGTTTCATGCTTATAGTATTATACCATTACCTAGCTACTTGCTTCAATCCATACAGGGATCTACACAGCTTGAGGACATACTCCCCTTTATCTGCTGAGAGGAAACTTCTCACACAGATTTTCTTAATAGTTTCTGGCTTGGTATTGACAAGCCATTCCTTGAAACAATCAGGAATTAACATATAAACAGTCTCTTCCTCTCCAAGTTTTGCATTCAAGTATGCAGTCACAAAATCAGCCTGTCTGATTTCTTCACCCAACTCCACTGCCAAAGGAATGATGTAACTGAAGGTGGAGAGCCTTCCAGTTGGCAAGAAAGTCTCCTGGTATTCAATACCCTCTTTTGTTTGAGGCCCTGTGCAACGCATCTAGCCTTGAACCTCTTTAAAACTCCATTAGTATCAAACTTCTTTGTTAACACTAATCTAGACCCAACAATGGTCTTTTCTTTTGGAACTGAATCCTGCTTAACCACTTCAAACACACTATTATTCTCTAGAGAATCAAATTCCTCAAAAATAGCTGTCTTCCAATTGGCTCTCTCATCAGAATTCATAGCTTGGCCAAAGCTATTTGGGTTAACTCTATTACCCATTTCTGAACTTGACTGTAGAATCTCATTAAGCATACACTGTTCCTGAAGTGTATCTTCCTCATATTCCGCAGAAGCATAATGGAACTTCCATTCCCCATACCTATCAACAGGCATTCTCATCCTGCCACTCCTTCTAACTGGAGGTCGAGGCTCATCAGGTTCTGATTCCACAGACTCCCCTGAAATGGGTACTAAACCCTCCTGTGGCACGTCTGCCACCTCAATATCATCACTATTGATATTCTCTCCAGCCTCTGCTGGGGAAATAGGCTCCAATGCTATTTCCTGCTGTGATTCCTGAACAGCACTTGGTTCACCCCTTTTGAGTGGAAAGGTACTTACTTCAAATTTTACATCCCTACTACAGATAAACTTTCTTGTCCTTGGACAATAAATCCTGTATGACTTACTTATTAAGTCATAGCCCACAAGTGCCCCTGTTCTGGCTCTAGGATCTAACTTTCCAACCATCTCATTATGGTGGAAACTATAATACACCAAGCAACCAATTGTTCTTAGGTTTGATGTTTTGGGGTACAACTTCCAAAACTGATAATGAGGACACTTCCCATTAACACTTACAATATTGTGCAAAAGACACACTGTGCACACCAACTCAGCCCATAAAAACTTTGGTAGACCAGATTGAGCCATAATTGTTCTGACTTTGTCCAATAAACTCCTATTCATCCTCTCAACTATCCCATTGTTTTGTGAAGTACTAGCAGTAGTAACTATATGAGTGATACCATAATCATTCAATAGTTTCTCAAAATCTTTACTCACAAACTCCCCCCTCCATCAGTAATAACCCTCTTGATCTCCCTCATCAAACCATTTTGTTTCCAGACTTTGAAGATTACTGAAACCTCCTCTGTGGTTTGATGCTTTGATCTTATTGGTTTTACCCAAACAAAATTAGTTGCTGTATCAACCAAATTGATGAAGTATCTTGCCCCTCCAAGAGACACTGGTGAAAATGGCCCTGCCAAATCAATGGAGAATTCCTCTCTAGGAACTTCTGTGTGGTCTCTACTCTTTGAAAACACATTCCTGGTCTTGGCCCTTAAGGTACAACTCTCACAGTTGCTGTCCTTTAACTTATGGCAAATTCTATTGTGAGCAACAGTGCTCAGAGCTGAAAACTTGAAAAAGTCAGCGCAGAGCAACTTATTCCAAACCTCTCCACTCAGGATATTTCTCCCATTCAAATCAATAACAAACTTATCTTCTTTAAGATAACAAATCTGGAAACCCTTTTTCCAGAGCACTCCAAGAGACACAAGGTTATAAGGCAGATCTGGTACATAGAACACTTTCTCAAAAATTATTTTGAAACCCATGTGATTTGCAAGAATAAATTTTCCAATCCCCTTTATCTTGATTGTTCTTCATTTTTGGCCAATATTTACAACACCATCAAAATCTCTAAGATTTGAAAACAAATTTGGCTCAAAAACCATTTGGTCTGTACAACCAGAATCAATCAAAATGAGCACATCCTCCTTCAACAATTCTCCTGTAAGGAATGAAGAATTATCAGCCACTGATAAGTTCTCATTTTCAAGGTTAAGATTACACACTTCATAATCAATCAAGTCCATCTCTCGATCCTCTTTGATTTTAGCCTTCTTGTTGGGGACTGGTTCCACAACAGCTTGTTCCATTGAAACATCCACTGCCACCATAGCAACATTTTCCATGATAAGGTTGACCTCTTTGTCTTCCTTTTCACTTTCCTTGGATTTCTTCATTTTCTTGACCTCCTTGCAATCCTTTGCATAGTGCCCCTTCTTCTGAAAATTATGACACAAGAACTTTGATAAATCCTTTTTGGCCTTTTCCTTCTTCCCAGATTTTCCTGTCTTTCCCACCAGAGCAGTTCCTGTGCTCTCCTTCATCTTGAATTGAAGATCATCCTTTTCAATCCTTCTAAGCACATCCTCTTCTCCTGGAAGGGGATCCAACTGAGATATGATCCTGACCAAGGACTCATATTCTTTTGGCAGCTTTTGAAGAATTAAGAGTGAAAAACACTCAGGATCCATGTTCAGCCCAGATGACTTGAACTTAGCAATACTAGATTTAGCTTCCCCCACAAATTGTTTAGATTTGCCAAATTTCAACTTAAACAATCTATTGAAAGCAATCCCCTTTTGATGAACAGAGTCACCAGCATACTTTGACTTGAGCATTTTCCAAAAAACACTCCGCTTCCTCTTCTGTTCCTCCAACAGAGTATCAGCAACCCATGTTACATGATGCTCATCCAAGTGTCTAAGAATAAGATGATAGGCCTTCTTCTCCACCTCTGAACTGATCAAAGTATCATCTCCTTTCATAATATCCCCACAAAAGATGTTATCCAACTCACTGTCCATAAGGACAGCCCAAGAATTATAGTTCTGACTATTAAAAACAATCTTGGTGGAGCTGGTCTCTGGGATATAAGACATCTTCTTGGAAAACTTGAGGTCCTTGAGGTTGTCCAAAGTAAGGTATGAGGGTCTATCTTGCTTGGAAATAATGATGATGATGGTACTGATAATGTGTTAGAATTATGGCCAGCAATTAGCTTAGGCAAATGAGCAGTATTCAAAGCAAAAGAAATGCTGGACACTGGGTGTCAATATTTTCTAATGGGGCTCTAACAATGGGGCAATATCTTGGATGAATTTGATTGGAATGATGAATGAATGGATGGAAATCAGCAGGGAGAAGGGCTCCTTAAGTACAAAAGATTGGCCTCTATACAACAAGCCAAAAGGAAATTTTCCGCCCCAAAAGAGCTCTACAGACTCTAATGGCCTTGTTACTTGGTTTGGACTACATCAGCCCACATGGCATCAGTCCCTGTACCCTTACAACCAGCCTATTCCGGTTATTTCTGGTGTTTCCACCTCAATGGGGCTGAACCAGCCCCTTAAATGTTCAATCCCCTTGGCTGGTTGTCCTTTACAACCAGCCATGATGACCTTTATTGCCTTGTTTCCAGGCTGGTTGCCTCATGCAGCCAGCCCCTGGCCCCTCAAATGGGCCAGGTGGGACCCAGGGCACACCTGGGTCCGGTCTCAGACTCACATGGGGGGGGTGTGACCAGCGGACATGCTGTCCCCCCCTCTTTCTCTCAAATCCCTGGTGGAGGCGGTCAAATCCCCTCACCAGGGGCCCTGGGGGTTGATACCCCCAGGGCATTGTCATGTAAATTGGCCTGGGAGGTGATCAGGTCCCCCCAGGCCCATCGCTCCTCCCCCTTGGTAAAGGGGGGGGGAGAGCGCCCCTATCCTGTTTGGTCGCATTAACCAATCAATGGTGGGGGGGTGATGAAATCCCCCCCACCTGCTGGTTGCTACTCTTGCGGCCGGCGCCGCCACCTCCTTGGGCAAGGGGGTGGTCAGGTCCCCCCTGCCCTGACCAACCGCGCTGTTGCGGTTGGTCTCTGGCGGGTTCAACCCAGCCAGCCTGCCCCCATCCCCTTTGCAATGGCAAGCAAGGGGAGGGGGAGAAAGCTGGGGCCACGAGCCCCGGCTCCGTGGTGCTGGTTGCCTAGCGCAACCAGCCAGGCCTGCACGGCATCCCACCGTGTGGGATCCCTTGGCCCGGCAACAGCCCCCCGGCAGGCCGTTGGGCCCCGCTTGGGCTGCAACAAGGAACACAGGCGGCCCTGAACAGGCGGTAACGTGGGCAGCGACGTGGGCGGCGGCTCCAATGGGCCGCCCCAAGCCCAAATTGTGAGAATTACATACTTTGGCGGGCCAGCCCATCTGGCCAAGTATGTCTGTAATAAAGCTTGGGCCCTTTTATTCCCAAGAAAGCCCATCTGGCTTGGGTGGCCCATCCACCCTGGAGGGCCTGTGAGGGCCCGTGTCCCAAAAGACCATAAAAACGTGTTTTGGCGGCCAAATGTACAAAAACAATAACACCCACATAGGCCCACATGGCCCACGTGATGTACAATGGGCCGTGGAGGCCCATTTTTGCATCCCATTTGTATTACACACTCCTATGCACATTACCTGAGTGCATCCGCATTTTAACAGTCAGATTAGTTACGACTGATCCAGACGTGGGGATCAGTTAGTACAGATGCGCGCGGGGTAGGATCCGCTGCTTGCGTGGCAGAATCAGCTGCGCGCGGGTCTCTAGTACGTGGGAACCTGCTGCTACTAGTACGTAGGGATATGTAATGATATGTGGCTGCGCGCAGGAATTGTGACATAACACATTTCCGCGTGTAACTCCTAAAATATACAAAACACCTCAATTCTGAGTGAATTTTAGGTGTAAACCCTATATGTGTCAATACGTGTGAAATATTAGAAAGGCCAAAAAGTGCCATACTGGTGTTGTGATTTTTAGTACTTTTCTTTTTAATTATTTTAAAAATATAAGGACTTGAAATTCAAGGGTGGGGTCAGTGAGTGACCCCACATAATTTTTTGGTGAGAAGTGCATTCCTGTTATAATATTTATGGATTTCTCACTCCTCATTTTGTTAATTGAGATATTCTTATTTTTCTTAGTTTTGTGTTACAATTTGACAGTTTTGCTCTGTACAAAGTAGCAAGCTGAAATAAATAATAAATAATAAACAATAAACAATAAATAATAAATAATAAATAATAAATAATAAATAATAAATAATAAATAATAAATAATAAATAATAAATAATAAATAATAAATAATAAATAATAAATAATAAATAATAAATAATAAATAATAAATAATAAATAATAAATAATAAATAATAAATAATAAATAATAAATGATAAATAATAAATAATAAATAATAAATAATAAATAATAAATAATAAATAATAAATAATAAATAATAAATAACACATAATAAATAAAAAATAATAAATAATAAATAATAAATAATAAATAATAAATAATAAATAATAAATAATAAATAATAAATAATAAATAATAAATAATAAATAATAAATAATAAATAATAAATAATAAATAATAAATAATAAATAATAAATAATAAATAATAAATAATAAATAATAAATAATAAATAATAAATAATAAATAATAAATAATAAATAATAAATAATAAATAATAAATAATAAATAATAAATAATAAATAATAAATAATAAATAATAAATAATAAATAATAAATAATAAATAATAAATAATAAATAATAAATAATAAATAATAAATAATAAATAATAAATAATAAATAATAAATAATAAATAATAAATAATAAATAATAAATAATAAATAATAAATAATAAATAATAAATAATAAATAATAAATAATAAATAATAAATAATAAATAATAAATAATAAATAATAAATAATAAATAATAAATAATAAATAATAAATAATAAATAATAAATAATAAATAATAAATAATAAATAATAAATAATAAATAATAAATAATAAATAATAAATAATAAATAATAAATAATAAATAATAAATAATAAATAATAAATAATAAATAATAAATAATAAATAATAAATAATAAATAATAAATAATAAATAATAAATAATAAATAATAAATAATAAATAATAAATAATAAATAATAAATAATAAATAATAAATAATAAATAATAAATAATAAATAATAAATAATAAATAATAAATAATAAATAATAAATAATAAATAATAAATAATAAATAATAAATAATAAATAATAAATAATAAATAATAAATAATAAATAATAAATAATAAATAATAAATAATAAATAATAAATAATAAATAATAAATAATAAATAATAAATAATAAATAATAAATAATAAATAATAAATAATAAATAATAAATAATAAATAATAAATAATAAATAATAAATAATAAATAATAAATAATAAATAATAAATAATAAATAATAAATAATAAATAATAAATAATAAATAATAAATAATAAATAATAAATAATAAATAATAAATAATAAATAATAAATAATAAATAATAAATAATAAATAATAAATAATAAATAATAAATAATAAATAATAAATAATAAATAATAAATAATAAATAATAAATAATAAATAATAAATAATAAATAATAAATAATAAATAATAAATAATAAATAATAAATAATAAATAATAAATAATAAATAATAAATAATAAATAATAAATAATAAATAATAAATAATAAATAATAAATAATAATAATAATAAATAATAAATAATAAATAATAAATAATAAATAATAAATAATAAATAATAAATAATAAATAATAAATAATAAATAATAAATAATAAATAATAAATAATAAATAATAAATAATAAATAATAAATAATAAATAATAAATAATAAATAATAAATAATAAATAATAAATAATAAATAATAAATAATAAATAATAAATAATAAATAATAAATAATAAATAATAAATAATAAATAATAAATAATAAATAATAAATAATAAATAATAAATAATAAATAATAAATAATATGTTTGTGTACAGGGGTACAAAAATAAAAAATTCCCATTATGGGGGCTATATGCCCCCCCAGGGGTTGCGCATGTTTAGAAAAACTGTTTGAAATAGTGTATGGTCCCCCACGCGTTGAGGGGCCCTAAAAAATTCCCATTATGGGGGCTATATGCCCCCCCAGGGGTTGCGCATGTTTAGAACAACTGTTTGGAGTAGTGTATGGTCCCCCACGCGTTGAGGGGCCCTAAAAAACTCCCAAAGGTCGTGTCGGGCCCTACAAGATCCCCACAGGTTGTGTGGGGCCCCACACAACTCCCACAGGTTGTGTGGGGCCCTACACACCTCCCACACAACTGGAGTTCTGAATTCAAAATTACACTTTTTTTATTTTCTAAACAAAAGAAAAAAAAAGTCAGAAACTTCAACCAAGCAAGAATTGATTGAAGTTTCAATCCTCAAAAAAAATATCTAGGTTTATAATATAAAAACCAGTCTTACCAATTTTCAAAATAAATTTCAATTTTTTTTTGAAATTATATTTCATCAAAAAATATAAATTGAAAAAAATGGAAAGAAGTCTACTAAAATGCTTTCTTTAAGTAGATAAAACTCTCTCCATGGTCTTGAAATTCGATGAGGCCCCCAATTTTAAAGGATTTAATCTCTATTGCTACACTGGGCTGTGGTTAGAAATGTAAAAAAACAAGACAAAACCAATTTTAAAATCATTTGATGAATTATTATAACATCAAACCTGTTAAAAGGCAATAAAACTTGAATAATAACATATTATGAGTAAAGGTCAACACCTTGATCTCTATAAAGGGTTAAGGGACCTGGCTTCAACTGAATAAAGCCTAAAGGAGCTTTGTTTACAAGTTAAACCCACACCCTTTAAATTAACAATAAAATTAACAAATCCATAAGGACTTTCCACACAAACTTTGAATTGAGGAGTGGATTATTTGATGATTTTGATAATAAAGTTTGGGGCACCAGTCAATCTTCCTCTTGAGATTAAGGTTTGTAGGCTTGTTAAATCTTGCTGTATACTGGATAAATAATAAATAATAAATAAATGAAAAAGGGGCTATAGGGTAAAAACCCCCTTCTTTTAAGGTAACAGGAGACCTCAGGGTACCCAAGTAAACATCAGGGTAGTGCCAGGCTCTCCCTGGTTTTGTCCTCAAGGGATCAGACCCCATGAAATCATAGCAAATGATGAAGAAAGAATTAGTACTCTTTGGGTTGGAATTTCAAGGTAAGTTTTTCATTTAAATACTCAAAAAGTTTTTTTAATTTGTCCTAGGACTTACAAATCAGTCAAATGGATTGTAAAGAAGTCCTAAAACCCCTCAAAATCATTTTATACCTTAAGCTACATATAGCTTGATCATGTATTTACCTCTTAATTCCAAGTAACTTGGCATATGTTATTCATATAGAGTATGTATTGTTAAAATAGGTAGGCACTTACGTGTGTGCCACATATAGGTTTAATCCAAATGGGATGCATATACAGGCCTCTATGGCCCATTGGGATAACACAGGGACCACACGGGCCTGTGTGGATGTCACAGGGTTGGGGAAACTGGCCTCAAAACATGTGAAATAACTCATTTGGTACACAGGCCATCACGGGCCCATTGTCATGGGTGGGCCACCCCAGCCAAATGGGCTGTGATATGCATCATTGGGCTCAATGTTTGTTTTGGAAATAATTGGCCAGCTGGGCTTGCCCACAAAAGTTTTCATTTTGTGGGTTTGGGCTGGGATGGCCTGTTGGGGCCCTTGCCCGTGTTGCAGCCCACTTGGGGCCCCTGTTTCTCTCTCATGGCCGGTTGAGGGTCTCAAAAGCCCTCTTGGGGCTGTTTTAGGGTGGTATAGGGAATTCAAATTGAGTACCCCCACCTTGGTTGCAGTGGCCAAACCAGTTGGGCCAGCAATGGCGGCTGTGAGAGCCGGGACCAACAGTCCTGGCTCCCTCCCCTCCCCTTGCTCAAAATTTCAAGGGAGGGGGATTCTGGTTGAATACAACCAGCCAAAAAGACTGCCAAGGCCAGTTGCATCAAGGCAACTGGCAGTGGGAGGGGATTTCATCACCCCCCACCTGAGCAAGGAAACAATGGGGCAGTCTCCCCTCCCTGTTACCAAGGGGGAGGCACCAAGGGCTGGGGGGACTTGATCCCTCCCCAGCCCACTTGACTGTTGATACATTCCAGGCCATTCACATGAAGGCAACTGGCGGTGGGGGGTATTTCATTACCCTCCCAGCTGTGTGTGCGGGATGGCGCAAAAAAAGTGGGGAGCTCTCCCCCCCATTCCTGAGGGGGAGGTGCAAAGGGCGGGATTGACCTGATCACCATCCAGCCCACCTTTTTCAAAAGTCTGCCTGGGGAAAATTACATCCCAGGTGAGCAGCAGGGGATTTGACTACCCCTGCTGGTCACCTAGGTAGGAAAGAGGGGGGGATGGGCATGTCCACTGGTTACAACCCCCCCCCCCCCTATGAGCTTGAGACCCAACCTAGATGAGTTCTGGGTGCCACCTGGTCCATTTTAGGGGCCAGGGGCTGGTAGAATGAGGCAACAGCCTGTTAAGTGAGGTCAAAGAGGTAACAGGGCTGGGTGTGAGGGACAACCAGCCCAGGGATTGAACAGTAAAGGGGCTGTTTCAGCCCTCTAATGGTGGAAACACCAAAATTGAATTTAATGGTCCATTTGAAAGGGTTCAGGGGCAAATGCCATGTGGGCTGATGTAGCCCAAGACTATTAAAAAGGCCTTTAGAGCCTGTTGAGCCCTTTCAGGGTGGAAATTTTCCTTTTTATCTTGTTGTATCATGGGACCACAAGAGGCCAATCTTTTGTATTTAAGGAGGCCTTCTCCCTGCTTTTTTCCATCCAATCCATTTGAATTAATCCAATCAATAATCCAAAGTTTGGCCCCATTTTGAGATCCCATTATTATTTATACAAACAAGGTTTCAAGCATTTCTTTTGATTTAATTACTGCTCCTCCTGCCACTAAGATAATTTCTAGCCATAATTTTCACCTGTATGCCTTTGGCAATGATTTTATAAGATTTAAAACTTAAAACTAGGCCCTGATTCCTCAGAGTGGACGCAATAAAGGCTCAGTGGAGTTTATTAAAGCATAATTGAATTGTATTAAATTATAATTAAATTCCAAAGAGGGGGAATATTGAAATGTTTAATTTATCTATACAGAGTAGAGATTATGGATTGATATAATTAACGTAACTCACAACTGGACTCTGGGACACCTGTGTGGACTCACTCATAACTCAGAGCAGTATATTAAAGTATTAATAGATCCCAAAGGGGGATAAGATTAAATATTGAATTAATATATATAGAGTAGAGAGTATGGATTAATATAATTACTATAACTCCTTCTCAAAGGGATGGAAAACTTTGGGAACTTCTATTTAAATAGTTAGGATACATTTGAGTCCTCATAACTTAATTTTAAGTTATATTGTATCACCTTCTTGATGATATATATTATCAAGTTTTTAATTCCATGATCAAGACTCAAAAAAACATACTAACAAATTATTATAAAATATCATTGAAATCTAATATATCATTATAAAACTAGTCAACTTTTCTGATTCTTTTCTCTATTTTGGGTTTAACCAGTTGCCTTGATATCAGATAAGGGAAGAGGAGCCCAGTTCCTAGCCACTATAACTACAAGACATATGAGTTAAATTGAGTTGGGTTTCTGTGGAGTTGACCATAACTTCTTTGCTACCTTTTTGTCTTCTTAGGTGTTCTTGCTTAAGAGAAGTGATGATTTTTGATGAGGGAACCAAATCTTCATTCATCATTCCCAAAACTCAATTGAGCCAATTTTCCGGGAGAGAGGGAAGAATGGCTATGGACTGTAATTCATTGGTGATAAGAGGATTTTTGGGTGTGATGAGTGAGGACAGTTTTTTTCTGTACAATATTATCTTTGAAAGAGAAACTTTCACATCCTTGTTGTTCAGTTTTGTGGGTAAAAGTGTTCTAAGCCACTAAATTTTTCCTCTAGATGAGTTTTCCTGGTGAGCTTCATTAGGAGCGTTCCAAATTCCAAGGGCACTTGTCAGCTTGCTAGTTGACAAGAGCAACCTGTCAAATCAGATTAAAAACAGAAAATACATAATAAGATTAGAAAGAGTGGGAAATAAATATATATTGTTGCAGAATTGGATTCTTCACCCAAACATAGGTAGGTTCACTCACTGAACCCACCCTTGAATTCCAAATCCTTACATTTTTTAATAATTTGAGAAGAAAAGACCAATAAACCACGGCACCACTATGGCACCTTTTTGGCCATTCTAGCATTTCACACAAGATGCCATGTATAGTTTTCACACCTGAAATTCATTCAGAATTGAAGTGTTGTGTATATTTTAGCAGTTGTAGGCAGATTAGTGTTTTTTCACAATTCCCGCGCGCAGCCCCACATTCATATAGCAAGGGTATACACGCCTGACACTCAGTACGCAGGCGCATGTCAAGAAACCTGCATGAAAAATGACTTCTGGCCGCAGATGATGGATTCCCCCACGCAGCTGTAAAGCCTGCACGTGTAAACATGTATTCCCGCACGCAGATGTCAAAGCCTGCGCGTTTCAATATCAACTCTACTAATTCTAACAGTCAGGTACCGCAGGCACATGCTACAACTTGCATGCATACATCATGAATATGTAAAAAATGACTGACTGGTGGGGAGATGTTTGAAACCTAAGAAAACTGAATAAAATTATGAAAATCAAAAAATTAAAGCAAATAAATTGTGTGAAACAATAATAAAGGTTGTCATGTAGATGGAATTGCCAAATCTTTATGAACCACAAAACACATCAAGAAGTCTACCAAAAAATTATTCAAAATTACCAAAATTTTCAGATAATGGCATAGAATCTACAAATATCCATTTCTATCCATGCCACTTTAAAGAAAGTAATACAAAATAAGGAAATATTCCTGAACCATGAAAATAACAAATTAACATTTAAATACCTTCTGAAAATTATTTCACATGGAAATATGACACAGGAAAGGCTAGCCAGCTGACAGCACCAATAATACCTGCCAAAATGGCCCCAGCTAGCCTGCCAGCCTTAGCACACAAGCACAAACCTCTCTATGTTCCCTGAGAAGGTCTTATGACCCTAGAAAGCTATATAAACATTCTCTTTGAGATGGTTTAAGCCCCAGTAATTTTTAAGTAATCAATCCAAACCCCTTGCCATCCATTATCAAGTGTTTATTCAAGATAAAAAAGTGATTTATGGCCTCAGTGTGATATTATAATTATTAATTCTAAATCCATTTTTAATTCAATTGAAGAATATCAGCAATATCCCCAACAATTTCCCTGAGACCCTTTCAACTGTGAATTTTGGCAAGTTTCTTGGAGTTTCTGCTCAAATTAGTAAGTTATCTCCTCCTTGCCTCCATGAATCAGTTCTGTGAGTGAGACAGTCCTCCCAATCCCCTTGATCAAACCCCTTTTGAGTAATCACATAGGATCTCACAGTCTCAAGGTCTTTACATGGTTCAAAAGAAACCCTTGAAGAAAGGTTATTATCCAATAAAGATCCCCTGTTTGCATGAACTGTGGCCCCTGTAGAAAAATATATTTAAATCAATTTAATCCAACCAAACCACTCCAACTTTGCACTTGCTTCTAAGAACAACCATTTGAGAATTTTATGTAATTTACTTGGAATTATTATTATTCCAACACCAGCATCTCTTTCTGTAGCTAAAGGACAGAAATGGTCCTGGTATCAGTAAGCTGAAAACTGGGGGTCTGGCAGGGAAACTTCCCTTGAAAATTAATTTTTAATTAATTTATTTCCTTGGACCAGATAATCTACATAAACATAAGTAAAAATACTTATTATCTTTTTTATTGGTATTTTTCCAGTGGATCTTAAGAACAACAGAGAACTAATAAATTATTATTATGACCTTCTGAAACAGAAAAAAGAAGAGAGAATCCGTAATTTTGTGCCTGTTATCATAACTCCTGAGCAACAACAAGCAAACATAAATTATTAAAAACAACAAGCTTTAAAAGATAAAGAATTGGAACCTTGAAAGACTTATTAATTTTAATTCTTTACTCAGGCAACACATGGCCTGGAAGAAGTATCAGAGACAACTTTATTTCTTTAACAAAAATCAAGAAAGTAAGCCCAATATATTTTTTATATATTTTTTTTTGAAAAATTAAAAAAATTGAATAAACATTAATGAAAATTATAATAAAACAAAAACTTATTAATTTTAATTTTTTATCTTATTTGCAGTGGAAAGGACCTTTTCCCTTGCGGATTTAATTGAGCAAGACCTGTTGGAAAATAGTTCTCTTCATTGATCTTTGGATTTAAGCAAAAACCTTGGTGGCACCCACAAAGACCCCCCTGGATTGCCCACCAAGGACTCTTTAAACCTTAACCAAGCCTTGGTACGGTTGAACTTAAGTCTAAGTGAGCTCAAATTGATTAAAAAATAAAATAAAATATATAAATTTTTTTTTATTTTTGCCACGTTTTGATAAAAAATTATACTAATTTTTTTGCACTATGTTGCAAAACAGTCCCAACACACGCGCTACCGGACAAGCCCTGTCCTATGCACCTCTTCCCAGAGGAACGCGCCCCCGTGCAAGTGCCCATAGCAAGCACAATGAAGGGGCTCAAAACCACAAATGGAGTGCCACAAAAACCGCCAGCACCCCGCCCACCAACTCAACCAACAAACCATTGGAGATGATTCCTTTTCCCAGACATTTGTCCCACAAAGCTACCCCTCCTCTCACAACTCCCAGTCTGGACTTAGCCAAAGAGTCCAAAATAAAGGATCTGGTGAAGGATCATGTGAGTCATTGGGAGGCATACAAGCTAGCCCAAGAGCAGCCGGACTCAGAAGCTATGAGAAAAGCTTTTCACAGGCCAAGTGCTCTCAAATAGCCCTTCAGAAATTGATCTGCAGGGCAGAAGTAGAGAAATACCTAGAAAAATGGAACCCTTGGAATCAACTAGCCAAGTTAAAGGGAAATGATCCCAAAAAGTTGAGGTCCTCAAATAATCAAATATTGAGGAACCCAAAAGATTGGGACAAAATAATATCACTAGCTCAGAATTGGAAGAAAGTTTATCACAACTAGGTTCTGATGATATCACTCCATTGTTTAACAAATTCTCTGATAATAATTTTTATAACTTTAAAATCTTGAGTGGCTGTAAGCCTCCTGGATGCAAATATCCTTGCTATCCTTTATCTAACAGAGGTGATAGAATAAATCATAAATATATTATTCAATAAATGCAGCAAAAATCCATAAAATATTCAGATAAAGCTTATTGCAAGGTTAATTGGTTTGGATATGGTTTATTGTTATAAATCAATATAAATAAATTGATTACTAAATATTTTTATAGAGGGACCACAATTATATTGGGGATCTTTAACAATTCTCTTCAGGGAATTCAGTATGAAAACACGTAGGCCTGATTACTTTGGAACCTTTAATTTATGTTCTTAAAGGATATTTTTCCCAAGCATAATATGTATATAAAATACAAAATGGAGTGGAAGGGCTTTTTAACCAAGCTTCCACGACAGAGGAAGGCTGATAAGACTCACTGGTATATTACTAAATCCTTTGGGTACCTGTTTGGGATGTGCACTGATGGGTTGACCCTGTATACTGGTGTTATAAGGTTGTTCAGCAGTTTAAATTGATAAAAATGGTAGGGGATGGATATTATTAATCAGACTAAAGCCATAAATAACTTAATTATCTCTTGTAAGTCTTTGATTACCTTTTAACGGTGTCTGGATGTAAATATAACTGGGTCTCTTGGTATCAATATCCTCAAAAGAGCTCTTTATTTATAGCTTTTTGAGTCATAATATTGTCCTTCTGAGGTGTACACGGGCTCAAAGGGACAGACAATGAGGCTAGCAGGGTTACCAGTGGTAGTCTGTCACGTGTTCTTGGTGCTGTAGCACGGGTAGCATCTAATTTCACGGGGTACAGGAATTATTCTACTTTATAATTGATGTTTGTACGTGTGAATAACACTAATCTGTCCTTTTTATTTATTATGTAATTAATTATCCTTAGTAAATGTTCCCAGTAAGTTAATAATTATTTTAATACAAATTCCTACAGATATTCTGGTGTCAGGTGAGTTCTCATTATGTATTAAATAATTGGAGTAAATTCATGATATTGATTTTACTCCTTATTTTCAAAATTCAGTTGATTTACTAAAATAATTACTTCAAAATGTAAGTCATGGGTATTCATTTAATATTTTACATCATTAATATTCTTATTATGTCACAAAAATTTTGATGTCTAGAAATTTTCATAATAGTATATTCAAGTATTTTAATATATTTTTAGAAGTAGTCATTATCTTATTTTCGACATTTTTGGTACTTTCAATATATTGAATTAAAATACGTATAAAGGTTATTTAGGTATTTTTATTTAATTTTATGTATTTTAGACTATCTAATATCCACGGGAACATTTGTTACATATGCAGAATGTTCCTGTGTAGGTTGTAGCATGTTTACACCGTACCTAGGTTTCTCAGGCCTCCTGTCACTTTGTCAACCCATAGTCCTGTGGCTGCGTACTTGTCAGAGACCTAGGGCTGCGTACATGGCTTTCAAAGAGTGAAAGTGCTTTAGGTAATCCGCGCGCGGGTGCATAGGCTTCCGCGGCTGCGTGCAGGAGTTGTGACAGAACACATTTCCGTCTGTAACTCCTAAAATATACACAACAACTCAATTCTTACTGAATTTTAGGTGTGAAACCTATGCGTGACAATACATGTGAAATATTCAATTGTCCAAAAAGTTCAATAGTGGTTCTGTGGTATTTTGGTCTTCCTTTTCCTTAATTATTCAAAAATATAAGGAGTTGGATTTCAAGGGTGGGGTCAGTGAGTGACCCTACCTAATTTTCGGTGGAAAATTCATTTTTGCAATAATATTCATGGTTCTCCTACTCCTTCTTAGGTTAATTTTATTATTATTATTATTATTTTATTTCTTTTACTTTTGCATTTTGCTCTGCAATACTAGCAAGCTGACAGTGGCAATCTAGACAATATTCACAAACAACTTGATAAAGCAATCAAAAATTATAAAAAAATAATCCAAAGTCAAGCTTACCACCAGAAAGCTAATGAGTCTGGAATCAAATTATTAAGGGATGCCATTGATTTAAAAAAAGTTCCTTTAATTAATCATATCAGAACCACCTATTCTTCCGGAGAAGAAGAGATACTCCTTCTCCCTGAGAAACTCAAAGGAGAAATAAGAAAAAAACTGATACCCCTTCTTTTCAATTTGTTAATAAGATTGATATATTAAGCAAAAAAATGGATTTAGAATTAGGTATTATTAAGAATGATGTAAGAGACATTAAAGTTAAATTGAGTGCCCCTCCTATAGTCAATTTAGAAGAATAAAAACCTACCAGGACCAGTATGACTCCTAAAATCTCTCTTAATTCTGGAATGAACAGAAATGAGTCTTACCGCCCCAGTCCTACCCCTGAGGTAGAGCAAGCTCTGAAACTCTTTCCCCCTTTAACTGAATGTCCTAAATTCTCAGGTGAAGGAGAATATAACCACATTAGCTTCATTAAATTTATTGACTATACCCTTCCCTCATATGAACTGCCCACTAATAAAGCAGTAGTAATACTACCCATGCTGTTTGAAGGAGTAGCCCAGATTGGTTTATCAACAAAAGAGGAGAAGTAGGATCCCAAACTTGGAACTCTTGGAAATTTCTCATCAAAGAAAAGTTTGGTACTAGAATCTGGAAAAGAAAAATGATAAAAACCTTTGAGAACTCACCTTTTGACCCTTAAAAAGACAAACCCCACAAGTGTTGTTTGGAACATAAGAAGAGGTTGATTTGTTTCTATCCTGAAGCTGAAAAAGAGGAAATCAATGAAATGCTCCTCAACCTACTTCCTGGACACCTTAATCACAATGTTAGGTGGGAATTTCCATGGATGCTTATCTCTCCACTCTCATTGATATTCTGGAAGAAACCATTGATATGAATGGTCTTGAAAAAAGAAACAATAGACCTAGGGAACACGCTCCCAAGACTCATGAAGAATACAATCCCAAAATTAAAGACTCTACTACTCCCCAATTAGAGGTTAAGAAGACTTCTGAGACTAAGGAAAAGGTATGCTGGAATTATAATCAAACTGGACATGTGAGACCTGACTGCCCCTAGCCCAGGATAAAAATCAATCTCATTGAAGGAGAAGAGGATAAAAATTACCCTGACCCTAAACTTGATAAAACTGATGGATCACTCTCTGAGTATGAATTAATGATCACTAACCGCATAAATTTCATTGAAGGAAGTATAGCATCTTCCTTAGACATTAACTCTGTTAATGAAGACTCCAACTTACCACAAAAATGGAATTCCAATATAAAAAATCACCACGTTTCTGAAGCCAAAAATTTGACTCTCAAACCTGCTGCCCGTAAAGGTTAAAACTCTTGTAAAACCTGCTATGCTACTGGTTTCATCCAAGGTTCTCCTGTTAAGTTACTCTTAGACAGTGGAGCCTTTTGCTCTTGTGTTAGTTCAACTTATTTGGAACAACATGATCCAAATTGGAGACTGAACTTATTACAAATACCTCAAGCTACGTTCAGCAGCTTTAACCGTTCCCTTAACACAATTGGAGTTTGGTCATCTGATATTATTCTCCCACACTCAAAACGGTTACTCAAACTGAAAATTGAATTTGTAGTGCTGCAAAATGGAGTGTGATTTTTTTATTTTAGGAAATGATTCTATTTGCTTATATGGTATGGATGTATTCCAAATTAAAGGCAGATACTTCACCATAGGAGGAGACTGGAACAAGAAGTTCCAAATATGACTTTTCAATGCTCAACCTTCTGATTCAACTTATGAAAAACACTCAGAGAAGTTCAACCAAGAGTACTTCTCCCAAGCAGCTCTGAACCCCCCACTGAGTGAAGACCAAAAATGGGACATTCTCCAAGTTTTCTTTGAAAATCAGAATTCCTTCTGTACTGACAATCATCCAATTGGTAACATCAAAGGACATGAAATTATTTTAACTTTAACCATTAAACCTCCTTACCCTCCCAACCTCAGGAGACCTGCTTACCCTTCTAGTCCAAAATTGAGAACTTCTCTGGAAACACATATCCAAGAACTGATTGACTTACAACTCTTAAGGAAAATAGGACACAATGAAAAAGTGTACATTACTACTCCAGTAATCATAGCTTGGCACAATAATAAGTCAAAGATGGTTTGAGACTTTAGAATGCTGAATAACTACACCCAAGCTGATTATTAACCTGTTCCAAGGATTGACCATACTCTGCATAACCTCTCCAAATCTAAGTTCATCACTACTATGAACATGCTGAAAGGTTTTTACCAGATACCTATCAGTCGTGATAGCTGGAAATTTATGAGTATCATATGTCATTTGGGCATTTATGAGTACCTTAGGATTCCTTTTGGTATCAAAAATGCTCCTTCTCACTTCCAAGGGATGATGGATACAGTTTTAGGATCATTTATCAGACAAGGATGGATTATGGTATAAATTGATGATGTTATCATTCATTCTGATGATTGGACTACACACATGTAAAAAGTAAGGCTAGTCCTCGAAACCATCTCTGCTTTGGGATTAAAAGTATAAATGAAAAAATGTAACTTTGGCTATGGAGAGCTGAAAGATTTAGGGCATATTTTTTCAGGACTAACCTTAACTTCTGAACAGAGCAAAATAGCAGCTGTGATGAATAGGCCCATGCCCCAAAATAAAACTGAACTCCTATCCTTTTTCAGCTTTTGCAGCTATTACAGGGAGTATCTACCTAATTTTGCCCTCCTGCCAAATTTTTGTAAGAAATATACAACAAAAACACCTTGTTTGAGATGAATCACGAAAGGTTTAAGAACTATGAAGAACTCAAGCTAGCTATGACCTCAGCTCCAGTATTTATTCAACCTGACCTCTCTAAATCTTTCAAGCTCTATATAGACACTAGCATGGAAGGGCTAGGAGCAGCATTACACCAGGAAGTCATCAAAAATGATAAACCAGTGCAGAAACCTATACTCTTCATATCCAGACAAGTAGAGGATCCTGAGAAAGGGTATTTTGCCAGCCAAATGGAATGCCTTGCCTTAGTTTGGGATCTGGAGAAACTCCATTATTACTTCAAAGGTACAAAGATCACAGTGATTACTGATTGCAATGATTTCAGGACTTTAATGAAAATGAAAACCCATAGTAGGCATATGCTAAGGTGGCAGATAGCAATTCAACAGTACAGAGGTCAGATGACCATAGTCCATCAAGCTGGTGCTAAACACCAGAATGCTGATAGTTTGAGTAGGAATGGTCTACCCAATGATCCAAGTAATCTGGCTTATGACCCGGAGGATAATGACATATTTCTTACACTGAATATTAACATGTTAAATATTGAGGCTCCTATTTGAGGAATCAAAATCTTTGAACTGGATGAATCCTTGTTCAACTCTATCAAGGAGGCTTACAGCCCTGATATGAAGACTCTAATCACCATTATGGAAAGTAAATCTCCCCCATCTGAACTGATTAACAGTCTACCTGAAACTCTCCTAAAACCTTCCAAATCTGGAATTTTCACTGTATGGGATGTTCTAGTATACTATAGATAGTGCAAAATGATAAAATGAACTGCACTTTGAAAAAAAACATTCCAGTGTCATAGTCTTAACCAAAGAAGAACATATCAAGCATATTCTAGCTGAGTGCCATGATAGCTGCTCATCTGGTCATTTATCTACTGATAGAGCCCTGGAGAAGGTCAAAAAAACCACTTGATGGATCATTTGGAGAGATTCTACAGTCCAGTATGTCACCAGTTGTGAAACTTGTCAGAAGTCCAATAGGACCACTTGAAAAAGGTATGGTCTACTCCAGAAAATTACTGAACCTAAGAAAAGATGGGAAATCTTCAACATGGAATTTGTAACTGGATTAACCCCAAGAGGGCCCTATTCATACAACTCAGTCATAGTCATAGTAGACAGATTTTCTAAGAAAGCAAAGTTCCTACCTAACCAAAAGAAGGACAAAGCCATGGAAGTAGCATTAATATTTTGGAATAGACTTATAGTTGACATGGGAGTCCCTAAGATCATTATCAGTGATTGGGATACCAAGTTCACTTCAGAATTTTGGATGAATCTCCACAACATGTTAGGCACTACCTTACCATTCTCTACAGCCTATCACCCCCAGACAGATGGATTAGCTGAATGAATGATTCAGAACTTAGAAGACATGCTCAGAAGGTTCTTTTTCTTTGGTCTAGAATACAAGAATACTGATGCATATTGCCATGATTGGTTTAGCCTTTTACCTGCCCTATAGATGGCGTACAACAGTAGAAAGAATTCTACCACTAAAGAAGCACTCTATGTACTGGAAAGAGGATGGATTCCTAAACTACCAAAAGATAACCTGAACCAGCAGCTAACCAAAATTCACCCCACATCACTTGGCTTTAAGAAAATGATAGATGTGGCCAACAAACAGGCTGCTAAATATGTTCAGGAAGCTGTTGAATATAACCAACAAAGATGGGATAAAAGCCACAAAGAACCTGATTTCAAGATTGGTGACCAAGTCTTAGTTTCTACCACCAATTATACCAACTTAGCTGGGAACAGGATACTCAGGCCTGCACTTGTTGGATCATTCACCATCAAGAAACTCCATGGGAAGAATGTATTGGAAGTCATTCTCAGTGATGAACTTTCCAGAAAACACCCAGTGTTTCCAGTAAGTCTTATCAAACACTACCACCCCAGGGAAGGAGAACAAACTCTGTCACCAGCAATCCCTGTTGCAGACAAAACTGAGAAAGACAAAGGAAAAATAAGGAAAATCCTTAAAGAAAAGAAAGAAAGGATAAATGGGAAAGATTTCAGACTCTATCTAGTCAGATACAAAGGAGAATCTTCTGACAAGGATGAATTTTTACCTGAAAAAAACATCACTGATGGACCTATCCACTTAAGAAATTACAGGGCCAATAAAAGACTGATTGACAAAATTGTTTCAGATATAGACACATCTTGGAGTGGGGGAACATCAGCTTGCTAGTTGAAAAGAGCAACCTGTCAAATCAGATTAAAAAAAGAAAATCAATAATAAAACTAGAAGGAGTGTGAAATCCATATATATTATTGCAGAAATGGATTCCCCCCAAAAATAGGTAGGTTCACTCACTTACCCCACCCTCAAATTCCAATTTCTTACATTTTTTAATAATTTTAGAAGAAAAGACCAATACACCATGGCATCACTATTGCACCTTTTTGGCCATTCTGATATTTCACACATAATGCCATGTATAGGTTTCACACCTAAAATTCAGTCAGAATTGAAGTGTTGTGTATATTTTAGGAGTTACAGGTGGATTAGTGTTTTGTTACAATTCCCGCGCGCAGCCCCGCATTCATATGGCAAGGGTAAACACGCCTGACACTCACTACCCAGGAGTACTTCAAGAAAACTGCATGAAAAATGAATGCTTGCCATAGATGATGGATTCCTGCAAGCAGCTTTCAAGCCTGCGTGTGTCAACATGGATTCCCACATGCAGCTTTCAAAGCCTCTGTGCATCAATATAAACTTTAATAATTCTGACAGTCAGGTACCGCAGGCACATGATAAAAATTGCTTGCATATATCGTGCATATGTAACAACTTTACTGACGGATGGGGAGATGTTTCAAACCTAAGAAAATTGAATAAAAATATGAAAATCAAAAAATTAAAGCAAATAAATTGTGTGAAACAATAATGAAGGTTGTCACGTAAATGGAGATGCCAAATATTTATCAACCCTCAAACACATCAAGAATTCTACCAAGAAATTATTAAAAATTACCAAAATGTGCAAAAGATGGCTTAAAATCTACAAATACCAACTGCTACCCATGCCACTCTAAAGAAAGTAATACAAAATAAGGAAATATGCCTGAACCATGAAAATAACAAATTAAAATTTAAGTACCTTTTGACAATTATTTTACATGGAAATATGACACAGGAAAGGCTAGCCAGCTGCCAGCACCAAGAATACGTGCCAAACTAGCCATAGATAGCCTGCCAGCCTTAGAAAACAAGCGCAACTCTGTCTATGTGCCCTGAGAAGGTCTTATTACCCTAGAAAGCTATATAAACATCCTCTTTTAGATGTTTGAAATCCCAGTAATTTTTAAGTAATCAATCCAGACCCATTTCCATCCGTGATCAAGTGTTTTTTCAAGATAAACAAGTGATTTATGGCCTCATTCTTATATTACAATTATTAATTCTAAACCCATTGTTAATTCCATTGAAGAATATCAGCAATATCCCCAAAAATTGTCCTGAGACCCTTTCAACTGTGAATTTCTGCAAGTTTCTTGGAGTTTCTGCTTAAATTAGTAAGTTATCTCCTCCTTGCCTCCAGGCATAATTGCTTTGAGTCAGCCAGTCCACCCAATCCCCTTGAGTAAACCCCTTTTGAGTAATCAATTAGGACCTCATTTTCCCAAGGTCTTTACACTTTTCAAAAGATCCCCTTGGAGAGTGTTATCCAATAAAGATCCCCTATTTTCATAAACTGTGGTCACTCTTGAAAAATATATTTAAATCAATTTAATCCAACCAAACCACTCAAACTTTGCACCTGCTTCTAAAACCAACCGTATGAGCATTTTACGTAATTTGCTTGGTATTATTATTATTCCAACACCAATATCTCTTTCTGTAGCTAAAGGAAAGCAAAGTTACTGGTATCAGTAAGCTGAAAGCACTTTCTTTGTGTTTCAAAATGAATTAGAAGTGTGATGGGTTTATTGATCTTGAGATAACTGAGCACACAGCAAGGTTGTCCTTGGACCATGTTTTGTGGTTTGTTTTTTCAGAATTGCTGTTTAACAGATAGAAGCTGGTAATTTATAAGCAGAATCATTTAACATTCAAGATGGTTTGAGTCAGATCTGGGTGAATTGAGGGGAATGATTGCTGGAGTTTTGAAAACTGGGTCAGAAGATGAAGGTTCCTCCATGATTAGTTATTGATGGCTATGAAATACAATGATGGATCTTTCTGTAACTTGTTGGCAGAAGATTTGCTCTCTGGGCTCATAAACTTTTGAGTCAATTGAACTAAGGATAGTAAGAGATATTGTGGTGGAAAGAAAGATGAGGATTTTATTAATCAGAAAGAAATGAAACATAAAAAGAAAAACAGTTGATGACAATAAAGGAATAATGATAGTGAACTCAATACTCACCTGAGGATACTCAGAGATATGGTGCAAACAGAGAGATGAGAAAGGAAATCTTTCTGTGCAACCAATCTCTCTCCTCAGGTGATAGAGATGCAAAAAATGTCATAGTCAGTTGTGAAATACAATGAGTGTGATATATGAGAATGAAGATTTAAGGACACAATCAAGGCAAGCAGTGAAGATGAGATATGAAATATGAAACCTAGGCCATAGAAATGGAATGTAGGAGTTTGACATGATGAGATAAGGAGGATAAAGAAGGAAATAAAAACACAGAAAGATATGGAAGAGATTAATGTTGTGTATTATCAAACACAGATATATTGGGACAGCCATCAAAGCAGCAGTGCTAGAAAAATTTTGAAAAGAATGAAAGCTGTTATTATTGAATTATTTTCCAGAATTATGTTTGAATCCTCCTCAATTGGCTGTTTGATTTACTATTTTTTTTCTCTCAAGGACTTGCAAAGTTCTTCAAGTTCCTTGAATTTTTTGGCAAAGACTCATTGTTGAAGATCATGTGGTAAGTCTTTAAGAGAAGGAATTCCATTTCCCAATAACTGAATTTTTTCTTTGTTATTTTGATTATTAATCTCTTGAAGTTATTTATATACTAATTTTCTTGTAAAAATTTCATATTATTGATTGCTTTCCAGGCCTTTGATTTTTTATAAACACTGTGGTGAACCAGACTTTTCCTATAGCCATCAAACTCATTTTTTACATTAATTATTTCTATTTTCATTATATTAGCCTCAAATTAGCCTAATAAATAAATTCCAAACCCCTCAGAATCCATAATAAGAAACTAAAACCAACCTCAAAGCCCAAATCCATCACAAGATAAACCCCTCCAACCATATCAAACACCTATCACCACCAACCAAAAACCTGGCACAGACTGAATTAGTTCACAGATAACAATGAATTGAAAACTTCATGAATAGATAAAAACAGAAAATACTATCAAAAAAACCAGCCAACAATGCACCATACTCCATATCATCAGTACACTGAATGGCTAAGACCATATCAGCCCAATGTTACACTACAACCACTACAATTAAACCAAGTTCCAGTACCTTTCTGGATCATTCAGTGAAATGAAAGGCCTCCTTAACATCCTCTGAAGCACTCTGATACTCAGTTTGACACCATTTCAACCATAAAAAACTCATATACGCACCAACCAAAGGTAGGATCTCATGCTGCCTAGTATGTCTCATTTCTCACCAACCAGAAATGAGAACTCAGTACAAATGACTTTTTTCTGGAACTCTCAACACCAGATACAACCTTTTAACCATCCTCTGAAGCCCTCTGACACTCAGTTTGCCACCATTTCAACCATAAAAAACTCATATATTAACCAACAGAAGTAGGGGCTCATGAAGCCAATTAAGGCCTCTTACCCATCCTCTGAAGCACTCTGATAACTAATCTGCCACCTTTTAAATTACACAGCACATACAAGCCATACTATCTATTCACCCAGGGGTTCATGCAGTAGACATGCAGGCCTCATGTATCTATCTACACATACACAACTGAAAAAGGCATGAATATAGCTCCTGCAGACTCCTATAAATGATGAGGGCTCATACGCATCCTCAGAAACACCCAGAAAATGAAAATTCCAGCACTTCAACCATATAAGTTATAAAATGTCAGTTACCAAAGAGGGCTTGCAGCTGCAAAGCAATTTTTAATTCTTTTCCCAACCAGAAAATTTAACTCAAGCCGCAGGGATCTTCTGAAAAAATTTTTTACACAAGATAAGCACCCAGAAGCGTCCATTAATCGGCAATCTTAGCCTTTTCCACATATTTTTTCCTGTCTATGAAAATTTATACTAAAAAAAAAGCTATCTCTTGGCTTGCTTCAGATTTTTTCTCATCAGAATTATGGCCTCATGTAAATATCCTGTCATCCTACAAGATTCCAAGGACCTCACTCCTTTGAGCTACTAGAGGTGATAGAAAGTTTGGAACAAAAATAGGATAAAATGCCAGGTATATGATTTGGCTAAAAGGAGTAAATTTATTTATATATTTAGAAAAATAAATTTAAATGGAGGGGAGAAGACCTTATTGGGTTTGTTGGGACCTCCGCAAAATGGGTATATGTGTTTTGGGGACAATACAGCAGCAATTGTAGTGCCTGTAGGTTTTACAAGGATTCCTTTAAAAGAAGGGTGTGTTTAATTTCCCTGGGGTTTGGGTTATGCAAACCCTACAAAAGGGGTATCAGTCAGAAGGCTCACTTACTAGGTCTAGATTTGGATGTATTCTTGATGATGAGCCAATATGCAAGTATTCAGGGTGCTGGAAGTTGTTACTGGGGCAGGTTGAATTGTTGGTTGATGATTTTGGCCAAAAAATTGGGATTAAGGAGTTTTGGTCTATAATTTTATCAGAAAATGGTCCAGGATCACAAAATTATTTATTATAAGGGTTCTATGGCTTGAGTAAAAAAATATTTCAAGCAATAATGACTATATGACTGGATAAAAGGGTTAGGAATGGCTGGGGGAAGGGCAGTTATTTAGATTGTTTGGGTCCTCTCATGGTACAGGCTTTTGATCATCCAAAGGAGGGTGAACCAGGCTAGTGCTAAGGCCAGGGGAACATCAGTGTGTTTTTGAGGACCTTCTCTAGCCACTAAGGTAATATTTTTGAAAGCCCTATGTCATCATACTTAGGGCTTAATACAAATTTCTGTACGCTTAATGCTCTCACTGTATAAACAAAAGAGGTAATATTCAATTAATATTTTCAAATATAAGCCACGGCTTCCTGAGGCCAGGGGCTTGAACACATTCCCTGGGGACTTTATTCTGAAGGATCATTTTGAGTCTGAGGCTCTTCTTTCCATATTTGTGAATTTTAAAGTCACTAAATCAGGCAGTAAGCCCCTGGTTGTGACTAGTTATTTACAGTCTTCTTTGTATGAGGTACAGAGGTGGTTTTATAGGTAACTGGTGTCTTGTGAGACAGTAAGCACAAGGCTAGGCCTCTTTATGTCCTCAGTGTACACTCTCAGGGTGCTGCTGTAATCATTATTCATTCTTCTGGGGTCTAAATCCTCCGTACAGGTCCCTTTCCTGGGGCCCTCACAAGCTTTGGTATAGTTTCAAGAGGGGTGCAGGGCCTGTTTTTATGTGTTTTATAGCTTTTTGAGGCCTTTTCATAAATCCCCACCACATGGTGGCGCTCTTTGGACCCCATATGGTGTGGAACAGTGCCTTGGGGTGTTTTTGAGGTAACCAACAGCCCTATTTCCACTTTGGGAGACGGCAGCGTCTTTAGAAGCTGATGGGCAACCTGGGGAAATTTCCCGGCTGGTTTCCAGGAGCCCGCGCAAGGTAGTTGGTCAACTACTTGCAGGGGTGGTGACCAGCAGTGACCACTGTTCAGGGTAGTTGATTGAATACCCACAGGTTGGTTGGTGTGGTGACCAAAGGTTGGTTGGTGTGGCGACCAATTTGGGACACCTCAGAAAAAGGGAAACTTTTAAGATTTTCTTTATCTTTCATTGATCAAAAATATATATATATATATGGAAATTTCTTTCTGGTATGGCAAGCTTCAATTTCCCCTTTCTCCAACATTCCCCTGTCCTAGTAGTCTAGGAAGAACCCATGGGTTTTTCAAGTCACCAGGTCCTGTGCAACTCCTGCATTGTGATTCTTGACCAAATTTTTGGCCAAGAGTGCGGGCAGGATGATCATCACAAACTCCGAAATTTCTCTCACCTGATAATCAGCCAAAATTTTGACTGGCTTTCTGATGGCTGCCTTGAGTCACTCATCTTTCATCACCTTGCATTCATCCATCTTGCACCTCCATCTGTTGTTTCCATTGCTTGCATTCACAGTTGCTTGCAGTTGCCTTGCCCCTCAAATCCATATTGCACCTCCATCTCTCTTTGCCATTGCTTGAATTTGCCTTTCCCCTAAAATCCTCTTGCACCTCCATTTTTTGTTGCTGATGCTTGTATCCTTGGTTGCTTAGAGTTGCCTCAACCCTCAAATCTGCTTGCACCTGTCGCTCAAATTTCAGCTTGCTGTCATTGGAAAGGCTTTCTGATGCTCATCTGCGCCTGTAGGCCATTTAACTTTCCAGTTCTTTTTCTCTATTTTAATTTCTTTTAGCATTTTCATTTTTTCTTTTTTGTGAGTTCTGTTTAAATAAAAAAAAATGAAAGAAATATTTTTTTCTGCTCTCATTTGTGTTATCTCCTTGTAAATAGTATACAGGGTCTCTTGCCCATAAAATGAGGGGATCTTCCCTTCCTTTCACCCATCATCCATTGATTCATCAATCATCATATAATCTATAAATAAATTTGTGGGGCTCTTCCCCTTTATCCATGCAATCTTCCATTGTTATCCTGGGTATATTTTTGATTGACCCTTGATCTTTGAGCCTCCATACTCAAATCTTTTGATCCATCCTCTGTGAACTTGTCCATTATCACCAACCAATATCCTTTTTTGTTGAAGAATAATTCATTGATTGGATTCTTCAGTATGTTATACCACTCTTTTATCCCTTTTTTGACCATACCGGTATTGATCATTCTTTGATTTCCCTTTTGAAACCAGTCACGTTGGACTAAGAGGTTTCTTTAAGTGTGAAACTTGGAGTTTCAAAAAATCCTTGTTTCTTTGATGCTGAACTGTTACATGCTACTCTTGAGTCACTTGAGAAGTTTTGGTTTATTCTTTTTCAAATCTGTCATTGCTTTGTTTCCAGAGCTTCATAAGACAAATTGCATGTTTTTTACAGCCACCCACAGTTATCTGGTAACCTTCAAGCAGTTGATTGCAGAGAGTTGGGCAGTTTCATGGAGGACCTGGAGGTTTGTTGTTATTGAGTTGATATTTCCTAATATTCTTCTGACAACCAGAGTTATTAGCTTTTGGGTGTTGTTACTTACAACTGCCTTTTTCTATTTAATTTTGAACAAACTTTAACTTTTTTTGTTAAATTCTTTTCCCCACACCATCTTGCCTCAGATAGTGTTGTTAAAAGCTACTGATTACTATCAAACTCATCCCTTCCTATTGATTCCTTATCAACAATTTCCTGGAACTTGATTTTGGTTACATTTAAATATTTTTGTAGAAATCAGGAGGGCAGCCTCAAAAGCACCTTTCCCCTCCACAGAACTTCCTGCGGCCAGCACTTTTTGCATCCTTAAATTTGGTCCCCCAGGCCAGGATCAAACCAGAAACCTTGGGATTCAAAGTCCCAATACTTTTGGAATCAGCTTCAAAATCCAATCTTTTTTTTTCTTTTCTGTTTTTCTGTTCTTAGATTTGATCGGTGGAGGCTAAATATTTCAGAAGTAAGTCCTCCCAATTGTGCACCATCCAGGAAAGATTATTTTTGTTTTTGTCATGAAAACTACTCTTGCAACACTTGTGAGCCACTTTGGAATTCTGCTCTTTGGATCCTCTAGGAAATTCTGTTATTAAAAATGGCATCAAATGGTACTCCCACAACCTCTGTCTGACTCAAGGTGGTCAAGATCAAATCTCAGAGCAAGAACTTAAGGTTCAATGGGTTAAATGTGGAATGTTCCTTGGACTCTTAACAAATGGCTGCTGAAGTGGATGGGGCAAGTTAATACAATATGGCCTACCAGTTACAATTCTTTATCTCCCCTGATGAATTCATGGAATTAATAAATTTGTTAAACAGATTTGAATCCCATAATTGGAAGCTTCTGAGGTATGCAATGCTGGCATATTGGGGAAAAATAGATATACCTTGTTTTAATTTGGAGGAATTGGATGATATTGTATCTCAGTGGATCTAAAATTGTGGTGTCTCTTCAGCCTATCACTATAAGTCTTGTAGGAAGTCATGGGATTCAATTCAAAATTATCTTATCCAAAACAATCAAATTGATACAATGGACAACGTGTTAGTGCACCTTTTCAAATATTTTTTGCTAGGAGTTCAGGAAAGAATTAGGGATGAACTGGTGAAGTATGGGTCAATGATCACAACCAGGGATAATTGATTCAAACTCCCTGTTTTCCTGGTCCTTAGGAGTACTGTGGAGGAATTCATCAAAGTTCAAACAGCTTTAAACTTTGAAAAACCTAGAACCACTGAACCAGTTCTTGCTCCTTCTTTCAAAGATTCAAAAAAAATTATGAGCAAGATGGAGGTAGATTGCAGGCCTAAAATGAATCCTCACTCCAACCTGGAAATTGCTGCTATTGAACATATCACTAAAATACTCTGAGCTTTTGAGAAAAGAGTAGATCAAAAAATTTCTTCTCTTGCTACTCATAAAACCTCTAACCCTGTTCCTAAATTCAATCTTGTCTGCTACTACTGTCATAGGGAAGGTTGGGGAACTGGTTGATTCCCTGAGCTCCAGAAGGATAAAGAGGAAAAATTGGTGGAACAGAAGGGGAAAAAATTGTTGCTTCCTAATGGTGCTTTGATCCCTTTTGATTCATCTTTCCCTATCCGTCATGTGGTAGCCTCTTATCAGCCAGTAACTCCTATGAACACATCTTTGGATTCTGTTGATTTCCAACCTTCTTGTGGTGCCCTTCAACCTTGGTATCCTCCAGTCTTGTTGGAGCTTATCAATCAGCTCCAGCTTGGAAAAAACATGAGGAACCTAAACCTCAGAAGGCTCCTCCCTTGTCTTCCTCAATCCTTTGAAAAACAGATGAGCGTTCATCCTCACCTGAGCCTCCTTCCTCTGATGCAGAAGAAATGGGAGTGGAAAGGGAATCACTCATGGAAAGGTTTCAATACCACTCTGACCCTCCTTCATCTGTTGAATCTCCTCAAACTTCTTATCCCATCTTAGTTCCTGCTTTATTTCAACTTACTGATACCAGGAACTATTCAGTCCTTTAGGTACAGAAAGTGATATTGGTGTTGGAACAATGATTATTCCAAGAAAATATGTAAAATGCTCAAAATTATTGATTAAAGCAAGTGCAAAGTTTGGAGTATTTTATTTGGTTAAAATATTCTAAATATATTTTTTCAAGAGGAGCCACTTTTTTTAAAAACAGGGGATATTTATTGAAACAACCTGTATTCAAAGGTCTCTTTTGAACCATGTAAAGAAATTGGGACAATGATTCTATGTGATTGCTTGAAAGGGTTTTACTAAAGGGGAATGGGTGGACTGGCTGTCTCACAGAACTTCTTGCTGGAGGCAAGGAGGAGATAAATAACCACTTTAAGCAGGAACTCCAGGAAAATTGCAACAATTCATGGTTGAAAGGGTCCCAGACAATTGTTGGGGATTTTTCTGATATTCTTCTATGGAATTAATGGTGGGGCTAGAATTGATAATTATACTAAGAGACTGGGGCCATAAATTGCTTTTTTATTCCTTATAAACAATTGATCACAGATGGCAAATTAATTAAAAATTACTTGTGTTCAAATCATCAAAAAAGGTACTTTATATATACCTTTTTGGGGTAATAAGACCTTCTCAGGGCACGTAAAGAGGGTTGTGCTTGTGGGCTAATGCTTGAAGGCTGGCCAGGGTTATTTTGGACGTATTATTAGTGATTTCAATCAGCTGGAATTTCCTGTGTCATATTTCTATGTGAAATAATTGTCAGAAACTGTTTAAATGTTAATTTGTGAATTTTGTAGCTCTGAAATATTTCTTAATTTTGTACTGTTTTCTCTTGAGTGAAATCATCAGGAGTGGGTATTGGAAAATTTTACGCCATTTCTTGAACATGTTGAAAATTTTTGATAATTTTTATGGGAACTCTTGGTATTTTTTGTGGTTCAGAAAGATTTGATAATGTTATTTATGTGACAACCTTTATTATTATTTTCCCTGATTTGTCTGTCTTATATTTTTAATTTCATATTTTTCATTTGATTTTCAGGGGTTTCAGACATCCCTCTATCCATCAGTCAAGTTTTTAAATATGAATGATGTATGCATGAGGGTTGTAGCATGTTACTGCAGTACCTGGCTTTGAGGAATGTTGCATTCATTTTTGAAACGCGCAGGCTTGACAGCTGCATGGGGGAATCTATCTTACACTTCCAGAAGCATAATGCATGTGGGTTTTTCTTACAAGTGCCTACATATTGAGTGTCAGGCGCGTGTATCCTTGCTGTATGGATGTGGGGCTGCAACAGGAATTATGACACAACACAAATTCACCTGTAACTTGTAAATTATACACAACACCACAATTCTGAATGAATTTTAGGTGTGAAACCTACACATGAAATTGCATTTAAAATATTAAAATGGCCAAAAAGTTTCTTAGTGGTTCCATGGTTTTTTGGTCAGTTTCTTTTAAAATTATTTAAAAATATATCGAGTTGCAATTCAAAGGTGGGGTCACCAAGTGACCCTACCTTGTTTTGGGTGAGGAATACAAATCTGTAGGAGTATTTTGGAAACTCTCATTCATTTTTATTTTTGTAATTAATTTTTAATTTTTTAATCTACTTTTACAGGTTGCTCTGTACAAGTAGCAAGCTGACATTCCCCCACTCCAAGATATGGCTGTATCAGAAAGGTTTTTTTGGTGCTCAATGTCTCTTATTGGCTTGGTAATTTCTCAGTTGTATAAGTCCATCTGGAATTTTTTTTCCAGGTAACCACTCATCTTTCTCAGAAGATTCTCCTTTATCTCTGACAAGTTGAAGTCTAATATCTTTTCTATTGATCCTTTACTTCTCATCTTTAAGTATTCTTCTAATCTTCCCTTTTCCTTTACCAGGGTCAGCTTCCAAGGATATCTCTGGTGAAGGGGCTTTTTCTCCTTCTCTTGGGTGAAAGTTTTTGATTAGGCTTACTGGGAATACTGGGTGCTTCCTGGAAAGCTCATCACTCAGGATTAATTCTACAGCATTCTTTCCATTGAGCTATTTGATAGTGAATGGTCCTACAAAAGCAGGTCTCCTGAGGTTGGAGGGTAAGGGAGTTTTATAGTTTAGGTAAGGGTCATGTCATGTCCCTTAATGTTACTGATAGGTTAGTCCTTAGTACAAAAGGCATTCTGATTTTCAAAGAAAACTTGAAGAATGTCCAATCTTTGATCCTCACTGAGCTGGGGATTTAGAGCTTCTTGAGAAAGTTATTCCTGGTCAAAGCTCTCCAAGTGTCTATCATAAGTGGAATCAGTATTTTGCAAATTAAAATGAAATATTTGGAACTTTGTGTTCCAGCCTCCTCCTACAGTGAAGTATCTACCCTTACTCTGGAACAAATCTACTCCATTTGGGCAAAGAGAGTTATTGCCTGGAATAAAGTAATCACATAATCCATTCTGAAGTACTACAAATTAAAATTTCAGTCTCAGTTAACCCTTAGAATGTGGTAGTAGGATATCTGAGGATCATACACCAATAGCATTCAGGGAAAAGTTACAACTGCTAAACATAGCCTAGGAATTGATGATAGGGAGTTTATTTCTAGGGAGGATTCTATGTTTCCTTCAATGACATTGATTGGGTTAGTAATCATTATTTCAAATCCAGATAGTGATCCATCAGTGTCACCAAGCTGGGGGTCAGGGTAATTATCATCCTCCGCTCCTTCAATGAGATTTATCATTCTCCTGGGCTGAGGGCAATCATGTCTTACATGCCCTTTCTGGTTACAGTTCCAGAATACCTTTTACTTAGTTTGAGAATTCTTATTGACTTCTAAGTGGGGAGTTGAATAATCTTTTTTTTTGGGATTGTATTCTTCTTTATTTGTGGGGGAGGGTCTCTGGTTTATCATTTCCCATTTCAATACCATTAATATCAATATTTTCTTCTAAAATGCAAATGAGGGTAGAGAGATCAGAATTCAAAGGCATTCATCACCCTAATCTGTGATTAAGTTATACAGGAAATAGATTGAGGAGTATTTCATTGATCTCTTCTTTTTCAGCTTCAGGATAAAAAAGAAATCTAATCTCTTCTTCTGTTCCAAACACCACTTATGGGGTTTGTCCTTTGAAGAGTCAAATGGATAGTTTGCAAAGGTCTTCATCATTTTCCTTTTCCAGATCCTAGTACCAAATTGATGTTTGATGAGTCCTTTCCAAGAGTTCCAAGTTTGAGATTCTACTTTTCCTCTTTTGTTAATGAACTAATCTAAGGCTACACATTCAAATAGTATGGGTAGTATTACTACTTCTATGGTATCAGGGAGTTCATATGAAGCAAGAGTATAGTCAATAAATTTAATAAAGCCAATATGGTTATAATCTCCTTCTCCTGAGAATTAAGGCCATTCAGTTACAGGGGGAAAAGCTTCAGGGCTTTTTCTACCTCAGGAGTTGAACCGGGCCTGTAGGACTCATTCCTTACTGCTCCAGAATCAAAAGGTATTTCAGGAGTGGTACTTATTCTGGTGGGATTTTTTTCTTCTAAGTTGACCAGGGGAGAACTAGTTGATTTGATCTTAAGATCTCTTACATCATTCTTAATCATACCTAATTCAATCTGAATTCTTAATAAGTCTATTTTATCAAAAATGTGAGAAGAAGGGGTATCAGCTTTGTTCCTTATTTCTCCTTTCAGTTTTTCAATGGAGAGGAGAATCTCTTCTTCTCAAGAAGAATAAGTTTTCTTTATATGTGTGATCATAGATACCTTATCCTAGTTGATGATATATCTCAATTGTTTATTTTCTAACTCATTAGTCTTAAGATGAGCAGCTTGGTTCCAAATGATCTTATCCAATTGTTTATGAAAATTATCTAAATTACTACTCAAGATGATAAGTTGTAGAAAAAATTATCAGAAAATTTATTAAAGATAGGGGTATTATCTGCATCTAGTTGTGATAAAATATTTTCCACTTCTGAGCTAGAGATATTATATTTTCCCAATATTTGGGATTCCTCATCTTTTGGTGATCTGAAGACCTTAACTTTTTGAGGTGTTTCCCTTTATATTGGCTAATTGATCCCAAGGGTTCCAATTTTCCTTGTATTTCTCTACTTCCTTCCTGGGAATTAATTTCTGCAGGGCTATCTGATGGGAATTTGCCAGTGATATGGCATTTCTCATGACCACCATGTCCTCTTGAACTTGGGCCAGTTTTTAAGCTTCCCAATGACTGACATGGCTCTTTACTATCTCCTTTATTTTGGAATATTTGGCAGAGTCCAACCGGGGTGGTGTGGGTTGAGGCATGATTGTTAAAATAGGGATGCACTCAGAAGGTAATGTGCATATTAGTTTGTAATCCAAATGGGACTCCATGGCCCTTTGGAAATCACATGGGCCATGTGGGCCTATGTGGATTTTATTGGTTCTGGTCATTTGGGTGCCAAAACACGTTTTCCAGGTTTTTTGGGAGACGGGCCCTGAAGGGCCCGCTAGGGTGGATGGGCCACCTTAGCCAGAAGGGCTTATTTGGGAATAACTGCGCCCAATATTTATTTTGGACATACTTGGCCAGACGGGCTGGCCTGCCAAAGTATGTATTTTATGGCTTTTGGGCCTTGGTGGCTCATTGGGGCCACGGCCTGCTTGGGGCAGCTTGTTTCTCTCTGGGGCCTGTTGCAGGGCCCAATTGCCTGCGCAGGGCCATTTTATGGGGCAGAAGGCTCCGTTTGGAGTCCCCCCACCTGCTTGTGTGCGGGGCTGTGGCCCTGGTTGCATTGCTTGGTTGGTCACCGCCACTAGGGTGGGCTTCTCCCACAGGGGCCGGCAGCTCCTGCCTCCCTCCCTCCCCTTTCTTGGTTGCAAGCGGGAGAGGAGGCTGGCTGGTCCTCAACCAGCCAGGCCGGCCTCAAAAAGGCAAATGGCAAGGTGGGAGGGGACTTGATCATCCCCCAACCTCATGTGTGGACTAACTAGGCCAGCCGCAACAAGGCAACCTGCAGGATGGGGTGAGATTTGAACACCCCCCATCTCTTTTTTGGCAACAAAGAGGTTGCAGGGGCCATCAACCCCCCCCTTCTCCCCCCTTACCAAGGGGGAGGTGACCTGGGGCTGGGTGGGCTTGACCAGCGCCCAGCCCACCCATTTGTGTGATGCCCTGGGTGGTATCAAAATCCAGGGTTCCCAGGGGGGGGGGATTGGACCACTCCCTCCAGGGATTGACAGAGAGGGGGGGGGAGGACACGCATTTCCGCTGGTTAAACCTCCCCTCCTCTAAGTTTTACTGGACCCAGAGTGTTTCTGGGTCCACCTTGGCCAATCTGAGGGCCAGGGGTTGGTTGCAGGAGGCAACCAGCCATGTGAGTGGGTAATCAGGACCAATAAGGTCAAGAAGGCATTTGAACCAGGTAACAGGGCTGATTGTCATTCTTTACCCGCGCGCGCGCGCCGCGCCGCGCGCGCTGCGCTTCCATTATCCGCGTCGCGCGCCGCGCCGCGCCGCGCCGCGCTCCTTTCATCCAGGCGCGTCGCGCGTCCTTTATCCGTGTTGCTTGTCATCTCCGCCGTTGTCATAGCACGTCCTCATCTTTGTCGTTGCGTGTCTTCATCTTTGTCGTTGCGCCTCCCAATCTCCTCATTGCTACCGTCGCGCAGCGCTCATCCATGATTTACTGAATCCATCCCGACCGCACCCGCAAGCATTTGGCAAATCCTTGGATCCGTCAAACCTCCCATTGCACTTGATCTATCAGTCGTGGATCTCAAGGCCGTCAGGATTTA
This sequence comes from Puccinia polysora, assembly GCA_025617555.3. NCBI lineage: Eukaryota > Fungi > Basidiomycota > Pucciniomycetes > Pucciniales > Pucciniaceae > Puccinia > Puccinia polysora. Next base: position 31,278,196 of record CM062629.1, read on the forward strand.
CTCAACTTTCTCAAACCAATCTCCTATCCGCCCATCCGCGCTCTCATGGACTTCATCCAACACCTTTCCTGGGACTCTCCCACCCGCTTCCGCCTTCGGACAAGGGGTGGGTGACTCTGGTATTGTTACGTGCGCCCATCCACAGACCGACGCGGGTGACCACATGGTTGCCTTCCCTTTTCGGCTCTATTTGTAGAATCCGTTGTATATAGTCTAACAGGGCCTCCTGCCCATATAAGGAGGGGCTCTCCCCTGCCTTTTGGCCCAGGATCCCAGCATCCCATCATCAGAGCATCAGAGAATCAGAGAATCCCATCATTCTATGAGACCATCCTCATAAGCAATTTATCCGTGGGCATCCTTCCCCACTTATCTGAGCAAATTATCCGGGTATATCTATGATTGCCCCTTGATCCTTTGAGCCTCCATACTCAAACTCAGTCCTTTGTGACCTTGATCCTTATCACCAACCAATAGCCTTGCTGGTTGAAGAAGAATTCCTGTCTGTCTGAATTCTTGAGTGTGTTATACCACTCTGATCCCTTTTTCCGACCATACTGGTCTTGATCTCTCCTTGATCATCTTTCTGGAGCCAATCACGTTTGATTGAAGAGGTTTTATTAAGCTTGAAACCTGGAGTGTTATACCTCCCTTCTTCTTTGAGGTTGAATTTCGCCACGCTATTCTTGAGTTCCTTGAGAAGTGTTGGGATATTCTTGCTCAAATTTGTTATTGATTTGCTTCTAGAGCTTCATAAACAAATTGCTTTTGTTTTGTTCAGCCTCCCACAGTTATCTGGTACCCTTCAAGCGCTTGATTGCGGAGAGTTGGGCAGGTTCATTGAGAACCTGGAGGTTGGTTGGGATTGAGTTGATCTTTCCTAATCAGCTGCTGACGACCAGAGTTATTAGCTTGTGGGCGTTGTTACTTACAACTTCCTTGTTCTATTGAACTCTGAACAAACCTTGACTTATTTGTTCAAGTCTTTCCCTGCACCATCTTGTCTCAGATAGTGTTGTTTCCATCGCTACCGACAACTCTTATCCTCTTCTCTTAGTTTGATTTCTCATCCATAAGGTTCTGGACCTTGATTCCGGTTACATTTAAATATTATTGTAATTCCTAGGAGGGCAGCCTAAACAGCACCTTTCCCCTCCACAGAACTGCCACGGCTTAGCACCGTTTGGAGTCTTACATTTGGTCCCCCGGGCCGGGATTGAACCAGCAACCTTGGGATTTACAGTCCCAACTTGGAGAATCAACTCCGAAATGCTATCCAATTTCTCTTTCTTTTTCTGTTTGTTCTTTTTTCCGATCCGTGGAGGCAGCTTGGTCTAGAAGTAAGTCCTCCCAATTTGTGCACCGCTCGGGCAAGATACTTGTCGTTTTTGGGGAAACCCTACTCTTGCCACACTCGTGAGCCACTTTGGAAATCTGCTCTTTGGATCCCCTAGGAACTCTGTTATTCGATATGGCATCTCCCGCTACTCCAACCACCTCTGTTCGACCTAAGATGGTAAAGATCAAACCCCAAAACAAGAACTTAGGCTTCAACGGTACAAATGTCGAGCGATTCTTGGACTCCTAAAAAATGGCTGCTGAAGTGGATGGAGCTAGTGAATTCAATATGGCTTATCAGTTGCGGTTCTTTATCTCCTCTGATGAAGTTATGGAGGTAATTGAGTCTTTCGAGGGATTTGAATCCCACAACTGGACGCTTCTCAGGGAGGCTATGTTGGCATACTGGGGTAAAATAGATGTGGCTAGGTTTACTCTGCTGGATTTGGATGCTCTGGCTTCTCAGTGGATCTCCAATGGTGGTATTTCTTCAGCCTCTGACTATCAGATTTTTAGAAAGTCTTGGGATCCCATTCAAAACTATCTTATCCAAAACGATCACATTGACACAGTGGACAAAATTCAAGCAAAATTCTTCCAATCTTTTTTGTTGGCTGTGCAGGAAAGGATTAAAGAAGAACTGGTCAAATCTGGATCCATGATTACCACCAGGGATAATCAATTCAAGCTCCCTATTTTTCTTACCCTTAGGAGTACTGTGGATAAAGTCATGAAAGGTCAAACTGCTCTTACCTTTGAAAAGCCTAGAACTACTGAACCAGTCCATGCTCCTTCTTTTAAAGAGTCAAACAATATTATGATTAAAATGGAGGCAGATCGTAGGCCTAAAGCAGATCCTAATTCCAATCGAGAACCTACTACTATAGATGAAATCACCAAGTTACTTAGAGCCTTTGAGAACAAAATAGATCAAAAGATTTCTTCGCTAGCTACTCCTAAAACTCCTTCTTCTGTCCCCAAATCAACTCTGGTCTGTTACTACTGTCATAGGGAAGGCCATGGAACCGGACGATGTCAAGAACTTCAGAAGGACTTAAAGGAAAAGTTGGTAGAGCAGAGGGGAAACAATTACTTCCTCCCTAATGGTACCCTAATCCCTTTTGACTTGTCTCTTCCTATCCAACATGTGGTGGCCTCTTACCAGCCATCACCCCCTGTGAAAGCATCTCTTGCTTCCTTTGAATTTCGATCATCCTGTGGTACCCTCCAACCTTGGTATCCCCCAGCTATTGCTTCCTCTAGTCTTGCTGGGACTACTTATCAATCTGATCCAGCCAGGAAACAACAGGAGGAACCTAAACCTCATAAGGCTCCTTCCTTGCCAACTTCAATCCTTCAAAAACCTGTTAAACGCCGATCATCACTTGAGCCTCCTTCCTCTGATGTAGAAGACATCGAGGTGGAAAGGGAACCAATCATGGAAAGGTTCCCAGATCACCCTGATCCTTCTCCCTCACCTCAACCTTCTAATCCTATCTTAGATTCCGCGTCACCTGAACTTCCTCCCCCCACCCAGCCCAAAGTTTGATTTGAAAGGGGCATCTCCAAGGATCACCCCAATGCTGTGGAGGGAGTATTAAAGAAAATTTCTGATCTCAAAATTCCTGATCTATCTGTGGCTGAACTCCTATCAATCTCTCCATCTGTTGCTGAAGGAATGAAGAAATGGGTCTCTTGTGGATGTGTGGAAATTGGCCCTGAAGAACTCAAAGTCTCCTCTGGCACTTTAATGGAGGACTCTGGTGGAACCAGTCCTTCTATAGAATCCAATCTTTATTCCTGTCCCCTTGGCTTTCTTCCTTGTTATCTTGGTGACTCAGCTAAAACTGTTTCTCCTCTTGTGGATTCTGGATCTCAGCTTAACTTAATCTCGGATGCTATGGCCTGCAAGCTCAAACTTAGTCCTAGGGTCAGCTTCAACTCTGCAGTGTATGGGATAGGAAATCAAGCTTGTGAACTGGTTGGTATTGCTGAAGATGTACCGGTCAGGATTGGTCAAAATATTGTTGGAACCTGCCACTTTTGGATCACTCGTTTGGACAGTCCTATGATCTTGGGACGACCCTTCTTAATGGACTTTGGTGCAACCCTGATGTTTTCTGATCAAGTTGGGGAGAGAATTCTCCTCCCTGATGCTGATGGCAGAAAAATTGAAGTTCCTCTTTGCTCTTTGGATTCTGGTCGTTGGGAAAGAGATTTTCCTGGTCATTCTCCCAAATCATCTTTTAAGGGGAAGCAGAAGGATAACTCTAGTTCCTCTCATTTTTTAGGGGAATAGTTGATCCTACCAATGGTTGTAGTTCTTTTCAGCCTCAGACCGCAACTCAAGGGTCAACTCCCATCCCTCCGGCTTATTTTTCATTCCTTTCATCATTCTCTTCTGAGCTCAAGAATATTAAAAAACAAAAACATATCAAAAAAGAAAAATCCAAAAATATTTCTTCTCCATCTCCTTCTCTCTCTGGATCTGTTGTGTCTTCTTTTCCTTCTACTTTTGAGTCTGATCAATCTTCTCTCAGTTCCGGTACGAATCTCCGCAATGAGCTTAAACTAGATCCTAACTGCAATTCCGTTTTTGGTGGGTTTGGTATGAAGGAATATGGGCTTCAGTGGAGGCAATTTGGGGTACAAGTAAGTCCTCCCAATTGTGCCCTGCCAGGGAAATCTTTTACCGTCATTTTTGAAAACCTACCTTGTGCCACACATGTGAGCAACGTATTGTCTCCTGGTTCTTCTTTTATGGAAAAGGCACCCTTCAAGGATATTGCAGAACATCGGACTTGGAAGATGTTGGAACTTGGACTCAGCTTTCGTAAGCAAGTCTCTCTGGTCAACTCTTGGAGAAAACAAGAACTTCTCTCTTTTGCCACTAAGTATAAACCAGTTGCTAAGAAGATCCAACCAGTCAACCAGCATATGCCTCTCAACCTCAATCCTCCCCTTATGCGTCCTCCTCTATCTCGCGATTCTTACTGTGGTCTTCCTCAATCTCTTACTGGCCCCTTTGTGCCTAATGGACGGGTCACTGAAGAACGTCTGAAGGTGGTCAAATTTGGTCCAGATGGATGGCTTCTTCCTGATGAGTTAAATTTAATCAAAAATGTCTTATCTCTAAGAGAAAAATCTATTGCTTTCTGTGAAGAAGAGAGAGGTCTCTTGCGGGAATCCTATGGCCTCCCTTATATCATCCCTGTAGTTGAACATGATCCTTGGCAAAAGAAAAAGATCCCTATCCCTGCTGCTAAAGTTGACGAATTCATCAAGTTGGTCCGGGAACGAGTTCGAACTGGCCTGTATGAACAGTCAACTTCTAGTTACTCCAGCCCCGTCTTCTGTGTCCTCAAGAGTAATGGTAAACTTAGAATAGTTCATGATCTTCAACCTCTTAATAAAGTTACTATTAAAGACTCTGGTATCCCTCCTGCTACTGAAGAATTTGTTGAATCCTTTGCGGGAAGAGCTTGCTATGGTCTAGGGGATATTATGGGTGGCTATGACGAAAGATCCTTACATCCTATTTCTTGTCCTCTCACTACTTTCGATACCCCTCTTGGTTGATTTCAACTTACTCAATTGCCTCAAGGAGCCACCAACTCGGTTGCAGTCTATCAGGCTCAGATGATGTGGATCCTCCAGGATGAAATCCCTGATCATGCTGGTATCTTTATTGATGATAGCGGAATTAAAGGTCCAGTATCTGACTATGATAATGAGCTCTTACCTTGGCATTCAGGAATTTGTCGTTTTATCTGGGAATATGCTACTACCTTGGAGAGGATTCTGTTTTGAATCGAGGAATCTGGCCTTACTGTCTCTGGATCCAAACTGGCGGCTTGTGTCCCTGCTCTGGAAATTGTTGGTCATATGGTCTGCAAGGAAGGAAGAAGGATGGCACCAGCCAAAGTCAACAAGATCATCTCTTGGCCTACCCCAATCAATCCAACTGAAGTTAGGGGCTTTCTAGGTGTTTTCACTTATGTTAGAATCTTTATCCCATCTTTATCCAAAATCTGTGCACCCTTGCGTCGTCTAACCAGAAAAGATGCGGAATGGATTTGGACCCAAGATTGTGAATGTGCTTTCCAGCTACTCAAAAGGATAGTTGGTGAAGACATAGTTTTGAAAAATATCTCTTATGGACCTGGAGCTGGCAAGATCAAGCTGGCTGTTGATTCTAGTTATCAATCTGTTGGGGCCGTCCTTAATCAGGAAGATGAAAATGGTTGGGACCGTCCTGCTCTTTATGAATCTTTGTTGTTTTCAGATGTAGAATCTAGATACTCCCAGCCCAAACTGGAAATCTGTGGTGTGGCTCAAATGATGAAGAAACTTCAAACCGTTCTCTGGGGCCAACATTTCGAATTGCAAGTTGATGCTTGATCCATCATTGAAATGATCAACGCTCCCAGTCTTCCCAATGCTCCTATGACTTGTTGGGTGGCCTTTATCCAGCTTTTCTCTTTTGATATTGTTCACAGGCCTGGAAAATCTTTCACCATGCCTGATGGTTTATCTCGACGACCTCTTGGGGACAACGAATCTAATGTTGGAACCAATTTCAATGAAGGGGAACCTTTAATTCGACCTATTTTCTCTTTTTCTTTGCAAAATTATTCTGGCTTTCAACAAGGCTTCTGGTTTAAATTAGAGCAGTACCTTTCAACTCTTCAAAAACCTCCTGATCTCTCTGCTAAGGAATTTTGATCTCTTAAACAAAAGTCTTCTAATTTTTTTGTTCAAGGCTCTAGACTTATGAAGAGGGGCAATCCTTGTGCTCTTATTGTTGTTACTATTCCCTCTAAACAAGATTCTATCCTTGAAAGTCTCCATGAAGGCCTTGGTCATCGTGGGGAAACTGAAACTTATCAACGATTATCCGAACGATTCTGGTGGCCATCTTTGAAGAAATCCGTCTCCCAATGGTGCAAGAGTTGTGAAGTTTGTCAAAAACGTGATCTCAGGCGCCCAGCCGAAATTTTTTGTCCTACTGGGGAGTCCACTGTATTTGGAAGGATTGCTATGGATGTGGTTCATATTAAGGCAGGTGGTGCTAAGTACCTCATTGTGGCTAGAGATGATTTTTCCGGATGGGTTGAAGCAAAATTTCTTAAGAACCTTAGCTCTGAATCAGTGGCAGCTTTCCTCTATGAGACCTGGACAATGCGTTATGGCCTGGCTTGATCTTACTCTACTGATGGTGGCTCTGAATTTGGGGGCAAGCTTGCTGAAATGATCCGATCCCTTCCTGGAAAACATGGAGTTACTACTCCTTATTATCCTGAAGGCCAAGGCATGGTGGAACAAGGCCATGCCCCTTTGAAGGCTGCACTTGTTAAACTGGCTGGTGAAAGTGGCAAGAATTGTCGCAAATTCCTTCCTCTTGTTCTCTTTTCTGATCAAATCTCAACCAAAAGGACTACTGGCTACTCACCTTATGAAATCATCTTTGGTCAAAGAGCAGTCCTTCCTTTGGATCCGGAAATGGAATCTTTCTTGGGTGTCTCTTGGGAACAGGTGTCCTCAACTAACGATCTGTTAGTTGCTAGATCCAAGCAACTTGAGAGAAGTGAAGACGTTTGTGAAGAAGCTTATCAAAAAATGATGGAGTCCAGAGAAAAATCTGTCTAGTATTGGGAGGGCAAGCTCTCTAATCAAATCAGGGAGCCCTTGAACCCTGGTGACCTAGTTTTAGCTTATAATTGATCTTTGGAGACCCAGTGGGGCAAGCTTTTCTCTAATCGTTGGAATGGCCCTTATCGAGTGATTCATCAAGTTAGGGGTGGATCTTATGTTTTGGAGGAGCTGGATGGTACTCGGTTGGCCAGAAGGTTCTCTGCTGATCAAGTCAAGAAGTTTCATTGTTGTGGGGGCAACTCGTCTCAGAAGTAAGTCCTCCCAATTGTGCACCGCCTGGGCAAGATCCTTGTTGTTTTTGTGAAACTCTACCCTTGCCACACTTGTGAGCCACCTTGGAACTCTCCACTTCTAGGATTTTTGGTCGGATCAACAAATTTTTTCTCAACCACTCTCAAGATCAAAATGGCCATTTTTCGGTTTCAATCATCTGTCTTTCCTTTCTTTTTTTTTTCTATGGCATCAAACTCGGGAGCAGACTAGGGACAGTCTGTAAGTTGGGGAGAGATGTGGTGCCCAATCCTGGACACCCTGGCCGCCTTAAGACCTCAATCCATAAACTGTTGCGCAAACGTAACGCCCGGCTGAACAACTTTTCCTCAGGATCATTCAAACCATTCTTTACCCGCGCGCGCGCGCCGCGCCGCGCGCGCTGCGCTTCCATTATCCGCGTCTCGCGCCGCGCCGCGCCGCGCCGCGCTCCTTTCATCCGTGCGCGTCGCGCGTCCTTTATCTGTGTTGCTTGTCATCTCCGCTGTTGTCATAGCACGTCCTCATCTTTGTCGTTGCGTGTCTTCATCTTTGTCGTTGCGCCTCCCAATCTCCTCATTGCTACCGTCGCGCGGCGCTCATCCATGATTTACTGAATCCATCCCGACCGCACCCGCAAGCATTTGGAAAATCCTTGGATCCGTCAAACCTCCCATTGCACTTGATCTATCAGTCGTGGATCTCAAGGCCGTCAGGATTTACTCAACTTTCTCAAACCAATCTCCTATCCGCCCATCCGCGCTCTCATGGACTTCATCCAACACCTTTCCTGGGACTCTCCCACCCGCTTCCGCCTTCGGACAAGGGGTGGGTGACTCTGGTATTGTTACGTGCGCCCATCCACAGACCGACGCGGGTGACCACATGGTTGCCTTCCCTTTTCGGCTCTATTTGTAGAATCCGTTGTATATAGTCTAACAGGGCCTCCTGCCCATATAAGGAGGGGCTCTCCCCTGCCTTTTGGCCCAGGATCCCAGCATCCCATCATCAGAGCATCAGAGAATCAGAGAATCCCATCATTCTATGAGACCATCATCATAAGCAATTTATCCGTGGGCATCCTTCCCCACTTATCTAAGCAAATTATCCGGGTATATCTATGATTGCCCCTTGATCCTTTGAGCCTCCATACTCAAACTCAGTCCTTTGTGACCTTGATCCTTATCACCAACCAATAGCCTTGCTGGTTGAAGAAGAATTCCTGTCTGTCTGAATTCTTGAGTGTGTTATACCACTCTGATCCCTTTTTCCGACCATACTGGTCTTGATCTCTCCTTGATCATCTTTCTGGAGCCAATCACGTTTGATTGAAGAGGTTTTATTAAGCTTGAAACCTGGAGTGTTATACCTCCCTTCTTCTTTGAGGTTGAATTTTGCCACGCTATTCTTGAGTTCCTTGAGAAGTGTTGGGATATTCTTGCTCAAATTTGTTATTGATTTGCTTCTAGAGCTTCATAAACAAATTGCTTTTGTTTTGTTCAGCCTCCCACAGTTATCTGGTACCCTTCAAGCGCTTGATTGCGGAGAGTTGGGCAGGTTCATTGAGAACCTGGAGGTTGGTTGGGATTGAGTTGATCTTTCCTAATCAGCTGCTGACGACCAGAGTTATTAGCTTGTGGGCGTTGTTACTTACAACTTCCTTGTTCTATTGAACTCTGAACAAACCTTGACTTATTTGTTCAAGTCTTTCCCTGCACCATCTTGTCTCAGATAGTGTTGTTTCCATCGCTACCGACAACTCTTATCCTCTTCTCTTAGTTTGATTTCTCATCCATAAGGTTCTGGACCTTGATTCCAGTTACATTTAAATATTATTTTAATTCCTAGGAGGGCAGTCTAAACATCACCTTTCCCCTCCACAGAACTGCCACGGCTTAGCACCGTTTGGAGTCTTACAGCGCCTGGATCAGTCATGACAAATCTGACAACCAAGTACCGCTCAAGATAGCTACAACCTAGTTATGGTTAGATGGCATATGTAATAATCTGAGATATGAATTATTAATAGTCTAAAAAATATCAAACTCTAATGAAATTAGTAAGAACCTAAGTTTAAATATTTTTTTAATAATGAACCAAATATTGAGGATTACCACATAAATCACTTATCCTGATCTTCAAAGACCCCAATACAATACTAGAAGTCATCATAAAAATTATTAAAAATTACCTACGTGATCAGAGGATGATGGAAAATCATTAAACTTCCACATTTGTTCACTTAAAAACAATATTAACAGTACAAATGAAGGATGAGTGCAAAATGATCACATTTACACCATAACAGATTAACAGATTCTGTGGCTAAAATAGCACAGAAATCCAGAAGATCTGATGTCAGCTGATTGACAGCACCAAGTGGACGTGCTAAACATGCCCTGACTGGCTTGCCAGCCTCATCCCAAGAGCAGAACCCTCTTTAAGCACCCTGAGAAGCTCATAGTCACCCCAAAAAGGTATTTATACAGACCTCTTTGGACCTATTATTCCCCATCAGTTTACCAGATAATTATTATTATCAATCAGAAAAAATTTCATTGTTAGTCAAGTGCTTATAAAAGAGATAATAAATTGATTTATGACCTAGTCTGTAGTATTTTTATTTATTTCTCAAAAAAACAATCAACCATTTGAAGTTAGTCAAGCAAATCTGCCCCTTCTGCTCTGAAACCCTTCCTATTATTGCAGTATTTTTGAGTTAAATTGCTCAAAGTGAGTGTTTCCCTTCCTGAACTGGCCATTGTGCCATTCTGCCCGGCCATATCAGCAGAATAAGCCCTTTATAAGGCAGCCATCTTCATTCCAAGGTTCTTAAACTATCTAAGGAGGCCCCTTGAAGAGAATTTGTTTGTCTTTAAAGACCCCCAGTATTATAATAATGTGGCCCCTCTTTTATAACAAATTGAAAACACTTTATAACCAAACCAATTAGACCTTGCACCAGCTCTTAAAATATTCACTTTTTGAGCTTTCTACTTGTTTATTATTGGAATAATATTATTATCATTATTCCAGTATCTTCTATCACTTTCTGTAGCTAAAGGACTGCAAGGTTCCTGATATCAGAGAGCTGACACATTTTCTTTTGTCTAACCAGCAGAATTGCCTCAGTTTCATGAAGTGTCTTTTTCCAACCACACAAAATGTCTCATATACCTGTATCCCACTGTAACTGGGGGAGCCCCAGGACACCCTCAGGGGCAGCCTTTAGCATCCCCTGAGGACCAGATTTTTTATTTAAGGAGGGCCTCTCTGCCCTGTGCATGTTGTATCATCATAAACCTCTATTCCATCTGGCCTATCCACCCATATGACCTCAGATGCCATCTGGCCTATCAGAACTCACCTAACCCAATCCAACCCATCCATCTGTGGTACCTACCCAGATGAATATTATTAGTGAACCAATTATAAAGAAACAGCAAATCAGGAACCAAGTTATAACCCATCTTTAACCAATTAAACCCACCCCCCAGGTGCTTGAATAATGGTTTTTTTGTGACCTAAATATTCAACACCAGCTTAAAGAAAAACCACCCCCTTTCAATTAATAAATAACCCTTACAAAGAAAGAGAGCACAAAAAGAAAGAAACCACCAACCTTTCCTCTACCCAGGCCCCTGTGGGTAAACCCATCCTTGGGTCCTCTCCTTAACCATCCCTCTGATAAAACCCTTGAACCCTTTAATATTGGGATATTGGTTAAGATCAGACATATCTGATCAATTAATAACCAATGACCCAATAAATCTTGTCTATTCTTTAAAAAAACCCTACCAATAACAATTAATAACAAATATAGGTCTGATCTGAGACCTATATTAAGTCTCAAAGAAACCAGCCATTAATTTAAATAAATTATTGTGCAGACTTACTTTAGTACTAGAAGGGAAGGAAATTCAAAACCACTTGTATTTTTTACTAATACTCTAAAGGAGTAGAAGTAATACTAAATTACCCTTAAAGGACTTCCAGCAAGCTATTTGCTACTTTATTTATATAATCCAACAGGAGTCTCTACACTGTTCATATCTCTCCCTTTGCACTTGGTACCCAATATTTTTTTTCTGAGTGCGTTCAAAAAATCATTTCCTATCCCTTGTCATCAGCATCATCATCCTCATCAGACTTGGATGCGCACTCCCACCATCATTGTCACCTCAAATTCCAGATCTCAACCAAGATCAAATTGAACTATATGAAAATATGATGAGCAATCCCTATGCCAAGGTCAAACTCAGGTAGCAGAGGATCTTCCAACAATCATCTAGTTTTACAATTAAAACAACCACAACCACCTCATTGGCCATCCAGCCACTCCCACTTCTTTTCATCAATCATTGCCATTGGCAACCACAGCAAGCTGCCAGATCCAAACTGTCAATTATTCACCACTCATTCTGTTTGACCATGACAGATGATTGTATCATCTCAGGAAACCATCTTCCAGCTCCTACTCATCTGATTGGTCCTCAACTCACTCGCGCTCATCAGTAGCATTCCTGCAGTTGTCTCATGGCTCATCTGTTAGTTGGATTGCTGACGGTTGTCCCCACACTTGCTCATCTCTCCCGCCGTTTCTGCTGCTGATCTTGTTTCTCCGCCGCTGTCCCCACTGTTGTGGCTGTTATGGCTTCTCAAGCTCATCTGACGCCCAAAAGAAACTGGCATTCCAATTTTCTTGTCATCTCTGTCTGTGCCATTGTCTCCCCTTCTGTTTTTTTTTAAAAAAAACATCAATATCATTTTTTTTTGCAAGTCCAGATTTTCTCAGCTCTATCATCCATCATTGGTAAAAAAAATAAAAAAAATTCTTCCATCATTTGTGTCATCTTTTGTAAATATTCTATGGAGCCTCTTCCCCATAAAATGAGGGGCTCTCCCCTGCCTTTTCCCCAGGGGGAATTAATCTTTGTACCATTCAAGCGCTTCATTGGGGAGAGTTGGGCAGGTTCATTGAGAACCTGGAGGTTGGTTGGGATTGAGTTGATATTTCCTAATAATCCTCTGACATCCAGAGTTATTAGATTTTGAATGTTGTTACTTAGAACTGCCTTGTTCCATTGAACTCTGAACAAAATTTAAATTATTTTGTTCAAGTCTTTTCACCACACCATCTTGCCTCAGATAGTTTTGTTCCATCACAACCAAATAATATCAAAATCATCCCTTCTATTGATTCCTTGTTCATAGGGTTCTAGATGTTGATTCTGTTTACATTTAAATGATTTTATAATTCCCAGGACGGGCAGCCTAAACAGCACTGTTCCCTTTCACAGAACTGCCTGTGGCTCAGCACCGTCTGGAGTCTTACAATGCCATGGGTGCTGGCAGCTCTTGCATTACCATTGTTGCAGGTTCAATTCCCCTAATTGTGCTTGCTATGATTTCTCTTAAAATGGGTGCATTCCTCCAGGAAAAAACCCATAGGATGGGGATTGTCCAGTGTGGTAGTCCAAACCTGTACTATTGCCATCAGACTCACCTCTATAGTGTAACAACAGCCCAAGCCCTCAGATTAACCTAAGAAATGGATTCTACATCACAAATAACCCATAGTCACTCAGCCAAAGTAACCCTATATCTCTCATGGATTAGAAGATAAAGCCCAAGAGACCTTCAACTGTGGGAACTCATACCCAACCAGGTTTTGCAGTCCTGTGGAAGACATAAGGCATACCTTGAAGAAAATCAAGTACATACCAGTTCCAGCTTACCCTCAGGAACAGCAACATACACCAACCCTGTTACCCCATCAGCATACAGCAATACATATCCAGAAGGCAGTGCAATCAGTCCAGGTCCAATAACCTCATCAGAATACAGGAGCAATAAATCCAGGAGGTAGTGTAACCATTCCAGATCCAGTCACCTCATCAAATACAGAAATACACATTCAGGAGGCAGTGAAATCAGACAAGATCCAGTCACCTCATCAGCAAATACACAAACCAGAGGCTGTGCAGAAAGTAATGTAGGAACAATATACATACAGGAGGCTGTGTAGAGGTATACAGGAGCAATATATACAAGAGGCTATGCAAGAATACATACAGGAGGCTATGCAGAAGCAATACAGGAACAATATACACAAGAGGCTGTGCAGAAGTAATACAGGAACAATATATGAAGGAGGAAGTCAGACCAGTCTCAAGCAGAACCAAAGAATCATGCAACAATACATACAAGGGGCTGTGCAGAAGCAAATACAAGAATGATAAATACAGGAGGCTGTGTAGAAGCAATTACAATGGCAATAAATACAGGAGGATGTGCAGCATTGTAAAAGAGAAATATATGCAGGAGGAAGTGGGACCAGAATTAAGAAGAACCAAACAAACCACATGAAAACAACAACTGGAAAAGTGGGAAAACATCTGGAAAGCTATTTCCACTGATCTTAGGATGGGATTAAACAGAGAATTTTCCAATGCAGGAAGAATAAAGATTGCAAGAGATGGCAGATACCTCCCACCAAATTTGGAGACCTTGAAGGAATTTGTGGAAATGACCTTGGCCTTATTGGATGTGGTTGAATAAGAAACCCCTAGACCTAACATCAAGAACTTAGTGGAAACCAAGAAGGTAGTAAATTTTCAGAAACTTGGAGTTTATGAGCTCTTGAAAATGAAGGAAGAAATTTCAAAACTCACTGTGGCTTTAAATCAGAAGCAGGCACCTCCTCACTTTGATAGGATCAACCAAGGGATATCACAAAACTACAGACCCTAATCTCCCAGTGCAGGACCCAGATGACCAATCAGATGTTACTATTGCAAGGATGAGCTCCATACCAAACTCACCTGCCAAGACATGACAGAAGATATGAAGGCCAGGAGGTTGTTCAAACAAGGACCCAACTATTACTTCCCAAACAGATAACCCATACGTTATAGCCAGAAGGAAAGTTTCAGGGATTGGTTCAAGGAATTCTCAGAGGTACAACAAGTTCCAAAATTGGAGGAACTCCAGAAGCAGGAAGAAACAACAAATATTGCAGCCTTCTTGAAGAATAGAAATTGGGAAGCTTGGAGAACACCAGAGGTAAATATGAAAGAATCTTGAATTCAATTGGGAATGGGAAGATCACACAGGTGGGCTGGGAATCAACCAGAAAAGGACAAAAATCCAGAGAAACCAGTAGCAGACCAGGGACCTTCAGAAAAAACTGAAGCAATAGTCCCAGAACCAAGGAAGAGAAAAACAAGCTATCCAGGAGCATGGGTGGAAATGGACCAAGATTCTGAAGATGAAAAAGAAACCCCCAAAGAGCCTGTCAAAGATCCTGTAACTGAATCTGTAAAATAGAACCCAGTAAATTCAGAACCAGTGGATACCCAGGAAGGAACCAAGATGGAAGAGATTTTGAAGAATAAGATATTAAAGCAGAGCTTTAAACTTACCTTGGAGGAGCTCCTTTCAGTTGCACCAAACTTTTTCCAGCAGTTAAAAGATATGAATCCTGAACAAACCTTGGACTTAAAGAGGGCCCCTAAAGAATCAACCATCAAGAGAAATAGGAGGATCAATGGATGTAAACACCACTTTGAAGACTATTCAGATGATGAATACCCATACCCCATAAGAAACAACCTCACCTATGCTTTTCCATTGGGCTTCATTGACATATGGATTAAGGGAAATAAGATCAAGGCTCTTGTGGATACTGGCGCTGATTTAAATGTCATACCAGAACATTTGGCCATTCAGAAAGGCTTGGTGACCAGAGAGCTGTTCATGAAGGCCACAGGAGTTGGAGACAAATCTACCCCACTAATTGGATTGGCTGAGAGAAAAATATTTGAAATCACACCTGGGGAACCAAAGTCTTCTCACTTCTTCATTGCCAAAAGATCAATTCATACTGTACTTGGAAGGCCCATCTTAGTGGATCATACAGTCAGGCTGTAATTATACAAAAATAAAGTGGAAGTGTAAAGCTTTGAGATAGCAGGAGAGGAAAGGTTACATATCCCCATTTGTTCACAAGATCAAGCAGGATGGCAGCTCACACCACCCAGAAGACCAATGGGTATGAATAGTATCACAGAAGCCTTAGAGGAAGGAGAAGCCTGGATCAGCAGACTGGATATACCAGAAACAGACCTCAAAGTCTCACCAGACCCCTGGGAAAGTAACATCATCACCCCTGAAGCTCCAGCAGGAAGATGATGGGGGAATTGCTGAGGGAAAAAGAAGCTGAAGAGAACTTAGCGGTATTTCAACAAATCTTTGGAGGATTCTGGACCAACCTGGAAGACATTGAAGGAACAAATTTGGAAGGATTACTGGGAGCAGGATTGGACATCTGAGGCTTTATGAACTTACTCAATACTTACACTGGAAATAATCTTTTGATTCATGGGAAGTGGCCATCTCACCATAGGAAAGTCCCAAAGATTGTCAGATATTGCTTATACTATGAGGAAGACTTGGATAAGGCCTGGATAAGCCATATTATTGTGATGGACCAAGTTATACCAGACCATGTCAGGTGGTCAGGGTACATTGAAGAATAACATCTCATTTTAACTTTATTTATGCAGAAGTAGGCCTTTAGTTTTCCTTGAGAAGCTGAGGGAATGGGTGGGCATTTATTTTTTAGGTTCATTCTCACTGTATAAAAAAAAACAAAAAAAAAACTAAAAAACTAAAAAAAAAAAAAAAACTAAAAAAAAAAAAGGGAAATGCTAAATTCACAGCTCATTAAGCCGTGCACACAGTTCAAAAGGGGACGTGTGGCACGCCACACGGTTGGAAAGGGGACGTGTGGCACACCACACGGTCCAATCCAAGCCGTGTACAACCCCCCATGGCTCAAAGAGTTTTGCGGCCAACCCAGCCTGTTCCACTGGTGTGTTGGATTCCACACAACTAAATTTGAGCCGTGTTGAGTTGTACATGGCTCAAATGTAGTCGTGTGGCATCCCAAACGCCACCGGACTGCAGTGAGCCTAAAAAATGTGGAATCAAACGGCACTAACATAACCCATGAATCAAATAAACCTTCCAAAAAACAGGAATCAACCAAAAAATCAAAGAAATCAAAAAATATTGACTTTTTGGTTAAAAAAAATGAATAAATAAAAACCAAAAAAACTGGGAATATCCAATTGACTAGCCCTAAAGTAAAAAGACTAAAAAAACACAAGGAACTTGACTAGCCCTAAACTAAAAACACCAAAAAAAAGACAAGTAACTTGACAAGCCCTAAAGTAAAAACACCAAAAAAAAGACAAGTAACTTGACAAGCGATAAAGTAAAAACACCAAAAAAAATATAATTAACTTGAGAATCCATAAAGTAAGTTCAAATTAACTATCCCTAAAGTAAAAGGGCCCAAAAATTAAAGAAATCTTTTTGACCAGCCCTAAAGTAAAAACACTAAAAATAAAAACAAGTTCAACTTGTGTTAAGCTGAACCCATCCCAAGCTTAAAAAAAGTTAAGCTTGTGATTGAATCAGCCCAACACAACTTGAACCAACTTACTATTAAACTCTCACTCAAAACACTCAATATAATGATGTTAACTCAAAACAATCAACATAATGATGCTCAAAGTGTGATAACCCTTTATATTAATAGAACTTGTTAGCTGCATTAGAATTACAATTTATATGAAAGAAATGATGAAATGAAGTCAAAGTATATGATCTCTATAATCTAGAATACATTTGCAGTTGATCTTTGAGATGATCAGCCCAACCAGAGGCTTTTTTAGAAATAAAGGAACACGGTTTTGCTACAATGGGGGGGATTGGAATCATTTCTCCCTCAAGTACTAATAGAACCCATTGGTTATTCTTTACAAATTAAATGAACATTTGATCTGATTGATTAGTAAAACAATTTTTCATTGGAGTATAAGTATCACATGAATCCAATGAAAAAAAACATATAGGTCTGGAATATGTTTCTGCTATGATTTGACTCATATCTAATTTAGCCAGCCATTTTTAAGAGGGAATCTTTTCATTGATGTCTTCAACATCAATTCTTTGTTTAATATTTTCAACGTTGTGGTGCCCCATCCTGGACACCCTGGCCACCTTAAGACCTCAATCCATGAACTGTTGCGCAAAAGTACTGTCTGGCATCTAAAAAAAAAAAAAAAAATTCCAACTCATCCTCAGGCTCATCCTCACTGTCATCATCGCGCGCCGCGCGTCCTTATCCTTGCGCTTTGCGAGTCGCGCGCCCTTATCCTCGCGCGTCGCGCGGCGCTCATCCTCATTGCTACCGTTGCGCGGCGCTCATCCATGATTTACCAAATCCATCCCAACTGCACCCCCAAGCATTGGTCAAATTCTTGGATCCGTCAAATCTCCCATCTCACTCAATCTATCAGTTGTTAATCTCAAGCCTGTCAGGATTTACTCAACCGTCTTGAGCCAATCTCCTATCCGCCCATCCGCGCTCTCACAAACTTGATCCGTCACCTTTTCTGGGGCTCTCCCACCCACTTCCGCCTTTGGACAAGGGGTGAAGAGTGTGAACTACCGCCCGCGGACATCCGCAGCGGTTTGGTTCATTTCCCTTTCCCATCCTGTCCGCCTTTGGACAAGGGGTGGGTGATTCCAGTATTGTTGCATGCGCCCATCCATGGAAGGATGCAAGCAACCACATGATTTTCTTTCCTTTTTTGCTCTATTTGTAGAATCTGTTGTACATAGTCTTACAGGGCCTCCTGCCCATATAAGGAGGGGCTCTCCCCTGACTTTTGGATTGATCGTTGGAGAATGGAATCATCCAGCATGAAATCAGCACACCCTTGATCCTTGAGCTTCCATACTCAAACCCTTGATCCTTGAGCCTCCATACTCAAACCCTTGATCCTTGATCCTTATCACCAACCAATAGCCTTACTGGATGAAGAAAAATTCTGTCTGTTGGAATTTTTGAGATACCACTCCTTGATCACTTTCTTTGACAATACTGGTCCTGATCCTTGTTCATCTTTCTGGAGCCAATCAACATTGATTGAAGAGGTCTTATTAAGCTTAAAACCTGGAGTTTTATACCTCCCCTTAGCTTCTTTGGAGTTGCATTCTGCCAGCCTACTCTTGAGTCCCTTGAGAAGTGTTGAGTTTATCCTTGCTTCAAATCAGTTACTGTTTGCTTTAGAGCTTCTTAAACATTGTGCTTTGTCCTGTACAGCCACCCACAGTTATCTGGTACCCTTCAAGCGCTTGATTGCAGAGAGTTGGGCAGGTTCATTGAGAACCTGGAGGTTGCTTGGGTTTGAGTTGATCATCCCCAATCTTTTGCTGACGACCAGAGTTATTAGCTTGTGGGCATTGTTTACATACAACATCTTTTGTTCTTTGAACTCTAAGCAGACTTTAGCTTCTTTTGTTCAAGTTTTTCCCTGAATAATTGTGTCTCAGATAGTGCTTTTCCATTGCTACCAAACTATTATCATCTTTATCCTCTACTCCTTGATTCCTCATTTACCAGGTTCTGGACCTTGATCTTGGTTACATTTACATATTTTTGTAACACTCAGGAGGGCAGTGTAAACAGCACCTTTCCCCTCCACAGAACTACCACGGCCTAGCATTGTTTGGATTCTTACAACGTCCTTTGAACCAACAAGCATCTTAATGTAGCATACTTTATGTTTCTCTAATTTTGCAATCATTTCCTTCCTACATTTGCACCAACCATGTTCTTCATAACCAAG
The DNA here is from genome assembly GCA_025617555.3 of Puccinia polysora. Classification (NCBI taxonomy): domain Eukaryota; kingdom Fungi; phylum Basidiomycota; class Pucciniomycetes; order Pucciniales; family Pucciniaceae; genus Puccinia; species Puccinia polysora. Next base: position 31,297,143 of record CM062629.1, read on the forward strand.
AGATTTAGAAATGACTCTAAATCTGCAATTACCTTTGCCAATCCAATCCCAAACCTCAGCAAAGAACTTATGGGATTTCTTCAGTATTTGATTGAGGTATTTCATGTTTGACTCCTATCATGAAAACCAACTTATTATTAATTTATGAAGTGAGATCAATTAAATAAATACTCACCAAAGATGAGCTTCTGGTTGAGCTTTGCTGCACATTCTCTTCTTCTCAAGAGGATTCTGATTCCAAATTAAGTGATCCCTATTCACTTTCAGTCTCTTCCTCTGAACTATGAATTTCAGATTCAGATTCTGCTGACTTTGACTAACAATTCATCATAAGTTAGTAACTAAGTTCATTAAACCAAAAAAATAAACATATCCCAAAAGAAAAGACTTACAATCTTTTGTATTTTCTTATTTAGAGCCCTTCTAGTCCTTTTTTCCCCTTTAGTTGTTTTTTAAAATTCTTAAACCAAGATGGTTCTTGCTGCGTGTCAGTCAAGTTTGACCTTCCCCTACTTGATTGTAAGACTTTTGGCTCAAGTCTTGGCTTTGATTGATATTTTGTAATCTTCTGAATGATATACTTTAACAGGCTGATTTTCTCATGATATGAAGATTTCAAGATAATTGCAATCACTTTTTCACATAACTGAGGAATTCTTAGCATTTTCTGGAAATCACACTTGAAAAATTCAAAAAGAATCAACCATTAGTGATTTAGGATTTGTTAATCAAAAAGCTTTAATCCCATAGTGATTTGAAAAATCCAACTTAAGCCAACTTACTGAACAAGAACTGCAAGGTTCATAGTCCAACCTCCACTGAGGATGAAAATCTTCAGGTACCATGGATCCTCTGAATGCTAGACAGTCAACTATTTGGTGGGAACAGGGCATACCCATAGTCTTGGAATATGACTTGGTGCACACTTTGCCATTATGATCACATTTAAATTTCTCAAATTTTTCCCTAAAAAGATGAATTGCCTCTAAGGGCAATTTGTAACCCAATGGTAACAGTTCAGGTGGTAGAACTGTCCCCAAATTAATTTGAGAGTTATAAAGTGACACATGAACCAATTTTATTGGATTCAAAACTGTTATAATTATGGCCAGCAATTAGCTTAGGCAAATGAGCAGTATTTAAAGCAAAAGAAATGATGGACACTGTGTGTCAATAATGGCTAATGGGGCTCTCACAATGGGGCAATATGTTGGATGAATTCGATTGGATGATGAATGAATGATGGAAAACAGCAGGGAGAAGAGCTCCTTAAGTACAAAAGATTGGCCTCTTGTGAGCCCATGATACAACAAGCCAAAGGGCAAATTTTCCGCCCCAAAAGAGCTCTACAGGCTCTACAGGCCTTGTTACTTGGTTTGGACTGCATCAGCCCACATGGCATTAGTCCCTGAACCCTTACAACCAGACTATTCCGGTCCATTCTTGTGTTTCCACCGTTACGGGGCTGAACCAGCCCATTGCTGTTCAGTCCCTTAGTTGGTTGTCTATTAAAACCGGCCCTGATGGCATCATTACCCCTGTTACGGGCTGGTTGCCTCATGCATCCAGCCCCTGGCCCCTGAAATGGGCCAGGTGGGACCCAGGGCTCACCTGGGTCCGGTTTCAACCTCACATGGGGGGGTGTGACCAGCGGACATGCTGTCCCCCCCTCTATCTCTTACAAATCCCTGGTGGGGGCGGTCAAATCCCCTCACCAGGGGCCCTGGGGGTCGATACCCCCCAGGGCGTCGTCACAGAAAGTTGGCCTGGGAGGTGGTCAGGTCCCCCCAGGCCCATCGCTCCTCCCCCTCGGTAAAGGGGGGGGGAGAGCGCCCCTTCGCGCTTAGTTTGCTACGATGGCGGGGGGGTGATGAAATCCCCCCCACCTGCCGGTTGCATACCATGCGGCCGGCGCCGCCACCTCCTGGGCCAAGGGGGTGGTCAGGTCCCCCCTGCCCTGACCGACCGCCTTGTTGCAGCCGGTCGCTGGCTGGTTCAACCCAGCCAGCCTGCCCCCTCCCCCTCGCAACGGCGAGCGAGGGGAGGGGGAGCGAGCCGGGGCCGCGAGCCCCGGCTCCGCGGCGCTGGTTGCCGGTCGCGACCAGCCGGGCCCGCGCGGCATCGCACCGCGCGGGATCCCTCGGCCGCGCAACAGCCCCGCGCGGGCCGTCGGGCCCCGCGTGGGCCGTGCCGAGGAACACAGGCGGCCCCGAACGGGCCGCGACGCGAGCAGCGGCCCCGAGCGGGCCGCGACACGGGCGGCAACCCTAATGGGCCGCCCCAAGCCCGAATTGTGAGAAAAGACTACTTTTGCGGGCCAGCCCGTCTGGCCAAGTATGTCCAAAATAAACCTTGGGCCCAATTATGCCCATACAAGCCCATCTGGCCGTATTTGCCCATATACCCCATTGGGCCCGTTAGGGCCCGTGTACCAATGGGTCTGTTTCACGCGTTTTGAGGCCAGTTTCCCCAACTCTGTAACATCCACATGGGCCCGTATGGTCCGTGTGTGTGTCCAATGGGCCTCAGAGGCCCATTTGTGCATCCCATTTGGATTACACTTATACGTAGCACCCGCGTAAGTGCGTACGTATTTTAACACACCCCCTTAATCCAAAAGGGGTGACATCCGCATATTAGTCACAAAGCCTTGATGCTTGTTTCTGTCTAATGCCTTAGTCAAGATATCTGCAATCATTGCTCCAGTGGGCATGTACCTCAACACAATCTCATTGCAGTTAACTGCGTCGCGAATATAGTTATAGTGAACATCAATATGTTTTTTTCTTGAATGGAACACTTGGTTTTGTGCCAACGCAATGGCACTCTGGTTATCGGAATACAACAACGCAAACCCTTGTGGTTTATGTGTATCCTCTAAGACTTTTCTCAACCATTTTGCTTCCTGTGAAGCTGCTAAGTAAGCTCTATACTCAGCCTTTGTTGATGAAAGACTTATTGCCGAGACCTTCTTGGACATCCATGACACCAGATTCTTACCTAAAAAGAATACAAAACCACTTGTTGATTCCCTAGTGTTACCATCTGCCCAACTTGCATCGGAATAACCAACCAAATCAAAGTTTGCTGACTTTGTAAACAACAGTCCCAGACTGTGTGTTCCTTTAAGATACCTCATAACTCTCTTAAACGCTGACCAATGCCTCATGCTTGGCTTCTCTAAGTGTTGCGACAAGACCCCAATTGCAAACGCAATATTGGGCCTTGTACACTGCCCCAAATAATTAAGCGATCCAACAGCTGACCTGTAGTCATTCCCTGATTGAACAAACTCCAGATACTCCTCATCTGTAGACTTCTCTAAACGAATGTTTGACTGCATGGGAGTACCAAACTCCTTTGCATCCTCTAAGCCATACTGCTTAAGAAGAGCTTCAACGTAATGGCTTTGGTCTAACTTAATACCATTCTTGCCCTTACTAACTTTCATTCCTAGCACCTGTTGTGCCAGACCAAGATCTTTTATCTTGAACTACTTTTTGAGTGTCTCCATGACTCTCTCTTTACCATCACCAATAATGATAATGTCATCGACCCATACAAACAAAATTGCATCCTTTCTCACAAAGAGGCAAGGATTGGCCTCAGACGTCTTAAAAACAATCTCTATCAGTTTCTCACTCATGGTGTTATACCATGACCTAGCTGCTTGCTTCAATCCATACAGGGATCTACACAGCTTGAGGACATATTCCCCTTTATCTGCCAAAAGAAAAGTTCTAACACAGATTTTCTTCATGGTTTCTGGTTTAGTCTCTACTAACCATTCACGAAAACCATCAGGAATCGACATATAAACAGTCTCATCCTCTCCAAGTTTTGCATTCAAGTATGCTGTTACAAAATCAGCTTTTCTGATTTCTTCACCCAACTCCACTGCCAGAGCAATGATGTACCTGAAGGTGGAAAGCCTTCCAGTTGGTGAGAAAGTTTCTTGGTAATCAATACCCTCTCTCTGCTTGAAGCCCTGTGCAACACATCTAGCCTTGAACCTTTTCAAAACTCCATTTGTGTCAAAATTCTTGTTTAACACCAATCGAGACCCCACAATGGTCTTTCCTTTTGGAACAGAATCCCGCTTAACAACTTCAAAGACACTATTATTCTCTAGAGAATCAAATTCCTCAAAAATAGCACTCTTCCAGTTGGCTCTCTCATCAGAATTCATAGCTTGGCCAAAGCTATTTGGGTTAACCCTGTTACCCATTTCTGAACTCAACTCCAGGACTTCATTGAGCATACACTGTTCCTGAAATGTATCTTCCTCATATCCTGCGGCAGCATAATGGGATCTCCACTCCCCGTACCTGTCAACCGGTACTCTAACCCTACCACTCCTTCTAACCGGAGGTGGAGGCTCATCAGGTTCTGATTCCACAGAATCACCTGGAGCGGGTACTGAACCCTCTTGTGGCACATCTGCCACCTCTTCATCTTCTGGAACCACATGTTCCACAGCTTTTGCTGGTGAAATAGGTGCTAATTCTATTTCTTGTTGTGGCTTAATCACAACGACATCTTCACTCCTTTTGAGTGGAAAGGTACTTTTGTCGAATTTTACATCCCTGCTACGGATAACCTTTCTTGTCCCTGGACAATAGATCCTATAAGATTTACTTATTAAATCATAGCCTACAAGTGCCCCTGTTCTGGCTCTAGGGTCTAATTTTCCGACCATTTCATTATGGTGGACACTATAATACACCAAGCAACCAATTGTTCTTAGGTGTGATGTTTTGGGGTACAACTTCCAAAACTGATAATGGGGGCACTTCCCATTAACACTTACAATGTTGTGCAACAGACACACCGTGCACATCAACTCAGCCCATAAGAACTTTGGCAGACCAGATTGAGACATAATAGTTCTGACTTTGTCCAGTAAAGTCCTATTCATTCTCTCAACTATTCCATTATTTTGTGGAGTACTTGCAGTAGTGACTATATGAATGATACCATAATCTTTCAACAGCCTCCCAAAATCTTTACTCACGAATTCACCCCCTCCATCGGTAATAACCCTCTTGATCTCCTTCATCAGACCATTCTGTTTCCAGACTTTGAAGATTACAGAAACCTCCTCTGTGGTCTGATCCTTAGATCGAATTGGTTTAACCCAAACATAATTAGTTGCAGTATCAACTAAATTGATGAAGTATCTTGCCCCACCAAGGGACTCTGGAGTGAATGGCCCTGCCAAATCAATGGAAAATTCCTCTCTAGGAACATCTGTGTGATCTCTACTCTTAGAGAACACATTTCTAGTCTTAGCCCCCAAGGTACAACTCTCACAGTTGCTGTCCTTTACCTTATGGCCACTTCTATTGTGAGAAACAGTGCTCAGAGCTGAGAATTTGAACAAGCTTGCACACAGAAGCTTATTCCGAACTTTTCCACTAAGAACAGTTCTCCCATTCATATCAATAACAAACCTATCTCCTTTAAGATAACAAATTTGGAAACCTTTTTTCCATAACACCCCAAGAGACACAAGGTTGTAAGGCAACTCTGGTACATAGAAAACTTTATCAAAAGTAATTTGGAAACCCAGTTGATTTGCAAGAATAACTTTTCCAATTCCTTTAATCTGAATTGTTCTGCCTTTCTGACCAATATTTACAACCCCATCATAATCACTAAGATTTGAAAATAAATTTGGTTCAAAAAACATGTGATCTGTACAACCAGAATTGATCAAAACAAGAACATCCTCCTTCAATCCTCCTAGTAGGAAAGAAGCTTTATCAGTCACTGATAATTTCTTATCTTTGAGGTTAAGATTACTCACTTCATAATCAATCAAGTCCATTTCTTGATCCTCATCAATTTTGGCCTTCTTGTTGGGACCTTCTTCCACAACAGCCTCTTCAATTGGAGCATCCAACGCCACCATTGCAACGTTTTCAGTTGTGAGATTGACCCCCTTGTCATTCCCTTCGGACTTCTTCCTTTTCTTGGCCTCCTTGCAGTCCTTAGCATAGTGACCCTTATTCTGACAATTGTAACATAAGACCTTGGACAAATTCTTTTTCGCCTTCTTGCGAGATTTTCCAGTCTTTCCAACTAGGGCTGTTCCAGAACCCCCCTTCATCTTGAATTGAAGGTCATCCTTTTCAATCCTTTTAAGCACATCCTCCTACCCAGGAAGAGGATCCAATTGAGAAATGATTCTGACTAAGGAATCAAACTCTTTTGGCAGCTTTTGAAGGATTAAGAGTGACAAACACTCTGGATCCATGTTAAGTCCAGATGACTTGAACTTGGCTATACTAGACCTAGCCTCTGCCACAAACTGTTTACAATTCGAATATTGTAACTTGAACAGTTTATTAAAGGCTATACCCTTCTGGTGAACAGAATCACCAGCATACTTGGACTTAAGCAGCTTCCAAAGGATGCTTCCCCTCCTCCTCTCATCTTCCGTAAGAGTATCAGCAACCCATGTCACATGATTCTCATCAAGATGCCTAAGGATCAGATGGTAAGACTTCTTCTCCACTTCTGAACTGATCAGAGTGTCATCTGCATCCATAATTTCCCCACAGCAGATGTTATCCAGCTCACTATCCATAAGGACAGCCCAAGCATCATAGTTCTGACTATTCAGAACTATTTTGGTAGAGCTAACATCAGGGATATAGGACATCTTCTTGGAAAACTTGAGGTCTTTGAGGCTCTCCAAAGTAAGGTACAAAGGTCTATATGGCTTGGAAGTAATGATGATGTTGGTACTGATAATGTGTTATAATTATGGCCAGCAATTAGCTTAGGCAAATGAGCAGTATTTAAAGCAAAAGAAATGCTGGACACTGTGTGTCAATAATGGCTAATGGGGCTCTCACAATGGGGCAATATGTTGGATGAATTTGATTGGATGATGAATGAATGATGGAAAACAGCAGGGAGAAGAGCTCCTTAAGTACAAAAGATTGGCCTCTTGTGAGCCCATGATACAACAAGCCAAAGGGCAAATTTTCCGCCCCAAAAGAGCTCTAAAGGCTCTACAGGCCTTGTTACTTGGTTTGGACTGCATCAGCCCACATGGCATTAGTCCCTGAACCCTTACAACCAGACTATTCCGGTCCATTCTTGTGTTTCCACCGTTACGGGGCTGAACCAGCCCATTGCTGTTCAGTCCCTTAGTTGGTTGTCTATTACAACCGGCCCTGATGGCATCATTACCCCTGTTACGGGCTGGTTGCCTCATGCATCCAGCCCCTGGCCCCTGAAATGGGCCAGGTGGGACCCAGGGCTCACCTGGGTCCGGTTTCAACCTCACATGGGGGGGTGTGACCAGCGGACATGCTGTCCCCCCCTCTATCTCTTACAAATCCCTGGTGGGGGCGGTCAAATCCCCTCACCAGGGGCCCTGGGGGTCAATACCCCCCAGGGCGTCGTCACAGAAAGTTGGCCTGGGAGGTGGTCAGGTCCCCCCAGGCCCATTGCTCCTCCCCCTCGGTAATGGGGGGGGGAGAGCGCCCCTTCGCGCTTAGTTTGCTACGATGGCGGGGGGGTGATGAAATCACCCCCACCTGCCGGTTGCATACCATGCGGCCGGCGCCGCCACCTCCTGGGCCAAGGGGGTGGTCAGGTCCCCCCTGCCCTGACCGACCGCCTTGTTGCAGCCGGTCGCTGGCTGGTTCAACCCAGCCAGCCTGCCCCCTCCCCCTCGCAACGGCGAGCGAGGGGAGGGGGAGCGAGCCGGGGCCGCGAGCCCCGGCTCCGCGGCGCTGGTTGCCGGTCGCGACCAGCCGGGCCCGCGCGGCATCGCACCGCGCGGGATCCCTCGGCCGCGCAACAGCCCCGCGCGGGCCGTCGGGCCCCGCGTGGGCCGTGCCGAGGAACACAGGCGGCCCCGAACGGGCCGCGACGCGAGCAGCGGCCCCGAGCGGGCCGCGACACGGGCGGCAACCCTAATGGGCCGCCCCAAGCCCGAATTGTGAGAAAAGACTACTTTTGCGGGCCAGCCCGTCTGGCCAAGTATGTCCAAAATAAACCTTGGGCCCAATTATGCCCATACAAGCCCATCTGGCCGTATTTGCCCATATACCCCATTGGGCCCGTTAGGGCCCGTGTACCAATGGGTCTGTTTCACGCGTTTTGAGGCCAGTTTCCCCAACTCTGTAACATCCACATGGGCCCGTATGGTCCGTGTGTGTGTCCAATGGGCCTCAGAGGCCCATTTGTGCATCCCATTTGGATTACACTTATACGTAGCACCCGCGTAAGTGCGTACGTATTTTAACAAAAACTGTTCCATCAAGGCTTTTCCAAACATCCAGAAGGTTTCCCAAAGAGTTTTCAAGTAATTGTTTGATATTTGCATGGGCGCCTTCAACCCAAGATGTGGTTTTGTTTCCAAAATCTGAGTTTATACAAGTCCAAGCTGTCACAAAAGTGTCTTTGATAGGGAAAATTCTATTTTCCATATACTCGAGTAAATCCTCATATTCTTTACAGAAACACTATACAAGTCAAAAGGTCAGAACCAAAAACTGGGAATAATAAGAAGCAGTGATTTGGACCTACTCTGAGTTTTGCATCATTGAACCCCGCCTCCTCCTTGGTCTTGGAGGCCCCATACATTGCCCACAGAGTCATAAAGCTTTTTCATCCTTCAATGTCATCAAAAAAGCGCAATTTAAAGTTTTCTTGTATGTTTTTAGACAAGTGCCAAGAGCAACATTTTCTTGATGGCTCAGGGAAACTAGATTCAATAGCACAAATCAGGGCTTTTCCACGGTCCGTCATAAAGACTTTTGGAAGTCTCTCAGTTTCATAAGCCAACTCCTTTAATGCATTTACAGACCAACTGTAGAAATCAAACTTTTGTTTTGTTATAAAAAAAGAGGTGTTGTGAAATTTTCCCAATTGGCTGTCATTCCTAAAACATGCAATAGGGGGTTTTTGTACTTATTTGGCTTATAAGTACAATCCAACATAGCCATATGATTGAATTGTTTTGAAAGCATTACTGCCTCAGGATGTGCTAAGTACAGCGCCTTCAAGTGACCCTCTCCACTGAACTTTGACCACTGAATACAACTTGTTTCTTCAAGCTGTTCATAGAGTACCTCCATAAAACTTTCCCCCTTTAGTTCTGCAAGTGTTACCTTCCGCCTAGTATTATAGATTGTTTGGTCATCACTATAATCCCCCCCATAAATCTTGCTCAATTTTCCGTTAAGTTGAAACGTATTGAGCCCATCTTTCATGCCTTCCTTAAGTAGATCCAAGGCTTTCCCAGAGATTCTCCTCAGTTGAGGATGCACAGATTTCAGATGGTTGCTGGTTATTTTATTGTAGATTTCCACAAGGGGTCTGCCTTTCTGCAACTTGCATGAATGAAAAACTTGCACCCAACCTTCCTTGTGTGAGTTTATCTAGACAATTTTGTAAGAAGTTGTACTGAATAGGAACCATGGCAATCACAGGCCAGATCCACTTATTTTTCTTTGAGTTAAAAACCATCAGAGCGTAACCATGCTTCATAGCCCATGTTTGACAATTTTTTTGTGCTTCTTCCCTAGTAGCAAAAGCTCTCACAGGAGGTGGGTCCAGTGGATCTTTTGTAGTTACATATTTCTATTGATGGCATGCACTCCATCAGTTTCAATCAAATTAAATATGGCAAAGACCAGTAAACTAAAATGTTACTCACAACCAGAGGTCAAATCCCACTGTGAAACATTTTGTTCCTCAATTTTCACCCTTGATGAGGATGCAATTGGGGCTTCCAATGTTTCATTACCCAAATCCTTTTATTCTTTTTCAAAAGCTTTGTTGATGGCACTATCAACGTAACAAAATTGCCCTGTTTGGGGGGTAAAGGGCTCCTACATGACCCCCTGGATGTTGGGTGTGTTTGAAACAGCCCTTTGTAGTTGTCTATGGGCCCCAACAGCTAATTTGGGCCATGTAGGGCCCTAAACTACTACCACACGGTTGGAGTCTTGCATTTAACATCACCTAAAAAAAAAAAAAAAAAAAAAAAAAAAAAAAAAAAAAAAGGGGATAATAAAAAATAATAATACATCAAAAAATTAATAATAAATCAAAAAAAATTAATAATACATCAAAAAAAATTAATAATACATCAAAAAAAATTAATAATACATCAAAAAAAATTAAGTGATGTAGCAGTAGGCCTTCAGTTTTCTTTGAAGGGCTGAGGGTATTGGCGGGAATAGTTCTTTTTTTATCTTTTCTTCTTTTCTCTGTCACCGTACAACAAAAGAAGTGGGAAGGGGAACATCAAAAAAAAGGGTTCAGTATACACAAACAAAAAAAAAAGAAAAAAGAAAAAAAAAAAAGAGAAAAAGAGAAAAAAAGAGAAGCTAACCAACACCGCCTCAAATAACCAACTTCCTTTAGTAAATCACACCAAAAAAAATATGGGGGGACGCCCCAGCGACTACCATCTCCAGACAGTTGAGAGGTAGGACCTAACCAGAAGACCCAGGTGGCCTTATGGGAAGGATGGGGACTGGTTGGATGGAATGGAGGGAGTGTCATTTAGAGGTATAAAGAAGGAGGAAAAGTAAGGAAGGAAGGGAGATGGAGAAGAAGGGACTTAGTAGTAATAGAAAAGGGTGTTAAGCCACACTCAGAGTTGTTTTAAACAGGCCCTAATAACTTCAATGGTCCTATGCAGGTGGGTTCCTTGAGGGAGTCTGATCATCAGACACTGCACAGAAAACTGAATCAAAGTTTTTGGAAACCGCGTGAGGAAGCCAAGGGGGGAACAAAGGCAACAAAAGACCCAAGGAAGAGTGTTTGGAGGATCCAGAGTTAAAGCTGTGACCAGAGAGTAAGTTGGAAAGTGAGTGAGAAGTGGGACATGCATTGGGAGGGGAGGTAGTCGGAATGGGTATATCAACAAAGGCAAGGGCTGGGGCATCATTGGGATTGGTAATAAATAGCAACTTGGCTGCATTGTGAATTCCCAAAACTCCCTTGGAAGAAAGCTGCAAATCAATCATGGGGGGAACTTTTGGGTGGTTATTGGTAGCAGGGATGTTGGCGCCCACACTGGAAGGACCTCACATTTAAGAGGAAGCAGCACCCCTTGGCCTAGCTTGGTGGGGAACTTTGGCTTTGCACTTAGCCTGCAAACCAGAACGGACAACAAGCACCAAGGCCTTGGAGCTAGTATTGTCACAAATTGCAGAATCCTGAGGCATCTGAATAGTGTGAAAGACACAATTCAATATGTTAGCCTCCTAGAGAAAAAAACACAAAAGGGGGAAGGGCAACTCACCTTTGAGCAGTAAGGTGAGGACCAGTGGATGAGGAAACTGGAGAGGATTGTCAAGAAAGGGATCCTTAAATAAGCCAAGGAGCTCACAAAATAAACAGAGAGAGAGGGAGTGAGTGTAGCCAAAACAAGGGGGGACCTACTGGGTCCCCAGTATACCATGACCCACACCCACAAAAGGTTGACTGGATAGGATGAGTAGCATGTTGCCAACAGGAATTACAGGACCCTAAAAGAAGGGTGGGACCCCAAAGGTAAGAAAAAAGACAAGTGAGATAGATTAAAAAAAAGGGGGCAAAGAAGGAAAGAAGAAAGAAAAAGAAGGAGAAATGGATAGACCTGATGGAACAACCAATCCAATAACATAGAGGGACATATAAATTATATTGAGCCGCGCGTATAGAGCGGCCAGAATATGTATTTTTAACTTGACATCCTTCCAAGAAGGGACCAATCCCAGTAAAAGATTTGACAACTTTAGGAGAAAAGTATCATAAGAACATGGACAGGGGGAGGTGTGGGAAATCTAGATAAATTACATAGAAAAGGTGGGAAAGAACGTGACAGGTGGATTCACTTACCCATGTAAAGAAATGGGTCAGCTGACATACTGGGATCATGACGCAATAAGAGAAAGGACCAATCAAGATAGATAAGGGGGCCCACCCTGAAGTATGCCTGGAAGACCCAGGAGAACAAAGAATGGGGTATGAGCGCAACAGAGCATATGGAGAAAGCCCAAAGTCAGATTTTACCATAAAAAAAGGAGGAGAAGAGAAGGGGGAGGCTTACCTGTACTTCAAACAACTTTGATCCCTCAGGATCTATGTATGTACTATACAAAATAGCCGCAGGGGTTAACAAGACTAGGGGAGGGCACCAGTCCACTGCAACTACCTTGAGCCGGCCTTGCAGACCAACTTGGGGGTTGCTGCCCGCACTGCTGCACAGGGGCAGCCTTGGCGCCTGGAGCGCAAAAGAAAACCTAGGGCACCACCAACATGAACCTCTGCTGATTGGCAGGGGCAGCCTGCAAAAAAATAAATAAATAAATAAAACTTCAGAATCATAAAAGGGTCCTCTGGAAGACCCAAAACTGCAGGAAAGTGAGGCTTGTCATTTAAACAAAAAAATAAAAATAAAAATAAAAATAAAAATAAAAATAAAAATAAAAATAAAAATAAAAATAAAAATAAAAATAAAAATAAAAATAAAAATAAAAATAAAAATAAAAATAAAAATAAAAATAAAAATAAAAATAAAAATAAAAATAAAAATAAAAATAAAAATAAAAATAAAAATAAAAATAAAAATAAAAATAAAAATAAAAATAAAAATAAAAATAAAAATAAAAATAAAAATAAAAATAAAAATAAAAATAAAAAAAGATAAAATAAAATAAATAAAAAAGAATAATAAATAAAGGTAAATAAAAAAATAACAAACTAAATAAATAGGGATGGAGTTCCCAACAATCACAGCCGCCAAATATAAAACCATGGATAAGAAGATAAAACCCATCAACCAGCCCATTCCCCAATGCCTCAAGCCACCCCTCCAAAGGACACCCCTCTCTAGAGACCCTTGCATCACTCTCCTAACACCTCAGCCACCCCAGTTTTCACCAACCTCTAGGATAACACTAGAAAGGTTGAAGCTGGTTAACTTTTGACCTGATAACTGGCTTGGAACTGAAGAAGTGAAATTACTCCAGCATGGGTTGGTCCTCATGGAAAAGGCAAATGCTTTCACAGAAGAAGAAAGAGGACGCCTCAAGCACTCTTATGGGCTCCCTTAAAAAATACCCACAGTAACCCATGACCAATGGCAGAAGAAACCCATACCCAAACCCCAAGCTATTAGGCCAGAACTCACAGAGCTAATGAGGAATAGGATTTGAACAGGCCTATATGAACAATCAACCTCCAGCTACTCCAGCCTTTTATTCCCTGTGGAAAATTGCAATGGGAAGCTCAGAATAGTTCATGACCTTCAAACCCTAAACAAAGTCATTATCAAGGATGCAGGACTACCCCCAAAGGTTGAACAATTTGTGGAATCCTTTGCTGGAAGGGCCTGCTATGGACTTGGAGATATCATTGGATAATATGATGAGATAGAATTAGATAAGACCTCAAGACCACTAACCAAGTTTGAAACCACCTTTGAAAGGCTCCAGCTTTCAATGTTACCTCAAGGGGGCACCAACTCAGTAGCAGTCTACCAAGCTCAGGTGACCTGGATACTCCAGGAGGAAATACCAGAACATGTAGGGATATTTATTGATGATGGGGGAATAAAAGGACCCAGAAGCAGGTACAATGAAGTGACACTGGAATAAAAACCCCAAATAAGAAGATTTGTCTGGAAGTATGCCATAATCTTGGAAAAAACCTTATTGAGGATAGAGGAGGCTGGTTTAACTGTCTCAGAAGAATAATTTGCTTGCTGTTTCCCTGACCTTAACATAGTAGGGCATGTGGTATCCCAGGAAGGAATGAAAGTAGCAGAACAGGAGATGATTCAAATTCAAAGCCTGCCCCAGACAAGGAACAAGTAAGAAGCTAAAGGATTCTTGGGGATTTTTTCCTATTTCAGGATGTTCATCATAAATTACTCAGCACTCTCAGCACCAATCAGAAGGCTCACTTGGAAGGATGTAGAGTTTAAATGGGACATTCAAAGTGAAGAAGCTTTTCTGTTAATCAAGAAGATAGTAGGAGAAGATATAACCTTCAAAAGAATAGAATATGACGTGGATGCAGGAGTGATCATTTTAGCTGTGCATTCAAGTTACCTAGCGGCTTGTGCTGTCCTGATTCAAGAAGACAAAGAAGGAAGACCAAGGCCAGTCTCATATGAGTCAGTGGGTTTTTCAAAAACAGAAAAGAAGTATTCCCAGTCAAAACTGGAACTCTGTGGAGTAGCCAAGATACTCAAGAAACTCCAGAATACCCTGTGGGCACAGCACTTTGAGTGACAAGTCAATGAAAAAGCCCTCATTGAAATGATCAAAACCCCTAGCCTACCTAGTGACCCTATGACTAGATGGGTGGCATTCATTCAACTATTTTCCTTTGACCTGGTCCAAAAGCCAGGAAAGACATTGACAATGCCTGTCAGGTTGCTACTATGTACAGAGCAAAACTGTCAAATAGTAACACAAAATATGAAAAACAATAATACCTCAATTAACAAAGTAAGGAGTGAGAAATCCATAAATATTATAACAGGGATGGATTCCTCACCCAAAATTAGGTAGGGTCACCCACTGACCCCACCCTTGAATTCCAAGTCCTTATATTTTTAAAATAATTAAAAAGAAAAGTACTAAAAGTTACAACACCTGTATGGCAATTTTTGGCCATTCTAATATTTCATACGTATTTTCACGTATAGGGTTTACACCTAAAATTCACTCAGAATTGAGTTGTTGTGTATATTTGAGGAGTTACACATGGAAATGTGTTATGTCACAATTCCCGCGCGCAGCCCTGCATCATTACATAACCCTACGTACTAGTAGCAGCAGGATCCCGCGTACTAGAGACCCGCGCGCAGCTGATTCTGCCACGCACAAAGCGGATCCTACCCCGCGCAAATCTGTACTAACTGATCCCCGCGCCTGGATCAGTTGTGACTAATCTGAAAACCAGGTACCACTCAGAAGAGCTACAATCTAGTTGGGGTTGCCTAGTATATGTAAAAAACAGACATATACATTACTAATGATCTAAAAAGATCAAAAATGAAATAAAATCAATGAAAATTAAGTTTTAAACATTTTTTAATAATAAATAAAAGATCAAGGACTACCATGTAAATCACTGATCTTGATCTTTGAAGACCACGAAACACTACAAGAAGTGTTCATAAAAATTATTAAAATTTATCTAAATGATCAGAAGATGATGGGAAATCAGTAAACATCCACATCTGCACGCTTCAAAACAATATCAATAGTAAAAATGAAGGATGAGTACAGAATGATCAAAGTTACGCCATAACAGATTAACAGATCCTGTGGCTAAAATAGTACAGAAATCCAGCAGATCAAAGGACAGCTGATTGACACAACCAAAGGGATGTGCTAGTCTTGCCCTGACTGGCTTACCAGCCTCAGCCCATGAGCAGAACCCTCTCTATGTTCCCTGACAAGAACAAAATCACCCCAAAAAGGTATTTATACAGAATTCTTTGGATCCATTATTCCATCAGTTAATCAGTTACCAGGAATTATTTATTATCAATCAGACACAGTTTCATTGTTAATAAAGTCCTTATATGAAGATAAGCAAGTGATTTATGACTTAGTCTGTAGTAGTATTATTTACCTTTATTAACCAATCAACCATTGAAGTTTAGTCAAGCAATCTACCCCATCTGCTCTGAAACCCTTCCAATTGTTCCAGGAGTTTTGTGGTAAAGTGCTCAGAGTGAGTGTTACCCTTCCTGTCTAGGCCGTTTGTGCTTTTAAGCCTGGCCATTAGTGGAATAATTCCTTTCTAAGGCACCCATATTAATTCCAAGGTTCTTAAACTGCGTAAGGAGGCCCCTTGAAGAGAGGTTGCTAGTCCGTAAAGATCCCCAGTAGTATAATACTTTGGCCCCTCTTTTATATTATATTGAAAACCATCTACTACCAAACCAATTAAACCTTCCAACTGCTCTTATTAAATCATTTATTTGAGCTTCTAAGCGTTTATTATCGGAATAATAATTTTTATTATCATTCCAGAATTTTTATCACTCTCTGTAGCTAAAGGACTGCAAGGTTCCTGGTATCAGAGAGCTGACAATGCCTGACAGCCTATCAAGAAGGCCAGAAAACCCAGAATATCCAGAAGACACAAATCAAGATTTTGATCAAGAAGAAGAGTGGATCAGTCCACATCCTTGCCTTGGATTAAAAATCAACTCTATTGAAAACCAACAACCACCTACACCTCTAGATGGATTCTGGGGAAGAATGAAAGAACATTTGTTGGACATGAAGAAGCCCACAGGGTCCTCTGACAGGGAATTCGAGAAGATTAAGAGGAGGTCACCCAACTTCTATTTAGAGGAAGGAAAACTGGAAAGGAGGGGGATATGAGGCCCTTGGCTTGTGCTGAAATCTAAAGAAGAAATGGAAAGGGTCATGAAGAGCATGCACAAGGAAATAGGGCACAGGGAGAGTGGGAAAGAACAGAAGGATCAAGGTCAGGTTCTGGTGGGAAGAAATGAAGAAGATGACTAGGAAATGGGTCCAAACCTGTGAATCATGTCAGAAGAGAAGCAAGCTCCAGCAGAAGGAAGAAGGGAAAGCAACTCTTACTAGCACCCTGTTTCAGAAGGTGGCAATGGATGCTGTCCATGTCAAGGAAGGAAGATGGAAGTACCAAGTGGTAGCTAGAGATTATTTCTCAGGGTGGGCAGAGACAGTGGGACTGACTAGTCTCACCTCAAGAAACATAGCTAATTGGTTTCTATTTGAATGGATCTATAGGTATGGGATTCCCAAGGAAGTATTAGTGGATGGAGGAGAAGAATTCAAAAGGGAGCTCCAGAAAGCCATAAGGAGGATTGAAAAAAAAACTCAGAATGGTCACCCCTTGCTACCCAGAGGCACAAGGGATAATAGAAAGGGGCCACAAGGAAATAAAAGATGCACTAATAAAGCTATGTGGGGAGAATGGCTGTAAATGGAAGGAATACCTCCCTTTAGTAACCTTTGCAGATAGGATCTATACAAAAAGATCAACAGGATTCTCCCCATTTGAACTACAGTTTGAAAAACAAGGAGTTTTAACCATTGACTCATAAATGGAGACATACCTAGGAATTGACCGGGATCAGGTAATCACAACCTCAGATCTCCTGAAAGAAAGAGAAGCACAATTGGCCCAGAAGGAAGAACAAATTCATGTTGAACTGAAGGTGGACACTCTGGTTAAGATTCAAAGGAAAGGATGGGAGGAGTTCTTATGATGCTAACAGGAGTGGATTTCAGGAGTCAGAAGAGGGAACTCGGGTTGATGGTAAGTCAGAAAAGATGAGTAAATTCCACTTGATGAAGCCTCAGTATAAATAGACTAGATACATGATGGCTGACAAGTGGGAGAGAAATATAATGAATAAATATAATGGATATTCAATAACAGACCATTTAGAGTCCGCAAAACTTTGAGGACCACTTCAGGCAGGATAGAGACAAATCAGCCACATGGATTGAGATAACTAATTCACTAGAGTTATAAATACTCAGTATAAAATAAAGAAATAAATAGACTGCAACACTCATGAGTAAGACAATAAATATGAGCCACTGAGAACAATGATAAAGATGTAACTAGACACCAGGGACAAATTGGGGTCTCTGGCTGACCAGTGACATGAAGTCACTATATGTGGCCAATGTTGTCTCAAATAAGTATCAAAAGTTTTTCTATGAAAAGAAAATGATGGATTCTGGAGTTCACCATAACATATAGCGGGTTGATTGTGGATTTCACCTTGATGGAAAATAAAATTCAAATGGTTTTACCTTGGTTAAAAGTCAAATTCAGTCTGGTTTCACCTTTGTCAAAAGGAAAGTCAAACTGATTTACCCAATGATCAACTTTGTTTTAAGGATCACATCACCAGACAAAAAGTAATAAATTTGAATATGTTCAAAATTGTACCACTTTTTTTGTCAATTGCATGTGCAGTTTTTTTCAATTTTATTGTCATTTACTCAAAAATGGATGTCACCCCAACAAAAAACAGTGGATGTTTCACGGGATGAAATTTTAATTTTCACACAACTTTTTGTACATGCAAGCCTAGTTTCACAGGAAAATCATGTGAGTTCAAGCAGGTTTCCACCTGATTTTATTTCTTTCATAAATATTGCAATGATTCTAGTATTCCTATAAAAATATCAAAATTCATCTTACAATTCCAAATATGTTGAGTGGAGCCTTACTAACATAGAAAGGCCATCTTTTTCAGACAGTGAAGAATGAACATCAATATCACCACAAGTTATGATCTGCCAATTATGGGTTGTTCTCACCTGAAAAAAATTCAGATGTTCCCAACTTGAAAGGAATTGTGTATTTGTTTCAAAAAAATTCATAAAAATATAGAAATCAGGGAAATCATGAACAGGATCAACAATATTGACAATTTTTGTAATCTTACCATAATTTGGAGTATTATCTTGATAAAAACAAACAATACTATTTCCCATATGTTTATTGTGTGTGGTGAAGGTTGAATTCTTCCAGGTAAGATAATGGTGGTATCTCCACCATGGGGACAAACTGATTTTCTGAGAGTCGCATGAATTAGTTGGAAAATCATGATCAATCCAGTTAATATGTGGTTTTACCTTCCTCAAATGATCAAGGAAATCAGTGTAATCTTTCCTTTCTGCTGGGTTGGTTTTTTAATTAATCTGATTGTCATTTTAATCTTTGCTTTTTAAATATGATGTCATAATTCTTACTTCTGGGGGGGCTACAGGGTTTTTCAAAATGTTCTTCAAGTTTTTAGATTGGGAGAATCTCTGCACAAGAGTCAATGGTATATTTTCTACAATCAGAAAGAAATAAAAATTATTTTTTCATGATTAATATGATTCAAAATTTGAGCTTATCTTTTGCCTGTTGAATGTTTATGTTTAATACGGGAAAAAAGACCATTTATTCTTTCATATTCCCATGTGGCAGAACAAAGAGAAGGACCCCATTGCATTAGGAGCTCAGGTATATGTATGGAAAGGTGATGGTTTGGTTGGGATTTGCACGCAGGAAAAAGCTTCTGAAAACTATTTTGGTATTTTGTACAATGCTTGGTAAAGTCTGGAGCAGAATGTTGAGTAAAAACCCAGCTGGTAGCTATGTTGAGTGCGCTCACAAGGTGAAAAGTGTTTTCAAAAATCTCTGCAGGAAGTGGATTTCCTCCTTTTTCCCCTGTTATAAATAAAAGGGGAAGATAAATTTTATATATCAAGAGCCATTCTGCAGCTTTCAAGCTTCTATGAGCGGCCACACCAAGATTCTTTGCACCCTGGTCCAATTGGAGGGAATGGGTGTCCTTTCAATCAATTTTTGGATTTTTTTCAGATTTTGTGAGTCAAATTTAAATGTTGGAATGATTTTGCCATCAACCCTTTCAGAATGAAAATCAGAGCTAGTGATGCTTGATATTTGAACATAGTCCAAATCATCATTATGTTGATTACTGGGTCTTGAGTTGTGAAGAAAGTGGGCAATCTTTTCTGAATAGGGAGTGGTGGTATTTTTCTGATTGTTGGAAATATTTTTGTGGTGGGTTTTGGGTATTCTCTGAAGATCTGGAGTGGCCTCCCTCCTCAGATATCCCACCTCTCTTGATTCAATTTCTTTATTTAGTATGTAATCTTCATTTTCACTTTCACTTGTCAAGAGTGTGTCACTACTGGAAAAAGTTCCTTTTTGCTCTTTTTCTTCTTCCATGTTTATTCCGGCAGGCAGAGTTTCTTTGTGGCATGATCTTTCAAAGCTCCAAGGACCGTATTGTGCATCAAATCAAGATTAATCATCTTCGTTGCATCCCAATAAGGCAGCTCTTCAAGGATTGAATATCTCACACCTGATTTTCAAAAGACTTCCTCACGTGCATTAATTGAGGGTTCCTGAAGCCATTTCATGACACTTTCCTTGGGGTCCTTCAAGTTGCAATTTGGGAACAGGAATGGCTGAACAACATCCATTTGGTATTTCCCAATATGGCAGAAATTGCAAAACTTGGTTCCTGCATGACTTGTGAAACCAGTGAGCTTCCTCATAGCTACAACCTCAGCAATTACAGTCAAAATTGCAACTCTGATGAAGGATCCGTTTTTATTTAGAGCTGTTTTTGAGAACAAAAGACCATTCCAAAATTCTTTCAGATATTAAAAAAGGGTTTGTAGGAGATAGTTCAACTAGGGTCCAGTAGGCTCCTTGGGTCCAGGTATGATTCCAGCAATATATAAATTTTCTGTTTGGTGACGTTTTTCAGGAGGAAGATTGAGAAAAACCAAGACTATTGATCCAAAGCTCACATGCCTGCTTGATTTTCCAAATTCATTGAACCAATCAATGTAAAGTGTAAAAGCCAAATGTTCATTTTTTTTAATGAAGCATTCTGATTCACCAATTCCCCTGAATTTTTTCCAAACAAAACCATTGCACATATTGGTCATGATATCCCTTGGTGATCTTTCCAGGTGAGCAGAATGATCCTTTTCAATTCCATTGATTTGCAAAAAACTTGCTAGCCATTCTTTAAAACGTTGTTACACAAACGTTTTCCTAGGGGAGAACCTTGATTCAATAATTTCTTTCATTTTTGGATTTTTGTTTGATGATTTATTCATTTTTCAAATTGATTCTGTACATGCTGGCATGAATTGGCCATAATTCAGACGTTGAGTAAACTTGATTGGTTCATTCTTGATTTCCTTCACCAATGCAGGGAGAAAGAAACCTTCTGGACAGCAGGCATATATATTCAAGGTGGGTTTGAAATTTGGGTATTCAAAAACAGTACCCATATTTAGGGGGTTTGTTAATTGAATATTTGGAGAGTGATTTAGAATGGTCTGCTTGTGCAAATTCAATGCAAAGAACAGAAATCTGGATGCATCCCTGCTGATACAATGTTCAACATTCAAAATAGCCAATATCACTAGAGAGAGCACAAATGGTCTTTCATTGATTCTCCAAGGGATTGGAGAATAATATGATCTATCAAAGATGACTGAATCTGAATGAGAGTCAGACAAATGAAAAGCTGAAGCAGAGGTGCTCTGTAATTTGTTTTGTTTTGATGACCTTGGTGCAATGCAGGAAACTTTGAAATATTTATGATTTGATTGATTCCTGGGTGGAGTGATTTTGGTTTTTTCTCTTCTTTCTATGTGATGTTGATACTGGGCAGTTGAAAAAGCTAACCCAGCTCTCATCCCATGAATTTTCCTGTGGGTCTTGGAATTAAAATCATCAAATCAGCAGATGATGTGCTTGTTTTTTGATGGTGACATGTTAATAAATAGTTCTTACTAGTGTTGTGTGTATTTTTTTTCCAAATGGTAATCCAAACAGCCTTAATAAGGGGGTTAAAGTAGAAAAAGTAGACATCTTATATAGAATTTTCCTGAGTAATTTCAGTGAACAATTTCATCTCAAAATTGTTACCAAAATTAAGTGGATAAGTCTTGGAACTCATCAAGCAGGGGTTTTGGTGCAGGTTTTAAACATGTTTCATAAGAAGCTTCAAAATTTTAAAGTACAAATAGCTATCCAGAATTAAAAAAAATAGGACAGAAAACAAATCATAGTGTTTTAATTGTTGCATCAGTAATATGAGCCCCTTTTTGAAGATTGAAAACTTGGTCTCCATTGGGATGAGAATTCAGCCAGTATTCACTGAAGTCAAGCACAATGAACTTAGCAAGGTCAAATATTTTTACATAGCAAGGAGAAAATCCATCTTCAGAAAAGAAAGTCTTTTAAATTATGGAGCAGATTTATGTGTTGGTTCTTTTCCATATGGGTTCATCAATGTTGTTGGCTTCAAGTTCATTAATCTTGGAAAAAATGGAAATGAGTTTGGGACAACAGGAAGCTGGGAAATTTCTGTAATAACTACAACTCAAAAGAACCCCACAAATAACTGAAACACAGTAATCACCCAAGAAGGAATAACATGGCCTTGAAGTGTACTCCTTGGGAAGTTGATCAAATTGGGAGGTATAACGGTGAAGAGATTTTTCTGACCAATTTATTTTGCACCTGGCTTTTAATATGGAAAATGAAATTTATAGATGGTAGACATTACCAACCAGCCTTTCTAGAGCTTTCAAATCAAGTTTTCTACTTCTTTCATTGGATGATTCAGTTGAATCAGTTATTTTGGAAGTGGTGCTATGGCTGGTAAGACATTGTATGAAATACTGTATCATTGCTATCTCTTGTTCCAAGTCATCATTGGGGTTGGTTTGAGCTTCTTTTGCTGGTTAAGGTGTGATATCCTTAGCAACCAGTGTGATGGACTGGAAAAAGATTTTTTCCCAATTTTTCTGTTGATGCTTGGTAGGATGGAACAACATATTGGGCAGTGTAATTAATTCATGGCCCAGTAAATTTGATGGAGCAGTGTGATTTTCTATTGTGGGAATGTTCCAAACATCTTGTTTAAAGAGTGTTTCATTCAACAATGGCTTTAAAACATTGATTCCCGATTGCAATCAAAAAAAAAATAATTCAAATCAACATTGAGGATTTGATTCAAAAGTAAAGGTTCAACAGACCATCATCCAGCATTTTTTTCAACCACTGTTTTATACCAGTGTTAGTCAGTCTATCGAATCAAATCATTGATGGGAGGGTATCAGTGTAGCTGCTCATTGGCTGGAGTTTATTTATTTGAATGGTTTGAAGCTTGACTACAGATTCATGTGCCATGGAATAAGCATCATAGAGGAGTGTTGAAGAGTAACGTTGAATTATAGGAAGGATTGCCTTGGTTTGTTTCATGAATATGGTCAATGCATTGGATTGTTGGCTAGGTTGGCCTTTGGAAGATACTGGAAGTGTGGCAGATAGAGCATTGGCTTTTGGAGGTGGATTGGGCTGAGACTTGCATGGAGATTAAAACTGGGAAGGTTGGTTTGCTTGGTTTTCAGAAGTTGCTGTTTGTATTGCCAACAAAGGATTGGATGTTTCAGGGGGAATAGGCTGAGGCTGGGGCTGATTGGGGACTTCACCCAGAAGTTGGAGCATATCAGGATAAATGGTTCCAGGTGGTGGGGGTGGCCAAAATTAATTTGTGGTAGAGCTTTGAAAGTTGGATGGGAAGGATGCCTCAAAATCAAACATTTGGGCACTGGGTTTGGGATTTTCATCAGTTGTGATGTTTTGGCTTTCAGGAAAAATGATATCTTAATTTTTTGCGCTGGAATTTGATGTGAAACAATGCCATCTTTTGGAAGGCCAGAGAGTATATTTGGATTGATGAGAGCGTTTAGATAGCAGATTTCCAGAGCCTATCTTCACCTGCTCTTCAACTGGCAGATCTTGACCACTTGACACAACTTTCAAAATCAAAAATTATTGGTTATCATAGGATGATTGGAGAGAAATGGATTTCAATAAATGTCCTTACCTCTATTGGATTCATCTATGGAATCCATAGCCTTTTGTGCATGTTCACAAAATGACTTGGGCAAGGTCTTATCATTGTGAGATTTTTCAAAGTGGTGTCACATTCATTGGATATTTTCAAGAAAATCTTCCCGGGGAACTACAGAGATCTCTGACTCATCTAGGAAGGTCCCTGTCATTGGTGGAGGTTTGGGGGCTGAAAAAGTTTCAAGATTGGATCTTTTTTGTGCTTCTTTTTGTGGCCAGTGGGGTGCAGGAAGGTTGGTAAAGGTTGAATTTCGTTGGGCTGTTGATGATGGGGGTTGGGATTTTTCATTTTCCAAAAGTGGAATGGTAGGTGGGAAGACAGGATTTGATGATGGATTGAAAGGAGCGGTGTTTGGGTCATTGAAGAGGTCAACTGATTCAAATGTTAATGAGTCTATGAATGACCAATTATCAGCAAAAAGGTCAGTCCATGTTGCATGAGAAAGGTTAATTTCTGGGATCTGGGTTGAGAAACCTGGCTGTCCAAGGTCACTAGCTAGGAGATCATTTTTTTCAGGATAAAATAGATCACAAAGGTGAGGAGAGGGATTTCCATTGTTGGGGGGAAAGACATTGCCTGACTCACAAGTTCCTTAAATAATAAATTTACGGCACACAGGAAAGGGGGGAAATTTTGATGAGGAAGGGATGGGAGATCCACTGGATCCTGGTATTTAAGGAAACCATGGGAACCAAGTGAAGAAAAAGAACTTTAGTTTTTGGGCAAGCATATTTACAGGAAAGCATGTAGAATATGCATTTTTATGATTCACACAAGTCACATCCAAGAATGCAATGCATTGTCACTGATCAATTTTGAGATTTTCATGGTGGAAACAAAAAATTTACATGTGTGGAGAATTTTTTAATAGAAACAAGTTGTGGCAATCAAGATAGATGGAAAAACTAACCTTTGGATGAAGAAGCAAGCTAATTGATAACAATTTTCTCCCTTGCACTATGTCCACCAAAATTTCCTGAACCTGTTACTTGTGCCTTCTTACAAACCTCAGCCAGGTTTTTGTTAATTTGGACTGAGATTCCTAAGCCTGTGAAAGGAATTCCAGGAGTTCTCAGCAATTGGACTGTCTGATGGAAAAGATAATTTGATTCCCAGATTACATCAGTCCGACCATCATTGCATTGAAAGTCAATATAATTCTGAATCCCAGGAAAGAAAAATTGTCCATATTGAACATCAGAGCCCTGGTGTCTATGGGCGGGTTCCCCTGTATCCTAAAAAATACCACAGAAGCCACCATAAGCCATACCACTGATGTCATTATCAAAATGGGCTGAATTATAAAATTCATTCCAAGTGGCAGTTAAATTGCCAGAAAAAACTTCTTCACCAGCAGACCCATATTCTCTAGATGCAAATCCTGGTATTTAAAATTGATGAATTTGATCAATTGATTGCCTGTGGAAACCTGGTGCCATGGATTTGAACCAATTCCCCAATATTTGCTGAATCCTTGGTAGACAGTTCACAAGGTTAATCCAATGCACATGTTTCTGGGTTGTGTTTACTGAGGCAGGCACTGGCACATAATGGCATGGGAAAATTGTTTGTCAGCCAATATGTTTTAGCCAATTACAATCATTTGAAATTTACCAGAATTTTCTCCATGATAGCCATAACCTGGACGCCAACCATAGGATTTCATGATCCCTGACAAGAAGGAGCCATTTTGCTGGTTTCCATAGAAAAATAAAAACTGAACAAGATTGGTGGTGACAAAGCAGAGGTCAGCATATTCCACCAGACTCATATCCCTCCATTGAGTAAATTTCAGTGCTAGGCCAATTTCCTTTTTTCCATTTACATGCACAACAGCAGGCCCTGGTGGCCTGAGATACCTGTAACATTGGAGTACCTCCTGTGTATGGTGGATGGAATGCACATCTGGACATTTAATGGAGCCCAGGTTTTTGGGTTGGTTGCAAGAAAATGAAAATCCTGGTAAATGCTGTAGCATTTCAATTGAGGCCTGTTTATACAATTTTTGTTGTTTCCCATGATTGTAGCTATTCTCAGGGAATGGTGTGGCCATGACATGTTTTGCAGAGTTTCTCCGTGGGGGATGCACACTCATGGAGTGGACATGGACATGATGCTGAGATTGACTTTCTGTCATAATCCTCTGCATCTCATCCTTTTCTTGACATCTCAGGGCATGGCCTTCAAGGGCTGCTACTGAGCAATAAAATTCTTTTTTCTGCAAATCAAGAAATGAATTTCAATAAGTTTTTTTCAAGTTCCTGTCAGAAGTATTTTATCTTAATGATATGGGTGATATTAGGAAAACCAAGGGGCAAATAAAGGAAAGGTTCAATATTTCAGGCATGGCGCGTCCACAGCCCAATCAATTGAATACCATCATTGATTAGAAAGCACTTTTCATGCTTTTGTTAATGGACGCATTCACGCAAGGCATTCAATCTCTGGAATTCTTTGGTCAAAAAACCAAATAACCTTCTAGGGAAACAAGGAATAAGTGAAGGACTGGGTTATGCTCTTTTGTCAAAAGAGTAGCAGATGCATTTTGCATTTTCAATTTTAAATGGTTGGGGGGGAGAATGTTGCTAAGAGGAAAATTAAATAGATGCAGGCTTGTATATTAATGTAAATGGGGGACACCAGCCTGTGGAAACATTCATCATTTTCTGGCCCCTTTGTGCCTGCTTTCAGCATGAGTCAAGGGGAAATGCTAAAATCTGGTCGCAAAGCTGCGACTGCTTTGGTGTTTCAGGATACAGCGGCAGGTGAGCGGTCAGCAGAGCAAAGGGGTACAGCTCAGACGCTGTAGCAGCACCAAGTTTGATTTTCTGACGACAGCCACCAGGAAAGCTTGGTGAAGCTGTCCGCTGTCACTAGTGATAGCAAAGGGATTTGCTCTCACCTTGCCGCAATGACTGGATTCACTGGTGACAGTGGACATCTCCATCAGTTTTTCCTGTCCACTGTCACCAGCAACTAGTGAACCAATTTGCTCTTGCACCAGCCCAATGAGTGGATTTGCTGATGACAGCAAACAGGACGGCTCAATGAAGCTGTCCGCTGTCACCAGTGAATTTGCTCTTGCCCCACCCTGGATTTTCTGGTTACAGCGGAAAGCTTCATCAAGTTCTCCGGTCTGCTGCCACCAGAAAAAATAGTCCCACTGAAAGCTGGTGAAGGCCAACTTCCTGTCAAATTGGATGAATTGAGTGAAAAAATCAAACTACCCTCATCAGATGGACTGCTATCACTCTCAGAGTCTGTCTCACTCTTGTCAGCTTTGGCTGGTAAAACAATAACCCAACACAAGCTTGGGCAGGCAACCAGGTTGTGGGATTTCTTAAGATGAGCTTGTTTATTAAACCAAAGTAGGTTTGCAAGATGGCAAGCAATCAAGCTGGTGGGAGCGAGGGATCAAATAATTTGTGAGCTTTGGCATGTAACACGCCCAGAGGGAGTGTGCACACACAAAAGCCTGCCAAAATCTTGCTGAAGCTAGCCAGCTCTTGACTAGTCTTTTGAGTGAGGTATCTGATGGTAATCCTACAAGTTGAAGGGTTCAATTGGTTTTGTTCAAACTTGGACTGTAAGAGAATACCTGAAAAAGTTCCAATTGGAAGGATTACCTTGCTGTGGAGAAGAAGGTCTTGTTGGCATGATTGTATAGCTCCATGGAAGCTCAATTGGACCAAGGACTATTGGCTAGGGGAATGATGGTTTTAATGCATCAATCAACCTTTGAGCCCCAGAGGGAAGAAGATGGATCACAATCTGTAAGAGGAAGACAACAATCAACTGTTATGTTATGGAGCCGGTTAGGGGTCAAAGCTGAGGGGCTTCTTATCTAAGTGCTCTCAAATTGGAGATTCACAACAATCAACTGTTATGTTATGCAGCCGGTTAGCAGCCAAGCCTGAGGGGCTTCTTATTGTCACAATTGTGGTTGCTGTGATGCCTCTGAATGTAAGACCCTCACAAACAGAGCTGAGCATAAGAGGCAAAGTCATGAAATGAACTACAACCAGTATACTTGGAAGAGATCCAACCCTGCGTAAGAACCTCACACTAGAAACTCAACAGACCCTGAAAACCCACGGCAAGGGGTAAACTGTGCCATGCTGAAGGCCTCTGAACACCTTTGTACTCTCCTTGCATGCTCAACCCTACAGGCCTAATCCAATCAAATCTCACCATACTACAAAATACCGGCGCTTCTTGCCTGCTGAAACTTAATCAAGTGCCTTGGATCCTGTGCTATTTAAGTAGCTGAGGTAAGCCCAAAACTCATTCTGATCATCTCATACTAATCTTAGAAACAAAAGTAAAAACTGCATCAAACTGATTTCTCAAACACATCCTTACCTTTATCTTTTACTCAAAACACTAGAATCCAGGACAGGCAATATTGCCACAAGATTCACGCAACAGGTCCTCACTACGCAAGCCCAGGAAAACTCTGCGTTTTGGGCTGCAGCCTTTGGGCCCATCCTTCATTCCAGGAACTATTTCTTTTCTTCTCATTGTTGCTCTTGTTCCTTTTCTTTTCCTTGTTTTTGTTCTATTTCTTTTTTCTTTAAATATTCTGTCAAAGATCCCCAAATGCCCTTGCTCTTAGGTGCAAGCTTTGAAACTTGAAAAACTTTTACTCTTATCCATTTGTTCATCTTAGTCTTATGCAACATTGCTCTTGGTTTTTTTCCTAAAAAATTCACACTTATCCCAGTGATCTCAAATTGGAGATATACAACAATCAACTGTTATGTTATGGAGCTTGTTAGGGGTCAAGCCTGAGGAGCTTCTTATCTCAGTGGTCTCAAATTAGAGATTTCATTGAGATTTTTTGTTTTGTTAATTTTTGTGATTCCACTCAATACTTAGATTCAAGATGTGGAGACTTGGCTTTTGTGTGTATATGACAAAAAGGGCTGAGAAGGTGAAAAATTGATAGAAATTACAAGAAGCCTTCCATCACATCAATTTATAGTGTCATCAGGACACCACCCATCCTTGCAGAGAACAGGAGTTTTAGGAATCAAGAGATGACCCATTCACAAGTGGATAGGAAGACGGTTTAGTTTGGTGTAGTGCTGGGAGGGCTGGTGCTCCTTCTCAGGTGTTTGTGGTCTGATTGTCCTCTCCTTTCCAAGAGGAGGAATTCAGAAGCTTGAATGCAGCAGTTCTGCTAATTCTACCATGGGAAATTGCACAAAAATCCAAGTTTTTGGATGCATACATCCAAGCACTAAGATTCTGGTGCAACCACCTTGAATGTGGCAGTGCCCCTCAACCTAACTTGGAAACTTGCACAAAAATCCTATAGTTTGGATGCATACATCCAAACACTAAGATTCTGGTGCAACCACCTTGAATGTGCCAGTGCCCCTCAACCTAACATGCACACTTGCACAAAAATCCTACTGTTCAGATGCATACATCCAAACACTAAGATTCTGGTGCAAGCACCTTTGTTGTGGCAGTGCCACTCAACTTAACATGGACACTTGCACCAGAATCCTAGTGTTTGGATGCATACATCACAACACTAAGATTCTGATGAAAACACCTTGAATTTGGCAGTGCCCCTCAACTTAACATGGACACTTGCACCAGAATCCTAGTGTTTGGATGCATACATCCCAACACTAAGATTCTGATGCAACAACCTTGAATGTGGCAGTGCCCCTCAGCCTAACATGGACACTTGCACCAGAATCCTAGTGTTTGGATGCATACATCCAAACACTAATATTTTGGTGCAATGATTTTGAATGCAGCAGTAACCCCACCCTATCATGGATACTGGCACAAAAGTCCTGGTGTTTGGATGCATACATCCAAACACTAAGATTCTGGTGCAATGACTTTGAATGCAGCATTACCCCCACTCTACCATAGACACTTGCACAAAAGTCCTGGTGTTTGGACGCATACATCCAAACACTAAGATTATGGTGCAATGACTTTGAATGCAGCAGTACCCCCACTGTACCATCAGCACTTTCAAAAAGGTCCTGGTGTTTGGATGCATACATACAAACACTAAGATTCTGGTGAAACCACCTTGAATGTGGCAGTGCCCCTCAACCTAATATGGACACTTGCACAAAATTCCTGGTGTTGGGATGCATACATCCAAACACTAACATTCTGGTGCAACCACCTTGAATGTAGCAGTTCCCCTCACCCTACCATGGACACTTGCACAAAAGTCCTGATGCTCAGATGCAGCAGTGCCACTCATCCTATAATGGGCACTTGCACCAAAATGCTAGTGTTTGCATGTATACATCCAAACACTAGGATTCCAGTGCAAACACTTCCTTTGCTGCATGGTCAGGCTTTGAGCCATTGAAACTCACTAGGATTTGAAAAAGCCTCATTTCAACCACTTTATGCTTCTGGGCATGCATAAAGTGGTGGAAATTTTGGAACAGGACAAAGGCTATGGCACCAGAATCTCAGTGTTCCAATGGGATAGACATGGAAAGATAAGAGACACCTCCCCCAGTGGGGGCTTTGCAAAAGAATCCAGGTGTTCAGATGTTTGGCTCTGAACAGAAAGAATTTGGTGCAAGTGTACATGTGGGGATTCATAGCATTTACCTCTCTATGTATGAATTTCGAATAGGAACCTGGAAAAGGTTCATGTGAGTTGGACATCTATGATAGTATTAGGATGAATGCCCTACCACTGAATGGATCCACACATGCAACTAATTAAAGTATGGTTTGTGAGTATTGCAAAAAAGTTGTGATGACAAACATCCATCAAAATCATTCTGCATGATGATAAACCATGATAATTGTCTCCAATTCCCCCAAGGATTTTGCCCCAATGTATTTTGTAAAGGCAGTCAAAAAATATCACATCATCCAACCATACAAGGCTTCTGTGACAATATATAAACCCCAACCCACTCTTGTTTCTCTGCATTCCTTCACACAACATTTTTCAGCCATAGCAAGAATGCCTCTCTCTCTGGTTTGCCTTGGAATTATCTCTTGCTCCCCAATAGCACTCAATCCTGCTTTTCTCAGTAAATTGCCCCAGAAATAAACATTGTTCTGGGGCTATCTGAAGAAGTCAGATGACTTAGTAGATATATTCCTTGCTAATGGCAATAATCTGGTGTGAAAACTACCTACACATGTTTCAAAGGCTCTCTTTTCACACCTTCCTTCAAAAACCGCTCCTAGACCAGCTGGTGGTTGGAAATCAGAGCACTCCATGAACCATTTGATTTGTGTGGAGCTAGTAATCAATGTCATAGTATCCAATTTAATTCACTTTGACATGGCTCTGTGGATATTCTGTGCCATGTACAAAGAAAATAAGCTGCTTGAGTATATGCTTGATTCTGGGATCATTCCAACATGGCCTTGCAACTACAAGCCTGAAAAACATTCTGGCTGACAGCTTTCAACCTTTCCCCTTGCAAATTCTAGCAGTTTGAGATTTAATCCACATCTTGATTCAAAGCTTCTCTTTATTCCAAGTGGTTGTGACCTTCCACCCCAAACTCCCCCACAGGATATTATTTGGGGAAAGTTTCTGCCATATCAAGAACAGGGACTGGCCTTCCTCCTCAATTGAGAAAATTCCTCTTCCAAATCCTCAAAATCACTGTGGAAGATAATGCCCTCTAATGATTTTTTTTTGTTGGAGCATATTGTCAGTTGGAAAAAAATATTGGTTTTTTATCCACTCTCAATTCCAGATACTCAACTTGGCTCTGTCCTTGCAGATGACATGGGATTACTCCAAGCCATTTCCCTCATTGCCACAACCCTTGGTAAGACCTTTTCTTTGCAACTGCAAAGGATATCCTGGAAATTTCCTTCATTCAACATTGCTCATATGGCCTTCAAGGGTGCTCTATAATTGGGAGAAATAAATTATCAAGAATACCTGGCCAAAAACAATCAACTATGTTGTGTATCATGGGCCCTCTTGGCACAATATAGCATTGCATGAAGTCACAAGCTCCAATTTAGTTCTGAAAACATACTCCATCATCACAAGAGAATTTTTTCTTCACCAAGAAAGTCCAATGTATACAAAATCAAGGCTTTTTTCTTTCACTTGG
Organism: Puccinia polysora; assembly: GCA_025617555.3. Lineage (NCBI taxonomy): Eukaryota > Fungi > Basidiomycota > Pucciniomycetes > Pucciniales > Pucciniaceae > Puccinia > Puccinia polysora. Next base: position 31,328,694 of record CM062629.1, read on the forward strand.
AACAGGCTCAGAAGCACAGTAAACAGTTTAACTAATATTTGGTTCATCTATGAAACATCATATTGATCCTGGTAATTTTGAATTGAAATAAGGACCAATGAATCCAAAACACAGATTGCAATATATTGCCTCAAGGCTTCAAAAAATTTCTTTCTAACTGGAACTCCCTTACAGAAAATTATTCATGATTTACTATCATTTCTCACATCTCTGTGCATAAATCATCAGAATTCTTTGAATGACTGGCCACAAATGCTGCTTCCACATCTTCTAAACTCCAATTTCAAGCCAATTCAGTTGATTCTACGAAATTTTTTGCTTTGAAGGATCAAATCAAGGGAACTTCCTTTTTTGCTGATAATAAATCACAAGACAATCCTGACACCCCTGTTTGCCCCTGTCAAGGAATATTACAACAAGCATTATCAAATTTCTTTGACATGTTTTGGCAAAAAACTCCCTCATACTGGCCAAAGAACACAGTAAAACTTCCTCCACATGATCCAAGGCCTATGTGAGATTGTTGATCATCCCCTGCTTCACAATTCTGCTCTTGGCCTCACTCCTTCAGGGGAAATCACCAAATTTGATTCACAGCAATCCCAAAAAGTGACAAAGGAACTCATCATACATGAAATCAATCCAAAGCTATTTCTCTTGAGCTCCAAGATATCTGCAATTCTCCAAATCCTCTCACCAATGTCTGATTATATGCAAAAAATAAACTCAAAGTGGTCATTTTTTCTATTTGCACACGTATACTTGAAATGTGAGTTGTGATTAATTATTACATCCTTCCTGAAAAGCACCAAATTCAAATGGCCCTAGTCTTTCTGTTGTATTTGAAGACATAGAAATACCATTTCTACAGCTGGATGAACAAGTGGATTCTAATGGAAAAGACAGCTGCTGTGCCAATTTGAAACAAAAAGTAACATCTCAATGCTCCTTGCTTCAATCCAAGCAGCTGAAGTGGGGCTAAATATTACATGTGCTTCTGTTTTTATTCTAATGGTATGTACGCTTCCCACAAGCATTTTGGAAAATTGGAATGAGAGTCTCAATCAGCATCAATGTTCCCACCAGGAGCCCCATTGGAACCCAACTGTTGAGGCCCAAGCTGTTGACCATCTGCCTAGAATTGGTCAAAAAAAATTGTTCAAGTATTACATCTCATTACCCCAGACACAATAGAGACCAAAATTCAAATGGAAAGCTTTTTCCTTTCAACACAAGTTTTAAACTTGATTTATTGACTAATTTTTGAAAAACATGAATTGCATAGGTTCAAAGGCGTAAGGAGCAGCTGGCACAGTAAGTTTTTTTAATCATGAATTTCTTGATACTTGAATGTATCTCATGATGCTTTCTGACATATCAGGTCACCATTTTAACCACAACTGATTGGAGGGAGTTATTACAAGCTTTCTTAAAATGAAATCATTGGTAAAAATAAAAATTTATATTGAGGGGCATATTTATTATAGACTGAGACCTTGTGGAAGTTTAGGGTTGACCATCCTCTTTCATGATCTTGGTTTTTTTGATTTTAAGGGTCTCACTTGTTGCAGCTGTCAATTTGGCCAACCAAGAAGGGTTTAAAAATTTTAGTGCTTTATTCTCTGGTATATGTGGATTCTCTTCATATTTAGTGCCATCTTCTCTGATAATGAAGTGTGTTTGTTTTCTGCTTTTTCCTACTCTTGCACCCACTTGTATTTGATGTTCTATAAATTTGACCAGGTTGGAAAAGGAATCTGACCTCCATTCAAGTTTTTTTGGTGATTCTTTGTCACTTGGCCACTAAAACTTCCTTGGTGTCAGAGCATATGGCTGGGTCATTGAACTCCGCTGCCAGCTCAAAATACTCATTTTCATCACACCACTTCTGCCTTCTTCCAGAAACCTATGATTTATTTTGAATAAATTCAGTGGCCCTTCATCAATTCAGAATTCTATCAGAAAATTTCACTCACTCTTTTCCTTGTCTTGATGGCACGTGCCTTGGCTTTCTGATGCTCCAAATCCTGCTCACCAGATCTTTGCACCAGCTTCCATTGAGACTGCAGGTGTGAAAAATACTTTTCAATGATAACTGACACAACTGCATGAGTAGCATGATTGGGGGACCACAGGTACCTATTATATTCCCCTAAATGCAGGGCCATTTCAAGTGTCCTGAAAAACAGCAGGTCCATGAGCTGGTTGAATGGATGCTTCCATGAGCTTTGCCAATCAAATGTGCAAGGTGTTAGCCAAAGCTCCTGGATTTGGGTTTGGACCCAAATTTTGTATGCTTTTGTGTTGTTATTGATTGTTGCAGGGGCTTTTGGTGTAGGCTGAATGAAACTTAGACTCTTTAAACGTTGAACTGCAAGGTCTCTCTCATCTTTTAGTGGTGATGCAGGGAGGTTTTGGAGGTAAGTTCATTTGAAATCCATGAGGAGCCTGGAATGTTTATGGACAATTCTCTTCATGATTTCACTTCTATCTTGCAGCTCTCCTCTAAGTTCCTTCATCCTCTCTTTTTGGGTTTGACATTTGGCCGATTGGGATTCTTTCCTGAAAATTCCTCAATAATGACGTGCTCTAGATTCTGAAGCATAATCCTCAACTTCTACTGGGTCCGCTAAAATGTTTTACATAACAGTCAATTGTTTTTTCCAAAAACCAGGCATACACTACAAAAAAACTTTCCCTGATCATCAGATAAATGTTCATCTTAAATTTGAATGTTGTTCATTGATTGTTCTACAAGCCAAAATAATAATTGTCAATTGAAATGATGCTCAAGATTCTTTTGAAACCAATAGCTCACATGGATTTGATTCAGAAGTGATTGCTTCTCCTGGCGCTTGTGTTGCAAATTTTGAATTATGGATCTCATTTGCATGAGGAGGATCTTGCAATGTCACAGCCCCAGCAGCACATGGGGTGGGGAAAGATGTGGTTCTCCATTTAGAGTCTCTTCCAGTGAATCTATGCTGAGGATTACATGTGGGGCATAGTTCACTTGCACTGATAGTAAATGGCACTTCTTGGTGTGTTCTTCCTGGAATTGGTGATTGAATTATGCCTGGGATTTCAATATGGAATGCAGCTTCTTAAGCCCTAGAAATTTTTTCCTCAAGTGAGGCCACATCTATTTACCAATTCACAATCAATTAAATAATTGGATAATATTTCTTCTTGTGATTATTTTCTTACCTCTGGGACCTGGATCCCATATTGTTATAATTATGGCCAGCAATTAGCTTAGGCAAATGAGCATTATTTAAAGCGAAATAAATGCTGAACTGGTGTCAATAATTGCTAATGGGCTTCCACAATGGGACAATATGTTGGATGATATCAGTGATGAATTTGATTGGATGATGAATGAATGATGGAAAACAGCAGGGAGAAGAGTGCCTTAAGCACAAAAGATTGGCCTCTTGTGAGCCCATGATACAACAAGCCAAAAGGCAAATTTTCCGCCCCAAAAGAGCTCTACAGGCTCTACTGGTTTTTTTATTTGGTTTTGGCTACATCAGCCCGCATGGCATCAGTCCCTGTACCCTTATGACCAGCCTATTCCGGTCACTTCTGTTATTTCCACCATTATGGGGCTGAACAAGCCCCTTTACTGTTCAATCCCCTGGCTATTGGTCTGTTACAACCAGCCCTGTTACCTCACATGCTTGCTGGTTGCCTCATGCAACCAGCCCCTGGCCATAAAAATGACAAGGTGGGACCCAGGACACACCTGGGTCCAGTTTAAGACTCACCTGGGGGGGGGGTGACCGGCAGACATGCTGTCCCCCCCCTCTTTCTCACAAATCTCTGGAGGGGGTAGTCGAATCCACCTACCAGGGGCCCTGGAGATCAATACCCCCAGGGCGTTGTCATAGGTAAGTGGGCTGGGGGGGTGGTCAAATCCCCTCCAGTCAGTTGCTCCTCCCCCTTGGTAAAGGGGGGGGAAAGGGCCCCTCAGACCCATGTTGCTTTGATGGTGGAGGGGTGATCAAATCCCCCTTGCTGAAACCGGCCCAGCCATCCTCCTGGGCACGGGGTGATGAAATCCCCCTCACCCTGACCGGTCGCCCTCCTGCGGCCGGTCCCTGGCTGGTTCAACCCAGCCAGCCGTCTCCTTCACTCTTGCAATTGCAAGCAAGGGGAGGGAGGGGAGCCGGGGCCGCTGGCCCCATCTCCTGCGGAGCTGAATGCCGGTTGCGACCGTCCAGGCCTGCGCAGGTCCCTTGGCCGCCGTCACAGCCCCTTGCCAGCCGTTGGGCCCCGCATGGGCCAAATCTAGGGAGACAAGTGGCCCCAAGCGGGCCGCAACATGGGAAGCAGCCCCAAATGGGCTGCAACACGGGAAGCAGCCCAAATGGGCTGCAACACGGGAAGCAGCCCCAAATGGGCTGCAACATGGGCGGTGGCCTCATTGGGCCACCCCAAGCCCAAAACGTGAGTTTAACATACTTTGGCGGGCCAGCCCGTCTGGCCAAGTATGTCCAAAATAAACCTTGGGCCCAATTATGCCCATAAAAGCCCATCTGGCTGTATTTGCCCATATACCCCTCCGGGCCCAATAGGGCATGTGTACCATTAGGCCTGTTTCACACGTTTTGAGGACATTTTCCCCAAATTGGTGATATCCACACAGGCCCATATGTTCCGTGTGTGTGTCCAATGGGCTGCAGAGGCACATATGTGAATCCCATTTGGATTACACTTATACATAGCACACGCGCAAGTAAATACGTATTTTAACACGTATTACTCTCATCTAGCTTGAACCCTGTGCTAATGCACCCACACTGAACATGGAGTGTAATTGCGCAATTTCCACAGATATATCTGTGTTTTATCCTAATGCTTAGCTCTTGAACAAATGCTTGAAAATTGAAAATCCTTGCCTGGTCTAGTTGCCCTTTGCTTTCCTTTGTCCATCCTTGCAATAGGAGATGATAATTCTTCTTCTAAAACACAGGCTATGGATTAGATTCATTGTGGTCTAGCTTATGCCATATGAAATTGCAGGGGAAAAAATACCTTCCCCACTCTCTTCCAGATATTCAAAACGTCCTTTCTTTGGAATCCTGAGGAAATCATCTAATTCACTAATTCAAAATATCCCAAAGATTTTAATTTTTGATGCTTTGAAGAACCTCATTTTATGAATATTTACCATCATTTCCCTGGGAGAAAAAATTCTTATGTTGAGTTGTAAATTCATCTTCTGCAAGTCTCTTGGATCTCAATTGAGATCCTGATTGCACAGGAGGATTTATTCTAGGAGGTGCTGAGATCCTCCAATGGTGGCCAACATTATTTTTTATACTCCTTGAAGGCTGATTTCTGCTTGCCCCTAAAAAAATGAAACATGGTACCAATTAGGTTTTTTTCCTCTTTCTAGATTTCAAATCAAACTTTTACCTTTTTTCCAAATTACCATTTGAATTTCTATATCAAGATCTTGAATCCTCATAGACATTCTCCGCAATATCCCAGCAGCAGCTTTAGATGATTTTTTCAGCAGCCAGTAATTCATTGACTAAACAGGTAATTTACCTTTCATCTTCCAATTATATGGTTGCTGGGCTTTTTTTACCAGTGTGTATTTTCTCTGGATATTCTGGTTGTCACATCCTAAAATAAAATTTTTATCACCACCAGGCTTTCTGGCAACATTATTAATGCAAAGCTGGAATTTGTACCATCCAATTCACATGTATCACCACTCTCAAACCCTTCCATATTTCCCATTGCTCCAGCCATATGCCTTGAATCTTCCTGTGATTTAAAAGCACCATCATGCAAATTTGAACTTTTCCTCATTTTGTCTGATTTTGGGCTTATCAATTAGGTATGGATCCAAAAATAAATCACTATTACTTTTTTCAGGAATCATATCAATTCATCACATACTTTCAACATTTTCTGTGTTTTCATCAATTGGTTACCAACCTTCTCCATCACAAAGTATCATGGTACTTGTCTCAAATCCTTTTCCACTGTCAGATTTTTGATTATCCCAGATATTTTGTGATTGTTGTGAATAACTGGAGCATTCTAAATTGGTAATAAATAAGCCATTGTGACCATACACGTAATTTTAAAAATACCAGGTTACTCACCCTGGGAATTAAATCTGCCACACCAAAAATCCCAATGTTCCTGCACTGGTTGAAACAGATGCAGCCAGATTGATTCTTCCAACTCACTTCACCCGGATGAATCTCTCCAACCCAAACCAGAACTCTCCCAAACACCAGGGACATTTACCAAACCTTTTGGGATTCACATATCACACACATTGCTTGAAATGGATTCACTAGGGCTTCTATCATGCAATTCAGAAACTGGGGGGCTTGCTGATCTCTCCACAATTGAGCTGGTTGATCTATGATCAGACGTATCCTTTTTTTCCCCAGAAATTTGACTCCCAGGGCCTGACCCTATATTTATGGTTAAAAAGAATTTCTGATTAAATTTCTTAAGTGTGTTACATTTGAAATAACTTAAAATCCGTGTCACCACCAGATGGCAAGCGTGTGTTCTGAGCTGTGCAATAAAATTTTCAGTTTTTTAATTTCAACTCAATGTTTGAGATCAAAAACACCTATGAAATCAATATTTCTACCTAGAATCTTTGTCATGAGAACCAGATTTTCTGCCCAAGCTTGATTCTCCAATTGAACCAGCAGCTTCAAGTGTGTCATGTTTTTTCTTTTTGGCCCCTGATGTGTTTTGGAACATTTTGGAGGGTTTTCTTCCTGCCTAATTTGAAAATTTTAATAAGTCAAAAGGTTAGAATTCACAAATAATTTGCACATACCTGTTGAAATTATTTTTTGTATGTTTTTTGTCAATGCCTCAGATGTGGAAAATTCAGATTAAGCCACTATAAAAAAACATTTTGTAAATGTGAAGGATTCTAAGAACATTTTCCTGCTTCACTCACAAGTATTTCTAGTCTCTCTTCTTGATTCAAGCAGGTTTTCTAGTCTCTCTTTTCAAAGGAATTTTAACCAATCATCAGTCATTTTGCTTGATTCAAGCACATTTAGATACACCAACGTTCATTTTCCATATCCAAATTTGTTTCCAAGGCAATGCCCACAGAGCTCACTCCTGAGGCTGCCACCTTATTTGCATCTGCACCATGCAATTCCATTTGCTTTGTTGAGGAGAAAGACTTGCAAAAAACCTTGTTGTTATTTCTGCGTTGGAATATTGATCTTGCTCTCCTTGCTGCTGCTTCAGCTTGTCTTTGTGCATTTTTCCTTTCCTGTTCAGAAGTAGTCACTTATCCTAAAAAGTGGAATGTGATAAATTTACAAGGAAGTATTTCTGCAAACATTTAAGAATACCTACCTTGACTTCCAGATTGAGCCACTGGGGCCCTTGGAGTGCGGACTAGATCAAGATTGCATTATTACATAAACCCACAAACATCTCTCACATAAATAGGAGAACATAAAAAAAATAGGAGAACATAAAAATTATTGGATAAACATTTCCTGCCTTGGGTAGGCTCTTTTTTGAAGACAGCAACCCAGTTGACTCTTTTTTTTCCTGGGAGGCTGAAATTGGTATAGAACCTGTACCAACAAAATTGTCAAAATTTTTCTGTGATTAATTCATTCCATTTTCAACCCGTAAAAATTAGAACAGCCCACTTGGCCTATTGGCTTTATTAATACTCTTTTCTGATGAACTCATTGGAAAAGACTCTGTATATTGATTTGTAACTGGGTTATCTATAACTTCAATAAAGCATTAATCTTTTAGATCTGGACCCCATGTGCTGCAATTTACACACAGATTAACTTTCCAAAGCTTGAGTTAACTTTGAACAATTCAAAGCGCATAAGTTTTACAAAAGTGATTTTTAATACCACAAAGGAACTCACAATCAACCGGACTTTTGGGCATGAGATGAGAATAGATCTCCAATAGTAAAAATTTTGTTGTAAATGGTTTGAAAGTGAAGAGAGGAGGATACAGAGGATGCCAAACAACCAAGGATGAACCTATTTATATTTTGGAAAGCCTGAAAGCTATTGATTGAAGATCAAGTATGAAGGAATGACATCCTTGGTGATTGGAGCCAATCTAAAATGCATGATTTGTCAAAAATTAATACCAAATAGTCAAATAAACATTTTTCAAGTCCCAATGCCGATTTTTCTCAATGAAAATGAACAAAAGTGCATTGGTTCCTATTTCCCCTGATGCCTGAGAAAGTTGACCTATTAATTTTCGCTTTTGCTTGTAAATTTGTGCCAAGTCATACCATCATGAAACAATTAGTACAAATCCAAGGGCACTCATAAACATCAACATGCAAAATTCAAAAATTGGTGTATCATGCTTGTTCTACATATCAATCATTAATTCAAAGTCAATCCATGGGATTTATATTGTGAAACACCTTGAAGAAAAATCTGCACTACATTGTTTAAAATGAATTGGGGATAAGCATAAAAAAGTTGCTGGGAGTTGAACCAACATTGACCCATTGCAAGTGGGTTTCTATGACTGTTGAGCTAGACTGCTTAGTGCAAGGTGTACATCACAAAATCTTTGGCATGTTCTTGTCAATTCCTAAGATTATCTACCACTGTCTTGAAACATTTGACACATTTTTGAGGCATGCAAGGTTGGATAAATGTCAAAACTTGATTTTGCTTCCTTGTTGCAATAAATCAGGCCCACAAAACAGTTATCCAGCTGTTAGGTAGCTGGACCCATGGTTTTTGCTTCCATGAATCCCTGCTCAATAACATTTGGGACTGCCCCAAACATGGCAAAAAAACAGTAATGGGATCATTTTGAGTTCAAAAAGAGAAGAAAAAAAAATCAAACAATTGGGAATAATTTATGTCAAGACCTATTGAGCAGACAATGGTGGCTTGATGTGATAAATTCTCAATAAGTCCATTTGTCAAGCGGACTTATCAAGACAGCGGTAAATTCTCTAAAGATTAATTTAAATTTTTTAGCTTTCAAATCCAATTCCATAGTGTTGTGATATACACCATGCTCCAAGCAGTTGTACCTCCATGGTTAGAGCAAGCCACATGCAATGCGTCAATGTGGCTGGGATTCCCACTGACTGCATTAGCGTTTTCCCCATCATTACAGATAACATACAATATGAAAACATGATACCCCATTTATTTTACCATTTTAGATTTTAAATTATTCCCAAAATTTCTGATCAAAGTTTCTCAGAAGAACTAAGATTGGCATGTTACCCACAAGCCCAAATGAAAATTTGTAGAACAAGTGCCAGTTTCCATCAAAAAAAGTGTCATGAAGGATAACATATTTTTTAGAAATGGAACCAGATGGCAGACCCAGTTGAAAAGCTGGAAAAACCATGGTGAAAATTGTGATACAGACTTGGTCATTACAAAAAAAATAAATTTGAAATGAACTGGGAAATATCAGTTGTTTTATAAATGCTGAAATTAATCAGAATGCAACTAGCCATTCAATAAAACATTGATGACAAAAATTTGAGCTGGGATATGAAAATACACAATTATTTATTGCCAATTTTTATTTGATGGGGAATTTCAAGTGAGTGCCAGTTGCATTGAAATGAACATCCAAGTGAGTTCAGGTTTTTTCATTGGGGAATTAAAATTGAAATTCATTTTCCACCATGGTGAATAAAATGTGAATCATATTTTCTTTTTGATATAAATTGAGGTGAACTCAAGAATATTCATTGCTGAATAGAAGTTCCCTCTGAAGGGACTAAATGGGCCAGGAAATGGGACTGGATGGTGACATGAAGTCACTGGCCAGCCAGAGAACCCAATTTAGCCTTGGTTCTAGAACTATAAATAACCCTGTATAGTCTAAAGTACGCACTAGACAATGTCACTCAAGAGCTGATTAATGAGTAGTGTTTGCACTCAAGGATTAGGTAATACACATAAGAGGCTAAGATTCAAACATAACCCCTTTCTAAATCACAAGGGAATTAAAGGACTATGATAGTTGGGAGACTTTGATCATTGGTAGCGACCAGACCAGGTTGAATTGTGAAAGACTTTTGAGGTGGCAATCAAACCAAGGAATAAAAATGAGGTGATCAGAGACAATTGTAGCAAACAGGAGAAAAGCTAAGTCAATGATTGACCAAGAAAGGGCAAGGTTGGATGAAGAGTTAAAAGGCAAGCAGGCACAAGATTGGTATTTGAAGAGTTGACAAAGCAAAGATTAAATTTTTTTGGCAAGCTGAGATTCAGAGCTTGACAAGTTGAGCAAATAGATGATGATGGCAGATTTGAAGGCTGACAGTGCAGATGGTGAATTTGGGAAGAAATAGACCAAATCAGGGGAGAGTTGGAAAACGATTGATTGAGTTGAAAATGGAGATTGAGAACAAGATGGCCAGAAGACACAATATTGGAAAATTTGAACTGAGTGAGAGATCAATACTGATGGATTAACCAATTGTTCAGAGGAAGTCATCCCAAACATAAATCTGGACAAATTGGTGTTTTGAAAGTTAGATCAAGCCAAAGGCATCACAATAACTGAGCAAGACAGATTGAGTAACAAAAATGGGTCAATCAACTTCAAGTAGAGACAGAACTGAGTAAGCAATGGACTGATTGGCTTGAGTGAAGATGGGAAGGCAAGCTGAAGAAAAAACAAGACCAATGGTTGCAAGATCGCTACTAGTAGAGCTATGCAACCAAGAAGAGAAAGGCAACTAGAAGATAAAAGACAGAAAATGGACAATTCAAATTTTGAATGCAGCATTGAGATCAAAAACTGATATGCAAAGGGAATAGAGAGAAGATAATTGATATTACAATGGCCTGGCTTCAGGACCACATAGGTAAACTTTCAAGCCGCAAAAACAGCAGCAATGATGTGAGTTGGAATCAAACAAGAAAAATAAAAACTCAGAAAACCAAACTAGGACAAATACGTGTTTTGAATTGCAGCATAGCAGATTCAAGAGATTGAAGGAAGAATGTTCTCAGGGGAGCATTTTGGCTTTCAACTGTGTTGAACTGAAGGTGGAAGCTTGGGTTAATATTTGAAAGAAAGGATTGGAGGAGTTCTTATGATGCTAGGAGGATTTCAGCTTGCTAGTTGAAAAAGAGAAACCTTTCACATCATATCAAAAAACTGAAAAGAAATAATAAAATTAGAAGAAGTTCAAAATACATATACCGGAACAGGCGCCCGTACGAGTGCCCATAGCAAGCAAAATGAGGGGGCTCAAACCAGAAACACAAGTGCTGTGACCGCAAGTGCCCGCTCCCGCCAACTGGACCAACCAACCGTTGGAAATGAGCCCTTTGCCCAGACACTTATCCCGCATAGCCAATCCTCCTCCTACACCTCCCAGTCTGGACTTGGCAAAAGAGTCCAAGATAAAGGAATTAGTGAAGGATCATGTGAGTCATTGGGAGGCTTACAAGGTAGCCCAGGAGCAGGAGGACCCAGCAGAAATGGGAAAGGCTATTTCATGGTCAAATTCCTCTCAAGTAGCCCTGCAGAAATTGATTCCCAGAGCAGAAGTAGAGAAATAAGTAGAAGAATGGAACCCTTGGGATCAACTAGCCAAATGAAAGATAAAAGACCCCAAAAAGTTCAGTTACTCAAATAATCAAAGGTCGAGGAATACAAAAGATTGGGAAAACATCATATCTCTAGCTCAGAAGTGGAAGAAAGTTTATCACAATTAGATTCTGATGACATTAATCCTGTTTTTAACAAGTTTTCTGATAATTTCTTTCATAACTTTAACATCTTGAGTAGCAATCTGGATAATATCCACAAACAACTTGACAAAAAAATCAAAATAATCCAAAACCAAGCTGACCAACTGAGAGTCAATGAGTCTGAAATTAAATTGTTAAGGAATACCATTGATTCAAAAAAATAATCTCTTATTAATCATATGAGCACCACCGGTTATTCCAGACAGGAAGAGATACTCCTTCTCCTTGAGAAACTCAAAGGAGAAATGGGAAACAAAACTGATACCCCTTCTGTTCCTCTTGTTAATAAAATTGACTTATGAAGCAACAAAATGGATTTGGAATTAGGTATGATTAAGAATGATTTAAGAGACCTTAAAATCAAAACAACTTCCCCTCCTTTGGTCAATGTAGAAGAATCAAAACCCAATAGGACAAGTATCACTCCTAACATCTCTCTTAATTCTGGAGTTAATAGGAATGAGTCTTACCTGCCTAGTCCTACCCCTGAAGTTGAACAAGCTCTGAATCTCTTGCCCCCTGTGACTGAATGGCCTAAATTCTCTGGTGAAGGAGAATACAACCACCTCAGCTTCATTAAATTTATTGACTATACTCTTGCCTCATATGAACTTCTGGATACATTAGATGTAGTGAGACTACCCAGGCTGTTTGAAGGAGTAGCACTGGTTTGGTTTATCAACATAAGAGGAGAAGTAGGATCTCAAACTCGGAAATCTTGGAAAATCCTTATCAAAGAACATTTTGGTACCAGAATATGGAAAAGAAAGATGATGAAAACCTTTGAGAACTCACTTTTTGACCCTTTAAAGGACAAACACCACAAGTGGTGTTTGTAACAAAAGAAGAGGCTATAATTTTTCTATCTTGAAGCTGAAAAAGAGGAAATCATTGAAAGGATCCTCAATCTGTGTCTGTGACACCTTAATCACATTGTGAGGTGTGGGATGCCCATGGATGTTGATCTCTCCACCCTCATTGGTATTCTAGAAGAAACCATTGATATGAATGGTCTTGACAAAAGGAACAATAGACCTAAGGAACCCACTCCCAAAACTCAAGAAGAATAAAATCCCAAAACCAAAGATTCTACCTTTGCCCGACTAGAAGTTAATAAAACTTCTGGTACTAAGGAAAAGGTATGCTGGAATTGTAAACAAACTGGGCATGTAAGACCTGACTGCCCCCAGCCCAGGAGAAAGATTAATATCATTGAAGGAGAAGAGAATGTCAATGACCCTGACCACCAACTTGATGAAAATGATGGATCTGTATCTGAGTTGATGAAGATTCCAACTCACCCCAACAATGGAATCCCAATATGAAAATTCACCATCTTTCTGAAGCTAAAACTTTGACTCTCAAACCTTCTGCGGGTAAAAGTTAAACTTGTGGTAAAAGCTGCTATTCTACTGGATAGATTCAAAAATCTCCTGTTAATTTACTCTTAGACAGTGGAGCCTTTTGCTCTTGTATTATTTCAATTTATTTGGAACAACAAGACCCAAATTGGAAAGTGACCTTTGGACCAGTACCTCAGGCCAAGTTCAGCAGTTGCAACTTTTCCCTTAATGCCATTGTAGTTTGATCCTCTGATGTTATTCTCCCACATTCAAAAGAATCACTCAAACTGAATATTGAATTTTTATTACTCCAGAATGGAGTGTGTGATCACTTCATTCTAGTTGTCTTTCAGCTTGCTACTATGTACAGAGCAACCTGTCAATAGCAACACAAAACTATGAAAAAATGAGAATATCCCAAATAACAAAATAAGGAGTTAGAAATCCATAAATATTAATACAGAAATGTATTCCTCACCAAAAATTAGGTAGGGTCACTCACTGACCCCACCCTTCAATTCCAAGTTCTTATATTTTAAAATAATTATAAATAAAAGTACTAAAAATTACGACACCAGTATGGCACTTTTGGGCAATTCTAGTATTTCACACCTATCATCACGTATAGGGTTTACACCAAAAATTCACTCAGAATTGAGGTGTTGTGTATATTTTAGGAGTTACAGGCGGAAATGTGTTATGTCACAATTCCCGCGCGCAGCCCCGCATCATTACATATCCCTACGTACTAGTAGTAGCAGATTCCTGCGTACTAGAGACCCGCGCGCAGCTGATTCTGCCACGCAAGCAGCGGATCCTACCCCGCGCGCATCTGTACTAACTGATCCCCGCGTCTGGATCAGTCGTGACTAATCTGACAACCACGTGCCGCTCAGAAGAGCTACAACCTAGTTAGGGTTGCCTAGTATATGTTAAAAACTGACATATGCATTACTAATGATCCAAAAAGATCAAAACTCAAATAAAATTAATTGAAATTAAGTTTGAAACATTTTTTAATAATAAATCAAAGATCAACAATTATCACATAAATCACTGACCCTGATCTTTGAAGACCACAAAACACTACAAGGAGTGTTCATAAAAATTATTAAAAATTATCTACATGATCAGCAGATCATAAAAAATTAGTAAAAATCCACATCTGCCCGCTTGAAAGCAATATCAATAGTACAAATGAAGTATGAGTACAGAATGATCAAATTTACGCTATAACATATCAACACATCCTGTGGCTAAAATAGTACAGAAATCCAGCAGATCTATAGACAGCTGATTGAAAGCACCAAGTGGAAGTGCCAATTTTGCCCTGAATGGCTTGCCAGCCTCAGCCCACAAGCAGAACCCTCTCTACGTGCCCTGATAAGCTCAAAATCACCCAAAAAGGTATTTATACAGACCTCTTTGGATCCATTATTCAAGCATAGTTACCAGGAATTATTTATTATCAATCAGACACCGTGTCAATGTTGATCAAGTGCTTATATAAAGATAAGCAAGTGATTTATGACTTAGTCTGTAGTAGTATTATTTACCCTTATTAACCAATCAACTATTGAAGTTTAGTCAAGCAATCTACCCCATCTGCTCTGAAACCCTTCCAATCATTCTAGGATTCTCGTGATAAAGTGCTCAGAGTAAGTTTCACCCTTCCTTTCTTGGCCATTTGTGCTGTTAATCCCAGCCATTAGTGGAATAAGTCCTTTCTAAGGCACACATCTTTATTCCAAGGTTCTTAAACTGCCTAAGGAGGCCCCTTGAAGAGAGGTTGCTAGTCTGTAAAGATTCCCAGTAGTATAATACTGTGGCCCCTCTTTTATATTATATTGAAAACCATTTATTACCAAAACAATTAAACCTTGCAACTGCTCTTATTATATAATTTATTTGAGCTTCTAAGCGTTTATCATTGGAATAATTATCATCATTATTACTCCAGCATTTTTATCACTTTCTGTAACTAAAGGACTGCAAGGTTCCTGGTATCAGAGAGCTGACAACTGGGTATCTGGCCGGGAAATATCCTTAAATAATTAATTTTTAATTATTTATTCCTTGGACCAGTCTATTTTTTTTCAAAAAATAAGTTAACATACTTATAAAATATATTTTTGATCATTTGTTCCTCTAGTGGATCTTAAGACCAATGGAGAATTGATCAATTATTATTTGAACCTTCTTAAAAAGAAAAAAAGGAAGAAAAACTCCGTAACTTTGTCCCTGTTATTATAACTCCTGACCAACAACAGGAGAAATTGCTTTATTATAAACAGCAGGCTATAAAGGACAAGGAACTTGAGCTTGAAATAATTATCAATTTCAATTCTTTATTAAGGCAACATAAGGAGTGGAAGATTTATCAGAGGAAGCTTTATATTTATAAAATAAATAACCCTGAAGATAAAAAAAAATTGTAAAATAATTAAAGTGATTATTTTTTTCTAAAAAAATATCATTTTAACACGTGAAAATACAAAAATATTGAATTTATATTTTTTGTTTTTATCCATCTCAGTGGTTTTTGTTTTTGGTGATTTCGTTGACCAGGACCTCCTAGAGGACGTCCCAGACAGTGTACCATTGGACTTACCCTTGGATTTATCCCAGGATCTGATTGGAACTCACTCAGACCCCATTGGAATACCCCCCAAGGATAGTTGTGATCCCAACCGAGTGTTGGTACCCTTGAATTTAACCTTAAGTAAGTTAAAATATATATAAAAAAATTATTAAAAATATAAAACCCAAGAAAAATATCATTTTTATATTTTTAAAGTCTTTTTCAAAAAGTTTTGACAAAAGACTTACTTATTTTCTTTTTTTGCTATGTATCAAAATAGGCGCAACACCCGCGCAACAGATAGAGACCTTTTGTATGGATCTCTGCCTGGAGGAACCCGTGCGCGCAAGGACTCCAGTTGCAAGCGCAATGAGGGGACTCAAACCCGTGACCATAGCGTCATGCCGGACAACAACGGCGACGACTGCGGCCGCCAACTCAACCAAAAACCGCTGGGGAACCATCCGTTGCCCATCATCTTATCCCAGGAGGGTACAGGTTCTCCTACGCCACCCCAGCTGGGCTCAACCAAGGAGGAAAGAGTCAAAGTGTTAGTGAAAGAGCACGTGAGCTATTGGGAACAATTCAAGTTGGCTCAGACCCAGGAGGATCAACCAGGTATGAGAAAAGCTATTTCTCTGGCAAAGAAATCTCAGATTTATCTGCAAAGGTTGATCCCAAAGAAAGAAGTAGAAGGCTACGTGCAGAACTGGAATCCTTGGGATCATTTAGCTTCCTTAAAGGGAAAGGACCACAAAAAGAAGAGGTCCTCAGCCCATCAGAAGTTAAGGAAACCAAAGGATTGGGACAGCATTGTATCCCTAGCCCAGAAGTGGAAATAGGTGTACCACAATTAGATGTAGAAGATCTTAATAGCTTTTCTGAATATTTGTCTCACAATTTTACTATTATTAGCCAATGTTTTGACAAAGTTTATCAACAATTGGACAAATTGAGTTCAAGTATTTTCAGAGTGATTGACACTCAGTCTCAGATCATGAGAATTGATGAGTTGGAAATACAAAAAAATCAAGGATAGTATAAAAGCTAGTATGTTGGACCTGATGAAACATATTGATGATAACCAATCAATTCTTCAGGAAGATATTCTTGCAATCATAGACCAGCTTAAGGAAGAATTTAAGAAAACTAGTCCTACTCCTTCAGCTCATCTGATTA
This sequence comes from Puccinia polysora, assembly GCA_025617555.3. Taxonomy (NCBI): domain Eukaryota; kingdom Fungi; phylum Basidiomycota; class Pucciniomycetes; order Pucciniales; family Pucciniaceae; genus Puccinia; species Puccinia polysora. Next base: position 31,345,544 of record CM062629.1, read on the forward strand.
ACAAAATTGACTTATTAAGCAATAAACTTGAATTGGAGTTAGGTATGATTAAGAATGATCTCAGAGATCTTAAGATCAATTCTACTAACTCTCCTGTCATTGGCCTAGAAGAAACTAGGCCTGCCAGGTTCACCAGTACTCCTAGTGTTCCTCCCAGAACCAGGATAACTAGGAATGAGTCTTTCAGACCCAGTCCCACTCCTGAAAAGGAGCAGGCTTTGAAGTTACTTCCACCCATCACTGAAAGGGCCCTAAATTCTCTGGAGAAGGAGAATACAACCATGTCAGTTTCATTAACTTTATTGACTATATTCTTTCTTCTTATGAGCTCCCTGATGCAATAGCTGTGGTAATATTGCCCAGACTATTTGAAGGAGTAGCTCTTGATTGGTTCATCAATAAAAGAGAAGAAGTTGGATCTTTATCCTGGAATTATTGGAAAGAATTGATCAAAGTACAATTTTGTACCAGGATTTGGAAAAGAAAGATGATGAAAACTTTTGAAACTTCCCAGTTTGATCCATCCAAAGACAAACCTCATAAATGGTTCTTAGACAAGAAAAAGAGGTTAGACTGTTTCTACCCTGATGCTGATAAAGAAAAAGTCAATGAAAGACTCCTCAACTCATGTCCCGGACTAATCAACCACAGTGTGAGGTGCAGGATGCCTATGGACTCAGATCTTTCCACCTTAATAGGTGTATTGGAAGATATTATTGATATGAATGGTCTTGATAAAAGAGTCAATAGACTCCCCAGGAAACAAAATACTAGTAACAGGAAAGAATATACTGCCAAAACTAAAGAATCCCCTTCTACTAATCCATCTAACTTGGAAGTCAAGAAGACTCTAGAATCAAAGGAAAAAGTATGTTGGAACTGTAACCAAACAGGACAGGTAAAACCTGATTGTCCTCTACCTAGGAAAAGGATTAATCTTATTGAAGAAGAAGAGTATGACAATCCTTACCCTCAACTTGATGATACTGATGGATCACTCTCTGATTGTGATCTAATGACCACTAACCCCATCAATGTTATTGAAGGTAGTATTGAGTCTTCTCTGGACATAAATTCCGTCAATGAGGATTCTAAATTACCTCAAAAATGGAATCCCAACATGAAGATTCACCACATCTCTGAGGCTAAGGCCTTCACTCTAAAACCTTCTGCTGGTAAAAGTTACACTTTAGGCAAAACATGCTATGCTTCTGGTTTCATCCAAGGTTTCCCTGTGAAGTTACTTCTAGACAGTGGAGCCTTTTTCTCTTGTGTTGGTTCAACTTATCTGGAGAAACAAGACCCAAACTTGAAATTGAACTTACTACCAGTACCTCAGGCTAAGTTCAGCGGTTGTAATTCTTCTCTCAATGCTGTTGGAGTATGGTCTTCTGATATCATACTACCACACTCTAAAGGATCACTCAAACTGAACATTGAATTTTTAGTGCTCCAAAACGGAGTATGTGATTTTTTTATCCTTGGAAATGATTCTCTTTGCTTATAAGGTATAGATGTATTCCAAAGCAAGGGTAGATACTTCAATATAGGTGGAGACTGGAATAAGAAGTTCCAAATATGCCATGTCAATGCTCAAACTTCTGATTCAACTTATGAAAAACACTTAGAGAGTTTCAATCAGGAATACTTCTCTCAAGCTGCTTTGAATTCCCTTCTCAATGAAGAACAGAAACGGGATATCCTACAAGTATGCTTTGAAAATCAGAATTCTTTCTGTACCAAGGATCACCCCATTGGTAACATCAAAGGAAATGATATGATCCTAACTCTAACCATTAAGCCTCCTTACCCAACTAAACTTTGGAGACCTGTTTACCCTTCTAGTCCAAAATCTAGAGTTGCTCTGGAAACCCATATTCAAGAGTTGGTTGACTTATAAGTCTTAAGAAAAGTATGACACAATGAACAAGTGGATATCACTACCCCAGTAATTATATCTTGGCACAATGATAAGTCAAGAATGGTTGGAGATTTCAGAATGCTAAACAACTACACCCAAGCTGATTACTATCCAATTCCAAGGATTGACCATGCTCTGCATAACCTGTCCAAGGCTAAGTACATCACTACCATGGACATGCTGAAAGGTTTTCACCAAATACCTATCAGCCCTGATAGCCGGAAATTCATGAGAATTATCTGTCATTTTGGAATTTATGAGTATCTTAGGATGCCTTTTGGTATTAAAAATGCTCCTTCTCATTTTCAAAGGATGATGGATATTTTCCTAGAATTATTCATCAGACAGGGATGGATGATGGTATAAATTGATGATGTTATCATTTACTCTGATCATTGGGATACTCATATGGAGAAATTAAGGCTAGTCCTCAAAACCATCTCTGCCATGGGATTGAAAGTATCAATGAAAAAGTGTACCTTTGGCTATGGGGAACTCAAGGCCTTAGGACACATTGTCTCTGTACTAACCTTAGCTGCTGACCAAAACAAGATAGCAGCAGTAATGAACAGGCCTATTCCTCAGAATAAAACTGAACTCCTATCCTTTATCAGCTTCTGCAGCTACTATAGGAAGTATTTACCAAAGTTTGCTCTTCTAACCAAATGTCTGTATGGGATCTGCAACAAAACCACCATGTTTGAAATGACTCATGACAGAGTCAAGAACTATGAGGAACTCAAAATGGCAATGACTTCAGCTCCAGTACTGATCCAGCCAGATTATTCTAAACCTTTCAAACTCTACATAGATGCCAGCATGGAAGGGCTAGGAGCTTCTCTACACCAAGAAGTCATAGAGGATGACAAACCAGTGGAAAAACCTATACTCTTCATATCCAGACAGATTAAAGACACTGAGAAAAGTTACAGGGCAAGTCAAATGGAATGTCTTGCCTTAGTATGGGCTCTAGAGAAACTCCATTATTATCTGGAAGGCACCAATTTCACTGTGATTACTGACTGTAATGAGGTCAGGACATTGATGAAAATGAAGACCCCTAGTAGGCACATGTTAAGATGGAAGATAGCCATACAACAGTACAGAGGTCAGATGACCATAGTTCATCAAGCTGGGACTAAACACCAGAATGCTGATAGCTTGAGCAGGAATGCTTTACCCAATGACCCAAGTAACCCTGCTTATGATCCAGAGGATAATGACATCTTCCCTATCCTTAAAATTAACTGGTTGAACATTGAAGCTATTATAATGGGAATCCAAATTTCTGAATTGAATGAATCATTTTTCAACTCAATCAAAGAATCTTACAGTTCTGGCATGAAAACTCTGATCACCATTATGGAAAGTACTTCTCCACCATCAGAATCAATCAATAGCCTACCTGAAGCACTTTTAAAACCATATAAAGCCGGAAGGTTCATCATATGGGATAGTCTAGTATACTATAGACATCAACATTCAAGTGTTACAGTCTTAACTAAGGAGGACCATATCAAACATGTTCTGGCTGAGTGCCATGATAACTGCCCATCTGGTCATTTATCTACTGATAGAACCTTAGATAAGGTTAAACAAACTGCTTGGCGGATTAATTGGAGAGACTCCACTATACGGTATGTTACCAGTTGTGAAACTTGTCAGAAGTCCAACAGGACTACTGGGAAACGGTTTGGTTTACTGCAAAAGATTGCTGAACCCAAGAAAAGATGGGAGATCATCAACATGGACTTTGTAACTGGACTACCACCAGGAGGAGCCTATTCCTACAACTCAGTCTTAGTCATTGTGGATAGGTTCTTCAAGAAAGCAAAGTTTCTACCTAATCACAAGGAAGACACTGCTAGGAAAGTTGCCCTATTATTTTGGAACAGACTCATTTCTGATGTTGGAGTTCCCAAGATTATTATCAGTGACAGAGATCCTAAATTCACCTCTGAGTTCTGGAGAAATCTTCATGATATGCTTGGAACCACCTTAGCTTTCTCTACAGCTTATCACCCTCAGACGGATGGCGTAGCTGAAAGGATGATTCAGACCCTGAAAGACATGCTCAGGAGATTCTGTGGCTTTGGACCAGAATACAAGAATTCTGACGGTTATTGTCACAATTGGGTTTCCCTTCTACCTGCACTGGAGATGGCCTACAACAGTAGAAAGCACTCTACTACTAAGGAAGCACCCTACATACTGGAAAGAGGATGTATTCCTAGATTACCCAAGGATAACCGTAACCACCAGCTAAAAAATATTCACCCTACATCACTTCATTTCAAAAATATGATAGATGTAGCTAACAAACATGCTATTAAGTGTGTCCAGGATGCTGTGGAGTATAACCAGCAAAGATGGGATAAACCCCATAAGGAACCTTATTTCAAAATTGGTGATCAAGTCTTGATCTCTACCACCAACTTTACCAACTTGGCTGGAAATAGAAAGCTTAGACCAGCTTTTGTTGGACCTTTCACCATTAATAAACTTCATGGTAAAAATGCAGTTGAAGGAATCCTCAGTGATGAGCTTTCTAGAAAACATCCAGTCTTCCCAGTGAGTCTCATAAAACACTACCACCCATGGAATGGAGAACATACTCCTTCACTTGCAATACCTGTTACAAAAGAACCTGAAAAAGAAAAAGGAAAAATTAGCAAGATCCTTAAAGATAAAAAAGATAAAATCAATGGAAAATACATCAGACTCTACCTAGTTAGATACAAGGGAGAATCAGCTGATAAAGATGAATGGTTGCCTGAACATAATATCCCTGACAGACCTATACACCTGAGGAACTACAGAGCCAGCAGGAGGCATTAACCCAAAAATTTATTTTTCAGATATAGAAATATCTTGGAGTGGGGAAATGTTAGCTTGCTACTATGTACAGAGCAACCTGTCAATAGCAACACAAAACTATGAAAAAATAAGAATATCTTAAATAACAAAATAAGGAGTGAGAGATCCATAAATTTTTTACAGAAATGGATTCCTCACCCAAAATTAGGTAGGGTCACTCACTGACCCCACCCTTGAATTCCAAGTCCTTATATTTTTAAAATAATTACAAAGAAAAGTACTAAAAATTACAACAGCAGTATGGCACTTTTTGGCCATTCTAATATTTCACACGTATTGTCACGTATAGGGTTTACACCAAAAATTCACTCAGAATTGAGGTGTTGTGTAGATTTTAGGAGTTACAGGCGGAAATGTGTTATGTCACAATTCCCACGTGCAGCCCCGCATCATTACATATCCCTTTGTACTAGTAGTAGAAGATTCCCACGTACTAGAGACCCACAAGCAGCGGATCCTAACCCGTGTGCATCTGTACTAACTGATCCCCGCGTCTGGATCAGTCGTGACTAATCTGACAACCAGGTGCTGCTCAGAAGAGCTACAACCTAGTTAGGGTTGCCTAGTATATGTAACAAACTGACATATGCATTACTAATGATCCAAAAAGATCAAAACTTAAATAAAATTAATGAAAATAAAGTTTAAAACATTTTTTAATAATAAATCAAAGATAAAAAATTATCACATAAATCACTGACCCTGATATTTGAAGACCACAAAACACTACAAGGAGTGTTGATAAAAATTATGAAAATTATCTACATGATCAGCAGATAATGAAAAATAATTAAACATCCACATCTGCCCGCTTCAAAGCAATATAAATAGTAAAAATGAAGGATGAGTACAGAATGATCAAATTTACTCTATAACATATTAACAGATCCTGTGGCTCAAATACTACAAAAAACCCAGCAGATCTAAGGACAGCTGATTGACAGCGCCAAGTGGACGTGCCAATCTGGCCCTTACTGGCTTGCCAGCCTCAGCCCACGAGCAGAACCCACTCTACGTGCCCTGTGATGCTCAAAATCAACCACATAGGTATTTATACAGACCTCTTTGGATCCATTATTCAAGCATAGTTACCATGAATTATTTATTATCAATCAGACACCGTGTCATTGTTGATCAAGTGCTTATATGAAGATAAGCAAGTGATTTATGACTTAGTCTGTAGTAGTATTATTTACCCTTATTAACCAATCAACTATTGAAGTTTAGTCAAGCAATCTACCCCATCTGCTCTGAAACCCTTCCAATCATTCTAGGATTCTCGTGATAAAGTGCTCAGAGTAAGTTTCACCCTTCCTTTCTTGGCCATTTGTGCTTTTAATCCCAGCCATTAGTGGAATAAGTCCTTTCTAAGGTACCCATCTTTATTCCAAGGTTCATAAACTGCCTAAGGAGGCCCCTTTAAGAGAGGTTGCTAGTCTGTAAAGATCCCTAGTAGTATAATACTGTGGCCCCTCTTTTATATTATATTGAAAACCATTTATTAACAAACCAATTAAACCTTGCAAATGCTCTTATTATATCATATATTTGAGCTTCTAAGGGTTAATCATTGGAATAATAATTATAATTTTTATTCCAGCATTTTTATCACTCTGTAGCCAAAGGACTGCAAGGTTCCTGGTATCAGAGAGCTGACAGTGTCAGCTTACGGATAACAGGAACTTTGCCATCTTTTAGCTACAGCAAGTGATATTGGTGTTGGAATAATAATTCCAAGAAAATTACATTAAATTATTAAATGATTGATTGAGAAGCAAGTAGAAAGTTTGAGTGTTTTGGTTTGGATTAAATTGATTTGAATATATTTTTCAAGAGGGGCCACAGTTTATTCAAACAGTGGATATTTATTGGATAACAACCTCTCTTCAAGGGGCTCTTTTGAACTGTGTAAAGACCTTATGACAATGAGGTCCTAAGTGATTACTCAAAAGGGGTTTACTCAAAGGCATTGGGTGGACTTGCTGACTCACAGAACTTATGCCTGGAGGTAAGGAGGAGATAACTTACTAATTTAAGCAGATACTCCAAGAAACTTACAAAAATTCACAGTTGAAAGGGTCTCAGGACAATTGTTGGGGATTATTGCTGATATTCTTCAATGGAACTAACAATGGGTTAGAATTCATAATTATACTATCAGACTGAGGCCATAAATCACTGTTTGATCTTGAATAAACACTTTATCATGGATGGCAAGGGGTCTGGATTGATCAATTAAAAATTACTGGGCTTTAAACCATCTAAAAGAGGCTGTTTATATACCTTTCTGGGATAATAAGACCTTCTCAGGGCACATAGAGAGGGTCGTGCTGGGGTGCAGAGGCTGGAAGGCTAGCCAGGGCTAGTTTGGCACGTGGTATTGTTTCTGTAAACTGGCTAGCATTGCATGTGTTATATTTCTAGGTGAAAGAATCTTTCAGAAGGTAATTAAATATTAATTTGTTATTTTTATGGTTCAGACACATTTCCTCATTTTGTTTTACTTTTTGTAGAGTCGCATGGGTAAAAGTGGGTATTTGTAGATTCTGAGCCATCTTCTACACATGTGGGTAATTTTCAATAATCTTTTGGTAGACTTCTTGATGTGTTTTGTGGTTCATAAAGATTTGGCCATCTCATTTTTGTGACAACCTTAATTACTGTTTCCCACAACTTATTTGCTTTAATGTTTTGATTTTCATATTTTTATTCAATTTTTTTTAGGTTTCAAACATCTCCCTATCCGTCAGTCAACTTGTTACATATGCATGATGTATGCATGTAGGTTGTAGCACGTTCCTGCAGTACCTGCCTGTTGGACTTAGCACAACTGATGTTGATGCGCGCAGGCTTGACAGCTGCATGCAGGAATCCTTCATCAGTCATATTGCATGCGGTTTTCTTGACATGCGCCTACATACTGAGTGTCAGGCGTGTGAACCCTTGCTATATGAATGTGGGGCTGCGCGCAGGCATTGTGAAATAACACAAATCCCCCTGTAACTCCTAAAATATACACAACACCTCAATTCTGACAGAATTTTAGGTGTAAAACCTCCACATTCCATTATGTGTGAAATATTAGAATTTCCAAAAGGTGCCATGGTGGTGTTGTGGTTTATTGGTCTTTATCTTCTGAAATTATTTAAAAATATAAGGGGTTGGAATCCAAGGCTGGGGCCAGTGAGTCATTCTACCTTTTTTTGGGTGGGGAATCCATTTCTGCAATAATATATATAGATTTCCTAGTACTTCTATTTTTATTCATTTATTTTCTGTTTTTGATTGGCTTTGAAAGGTTGCTCTTGTCAACTAGCAAGCTGACACTAGGGAATGATTCTCTTTGTGTATATGGTATTGATGTATTTCAAAGCAAGGGCAGGTACTTCACAGAAGGAAGAAACTGGGAAAAGAATTTCCAATTATGCCGTGTCAAGGCTCAAACCTCTGATTCAACTTATGAAAAACACCTGGAAAAGTTCAAAAAGGGGTAATTCTCCCAAGCATCCCTGAACCCCCCAATGAGTGAACACCAAAAAGGGGACATCCTCCAAGTCTTCTTTGAAAATCAGAATTGCTTTTGAATCAAGGATCATCTAATTGGTAAAATCAAAGGACCTTTTATGATTCTAACTCTCATCATTAAACCTCCTTACCCTCCAAAAATCAGGAGACCTGATCACCTTTCTAGTCCAAAATCTAGGACAGCTCTGGAAACTCATATTCAAGAATTGATTGACTTATAAGTCTTAAGGAAAGTAGGACACAATGAAAAATTGGAAATTACTACTTCAGTGATTATAGCTTTGCAAAATGATAATTCTAAGATTGTTGGAGACTTTAGAATGCTGAACAACTATACCCAAGCTGATTATTACCCTATTCCACAATTTTAACATGCTCTGCATAACCTCTCTAAGCCTAAGTTCATTACTACTATGGATATGCTGAAAGGTTTTCACCAAATACCTATGATTCCTGATAGCTGGAAATTTATGAGGATCATATGTCACTTGGGAATTTATATTTTGGTATCAAGAATGCTCCTTCTCATTTTTAAAGAATTATGGATACAGTTTTAGGATCATTCATCAGGCAAGGATGGATGATGGTATAAATTGATGATACTATCATTTATTCTGATGATTGGAATACCCACATTGATAAAGTAAGCCTAGTCCTTAAAACCATCTCTGCTGTTGGATTGAAAGTATCAATGAAGAAATGTAACTTTGGTTATGGAGGTCTGAAAGCTCTAGGGCACATTGTTTCAGGACTAACCTTAATGCTGACCAGAGCAAAATAGGAGCTGTAATGAATAGGACCATGCCCCAGAACAAAACTGAGCTACTATCCTTCATCAGCTATTGCAGCTAATACAGGAATCATCTACCTAAGTTTGCCATTCTCACCAAATGTTTTTATGAAATCTGCAACAACAACCGTGTGTTTGAAATGACTCATGAAAGGGTTAAGAACTATGAAGAACTCAAGCTTGCTATGACCTCAGCTCCAGTATTGATTCAACCTGAATATTCTAAAACTTCTAATCTCTATATAGATGCTAGCATGGAAGGGCTAGGAGCTGCTTTACACCAAGAAGTCATAGAAAATGATAAACCCTTAGAGAAGCTCATACTCTTCTTATCCAGACAAGTAAAGGATACTGAGAAAAGGTGTGGTGCAAGCCAAATGGAATGCTTTGCCTTAGTTTGGGCTCTGGAAAAACTCCATTACTACTTAAAAGGTACCAAGTTCACATTAATAACTGATTTCAATGCTTTCAGGACTTTAATGAACATGAAAACCCCTAGTAGGCATATGCTAAGGTGGCAGATAGCCATGCAACAGTTCATAGGTCACATGATCATAGTCCATCAAGCTGGTACTAAACACCAGAATGCTGATAGTTTGAGTAGGAATGCTCTACCCAATGATCCATGCAACCCTTCTTATGACCCGGAAGAAAATGAAATATTCCCCATGCTGAATATTAACTTTCTGAATATTGAGGCTCCTATTCTAGAAATCCACATCTGTGAACTGGAGGAAGCCTTGTTCAACTCCATCAAGGAATCTTACAGCCCTGGCATGAAGACTTTAATCACCATTATGGAAAGTACCTCTCCACCATCTGAACTGATTAAAAGTCTACCTGAAACTTTCCTGAATCCTTAAAAAGCAGGGAGGTTCACTGTATGGGATGGTCTAGTATACTAAAGACACCAACACTCCAGTGATATAGTCTTAACCAAAGAAGACCATATCAAACATTTCCTACCTGAGTGCCACAATAACTGTTCAGCCGGTCATTTATCCACCAATAGAACACTAGAAAAGGTCAAACAAACAGCTTGGTGGATCAATTGGAGAGATTCCACAGTCTAGTATTTCACCGGTTGTGAAACTTGTCAGAAGTCCAAAAGGACTACTGGAAACATTTTTGGTCTACTGCAGAAGATTACTGAACCTAAGAAAAGATGGGAAATCATCAACATGGACTTTGTGACTGGACTACCCCTGGGAGGAGCCTATTCCTACAACTCAGTCCTAGTCATAGTTGACAGGTTTTCCAAGAAAGCAAACTTCCTACCCAATCATAAGGAGGACACTGCTATGAAAGTAGCATTGCTATTTTAGAACATACTCATAGCTGATGTAGGAGTCCTCAAGATAATCATCAGTGATAGGGATCCAAATTTTACTTCTGAATTTTTGAGGAATCTCCATGACATTTTAGGCACTACCTTAGCCTTCTCTACAGCTTATCACCCCCAGACAGATGGATTAGCTGGAAGAATCATTCAGACCTTAGAGGACATGCTCAGAAGTTTTGGTTGGTTTGGTGTAGAATACAACAATACTGATGGTTATTTCCAAGATTTAGTTAGCCTTTTACCTTCCCTAGAAATGGAATACAACAGCAGCAAGCATTCTACCACTAAAGAAGCACCTTATGTACTAGAAATATGATGGATTCCTAAGCTAACCAAGGATAACCTGAACCAGCAGCTAACCAATATCAACCATAAACCACTTTAATTCAAGAAAATGATAGATACAGCCAACAAGCACGCTGGTAAATGTGTTCAAGAAGCTGTTGAATATAACCAAAAAAGATTGGACAAAAACCACAAATAACCTGATTTTGAGATTGGTGACCAAGTCTTGATTTATACTACCATCTTCACCAACTTAGCTGGGAACAGGAAACTCAGACCTGCATTCTTTGGACCATTCACCATCAATAAAATCCATGGGAAGAATGCAGTGGAAGTGATTCTCAGTGATGAACTCTCTAGAAAGCACCCAGTGTTTCCAGTAAGTCTTATCAAACACTACCATCCCAAAGTAGGAGAGCTAACTCTGTTACCAGAAATACCTGTTGCAGAAGAAACTGAGAAAGAAAAAGGAAAAATAATCAAAATTCTTAAATGAAAGAAAGAAAGGATAAATTGAAAAGATGTCAGTTTCTATCTAGTCAGATACAAAGGAGAATCTGGTGACAAGGATGATATTTACCTGAAAACATCCCTGATGGACCTATCCACTTAAGAAATTACAGGGCTAACAAACAACAATGAGCCCAAAAATTTTTCTTCAGATATAGACATATCTTGGAGCAGGGGAATGTCAGCTTTCTAGTTGACAAAGAGCAACCTGTCACAGCAGATCAAAAAACAGAAAATAAATAATAAAATTAGAAGAAGTGAAAAATACATACACCTTATTATAGAAATGGATTTCCCACCCAAAAATAGGTAGGGTAACTCACTGACCCCACCCTTGAATTCCAACTCCTTACAATTTTAAATAATTTTAGAAGAAAAGACCAATAAACCACGGCACCAATATGGCACTTTTTAGGCCATTCTAATATTTCAAACATAATGCCACGTAAGGTTTCACACCTAAAATTCAGTCAGAATTGAGTTGTTGTGTATATTTTAGGAGTTACAGGGGGATTTGTGTTATGTCACAATTCCTGCGCGCAGCCCCGCATTCATATAGCAAGGTTACACACGCCTGACACTCAGTATGTATGTGCATGTCAAGAAACCAGCATGCAATATGACTGGTGAAGGATTCCTGCACGCAGCTGTCAAGTCTGTGCGCTTCAAATTCAACTTTACTAAATTCCACCAGCCAGGTACCGCAGGAACATGCTACAACTTTCATGAATACATCATGCATATGTAACAAAGTGACTGACGGATAGAGAGATATTTTAAACCTAAGAAAACTGAATAAGAATACAAAAATCAAAACATTAAAGCAAATAAGTTGTTGGGAAAAATAATTAAGGTTGTAACATAAATGAGATTGCCAAATCTTTATGAACAACAAAACACATCAAGAAGTCTACCAAAATATTATTGAAAATTACCCACATGTGCAGAAGATGGCTTAGAATCTACAAATACCCACTTTTACCCATGCCACTCCACAGAAAGTAATACAAAATGAGGAAATATGTCTGAACCATAAAAAAAACAAATTAAGATTTAAATACCTTCTGACAATTATTTCACATGGAAATATGACACAAGCAAGGCTAACCAGCTGGAAGCACCAAGACTACGCGCAAAAATAGCCCTGGCTAGCCTTCCAGCCTCAGCACCCCAGAAAAACCCTTTCTATGTGCCATGAGAAGGTCTTATTACCCCAGAAAGGTATATAAACAGCTTCTTTTAGATGGTTTTAAACCCCAGTAATTTTTAAGTAATCAATCCAGACCCCTTGCCATCCATGATCAAATTTTTATCCAAGATAAAAAAGTGATTTATGGCCTCAGCCCAATAGTATAATGATTAATTCTAACCCATTGTTAATTCCATTGAAGAATATCAGCAATAATCCCCAACGATTGTCCTGAGACCCTTTCAACTGTGAATTTTTGCAAGTTTCTTGGAGTATCTGCTTAAATTAGTAAGTTATCTCCTCCTTGCTTCCAGGCATAAGTTCTGTGAGTCAGCCAGTCCACCCAATCTCCTTGAGTAAACCCCTTTTGAGTAATCACTTGGGAGCTCATTGTCCCAAGGTCTTTACATGGTTCAAAATAACCCCTTGAAGAGAGGTTGTTATCCAATAAAGATCCCCTGTTTGCATAAGCTGTGGCCCCTCTTGAAAAATATATTTAAATCAATTTAATCCAATCAAACCACTCAAACTTTGCACCTGCTTCCAAATCAACCATTAGAGCATTTTACCTGATTTTCTTGGAATTATTATTATTCCAACACCAATATCACTTGCTGTAGCTAAAGGACGGCAGAGTTCCTGGTATCAGTAAGCTGAAAGAGGAGAAGATCTGAGGAGTCAGAGGAGAGCACTCCAGCTCATGGTAAGTCAGAAAAAATTTGTCAGCCTACTAGATTCCAAGGACCTAGCTCCTTCTAGCTTCTAGAGGTGATGGAATATTTAGAGTAAAAATGTTAAAAAATGAAAGAGATATATTTTGGCTAAAAGGGTTTAATTTATTTATATACTCAAAAAATAAACTTAAAAGGAGGAGCCAAGACCTTAATAGAGTTTTTGAGCCCTCCGGAACACAGGTATATGTCTGTCAAGGACAATATAGTTGTAATTGTGGTGCCTGTTGTGTTTACAAGAACTCCTCTCAAGAATGTTGTGTGTAATTTCCTTGGGGTTTGGGTTATTCATTACCTACAAAAAGAGTATAATTCATCAGGATCACTACTAGGTCTAGATCCGGACTTATTATTGATTCATGGACCAATATGCAGGGATTCAGCGTGCTGGAAGCTGGTGCTGAGGCAGGCTGAATGTTTGAATATTGATTTTGTCCAAAAAGTAAGTATTCAAGAGTTTTGTCTATAATTGTATCAGAAAGTGGTCCATGATCACACACTTATTCCTCATAAGGGTTTGATTGGTTGAGGACAAAAATATCTGAAGCAATAATGACTATATGACTGGATGAATGGGTTAGAAATGACTGGGGGAAGAGCCTTTGTTTATATTTTTTGGGTCCCCTCATGGTACAGTCTTTTTACCAGCCAAAGGAGGTTGACCCAGGCTAGTTATGAGGCCAGGGAGTCATCAGTTTGTTAGTGTAAACCTTTTTGGGTCAATACAGAGTTACAGGAAGCCCTATGTCATTATGCTTGGGGCTTGATACATGTTTCTGTACCCTTGATGACCTCATTGTATCTAACAAAAAAGTAGTATTCAATTAATATTTTTAAGTATAAGTCATGGCTTCCTGAAGCTAGGGGCTTGAACGCATGCTCTGGGGACCCCATTCTGCAAGACTTTTTTGAGTCTGAGGCTCTTTTTTCCATATTGGGGTGTTTTACAGTCACTTAATTGGACAGTAAATTCCCAGTAAAGTTTAGTTACATACATTTGTAGTTACCAGGGACACAAGGGGGGTGTTGCATGGGTGTTGGGTACCTTGTGAGCCATCTATTACAAAGCTAGGCCTCTTTGTATCCTTAGTACACACTCTCAGGGTGTTACAGTAACTAACATGTACCCTTTTGGGTCCAAACCTACCATACAGGCCCTTTTACAGGGCCCTGACAACCTTTGATATAGTTTTAAAAAGGGTGGAGGGCCCATTTTTCCGGATTCTTTATTGTTTTATCTGTTTTCATACTTTTTTCCACCACATGATTGCGCTCTTTGGGCCCCATGTGGTGTGGAACAGGGCTGTAGGGTTTATAGGTGGTACCCTACAGCCCGTTTACATTTTGGGAGAGGCGGACTGTCCAGTGAGCCTTCTGGTTGCCTTGCGAAATGTTCTGGCTGGTTGCTAAGGGCCCGCGCGAGGTAGTTGGTTGACTACCCGCGGGGCTGGCAACAGTTAGTGACCGCCACACACGGGAGCTTGTAGAAACTGCCACGCGCAGTAGTCTCTGACTAGCAACTACTCCAGGCTTTTGCAAGGTAGTTGCTTGACTGCTCACAGGGCCAACACGTGCCGTAGCTTTTTCACGCAGTTTTGGAGGGAATGCGGCTGCACGCGGGACTATGCAAAAAAGCGTACTGTAGCTTCTTTGCACAGTTGTGGAGGGTATATGGCTGGCTGGAGGGTGCCGTAAATTCTTTGCGCGGTTTCAGAGGGGATGCTTCTGCGCGCGGGGCTATGGACAGAAGCTTACTGTAGCTTGTTTGCACAGTTGTTGAGGGTATACAAATGGCAGTGGCATTCTGTAGCTTATTTGCTCTGTTGTGGAGGGTACACAGGTGAACCATGGTTCTTCCTGAATGAGTGACTTTTTTGGTGGTGGTGCAAGTTGGTGAACCAACCCAAATTGGCACCACAAATCCATTTCTTTAATTATATTTTTAGATTTATTACAGGTTAAGGTTTTATTCCTTTAATTTTAATTTTGATTTTTAATTGATTATTTCCATATTTTATTTTTTGGGGCTTTATTCAGTTGGTTCTGAATAGTATCCAGCTTACAAGATGAGTAAATTCCACTTGATGAAGCCCCAGTATAAATAGACTAGATAAATGATGACTGACAAGTGGGAGAGAAATAAAATGAATAAATATAATGGATATTCAATATCAGACCATTTAGAGTCCATGCACCTTGGAGGACCACTTCAGGAAGGATAGATACAAATGAGCCACATGGATTGATATAAAGAATTCACTAGATTTATAAATACTCATTATAAAATAAAGAAACAACTAAAATGAAACACTCATGAGCAAGAAAATACATACGATCCAGTAGGAACAATGATAAAGATGTACCTAGAACTATAACTAACCCTGTATATTAAAAATTATTCACTAGAAACTGTTGTCTTTTTGATGTTCAAATTCTGTAACTAACAAATTTATTTATCTTATTGCTATCTTACTGTTTTCATTATCTCATTACCCATGTCTTAGGCCCCCTCTGGGGCTCTCTAGTTGTCTCTAACCTTCTGCCTTGGCCCCCCTTTGGGGTTCTCTAGTTGTCCATAAATACTGGTCCTTCCCTTGGACCATGAATGAAAAACCATCTGATTACCAGACAACCAAACTGGAGTGTCCCTTCCTCCCCTTCAGATTAGTTCCACTTGACTATACAAGTACTTTCCATTTTTCCTTGGCTCTTTGTAGCCTTATCAATACATCTCATTTGGCTCTTCAGTAGCCTACCATACTCCTTCCTTCTCCAATCAACCTTGCTTCTCATTTTAAAACTTTTCACGGTTAAAAGCCAAAACTCATCCTGCCAAGCCATCTGGTCAACTTCATTGTTCCAACTGGTTGTGTCACCGCAAATCTAATCAATTGTTGCCCACCTCCATTGACACCATTCAAGCCAAACTGATTGACCTCAAACTCTACGTTTGAGATCCGTACTCACTCCCCTTCTTCCATCTCACCTTGATCCTCTCCCTCATCTTCATCTGAACATAGGCCTTCTCAATCCCTGGTACCATCCTCCTCAACATCCTCATCGGCGCCATCTACAACTGTTTGTGATCAGGTTCTTGCCCAAATTGCTGGCCTTCATCAATTGATCCATTGATCAATTCAGACTACCCGGCTTGATCAATCAATACAATACCTTGGAACTCTCTTCCTACCTCCTCATTGCTTGATTCTTACCCATTGTCCCCTACGCTGACCTCAACCTGGCCTTGGGTGTCCTGAGATTACCCTTGAGACTGTTCTTCTGGACCCTGATCATTGGCTTGTTACCCTACAATCTTGTCACCACCCAGGATTGATTGAGGAAATCAATCCAAACCTTCCTTAGATCAATTGACCGTCAACCTCAATCCAATCTTTTTCTTCAATCCAATTTGGCCGCTCATCTCCTCATGGCCTTCACCGTTTACTCAGCCTGTATCAGCCTAGCCGGTGGAATCTGGAGGGATTGGAAAATTGGCCTAGAGTCAAGACCTCTGTTCAATCGGCTCTACGACCAAAAGCTCATTGATCCCATCAATTCAATCAAGGTCTTAAACTCTAGAATCCCCGCCCGCGCTTGAATCTTCATCAACTCCTTAACCGCCCTGATCTTTCTGACTGCTGCATCTGGTGCTTTTTTTGCTGGTCTCAATGCTGGACTAGTCTACAATACGTTTCCAAAGATGGGCAATTGATGGATTCCATCAAAGCAAGAATTGATCTGAGACGTCTATAACCATCAAGAAAGATTAGGATTGGCGGTGGAAGGCACAATCGACTCACAATTGTTGTTTGATTTGGGATGGGTTCAAAAAATCTTTGAGAATCAGACAACCGTTCAGTTTGACCATAGGGTCTTGGGATCCCTGACCTTCTTCTCAACCATTGCTTGAGGTCTCTTCACCAAATCCCACAAGTGATCGATTCCGAGATCAACGTTGATCCTCAGTCAATGGATGATCTTGATTGCCACCAACCAAGTCGGACCTGGCATTTCTACCTTTCTCTACCTTGTTCCCACCAATCTTGCTTTACTCCATCAGGCCAACTCTTTAGTCCTCCTCTCCTTTGTTCTTCTCACTCGTCTCTCACTTTGTAAACCTACGGCTCTTGCTCTTAAATCTTTTTATCAAAACTTGCCATTGATCCTCAACCAATCGCTCCATGAGGCTCCTTCACCGTCCTCCACCCTTGCCCACTTGCTTTCAAAATCTTTTCAACAATCCAATCTCGCCCCATCTGGCTTGCACCTTGAACGCAACCTTGCTTGCTTCAAAATTCCCCCTCTTGCTGCCTTGATGGTGGCCTCATTGCTCCCTTGCTTGCTCATAAACTTCATCACCCCATCCGCGACCTTGCTCTTGTTACATCTTGGGGCCTTCTGCAACCTCAATTTCTGCTCACCTCCGCCTTTTTCTGCTTGCTCACTTAACCTTGCTTGCAAATTTTATCGCCTCCCTTTTGCTACTCACCTCCAACATTTTGCACAATCTTACATCCATCAACATCTGCAAACTCGCTTGCACGTTGTCTACAACTTCTCCTGCCGCCCTACTCACCATTTTCAACATTGTTTGCAATCTTGGTCGCTCCAACTTGTCCTCAACTACCATTGCCTAATCACCTTGATCTCATCAGCTTCACCTGCTAAATCACTACCCGCTCAATCTCCTCCATTTTGTTTGCTCCACCCGCTACCTCAACCTCCGTCTCTAACATCCCATCCTATTCTAAAACAACAACTCACCCATCATCCTCAACCTACATTCCAACTTGCTCCTCTACATCTCCACCATCAATCCTTTCAACCATCAACCATATCAACTACCACCTCAAAATATCATGATCATCAACCTTAAACATTAACATAAACATTCTTCCATCTAGTATTGAACAGGCTGGTGTTTTGGAATTCTTCCCTCATTTTTTGTTCAATACTACCTGTTTATATCTTTCTATTGTCCACCCTCTTTCATTAAAACAATCACATTCATTACTATTCAACACTCTATCAACACCACCATTATCCTATAACTGTCACCACTACATTCCAACTTCATCTCTAAAACCATCACCATCACCATCACCATTACCATCACCATCACCATCATCATTATATCATTCTTCCCCATTAAGCTAGGAGACTATGCCTGAGTTCCTTGTTGCTCCTCTTAAAATAGGCTATCATTCCCCATATCATGCTAGGCAAATCTGCCTGAGGTCCTTGTTGCTCCTCTTAAAATAGGCTATCATTTCCCCATCTCATATCCTGACAAGGTGGTGTCTTGTCATTTATTACTCACCTCTCATATATCTATCATTCTCATATTCTCCTCTCATTTCTCATGAATCTCTGGAATGTTTTCTGGTCTTAAATTGGTTCCTAAATTTGTCAGTTAAGGTGATGTGTTATCTTTTTGATGTTCAAATTCTGTAACTAAAAAATTTAGTTACCTTATTGCTATCTTACTGTTTTCATTATCTCATTACCTATGTCTTAGGCCCCCTCTGGGAATCTCTAGTTGTCTCTAACCTGCTGCCTAAGGCCCCCTTTGGGGTTCTCTAGTTGTCCATGAATACTGGTCCTTCCCTTGGACCATGAATGAAAAACCATCTGATTACCTATCAACCAAACTGGAGTGTCCCTTCCTCCCCTTCAGATCAGTTCCACTTGACTATACAAGTACTTTCCATCCGTCCTTGGCTCTTTGTAGCCTTATCAATACATCTCATTTGGCTCTTCAGTAGCCTACCATACTCCTTCCTTCTCCAATCAACCTTGCTTCTCATTTAAAATTTTTCAGGAACTGTCACTCAAGAGCTGATTAATAAGTAGTGTTTGCACTCAAGGTTTAGGCAATAAACATAAGAGGCTAAGATTCCGAAAATTCAGAAGGCAGCACAGAAAATAAAAGAAGCAATAGAACTTTCAATCAAGTATTGGGACAGGAGATTGGCTCATAGAATAAGGAATCCACTCAAGAAGGGGGATCTTGTATTAGTCTAAAATAGAACCCTGGAATCCCAACAGGGGATTCTCTTCAAGAATAGATGGAATGGATCTTATAAAGTGGCCAAACAACTAAACAAGGGACCCTATGTTCTAGAAGAATTGGATGGAACAGTAATTGGAAGAAGGTTTTCAGCGAGTCATATCCAAAGATTTTACAACAAAGGAGCCTCACTAGATGAAGGAGAGGAAGGACCAGAACAAGAGGAATAAGAAGACAAAGAAGAAAAAGAAGTCTCCTAAGAAAAATTTTTAAACTGCTGATACAAAAAAAAACAATACCACAAAAAAAAAGAGGATGTATAAAACAAAAAAAAGGCAACTAAGCAAGAGCCTAAACCTCTAAATCAATCAATGAAAATATATAAATTAAAGGACTCCTAAGCATTATTCAAAACTGAAAACCAAAAAAAATCAAAAAAATTAAAAAAATAAAAAAAATAAAAAATAAAAAATAAAAAATAAAAAAAGATAAAAAATAAAAAAAGATAAAAAATAAAAAATATAAAAATATAAAAAATGAGAAATAAAAAATTAAAATAAAATAAAAGAAATAAAAACAAAATTAAATGAAATAAAAAATGAATGAATGAAAATAAAATTGACTCAAGAAGATTTTTAATGTGAAAAGAATTCAACCCAAAGAGCACATGGAATACTGGGAAGAAGGAAGGGCCAAAAGACATCAAGACTGGCTTAACTCAAGCTTGGACCCAATTAAAGATTTCAAGATGTGTCAAGGTCACAAGTAAACAGCAAACAATTAATCTTCAGCTAGAACTGTCTGATTGAAGGAATTACTTCCAGCCTCCTGGACGCCAAGACCCTTTCCTGTCCTTTAGCTACCAGAGGTGATAGAATAAATAATAAATATATTATTTGATAATTGCAGCAAAAATCTGTAAAATATTTTGATACAGCTATTGAAAGGTTGATTTGTTTGTTTATTTTTTAATATTATAAATCAATATTAATAAATTTATTATTAAATAAATTGATGGAGGGTCCAAAATAATATTGGGGATATTTAACACCTCTCTTCAGGGAATTCACTTTGAAAACACATATACCTGGTTACTTTGGAACCTTTAATTTATATTCTTAAAGGATATTTTGCCCAAAGATAATGTATATATAAAATATATGCTGGTTTGAAAGAACCTTCTAGACAAGCTACCACAACAGAAAAAGGATAATAAGACTCACTGGTATATTCTTGAATCCTTTGGGTACCTTCTTGGGATGTGTACTGATGGTTTTAACCTGTTACTGGGGTTAAAAAGGTTGTTCAGCGGTTTAAATTGATAAAAGGGTTGGAGATTGATATTATTAATCAGACTAAAGCCATAAATCATGTAGTTATCTCTTCTAAGTATTTGATTACCTTGGCACGGTGTCTTGATTTAAATAGAACTGGATCTCTGGGTATCAATATCCTCAAAAGAGCTCCTTATTTATAGCTCTTTAAGTCCCAATATTGTCCTTATGAGGGATACAGGGGCTCAAAGGGACAGATGCTAAGGCTAGAAGGGTAACCAGTGGTAGCCTGTCACATTTTCCTGGTGCTGTAGCACGGTTAGCATCTAATTCCATAGGGTATGGGAATTATTCTACCTTTTAATTGATATTTGGACGTGTGAATAACACTAATTTATCCATATTGTCTATTATTTAAGTAATCATCTTTAGTAAATATCCCCAGGATGTTCTTTTAATAGAAATTTCTACTGGTAATCTGATTTCAAGTGGCTTCTCATTATGTATTAACTGATTGGAGTAAAATCATGATATTGATTTTACTCCTTATTTCCAAAATCCAGCTGATTTATTTAAGATAATTAATTAGAAATATAAGCTATGAGAATTAATGTAATATTTTTACATCACCAGCTTCCTTAGTATGTCAAAAAAATAATTATTTCTTGAATTTCTCACAATTGTATATAAAAGTATTTCAATATATTTTCAAAAATAGTAGTTATCTTATTTTTGAAAATTTTGGTATTTCAAATTATATTTTATAAAAAATAAGTATAAAGGTTATTTAAGTATTTTTATATAATTTTATGTATTTTTAGATTATCCACAATCCACAGGGACATTTATTACATATTTTGAATGTCCCCATCTAGGTTGTAGAACTTTAACATGTTACGTGAGCTTGTCAGGCGGCCTGTCACTCTTTCAGCCTGTAGTCCCGCGGCTGTGTACTTTTCAGATGCCCAGGGCTGCGTACTAAGCTTGTCAGGATACGCTGACAGGGTGAAAGTGCAGCTGCTCAGCTGCGCGCAGGTGTATTGGTTGCTGCGGCTGCGTGCGGGAATCGTGACAGAACACATTTCCGTGTGTAACTCCTCAAATAAACACAACACCTCAATTCAGACTGAATTTTAGGTGTGAAACCTATACTTGAAAATGTGTGTGAAATATCAAATTGGCCAAAAAGTCCGATAGTGGTGCCGTGGTATGTTGTTCTTTTCTTTCTTTAATTATTCAAAATATAAGGAGTTAGATTTCAAGGGTGGAGTCAGCAAGTGACCTTACCTAATTTTGGTGGAGAAACCATTTCTGCAATAATATTTATTGATTTCCTTCTCCTTCTTGGGTTAAATTTTATATTTTTATTTATGTCATTTTTGTTACTTTTGCAGCTTGCTCTGCAATAGTAGCAAGCTGAAAATTACAGCAGTTTTCAAAGGAAAAATTTTCTATCAGGTTTGAATAGATTCAAACAGGGTGTCAAGGCTAAAAACCAAAGAAAAAGTTCAGAAAAATAAGAGATAACATGAGGAAAATAATCTTGCTTTGGCCATGAAGTACCATAATAGATTGAGAAGGGAAAAGAAGAAATCAAGTTAAAAAAAGTTTTTGAAGGATCAGAAGAAAAATTACAAAACCTGTCTTTATCCAGAATAACCCTACTACAATTCAACAAACAAGCAGAATGGAAAGGATTATCTATACCTTTACTTGCTACATGGATACAATCAAGAAATAATTCAGAGGAGAAGATTTAGAGATAAAACAATCAAGATTTCAACAGGACCAACCGGATCACTAGGATTCTCTGGACCTTTGTTTTATTCTACATGTGATTATTAGTTTCTTTATTATTTATTTCTCTCAAGATCAATACCAAGAAGAAGAAGAAGAAGGAGAAGGAGAAGGAGAAGAAAGATAGGATGTGGAGTCTGATGTCTACGGACAGAAGTACTGTGGACAGCAGTAAGTCTGGGGGGATGTGGTAGTCCAAAACTGACATATAGCCATCAGACTCACCTGTATAGTGTAACAACAGCTCAAGCACTTAAATTAACCTTGGAAATTGATTCTAAATCACAAATAACCCATAGTCACTCAGTCAAATTACCCCTCTATCAATCATGGATTAGAAGATAAAGCCCAGGAGACCTTCAACTGTGGCAACTCATACCCAACAAGGTGTCACAGCCCTGTGGAAGAAATAAGGTATACCTTGAAAACACTCAAGTACATGTGTTTGCCATCCTACCCTCAAGAAAAGGAACATAAACCCACCCTGTTACCCCATCAGCATACAGCAATACATATCCAGGAGGAAGTGCAATTAGTCCAGGTCCAATCACCTCATCAGAATACAGGAGCAATATATCCAGGAGGCAGTGCAACCAGTCCAGATCCAGTCACCTCATCAAATATAGAAATACAGATTCAGTAGGCAGTGCAATCAGACCAGATCCAGTCACCTCATCAGCAAATACAAAAACCAGAGGCTGTGCAGAAAGTAATGCAGGAGCAATATACATAAAGGAGGCTGTGCTGAGATATACAGGAGAAATATATACAAGAGGCTGTGCAAGAATAAATACAGGAGGCTATGAAGAAGCAAAACAGGAAAAATATACACAAGGGGATGTGCAGAAGAAACACAGGAACAATATTGTAAGCTTGCTACTATTGCAAAGCAAGCTGAAAAAGTAACAAAAATAACATAAAAATAACAATAATACAATTAACCTAAGAAGGAGTAGGAAAACCATAAATATTATTACAGCAATGGATTCTACACCCAAAATTAGGTCCGGTCACTCATTGACCCCACCCTTGAAATCTAACTCCTTATGTATAGGTTTCACACCTAAAATTCAGTCAGAATTGAGGTGTTGTGTACATTTTAGGAGTTATGGATGTGTAGACTTAGGTAGCTCAAATTATTGGTAAAGGAATTGAAAACAGAATCATTTTTTTTCTTGTGTGTGCGCGGACTTTTGTTTAATGCTATATACATATGTCACTGGTTATTTGATATCCCGATTGTGATACTCTGTAGTTGGGTTTGATCCACTAAAACATCCCCCCACAAACCAGACTATAGATGATAAGAAATGAAACCAAACAAAAATATCAAGGAACTTCAGAAAACAGATAACAAAACAACATTGATGATGTGAAAACTTCAGAGAAGAATTTTTTGCAGAAACTATCTTGTTTGTTTGGGCCAAGGCTTTTGGTCATCACGTTGCCCAGTTGATCATCTGTTTTTACCCAATTTACAGTAAGCTTCAGCTGTTGAATTGTGTCTTTAGTAAAAAAGAAATTTTGTGATATATGTTGCATCCTTTACCGCGAACCGTTGTCATTTGCCACAAGCACTGCCGCACAATTATTGCAAAAAATAGAAGAAGAAACAGAAGGAGAAAAATTCAGGACTATATTATGTAACAATATAAAAAATTCCACTGCCATTCCTATTGATATGAATTCCGCGTTGCAAGCCAACGTTGCAATGGTTTTCTGTTGTTTAGTACACCAAGAAATTGGGCAGCCATTCAATATGATTAAGAAACCAGAAGTTGATTGATGGAATTCACCCCCCCAGATTGTGTCTGTCAATAGTTGGAGGCCGGTAATGGATGGTTGGAATTTCAACTTGTAATGTGATGTAGAATTGATATATCTGATGAGATGGCGGAGGGCTTCCAAATGCGTAATTTGCGGGCATTTGTTGTACCTTGATAGATAGTTCACACTGTAAGATATGTCAGGTTGAGATCCTAACGCAAGATAGTTTAGCAAGCCAATGAAAGATTGATAAAGGTTGGTGTTGATACTGGGTATTGATTTGTCTGTCTGAAGCTTGCTATCTGGTAATACGGTAGTTGTTCTTATGAGTTTGTTGCATTTTAGGAGTGACCATTTTTTGAAAATTTGATTTTCTAGCAGGTGTTGATCCAAGTAAAAAGTATTACCTATAGTTGCAAGGTTGATTCCCACAATGCAATTGCATCCTTCCTTCCACTTTAGTCTGACTTGGGTAGACATATTGTGACTTAATTCAGATAACATGTTAGCATTTTTACTGACAACCAGGCCTTTGTCAACATGGATCCATATTGCCACAATCACTGTGTCTTTCCGGTACAGGTGGACAGTTTGTTTGAAGCAATTGCCGGTGAAGCCTAAGTTTTCAAAAAGGGATTTGAAGAATTTCCACCAGCACCTTGCGGCTTGCCTGGTGCCATACAATGATTTTTTCAGTCGCATTGCCATTCCTGCTAGCTTGGGACAGACATGGACGGGTGGTTCAACGTAAACAAGTTCATCAATTGGAGAATGTAGGTAAGCTGCTGATATGTCAAAGCTATTTATGATCCATTTGTTTGATGTAGCCAAGTCTAGCAGGAGGCGCAGGGAAGAAAGAGATTCTGTCGGTGCAAAAGTTTTGTAGCAATTGACCCCCAACTTCTGGCAAAATCTTTTAGCAACGCAAAGTGCTTTTGGAATGTCAACAGTCCCATCCGGCTTCCGTTTCAATGCAAATACATACTTAGCACCAATAATTTTCATCCCCGGCATCCGTTCAACAGCCTCCCATACATCCATGTCAAACAGTTGATCTATCTCTTTCTGTAGGGGTGGTTCCCATATGTGGCGCAAGTCCTTGGACAGCGCTTGCAACACAGATGATGGCAGGTTGTTGTTGGGCCGTTTGGGGATATCTAGGATGAATGAGTCTTGTGCATGACATATTTTGTTGGTTGGGGTCTTGCCAAGCTGGAGGTTTATTGATTGGAGTGTGGGGTCAATGGAGTCAAGTGCGGTCGGGGTTGGAATGAAGTGTTTGGGGACAGATTCAGGAAATTTGGCGACGTTGGTGTATGTCAAAATTGACAATTTTGGATTCCAGAACATGTATCTGCAATTGCCATCTTGGAAACCTAAGAAAATTGCCCGTTTGTCCCTGTCGTCGATTTTTAAATTTTTTTCTTTGGGGATATGCGCAATGTTGAGAGGAAATCTACCCAATCTCCGCGTACTTAACCCCACCACTCCTGCGGCTCCTCTCCTGATTCCAATCCCCGCTCCCGCTGATATCTCCCAATCCCCGCTCACTTAATCCTTGTTCTCACTCCGTCTCTCGATTCGTGACTCAGCGGGATCCATCCTCCCTCATCCTTCCGCTCACCCATCACTTCATCATCCGCTCCCCATCCGCTCACCATCTGCTCCTTCATCATCCCATCATCTGCTCCTCCACCACTCCATCATCCGCTCAAATCAGTTCCTCTTCTCATCCCACCGCTCCCCTCCATATATCCTCCGTTCATCCCTTCTTCATCATCCCTCAACCTTCATATAAACTCCTCAAGCTCAATCAGCTCCCATCCAACACTCAACCTACTGTCCTCAACAATCAACCCTTGTCTCAACACCTCAACCAACCAATCTATTTAGCCAATTTCCTTTTCCTGTTCATATGTGAGGTTGATTCACTTCAAGTTCCCACAACAACTACTAACCAATCTCGAAACATTTCCGTTCAGCTCCTTCTATTTCATTTCTTCATTCCTCATATTTTCATTATCTTTTGAGCGCCTTATTTTGTTCATGTCCGCACTGAGTGAGAATCTTCATCTTTCTTCTACCTTCCTTCTGACGCGTCTCCTTCAATATTTGTTAATTTCTGTTTCTTAGTCTGTTGGTTCAGGAAATAAAATCTTTTTAACCTTTCACGGTTAAAAGCCAAAGAGCCGCAACTCCGACAATAATCACAAGCTACAGCATGGAACCAACACCTGGACCAACGGATCTCAACTCCCCTTTACTCAAGACCCTCACGGACTCCATCCCCATGCTGACCGAATCAAACTTCTCTCTATGGCGCTCCAAACTCATGACCATCTTTGCCCTCAAAGGGGTTGCTCAGTCGCTTCAGTCCTCCGAACCCAAGAAATGCCCTCCCAAAATTAACCTCAAACTGGTTGGATACATCCTGGCCAAACTCGACCATCGAACGTACATCAATTGCGTCAAGGACTACCATCTCACCAACGGGATAGAACTCTGGAAGTCAATAAATGAATTCTACGCATCCTCTCAAACGGCAAACCGGTCTTGAGTCTTCTTTAATTTTCTCAATCTTGCGTTTGACACAAAAAACGTCGATAAATTCATCACCGAAGTCAAATCCTGTTTAATCCAAATCTCAGAAATTGGAATCAAGATGGACAATGATATAGTCGCTTACCTTATACTCTACAAATTTCCACCCAAACTCGAACATCTCAAGACCACGATCACCCACTCGCTGGGAGAATCCAGGATCGACGGCGACCTGATTCTCCAAAATCTGAATCAAATCAAGAACAAGATCGCAGCCTGCACTTATGCCTCAGCAATGTTGAACAAGGGTACAAAGCAAGATGTCATTAAATGTCAAGCCACATGGCATAATCCACAGTCCTCACATCCTTAACACTTGTGCTGGTGGTTGTATCCCCATCTTTGCCCAAACTCCAACAATAACCCCAAATCAAACAAGAATAAACCCGCCTCCGCTAATCTGTCATGTACCTTGTATAACTTTGCAATGATCAACTCTCGACTCCTCTCAAAGCAAGCCATTATACTAGACTCCGGGGCGTCTCAATTCATGTTCAATTCACCAGACGTCTTCGAAGTCCTCACGGAAGATAATACGCAGATCCAGACTGGAAAAGAAGATTCTTTGCTTTACGCTGAAGGCGTTGGAACAGCCAAGCTCCTGTCAGAAACCTGTAACGTTTTTCTAAGCCAATCTCTTTACGTCCCTCAACTGGCGGTGAATCTTGGGTTGTTAGGACAACTGCTGAACAGGGGCTGTTCTCTTCATCTATCGGGACCAAACAACTTTGTTGTGAAGTTCATGCATGATGAAATTCTCTTTGGATCCATAGAAGATAATCTCCTAGTTCTCAAAGATCTCTCTCTTTCTCAATCTGAATCAACCCATGCTTTTTTCTTGCTCACTACCCTCCACAGACGCTTTGGCCACCCTCACACAGATCAAACTAAACTTCTATCGAGAAATTTTCCAAAAATCAAATGGAGCAAATTATCATGTGAATCGTGCGCACTTGGAAAAATTCACAAATCATCATTCAAGGGTCACATACCGAACTGCACTAAACCCTTTGTTAGATTACACGCCGATGTGTGCGGACCAATCAATCCAGTGTCCAAAACTGGTAATTGATACTTCTTGTTAATTACCGACGAATTCTCCCGCTTCAAAACCTGCCTTCCCATCAAACTCAAGTCCAACGTTACGGATGAAATCATCAAATTCATCAAAATACATTCAAACCAATTTGGATATCAACTCAAGTTTTTCCATTCAGACAATGGTGGCGAATTTGTAAACTCCAAGCTCACCAACTTCCTTCTAGACTCTGGAATCATACACACCACATCTGAACCTTACACTCCTCAACACAACCCCATTGCAGAGCGAGGAAATCGGACAATAGTTGAAGCCGCTAGAACCGCTCTCATCAATATGTCCATTCCCGTCGACCTCTGGGATCAAATCCTAGTGGGATGCTGTGAAATCCTCAATCTCCTGCCAGAAAAAGAATCAAAAGTATGCCCTCTGGAGATGTGGAACGGACCCAAACCCAAGCTTAACCTGATTCAAACCCTGGGATCCAAGACCCTCGTTCTCAATCTTTGTCACAACGTAGGGAAGTTTGAAAAGAAAGGCTGGGAAGGAATCCTCGTGGGTCATGACCTGCAGTTTAACTCCTATCGAATCTTTGTCCCAGAAGTTGGGGAAACGATCCACTCTAAACATGTCAAAATTTTTGAAAACATAAAGCTAACTGAATCTTCTCCCTCTGACCACCCGTTCAAAACTCTTCTTCAAATTGACTCCAATCTCCTGGACACTCTAACATCAAATCAGCTTCCGCGCTCCGTCCAAAGTCCAGACAATTCCCAAAACATCGAACCACCTACATCCATCCCAGACCCTGAAACTCCGGAGGAAATTTCTCAAATCGCGCGATTGAACTCTGACTCCTCTGACGAGGAGGATCTAACACCTCAACTCATTCCCTCCGGCATAACCCTCAGAGATCGATCTTCCCTTCAACGTCCCCAACGCTATGGATTCCTCACCAGAAGTGTTCCCAGAAGTTACGAGGAAGCCAAACGGTCGCCTGACTGGCCAAATTGGACCCTCGGCATGAAAAAAGAGCTGAATGGAATCGAATCCATGGGTGTCTGGACCGGCTGCCACTCACTACCAGAAGGCAAAAGGGCCCTCTCAACTGTATGGGTATATCCACTCAAAATTGACCCCGATGACAATGGCCTGATTTTCAAGGCGAGACTCTGTGTCCAAGGGTTCCGACAACTCGAATTCCTCGATTATGGGGAAACTTACGCACCGACTGGCCAAATCACTACACTCCGTACAATGCTAGTATATGCCTTCCATCACCAATTACCAATAACGCAAATGGACATCAAGTCGGTGTTCCTGCACGCTGAACTTGACGAAGACATCTACATCAAGGCACCATCCGGATACAACACTCCCTTTCCTTATCTCAAGTTGAACAAGGCTCTTTACGGCCTGAAGCAAGCTCCTAAGAGCTGGTTCAACACTCTCAAACAATGGTTGCTTGACCAAGGTTTTGTCACATCTGCTGCTGACCCGTGTCTGTTTATAAATCACTCTCTCCAGCTATTCATCTTCTGTTACGTCAACAATCTGGTCATTGTCGGGAATTCACAGGAATTCCGAATAACACTGAAGACTAAATTTGCTATTTCGCACAAAGGCCCTCTCACCAAAATCCTTGGCAACCACATTGTTGACATGCCGGGAGGACCCTGCCTACACCAACCCAATCACATTGAAACTGGACTGACCAAACTCGGACTTTCCGGATCCAAACCAATCAACACACCCCTTACACCTGGCACCATCCTCAAGCCCGCTACCAAAAAAGATGCTTCCAACTTCTCCAAGCTCAACATCAACTATTGCTCCTCTACGGGCTACCTCAACTTCATAGCCACCCAAACCCGACCGGACCTCTCCTACCTTTTCTCCTCCCTGTCCAGATTCAATGCAAAGCCTGGCCTCTCTCATTGGTCAGAAGCCAAGCATGCCTGGCGCTACGTCAAAACTACACAAAATTTTGCCCTTCGCCTTAAGAACAGTGCCTTCAAATTTGATCTCGAATCATGGAGCGACTCCGACGGGGGTAATGATCCCACCTCTAGAAGGAGCCACACTGGCTACCTGATACTACTCTACGGCTGTGCCATCTCCTGGCATAGCAAACTTCAACCAACAGTTTCACTTTCCTCAACTGAAGGCGAACTCAAAGCCCTTGTCTTGGCCACTCAAGAAAAAATTTGGATCCTGAACCTCCTAAAAGAACTGAATCCCTCCCTCTCCCTCACCCATTGCTCTCACATCGACAACAAAGCTCTAAACGATCTAATCAACTTTGAGTCCCATCACAGCGCACTCAAACATGTCGACATTCAAATCAAATGGCTTTGAGAGCAAAAGGACTCCAAACTCCTCATCACCAACATTGTCCCTTCCGGATCGATGCTGGCGGACCCTTTAACAAAATCAGCAATTGAACCCTCCGTCAAGCGCCTCACTGACACTATTCTTCAACCTCTCATCTGAACACGGCGGCGTGTTGAGAGGAAATCTACCCAATCTCCGCGTACTTAACCCCACCACTCCCGTGGCTCCTCTCCTGATTCCAATCCCCGCTCCCGCTGATATCTCCCGATCCCCGCTCACTTAATCCTCGTTCTCACTCCGTCTCTCGATTCGTGACTCAGTGGGATCCATCCTCCCTCATCCTTCCGCTCACCCATCACTTCATCATCCGCTCCCCATCCGCTCACCATCTGCTCCTTCATCATCCCATCATCTGCTCCTCCACCACTCCATCATCTGCTCAAATCAGTTCCTCTTCTCATCCCACTGCTCCCCTCCATCTATCCTCCGTTCATCCCTTCTTCATCATCCCTCAACCTTCATATAAACTCCTCAAGCTCCATCAGCTCCCATCCAACACTCAACCTACTGTCCTCAACAATCAACCCTCGTCTCAACACCTCAACCAACCAATCTATTTAGCCAATTTCCTTTTCCTGTTCATATGTGAGGTTGATTCACTTCAAGTTCCCACAACAACTACTAACGGATCTCGAAAAATTTCCGTTCAGCTCCTTCTATTTCATTTCTTCATTCCTCATATTGTCATTATCTTTTGAGCGCCTTATTTTGTTCATGTCCGCACTGAGTGAGAATCTTCATCTTTCTTCTACCTTCCTTCTGACGCGTCTCCTTCAATATTTGTTAATTTCTGTTTCTTAGTCTGTTGGTTCAGGAAATCAAATCTTTTTAACTTTTCAAGCAATGCCAATGGAGCCAAACGGGTAAAGTGTGATGTTGGTTGGGGGAGCGGTATGTAGGAGTTTGGTGGGTGATTTATGAGATGTTTGTGAGTTTTGAATTTGATTATGGAGAAAACAAGCGTTTTGGTAAGCAAAGGACCCAAATTGGTCAGGGAGTTGGGTATATTTCAGCATTGTTTGGGCCATGTGTCCCAGCGTGCAGTTGACTCGTTTGGCTTTGCCGTTCTGCTCCGGTGTGTAAGGGCTAGTGAAAATTGGTTTTTTACCAAGTGATTCCAGGGAGTCGGTGAGTGATTTTGTATGGTATTTGAGAAGATTTGACTGTATTTCCTTATAACACAAAACCATCAGACTAAGAGAAAACACATGATATGAGAAATTAGAAAGTAGAAACAGATGAGAATAACAGGAAAAGATCCTACGCCAGAAGCCAAGAAGTTGAGTGGAGATGAATGGCGGAGTTTGAGGTAGATGTCTTCAGGAGAGCGTGAGTAGAGGTTTGAGGCTAATTGAAGCAGGCTGAGGGTTAGATTTGAGATAAGATGGAGAATCCGGAAGTGTTGAGTCTTACCAGGCAGAGATGACTAGTCGGATGATGTTGAGGCAAAAGACAAGGAAGAGATAGGAGATAGTTGGTAGAATGGCGGCTGAGATATTAGAGGTGGATAGGTGAGAGGGTGATGGATGGTTGGGAGAATGAGAAAGGAGAGACACAAATAAGAGAAAGAAAAGAAGCTAAAGAGAGGAGGCGGAGAATTTGGAAAAGGAAAGAACTGAGAAGTCAACAACAAGAATTCAGGAGGAGAGCGGGAGTGTGGAAGGGACCGGGTCAAGAGAGATGGCCACCCCAGGAGGCGCGGTGATGAGAAAGAAGGCGCACTGGAAGGCGTGCAGAAGAGCAGAGGTCCCGCGGGGAGAGAGAGAGCAGATGACGTGAAAGGCAAGGAGTGTGAAATCTCAACAGTATTCTTTTGCATTATTGGATTGGATGTGCACTGGTGCTGATCCAAGTCGGTTTTTGAGGTATTAGACGGTGGACAAGATTAATTTTGGAACTTTGGAACGGATTTCAAAGGCATGGAAAAAGATGAAGGTTGAGACGTGGTTGCAGATAGTGATTAGGTAACAGTTACCATTGCAGTTGGGGGTTAAAAGGCCCAGCACATCTGTGACTAGCAAATTGAGGGGTTTTATTTTTGGGATGGTATTGGGGAAATATTCACATTGACGTATGCTTTTTGAGATTTTGCATGGTTTGCATATGAATGGTGTCCATGATTTGATGTCAAAAGACGGCACATGAACTTTGAGGTATTGTCTGACAATATCATTGGAAACATGCTCCAGGGCGCAGTGATAGTAATAGGGGAGGGAAACAAACGGAAGAGGTGAAAGAGACAGGGACAAGTTACAGATGGTGTGGGGTAGACGGTCTGGGTGATTTATTTGGTTGACTGTCAACATGCAATTGTTGTGTTCAGAGGTGATGACATGGGAAGTGGAAGATAAGATAATATTTCAATTGGAGAAAAGGGTTGTGTATCCTGATTCAATGAGATGACCTAGTGATAGGAGTGTTCCCCGCATAGTAGGACAATACAGCATGTCATTCAGTAGGGGGTCCCCAGGGCCCCCATACTGGTTTGTCAACAGTTGAATTATCCCTCTGCCCACAGCATACAATGATGCATTAGGGTCCGCCAATTGCAGGGGCATTGTTTTGGAAAAGGGAAAGTAAGAAACAAAAGAAGGGAAATGGCCACTCACTGTTGAGGTTGCCCCAGAATCAACTACCAATGCGTTAGGTCCACTCATGGATCAGATCATGGCCTGATTGGGGCAATCCCCGTTGGTGACCAGTGTAAGACTCCAAATGGCGCAGGGCGTTGGCAGTTCTGTGGAGGGGATAGGTTCTTTTTTAGGCTGCCCTCCTCAGTGTTACAAAAATATTTAAATGTAACCATGATCAAGTTCCAGTAACCTTTGTTAATGAGGAATCAAATGGGATAGGGATAAGTCAATAGCAAAAATAGCTGAGGGGGGAAGCAGCACTACCTGAACCAAGATGATGAGGAGAAAGACTTTGAACAAAATAAGTTAAAATTTGTTCAGAGTCCAATAGAACTAAGCAGTTGTAAGTAACGGCACTCACACGCTAATAACTCTGGTTGTCAGAAGGTGCTTTGGAGTGATCAACTCAAACCCAATCAACCTCCAGGTTCTCAATGAACCTGCCCAACTCTCCGCAATCAAACGCTTGAAGGGTACCAGATAACAGTGGGTGGCTGCACAAGACAATGCAATATTTTTATGGATCACTGAAACAAACAGTAACAATTTTAGACTAAGAGTAACCCAAAACTTCTCAAGGATTCAACAATAGTGTGGAAGAATGCAACTTGAATAATTAAAGGGAGGTTTAACACTCCAGGTTTAAACTTAATAAAACATCTTAGTCAAACGTGACTGGTCCAGAAAGACAATCAAATGAATGATCAAGACCAAATAATGGTCAGAAAAAGGGATCAAGTGTGGTATAACACACTCAAGAATTCAATTTAATGAATTCTTCTTCAACCAGCAAGGCTATTGTTGGTGATAAGGAACAGGGCCACAGAAGGGCAGATCAGAGTTTCAGACTTAAAAAAAAGTCAAGGGTAAGGGATAAGGATCAAGGGATAATCAAAAGATATATCCGGATAAGTGATCAATTTCACAAAGTAAGAAGCTCTTGGATCATAAGCTCATAATTCTCATTAGTGGGAAGAATTGATGATGGAAAAAATCAGGGGAGAGCCCCTCCTTTTATAGGCTAGAGAGCCCTGTAACTATTTACAATTGGATACCACAAATGAAAGAGGACTTTTTTTTTTTACAATGATGAGACTCAAGCTTGGGGAGGCCTGGTTCCCTTCTGCCAATCCTCCAGACTGGGGTGAGAGATTCTCACCCCAGCCTGTCGCTTGCAAACGTCCGTGCGGACGTTTGCACACCTATGAACAACACAACACCCCCTCCCATCCAAATCTGGAGGGGGGTGAGAAAGAAAGAAACCATACAATAAAAGAAAATAATAATAAAAAAATGATGGAAAAAGAAAAATAAAGGGAGCAGTGAGCAAACAATTGAAAAAGAGAGTAAGAACCAAAAAAAAAGAAACAAAACAAAAATCAAATTAAAAGAATCAAAAACAGCAAGAGAGAGAAAAAAAAAGAAAGAGAACGACAAATGAAAAAAATGAGGGCGGTCGCTGCCAAATTTCCAATCTAGGAGGAGAAGGTGATCCTGATGATGATGGAGGCAATGATGATGGAGTTGGTGAGCGCAATGATGATGATGCTCATCATTGCTGGATGGTTTTGATGATGAGCAATGGGGAGGATCATGATGAACGACCAATGGTCACAATGAAAGTGAGGAAGCAATCAAGGATGCAAGCGATGAGGATGAGGAGGAGCGATGCAATGAGGATGAGGAGGAGCAATGCAATGAGGATGAGGAGGAGCAATGCAATGAGGATGAGGAGGAGCAATGCAATGAGGATGAGGAGGAGCAATGCAATGAGTCGCGCATGGCCAAAAGTTAGCAAGAGAGGCCTGAGCACAAGGAGGGGGGACTGAACCCAGGGTAGGAGGGAAGTGGGAGCAATGGAAGCAAGAGGAGGAGCTACACCACTAGGACAGGAAGGGTTGGATTGAAGTATCAAAACTTTTTCTAAGTTCAAATGTTTTTTTTTTTGATTTAAGGTATGACAAAAAAATATGTATAGAAATTTTTTTTAAATTTTTGAATTATTTTCCAAAGGTGTCCCAAATGGTTCACCACATCTCTCCCCAACTTACAGAATTTCCCTAGTCTGCATCATAATTTTGAAAACATGAAAAAGAAAAAAAAGAAAATAATTGGCCGTTTCTTGATCCTCTAAAAAAAATTTTGAAACCCATCTTGATCCATCCAAAAGAGCCTAAATGTGGAGAATATAAAAGAAAAGGCATCCCAGGTGCTCACGTATGTGGCATAAAGTAGAGTTTTTACAACAAAACGCAGCAAAAGACTCTGGTGGTGCACAATTGGGAGGACTTACTTTGAACCCAAATTGCCCCCACAACAATAAAATCTCTTAACTTGATCAGCAGAGAACCTTCTAGCCAACTGAGTATCATCCAGTTCTTCCAAAACATAAGATCCACCTCTAACTTGGCAAACCACTCTATAAGAACCATTCCAACAATTTGAAAAATGTTTTCCCCACTGAGTCTCTAAAGATGAATTATAAGCCAATACCAGATCACCAGGGTTTAAAGGATCTCTGATTGGATTTAGATGTTTATCTTCCCAATACTGAACTGATTTTGCTCTTTATTCCATCATCTTCTGATAAGCTTTGTTACAAATATCTTCACTCCTCTCCAGTTTCTTTGATCTGGCAACTCATAGATCAGTAGTTGAAGAAACTTGTTCCCAAGGGATGCCCAAGAAAGACTCCATTTCAAGATCAAGAGGAAGAACAGCCCTTTGACCAAAGATGATTTCATAAGGAGAGTAGCCAGTGGTTTGCTTGGTGGAAATTCAATCAGAGAAGAGGACCAAGGGAAGAAACTTTTGACAATTCTTGCCACTTTCACCAGCCAGTTTAACCAGAGCAGCCTTCAAGGGAGCATGGCCTCTTTCCACCATGCCATGTCCTTCAGGATAATAGGGAGTAGTAACTCTATGTTGTCCAGGGAGCTATTGGATCATTTCAGAAAGTTTTCCACCAAATTCCAAGCCACAATCAGTCAAATAAGATCAAGCCAAACCGTAACGCATTGTCCAATTCTCATGAAGGAAAGCTGCCACAGATTCAGAACTAAGGTTCTTAAGGAATTTGGCCTCAACCCATCCAGAAAAATCATCTCTAGCCACAATGAGGTACTTAGCACCACCTGCCTTGATATGAACCACATCCATACCAACCCTTCCAAAGACAGTGGACTCCCCAGTAGGATAGCGAATTTCAGCTGGACGCCTAAGATCACGTTTTTGACAAACTTCATAACTCTTGCACCATTGAGAGACAGATTTCTTCAGAGCTGGCCACCAGAACCGTTTGGATAATTGTTGATAAGTTTTTGTTTCCCCACAATGACCAAGGTCCTCATGGAGTCTTTCAAGGATTGAATCTTTCTTAGCTGGGATAGTAACCACAATAAGCGCACAAGGAGTTCCTCTTTTCATAAGCCTAGAACCTTTGACAAAGAAACTAGAGGACTTTCTTTCAAGGGATCAAAATTCTTTGGCAGAGAGATCAGGGGGTCTTTGGAGAGTTGAAAGGTACTGCTCTACCTTCAGCCAGAAACATTGTTGGAAACCAGAGTAATCTTGGGCGGAGAAAGCAAAAACAGGGTGTATCAAAGGTTCTTCCCCATTGAAATCCATTCCAACATCCAATTCATCGTCTCCAATATGTCTTCTAGATAAACCATCAGGCATAGTAAAAGATTTCCCAGTCCTATGATCAATATCAGAAGAGAAAAGTTGAATAAAAGCTACCTAGAGAGTCATTGGAGCATTTGGAAGACAGGGAGCATTGATCATTTCCAAAATGGATCAAGTGTCAACTTGCAATTCAAAATGTTGTCCCCAGAGTACTGTTTGGAGTTTCTTCAGCATTCTGGCCACACCACAGATTTCCAGTTTGGGCTGAGAGTATCTAGATTCCACATCCAAAAATAGCAAAGATTCATAAAGAACAGGGCGGTCCAAACCATTTTCATCTTCCTGAGTAAGGACAGCCCCAACAGATTGATAACTAGAGTCAACAGCCAATTTTATTTTGCCAGCTCCAGGCCCCTAAGAGATCTTTTTCAAAACTATGTCATTTCCAACAATAGTTTTGAACAACTGAAATGATCTTTTGCAATCTTGGGTCCAAATACATTCAGCTTCCTTTCTGGTTAGAAGATGCAAGGGTGCACAGATTTTGGATAGAGAGGGAATGAAGATTCTGACATAAGTTACAACACCTAGGAAACCTCTAACTTCCTTTGTATTTTATTTATTGGAGTAGGCCAGGAGATGATTTTGTTGACTTTAGAGGGTGCCATCCTTCTTCCTTCCTTGCAGACTATATGACCAACGATTTCCAAGGCAGGGAAACAGGCAGAAAGTTTTGATCCAGAGACAGTAAGGCCAGATTCCTTGATTCAAAACAGAATCCTTTCCAAGATAGTAGCATACTCCCAGATAAATTGTTGAATTCCTGAGTTCCAAGGTAAAAGCTCATTATCATAGTCAGAAACTAGACCTTTAATTCCACAATCATCAATAAAGATACCAGCATGATCAGGGATTTGGTCTTGGAGGATCCACATCATCTGAGCCTCATAGACTGCAGCCGAGTTGGTGGCACCTTGAGGCAATTGAGTCAGTTGAAGTCAACCAAGAGGATTATTGAAAGTAGTGAGAGGGCAAGAAATAGGATGCAAAGATTGTTTGTCATAACCCCCCATGATGTCTCCTAGACCATAACAGGCTCTCCCAGAGAAGGATTCAACAAATTCTTCAGTGTCAGGAGGAACACCAGAGTCCTTAATAGTAACTTTATTGAGAGGTTGGAGATCATGAACTACTCTAAGTTTACCATTACTCTTTAGAACACAGAAAACAGGGCTAGATTAACTGGAGCTTGACTGTTCATATAGAAAGGTACAGACTTGTTTGCTGTCAGCTGGCTACTATTCAGAACCAACTGACTAAAGTCTAAAAACAAATAAAAATATAAATTAATAATAAACAACTACGGAAATAATAAAATAAAATAAAATTAAGGAATTAAACCTTAAGTTGTAAGAAATCCAAGAATATTATAAAAAAAATGGATTTGTGGAGCCAATTCAGGTAGGGTCACCCACTGGCACCACCCCCAAAATCCCACTCCTTCAGGTAGAACCATGGTTCACCTGTGCACCCTCCCATCACATCCGCAGGTATAGGTTTCTGACCAAAAATTCGGTGAGAAACCCATAATTGTGTTTAGTTTAGGAGTTATGGACAAAAACTGGTTTTTTCCATAACCCCGCGCGCAGCCGCGGGTCATTTTTTGCAGCTAGGCGCGCAGCTCTTAGGAGCCACGGCACAACCGGCCCCACAAGTAGTCAAGCGACTACCTTGCGCAGGACCAAAGAGGTTGCGGACAGGCAGTGGCCCCGCGAGTAGTCGTCCAACTACCTCGCACAGGCTCTAGGCGGCAGCTACCGACCAGCCTTGCGGATAGTCAAGCGACCAGCCTTGCGGGTAGTTGAGCGACTACCATGCGAGGTAGTCGCCACTTACCAGCACACGGGTAGCCAAGCGACCACCTTGCGCGGCTGCCGCTACCTATTGCCGGCCCCGCAAGTAGTTGACTGACTACCCTGCGCGGGCCCCTAGCGACCGACCAAGCCACCGCGCAAAGTGACTGCCCAGCTCACTGGCCAGCCCTCCCCTCTCCCAAAACGGAAACCGGGCTGTGGGGTACCTCAAATACACCCCA
The DNA here is from genome assembly GCA_025617555.3 of Puccinia polysora. NCBI lineage: Eukaryota > Fungi > Basidiomycota > Pucciniomycetes > Pucciniales > Pucciniaceae > Puccinia > Puccinia polysora. The sequence goes on from CM062629.1 coordinate 31,383,951, forward strand.
TACCCCTGTTCCACATCACATGGGATACAGAGAGCGCCACCATGTGGTGGAGAATAGTATGAAAGGGGATAAAAAACCCAAAAATCCGGAAAAATGGGCCCTGCACCCTTTTTGGAACTATACCAAAGGGTTGTCAGGGCCTCTGTAAAAGGGCCTGTATGGAAGATTTGTACCTAAAAAAGTATCTGTGAGTTACTGTAACACCCTGAGAGTGTGTACTGAGCATAAACAGGGGCCTAGCTTCGTGCTAGATGGATCACAAGACACCAGGAATACATACAACACTCTCCATACCCCTTATAATTAAAACTGTACGTAACTAGTCACAATTAGGGGTGTACTGTCCAATTAAGGAACTGTAAGACACCCCAATATGAGAAGCAGAGCCTCAGACTCAAAATTTCCTTGCAGCATAAGGTCCCCATAGCCTGTCTTCAATCCCCTGGCCTCAGGAAGCCATGGCTTATATTTATAAATATTAATTGAATACAACCTCTTTGGTCAATAAAGTGAGGTCATTAAGGGCACAGAAACGTGTATCAAGCCCAAAGCATGATGACATAGGGCTTCCTGTACCTCTGTAGTGACTAGAGCAGGTCCACACGAACACACTGATGGCTCCCTGGCCTCAGCACTAGCCTGGTTCACCCTCCTTTGGCTGGTAAAAGGACTCTACCAAGAGGAGACCCAAACAATATAAATAAAGGACCTTCCCCCAGCTATTTCTACCACATTTATCCAGTTATTTATTCATTATTGCTTCAGATATTTTCGTCCTCAAGCCATAAAACCCTCATAAGAAATAAGAGTGTGATCCTGGACCACTTTCTGATAAAATTGTAGACCATAATTCTTGAATCCTTGTTTTTTGGCCAAATTGAACAACCAACCATTCAGCCTGCCCCAGTACCAACTTCCAGCACCCTTAATCCTTGAATATTGGCCCATTCATCAAGAATAAGTCCGGATCTAGACCTAGTAAGTGATCCTGCTGACTTATACCCCTTTTTTGTAGGTTTTGCATAACCTATGCCCCAAGGAAATTACACACACCCTTCTTGAAAGGAATCCTTGTCAACCCCACAGGCACCACAATTGCTCCTATATTGTCCTTAAAAGACATATACCTGTGTTCCGGAGGGCTCAACAACCCCATTAAGGTCTTGGCCCCTCCATTTAAATTTATTTTATAAATATATAAATAAATTTAACCCTTTCAGCCAAATCACATACCTGGCATTTTATCTTATTTTTGATCCAAACTTTCTATCACCTCTAGTAGCTAGAAGGAGTGAGGTCCTTGGCATCTGGTAGGCTGACATTCGCAGACCAACTTGATGAATTTGTTGACTTTTGCAGCAGGAATAGGGATCTTTTTCTTTTGCCAAGGATCATGTTCAACTACAGGGATGATATAAGGGAGACCATAGGATTCTTTCAAGAGACCTCTCTCTTCTTCACAAAATGCAATAGCTTTTTCCCTTAGAGATGAGATATTTTTGATCAAATTTAACTCATCAGGTAAAAGCCATCCATCTGGACCAAAGTTGACCACCTTCAATCATTCTTCAGTGACACAACCACAAGGTACAAAGGGGCCAGTAAGAGAGTGAGATAGACCACAATAACAATCACAAGATAGAGGAGGACACATGAGAGGAGGATTGAGATTGAGAGGTATGGGTTGGTTGACAGGATGGAACTTTTTTGCAACTGGCTTATACTTGGTGGAAAAAGAGAGAAGTTCTTGTTTCCTCCAAGCATTCACCAGCAAGACCTGAGTACAAAAACTGAGACCAGATTCCAACATCCTCCAAGTTTGATGTTCCATAAAATTTTTGAAAGGTGCCTTTTCCATAAAAGAGGATCCAAAAGATAACACTTTTCTCACATGTCTGGCACAAGGTAGAGTTTTGAAAACTATGGTAGAAGAATTCCCTGATGGTGCACAATTGGGAGGACTGACTTTTACCCCCAAGTGCCTCCACTGGAGCCCATACTCCTCCATACCAAAACCATTAAGGAAGGAATTGAGATCAGGATCTAGTTTATACTCATTGGGGAGAATCAAACCAGAGCTAGAGGAAGATTGATCAGTGATGAAGGTACAAGGAAAAGAAGAAACATCAGAACCAGAGAGAAGAGAAATATTTTTGGAATTTTGTGTTTTAACATGTTTTTGATTTTGGACATTTTTGAGATCAGAAGAAAAAGATGAAAAAGATGAAAAGGATGAAAAATATGCCTCAGAGATAAAAGTTGGCCCTTTAGTTGAATTCTGGGGCTTAGAAGAACTACAACTATCAGTATTACCAACTATTCTGCTTAAAAATGAGAGGAGTTAGAAGAATCCTTCTGCATCCCCTTCAGAACCGATTTAGGTGAAAAACCAGGGAAATCTCTTTCCCAATGACCAGAATCCAAAGAACAGAGAGGAACTTCAATCTTCCTACCATCAGCATCAGGAAGAAGAAAAACTAGCACATCCTCAGCAAAACCCACCAACTCACAAGATTGATTCCCAATTCCATAAACAGCAGAGTTGAAGCTGACCCTTGGACTGAGATTGAGCTTGCAGGCCATTGCATCCGGAATTAAGTTTGGTTGGGACCCAGAATTGACAAGTAAGAAACCATTTTGGATGAGTCACCTAGAGAGCATGGTAAAAATCCAAGAGGACAAGAATAAAGATTTGAATCAGAAGGAGGATCTGTTCCACCATAGTCTTCCATCAAGGTTCCAGAGGAAACTTTCAATTCATCAGGACCAATCTCCACACATTTCCAATAAACCCATTTCTTCATGCCTTCAGCCACAGATGGTGAGATGGAAAGGAGTTCAGCCACAGATAGATCAGGGATTTTAATATCAGAGATTTTCTTTAATACCCCTTCCACAGCTTTGGGGTAGTCTTTGGAAATTCCTCTTTCAAATCAAACCTTGGGTTGAGTTGGAAGAGGAAGTTCAGGTGAGGGTGGAACTATAACTGGATCAGTTGGTGAAGGTGATTTGGATGGCAGAGGAGAAGGATCAGATTATTCTGGGAACCTATCCATCAGGGGTTCCTTTTCTACTTGCATGTCTTCTACCTCAGAAGAAGGAGGCTCCAGTGAATATTGACTTTGTGGAAACCAAAGGGGAGCTACACCCCTTAAGTTGTCCTTGAGTTCCGGAATTTATTGATCAAAGCGTCTGTAAGGAGATTGGATGCAGCGGGTGTAAAACTCCAAATGGTTCTAGGCCGAGGCAGTTCTGTGGAGGGGAAAGGTCCTGTTTAGGCTTCCCTCCTGAGTGTTACAAAAATATTTAAATGTGACCAAGATCAAAATCCAGAACCTGGTAAATGAGGAATCAAGGAGTAGAGGATAAAGATGATAATAGTTTGGTAGCAATAGAACAGCACTATCTGAGACAAGATTATGCAGGGAAAAACTTAAACAAAAGAAGTTAAAGTCCTCTTAGAGTTCAAAGAACAAAAGCTGTTGTATGTAAACAACACCCACAAGCTAATAACTCTGTTCTTCAGCAGAAGATTGGGGATGATCAAATCAAACCCAAGCAACCTCCAGGTTCTCAATGAACCTGCCCAAATCTCCGCAATAAAGCGCTTGAAGGGTACCAGATAACTGAGTGTGGCTGTACAAGACAAAGCACAATGTTTAAGAAGCTCCGAAGCCAACAGTAACTGATTTTGAAGCAAGGATAACCTCAACACTTCTCAAGGGACTCAAGTATAGGCTGGAAAAATGCAACTCCAAAGAAAATAAAGGGAGGTATAACACTCCAGGTCTTAAGCTTAATAAGCCCTCTTCAATCAATTGTGATTGGCTCCAGAAAGATGATCAAGGATCAGGACCATTATGGTCAGAGAAAAGGATCAAGGAGTGGTATAACACACTCAAAAAAATTCCAACAGGCAGAATTTGTCTTCAACCAGCAAGGCTATTGGTTGGTGATAAGGATCAAGGAGCAAGGGTTTGAGTATGGAGGCTCAAGGATCAAGGGTGTTCTGATTTCCTGCTCACCCATCCATGCTTCTTCCAAAAGGCAGGGGAGAGCCCCTCCTTATATGGGCAGGAGGCCCTGTTAGACTATGTACAACGGGTTCTACAAATAGAGCGGAAAAAGAAAAAATCAGGTGACGGGAAAAATTTGATAACGCGAGCCGGTGGAAATCCTTCTCATCCCTTCACCATCTCTTGTGTCCGTCCATGGATGGGCGCGCGCGACAACACCGGAATCATTCACCCCTCGTCCAAAGGCGGACAGGGTGGGAAAGGAAAATGAACCAAACTGCTGCGGATGTCCGTGGGCGGTAGTCCACACTTCTCCACCCCTTGTCCAAAGGCGGAAGTGGGTGGGAGAGTCCCAGGAAAGGTGACGGATGAAGTTTGTGAGAGCGCGGATGGACGGATAGGAGATTGGCTTGAGGCAGTTGAGTAAAACCTGACAGGCTTGAGATTCACAACTGATAGATTGAGTGAGAGGGGAGATTGATGGATCCAAGGATTGGAAAACTGCTTGGGGGTGCGGTCGGCATGGATTTGGTAAGTCATGGATGAGCGCCATGCGGCGGTCGGATAAGAGATTGGAACACATGGCGGTTGGATAAGAGATGAGGACGCGGGACAATGATAGATGAGCAATGCGCAATGATGACGGTGAGCAACGCGCAAAAATGACAATGTGGACGAGGGACGCGCAATGCGGGAGGATGTGGATGAACCTGAGGATGAGTTGGAATTGTTTTTTTTTTTTTTTTTTTTTTTTTTTAAGGAGCCGGACGGTACGTTGTAAGACTCCAAACGGTGCTAAGCCATGGCAGTTCTGTGGAGGGGAAAGGTGCTGTTTAGGCTGCCCTCCTAGGAGTTACAATAATATTTAAATGTAACCGGAATCAAGGTCCAGAACCTTATGGATGAGAAATCAAAGTAAGGGAAGAGGATAAGAGTTGTTGGTAGCAATGGAAACAACACTATCTGAGGCAAGATGGTGCAGGTAAAGACTTGAACAAATAAGTCAAGGTTTGTTCAGAGTTCAATAGAACAAGGCAGTTGTAAGTAACAACTCCCACAAGCTAATAACTCTGGTCATCAGCATCTGATTAGGAAAGATCAACTCAATCCCAACCAACCTCCAGGTTCTAAATGAACCTGCCCAACTCTCCACAATCAAGCGCTTGAAGGGTACCAGATAACTGTGGGAGGCTGAACAAAACAAAAGCAATTTGTTTATGAAGCTCTAGAAGCAAATCAATAACAAATTCAAGCAAGAATATCCCAACACTTCTCAAGGGACTCAAGAATAGCGTGGCGAAATTCAACCTTAAAGAAGAAGGGAGGTATAACACTCCAGGTTTTAAGCTTAATAAAACCTCTTCAATCAAACGTGATTGGCTCCAGAAAGATGATCAAGGAGAGATCAAGACCAGTATTGTCGGAAGAAGGGATCAGAGTGGTATAACACACCAAAGAATTCAGACAGGAATTCTCCTTCAACCAGCAAGGCTATTGGTTGGTGATAAGTATCAAGGTCACAAGGGACAGAGTTTGATTACGGAGGCTCAAAGGATCAAGGGGCAATCATGGATATACCCGGATAAGTTGCTCAGATAAGTGGGGAAGGATGCCCACGGATAAGTTGATTATGATGATGGGGGAAACAGATGAGATGAGATGATGATGGTCTCATGGGATGCTGGGCCAAAAGGCAGGGGAGAGCCCCTCCTTTTATAGACATGAGGCCCTGCATACTATGTACAAGAGATAATACAAATAGGTGCGGGAAAATGAAAACATAAAAAAAAAAATGACATGAGAGGAAAGAAAAAAAGAAATGTTGCCCGCATCAAGAATGACCGCGGGCAACCAGATGGACACCTGCGACAGCGGTCGCGGGTGTTGACAACGGCTGTCGTCGCCCGATTGGCGGCGACAGTGGGGTAAAGGTTCCAACGGCCGCAAGTGGTTGCTCGCGGTCGTTGGTCGGATCAGATGATGGGCAAGATGGACCGTCGTAGTTAGCGTTCCTTCTGATAGTACTACTTGAACCACTCAATTGATCGTAGGCCGATGAGAATTGGGTTGGATTGGATGATGATGATGATGATGATGCTGAGTTGTTGGTGTGGGTGTTGGCAGGACGATGGTTTTGATTGGAGGGTGGATAATCAGACCTTTGCTCAATCTGACAAGGATGGTGGTGGTGATGATGGTGTGGTGGATGAGATCAATCAAATGAGAGTTGACAACCGTCGCGACAAGCGACGGCGTTGGTTGAATGAGAGGATCGGGAAGGATCAAAGGGATCGTCGAAGGTGGTTCGACGATGGCTCGCGTCGCCAAAAGCCAGGGCCGCGAGAGCGACAAGTAGGAGTTGAACATAGAAAGGGGGGATTGAAGCGGAGAGACAGGCAAGAGGCCTGTCCTAGACCGCTAGGACAGGGAGAAGTTGAGAGATGGGGGGAAATGAAGGTACCCATAGGGGTACAACCAAAAAAAAATTTCTTTTTTTTTTTTTTTTTTTTTTCCGTGGTGTCCCGGATTGGTCACCACAACGTTTGCGCAAAAGTTTATGGATCAAGGTCTTAAGGTGGCCAGGGTGTCCAGGATGGGGCACCACACCAGTCAAGAGAGAGTGAGGGAGAGAGAGAGTGATAGAGTGATAATAGGATGGGCTCCTTCCTTTCCAATCCAATCCAATCTGATGTGATAAAGTGATGTGATCCCTCTTACAACCCGGAGTTGAGAGTGAAGTATTCAAGTCCTCCCTCTCAACCCTAACCCAAGTACACCCGCAAGTAAGCAAGAATGATGGAATACAACCCCTAATCCACAGAACCCTAGCCCAACCCTATCCCTCCGTCCCGTTCCGTAACCCATGCTCCACCTCCCCTGCCCCATGCCCCATCCGTGTTGCCCACTGGTTTGTCCTTCTCATGATGCGTCCGCCCAAAAACCTGTTCCAGGTATACGGGGCGTTCCCGCGTGATCCAATCCGCGCGTCTTGCAATGCGCAATCTTCTTGATCCGCGCAAGCCGTCCAATTGGTGCAAGCCGTCCAATCCGCGTGAGCCGTTGGATCCGCGCAAGCCGTCCAATCCGCGCAAGCCTTCCAATCTGTGCAATCCGTCCAATCTGCGCAAGCCTTCCAATCCGCGCATTCCCTCCAATCTGCGCAAGCCTTCCATTCTGCGCAAGCTTTCCAATCCGGGCAAGCCTTCCAATCCGCGCAATCCATCCAATCCGGGCAAGCCTTCCAATCTGCGCAAGCCCGCAGCGCGCAGCCTTTCCCAACTCGCGTCCATGAAAGAGCACCACATCCCCCCCCCCAACTTGAGTTCTGTCCCCAGAGATCCGCCACCATCTCACCTACCACGCTCATCCTCTGAGTTGCCTTCCCACCCGCCTAGGTGCACCTCCCGCCGCCAAGACCCTCCTGCATCCTTTGAGATTCAAGCCCATCCGCGCGCAAAACCCAAACAAAAGCAAACACCCCCAGACGTCCTTACCACAACCCACTGTGGAGGAGGAAAGAGGCTTCCAAACCCTTAGAGAGAATAAGAACCGTGTGTGAGATCCGCGCCTTGGAGAGAGAAGATCCGTATGAGCAAGAGAAATTGGCAAAGGTGAGAAATCCGCGCCAGTGAGAGTCTGAAAGTGAGAAATCCGCGCCAGTGAGAGTATTTGCAAGATTACATGGGGAGACCTTGACGCGCCAGGAAGAGAAAAAAAAAGGAAAAGGAAGAATGATTAGATAATAAGGAACAAGAGAAAAAAAGTTTTTTTTTTTTTTTGAGCCCGCATCCTGCGTCCCAACCCCAACCTTCCACCCCGCGCTAGCTTCCCCCCCCCCCAACTTTGCCGCTGTCCTCAGCCGACCGGGCCCCCATACTCATCACCAGATCTGCGGCGTGTTGCCTCAACCAATCCCGCAAGGGCCTTGTTCGCCAGCCAATTCCTCAAGCTTCCGTCCCGACGCACCTTCCATTGCCAGCGTCCCTGCCAATCCGTTGTCCTTTTCCCCAGGTGTGTCGTTGGCATCCAATCCCTCCCCGTTTCACCCCTGAAGCCCTTCCGTGAGCGTCTGCTGCACCAATCCCAAGGCTCTTGCTAGCCATGATGGATGCATGCCTGTTCTAGGACCCTCCATCCCGCACTCCTGGCACCCACATCCTTCCGTTCCGCGTCCATCCTCTCTTTTTCTGCCACTTCCTTCTTTCCCCTACTTGTTCCCCCCACCATTGAAGAGGTCCGGCTGTGGTCGCCATCCTTTGGCGCGTGGTTTGTCCCTTCCGCCGCTGCACCTACCCTTTCCAAATGTGCGCTCCCCGCCGTCGAAGAGGTCCGGCTTGGGTTGTGATCCTCCAAAGCGTGGTCCGTCTCTTCCACCGCCACTTCTACCTTCTTTGCAAGATCCATCCGCCGCTTGCCAATTCCCAAACCGCACAGAGCATCCATTTCCCGTTCTGTCGTCCTTGTCCGCTTCCTGTCAGTAGGCGGCACCAGTTCTGTCGAGTCCCGCTTCCCCAACACATACTTAGCCCCCACTGGGGGAACCAATTTGGCATTCAAATCCGCTGTCCGGTGTAAGACTCCAAACGGTGCTAAGCCGTCGCAGTTCTGTGGAGGGGAAAGGTGCTGTTTAGGCTGCCCTCCTAGGAGTTACAATAATATTTAAATGTAACCGGAATCAAGGTCCAGAACCTTATGGATGAGAAATCAAAGTAAGGGAAGAGGATAAGAGTTGTCGGTAGCAATGGAAACAACACTATCTGAGGCAAGATGGTGCAGGTAAAGACTTGAACAAATAATTCAAGGTTTGTTCAGAGTTCAATAGAACAAGGCAGTTGTAAGTAACAACGCCCACAAGCTAATAACTCTGGTCATCAGTAGCTGATTAGGAAAGATCAACTCAATCCCAACCAACCTCCAGGTTCTCAATGAACCTGCCCAACTCTCCGCAATCAAGCGCTTGAAGGGTACCAGATAACTGTGGGAGGCTGAACAAAACAAAAGCAATTTGTTTATGAAGCTCTAGAAGCAAATCAATAACGAATTTGAGCAAGAATATCCCAACACTTCTCAAGGAACTCAAGAATAGCGTGGCGAAATTCAATCTCAAAGAAGAAGGGAGGTATAACAATCCAGGTTTTAAGCTTAATAAAACCTCTTCAATCAAACGTGATTGGCTCCAGAGAGATTATCAAGGAGAGATCAAGACCAGTGTGGTCGGAAAAAGGGATCAGAGTGGTATAACACACTCAAGAATTCAGGCAGACAGGAATTCTTCTTCAACCAGCAAGGCTATTGGTTGGTGATAAGGATCAAGGTCACAAAGGACAGAGTTTGAGTATGGAGGCTCAAAGGATCAAGGGGCAATCATAGATATACCCGGATAATTTGCTCAGATAATTGGGGAAGGATGCCCACGGATAAATTGCTTATGATGATGGTCTGATAGGATGATGGATCCTCTGATGATCTGATGATGGGATGATGGGCCAAAAGGCAGGGGAGAGCCCCTCCTTATATGGGCAGGAGGCCCTGTTAGACTATATACAATGGATTCCCTTGTCCGAAGGCGGAAGCGGGTGGGAGAGAGAAATGAACCAAACCGCCGCGGATGTCCGCGGGCAGTCGTTGGCACTCTTCCAAAGGCGGAAGCGGGTGGGACAGTCCCAGGAAAGGTGACGGATGAAGTCCATGAGAGCGCGGATGGGCGGATAGGAGATTGGTTTGAGAAAGTTGAGTAAATCCTGACGGCTTTGAGATCCATGACTGATAGATCAAGTGCAATGGGAGGTTTGACGGATCCAAGGATTTGCCAAATGCTTGCGGGTGTGGTCGGGATGGATTCAGTAAATCATGGATGAGCGCCGCGCAACGGCAGCAATGAGGAGATTGGGAGGCGCAACGACAAAGATGAAGACACGCAACAACAAAGATGAGGACGTGCTATGACAAGCGACACGGATAAAGGACGCGCGACGCGCGCGGATGAAAGGAGCGCGGCGCGGCGCGCGACGCGGATAATGGAAGCGCCGCGCGCGCGGGTAAATAATGGTTTGGATGAGCCTGAGGATAAGTTGTTCAGCCGGGCGGTACGTTTGCGCAACAGTTTATGGATTGAGGTCTTAAGGCGGCCAGGGTGTCCAGGATGGGGCACCACACCGGTCCCTCTTTCCCGTCCGCCAACGGTTTTTGTCCTCCGCATTTGCGCACACGCGGGGCGCAGACGCGCTGGGATACTGAATACTCTCCAGATAGGCCTCAAGACCCCTTGCCACCTCCGCGAGTTTGCTATCCCAAGAGATGGTTGCGGGTGGTGGTGCCGGAATGCACACTGCCCTGTAATACAGCTCCACGTAATCCTATTTGGCTTTCAACGGGATCCCGCCGCGCGCGCCTGCCTTGTAATCCAATTCCGCGGATGGCTTGAGATTGTCCTTCCAAAAGCGGGAGCCGTGCCTCCCCCATCTTGCCAGCATTTCCTCCTTCAGTGCCGGCCAATCCAGGTTCAGGTAGCCTCCCATCTCCTCTATGTCCCGACGCACTTCCGCTTGCTTGATGAACAGAAAAGCATGCACACCTTCTCAAAATCCAAAGCGCCTTCAGAGTCTGCAACCATTTCATACCGTGAGATGAATTGCTCCACTTCCGCAATGTTGAGTCGAATATGCAAGTAAATCCATGGGGTAGCACAGAGGCCGTGGGAGGAGGAAGGAAGAGAAGCGGCTGTTGGTAGCATGTGTGAGTAACTTTGAGAGACTTTGACAAAAGATTGTTCCCGGCCAGACCCTCAGAGGTGGAAACCAAAGGGGAGCTACACCCCTTAAGTTGTCCTTGAGTTCCGGAAGTTATTGATTGAAGCATCTGTAAGGAGATTGGATGCAGCCGGTCAAGAGAGAGAGAGAGGGAGATAGAGACTGATAGAGTGATAATAGGATGGGTTCCTTCCTTTCCAATCCAATCCAATCTGATGTGATAAAGTGATGTGATCCCTCTTACAACCCAGAGTTGAGAGTGAAATATTCAAGTCCTCCCTCTCAACCCTAACCCAAGTACACCCGCAAGTAAGCAAGAATGATGGAATACAACCCCTAAGCCACAGAACCCTAGCCCAACCCTATCCCTCCGTCCCCCGTTCCGTAACCCATGCTCCACCTCCCCTGCCCCAAGTCCCATCTGTTTTGCCCGCTGCTTTGTCCTTCTCATGATGCGTCCGCCCAACAACCCGTTCCAGGTATCTGGGGCGTTCCGGCGGCAATCCAATCCGTGTGTCTTGTGATGCGCGATCCGCTTGATCCACGCGAGCCGTCCAATCCGCGCGAGCCGTCTGATCTGCATGAGCCTTCCAATCCACGCAATCTGTCCGATCTGCGCAAGCCTTCTGATCCACGCAAGCCTTCTGATCCGTGCAATACGTCTGATCTGCGCAAGCCTTCCAATCCGCGCAATCTTTCTGATCTGCGCAAGCCCGCAGCGCGCAGACTTTCCCCACTCCCGTCCATGAAAGATTACCACAACGTTCAACAGGTTTTTGAAGAATTGAAGATGGAACAGGAGGAGCTTTATGAGGTCTGGGTTCTTCATTTTGTTTCCTAGCTGGATCAGATTGATAAGTTCCAGAAAAGCTGGAAGAAGAGACAGCAGGAGGATACCAAGGTTGAAGAATTCCACAAGCAGATCAAAAATCAAAAGAGGCCAAGAATGCCTTCTTGGGAGCAGAAGGCTGGAAAGAGGCCACCACATGACAAATTGGACAAGATGAATCAAAAGGGATAAGTGCCTCATTAGGCAGAAAGAAGTTGATCCCTTTCTGTTCCACCAACATTTCCTCCTTTTCCTTCTGGAGTTCAGAACAGCAACCAGTTCCATGACCTTCTCTGTGGCAATAATAGCAAACCATGGTTTACCTAGGAACAGAGTTGGAGGGTTTAGGGACAGCCAGAGAGGAGAGTTTCTGATCCATTTTATTCTCAAAAGCTTGCAGGAGTTTGGTGATCTCATCAATAGTAGGTGTTTCCCAGTGGGTCTGAGGATTTGGTTTAGGTCTGCGATTGGCTTCCATCTTATTCATGATTTTTTTAGATTCTTGAAAAGAGGGGGCAGGGACTGGTTCAGTGATTCTAGGTTTTTCAAAGGTGAGATCTGTTTGAACTTTCATTACTTTATCCACAGTATTCCTAAGAACCATGAAGGCAGGGAGCTTGAACCAATTATCTCTTGTAGTGATCATGGATCCAGATTTCACCAATTCATCCTTAATTCTTTCCTGCACTCCTGGAGAGAAAGACTGAAAAAATTGCACTCAAATTTTGTCCACCATATCAATGTGATTGTTTTGGATAAGATAGGATTGGATAGGTTCCCAAGATTTTCTGAAAGCTTGATAATCAGAGGCTGAGGAGATACCACCATTGGAGGTCCACTGAAAGACTAGGGCATCCAGATCTTGGAGAGTGAACCTAGCTATATCAATTTTTCCCCAATAGGAAATGATTGCCTCCTTAAGAATTACCCAGTCATGAGATTCAAATCCATTGAATGTTTCAATCACTTCCATGACTTCATCAGAGGAGATAAAGAATTGCAGTTGATAAGCCATGTCATATTTGCTAGCACCGCCCACTTCAGCAGCCATCTTGTAGGAATCCAGGAACCATGCAAAATTTGTACCGTTAAAGCATAAGTTCTTGTTCTGAGGTTTGATATTGATCATCTTGGCCCAAACAGAGGTAGAAGGGGTACCAATAGATTCCATTTTGACAAAAGATTTCCTAAGGGATCCAAAGAACATATTTCCAAAGTGGCTCACGAGTGTGGCAAGTGTAGGGTTTACAAAAAAAAACAACTAGGATCAAACCCCTTGATGGTGCACAATTGGGAGGACTTACTTCTGTAACAAGTTGCCTCCACGGATCAGATCTAGATGATAACAGAAACACAGAAAAAAAGAAAAAGAGAAAAAGAGAAAAAAATTGGATTTCAAAGTTGATTCCACAAATTTGGGACTGTAAATCCCAAGGTTGCTGGTTTGATCCCGGCCCAGGGGACCAAATGTAAGACTCCAAACGGAGCAGGGCATTGGAAGTTCTGTGGAGGGGATAGGTGCTTTTTTAGGCTGCCCTCCTGAGTGTTACAAAAATATTTAAATGTAACCAGGATCAAGGTCCAGTAACCTTTGTTAATGACAGATCAAATGGGATAGGGATAAGTCAATAGCAACAATAGCTGAGGGGGGAAGCAGCAATACCTGAACCAAGATGATGAGGAGAAAGACTTTGAACAAAATAAGTTAAAGTTTGTTCAGAGTCCAATAGAACAAAGCATTTGTAAGTAACGGTGCCCACACGCTAATAACTCTGGTTGTCAGCAGGTGCTTGGGAGTGATCAACTCAAACCCAATCAACCTCCAGGTTCTCAATGAACCTGCCCAACTCTCTGCAATCAAGCGCTTGATGGGTACCAGATAACAGTGGGTGGCTGCACAAGAAAATGCAATATGTTTATGGATCACTGAAACAAACAGTAACAATTTTGGACTAAGAGTAACCCAACACTTCTCAAGTATTCAAGAATAGTGTGGCAGAATGCAACTTGAATAATTAAAGGGAGGTTTAACACTCCAGGTTTAAACTTAATAAAACCTCTTAGTCAAACTTGACTGGTCCAGAAAGACAATCAAATGAATGATCAAGACCAAATAATGGTCAGAAAAAGTGATCAAGTGTGGTATAACACACTCAAGAATTCAATTTAATGAATCCTTCTTCAACTAGAAAGGCTATGGTTGGTGATAAGGAACAGGGCCACAGAAGGGCAGATCAGAGTTTCAGACTTAAAAAAAGTCAAGGGTAAGGGATAAGAATCAAAGGATAATCAAAAGATATATCCGGATAAGTGATCAATTTCACAAACGAAGGAGCTCTTGGATCAGAAGCTCATGATTCTCATTAGTGGGAAGAATTGATGATGGAAAAAGGCAGGCAAGAGCCCCTCCTTTTATAGGCTAGAGAGCCCTGTAACTATTTACAATTGGATAACACAAATGAAAGCAATTTTTTTTTTTATAATGATGAGGCTCAGGCATGTGGAGGCCCAGTTCCCTTCTGCCAATCTTCCAGACTGGGGTGAGAGATTCTCACCCCAGCCTGTCGCTTGCAAACGTCCGTGCGGACGTTTGCACACCTAGTAACAACGCAACACCCCCTCCCATCCAAATCTGGAGGGGGGTGAGAAAGAAAGAAACCGTACAATAAAAGAAAATAACAATAAAAAATAATAAAAAAATGAGAGAAAAAGAAAAAAAAAGGGGCAGTGAGCAAACAATTGAAAAAGAGAGTAAGAACCGAAAAAAACAAACAAAACAAAAATCAAATGAAAAGAAGAAACAACAGAAAGAGAGAGAAAAAAAAAGAAAGAGAACAAAAAATGAAAAAAAGCATGACGGTTGCTGCCAATTGTCCAATCTAGGAGGAGAGGGTGATCCCAATGATGATGGAGGCAATGATGATGGAGTTGTTGCGCGCAATGATGATGATGCTCATCATTGCTTGATGGTTTTGATGATGAGCAATGGGGAGGATCATGATGAACGACCAATGGTTGCAATCAAAGATGCAAGCAATGAGGATGAGGAGGAGCAATGCAATGAGGATGAGGAGGAGCGATGCAATGAGGATGAGGAGGAGCAATGTGATGAGTCACGCATGGCCAAAAGTTAGCAAGAGAGGCCTGAGAAAAAGGAGGGGGGACTGAACCCAGGGTAGGAGGGAAGTGGGAGCGATGGAAGGAAGAGGAGGAGCTACACCACTAGGACAGGAAGGGTTGGAGTTAAGGATCCAAATTTTTTCTAAGTTCAAATTTTTTTTTTGATTTAAGGTATGACAAAAAAATATGTATAAATTTTTTTTTTAAAATTTTGAATTCTTTTCCCACGGTGTCCCAAATGGTTCACCACAAAGGCGTATCATGGGATTGTACCGCGTTAACTTGTTGGGGTGGTAGTTGATACCCAGCACAATACAATTGGTTGTTGAGGTGAGGAGTGCCCTCCCTTAACACCCTGGGCAGGGGTAAACCCGTTTTGGCTTGAAGGATTGGGCATTCTGATTGCCAATGATTGGTAGAACAACAATACGCACACAAACTTACTAGATGGTTCCTCACTTCCAGGGGCACAGGACGGTTGCCTTTGTCAATGTTGTTCCAAGCAGCTTGGATGTCTTTGGGGGTTGGTTGGTGGTTAAAAAATCTTGGTTGTGATGGGAAATTGCTAGTGCCGCACGGTTGGCTTGGTTGAGGTTGTTGCCAAGTGTATGGGTTAACGGCGTTGATGGCGTATAGGTTGTTTGCTGCATTTCCCCAAGTGATTTCACTATAAAAGGATGTCAATATGGATTGTTTGTCTTCCAGGCTAGGATTTTTGAGGCAATCAAGTTGCGGTCCAATGCTTTGGAGCAGCTGAGACCTCGTTGTCCCTGGCGGCAGTGGTGCCAGGACTTTCATGATCAGTGATATTAGAGGATTTGGAACCGGGCAACCCAGTCGGCCTAGTTTGATGAAGATTTTTGAGATTTGGGTGAGATGCAACAAGACAGAGCCTTCCATGGTAGTCATCTTAAAAAATAATTTTCTGAGTAACTCCACTTGGTGAGTTTGGCTGGATAACTGAAAATTCTTTCAAATGGGGTCAAACGCCTCCCAAGCCGTTGGCTGGTTGGACACAAGCGTCTTGAGCTCTTGATCAACTGTTAGAGTAAAGAAAACGCGCAGGGAGATGCTCTCAAAGTGATCTAATGCTTTAAGGTTGTTGATGTCGGAGGAGAATTTTGATTTGCCAAAAATTAGTAGTCCCATTGTATCTATTCTGCTGATCCATTCTTCAATATTACTTCCGTCACGTTGAAGAGTCTCAACTGTTGCCACGTATTTGGTAGTATTTTCCAGGAATTTTGCCCTTGCCGTGTTCATGCCATGGGTTTTGGTCACTTCCGGCTTGGTGGGTTCCATCTTTCCGTAATTGGTATTTGATTCTTCTTTATCAGGGTTCTCACCAGGTTATCCAGGTCTTGCTTTCCCACGGCGGGGATTGATCATACAATTGTTAGGTTCAAGATTGATTTTTTTTTTGATTGAAAACGGAAGGTTTGTGTTGATCAGATTTTGGAATATATGGTATTGATGATAAATGGACAATGGGGAGAGATCAGATTACGGAGGATTGTCAATGCAATAATATGGATGAAGAAGGGTTTTGATGTAGATATACTTGATGACAGTAACGGGTAGAGCAGGCTTTTAACCTGTAGACTTAGGTAGCTCAAATTATTGGTAAAGGAATCAAAAACAGAATTTTTTTTTTCTTGTGTGCGCGCGGACTTTTGTTTTATGCTATATACATATGTCACGGGTTATGTGATATCCCAATTGTGATACTTATTACTATAATTGATGGTTATAAATTTCAACCAGCAAGACTAAACAGAATAATCAATCAATGAGAATCAATAATCAAATGAGATAATAGAACAATTGAATAGAAATACCAACACTAGGATGATGATGACTGGACTAAATCACTATGACGCTGAGAGGAGACTAGGAGAGAACATGATGAGGCTAAACAGTGAAGAGAACGTTCAGAGATTGATTTGTATTCCAAAAATCTTGAATGTGGATTGGTCTCACCAGTTAGAGAGGCAGAGTGTTGATGATTGACGAATGATCTGTTTGAACACAGTGGTCTATTGTCTTGAGTCTCGGCGGCTTGAGGTTGAATGATTTGAGAAGAGAGTCTCGGCTTGAGGTTGAATGATTTTAGAAGAGTTAGGAGTTTTTAGATTGTATATATATATATAAGAGATACCAAAGGAGAATTTGAAAAGAAATAGAAAAAAAAATGAAATTGAAAATAATTATCAAAGAACTTCCGAAGAGAAGACAATAAGGATTCTCCTCCAACACTCATCTAACAGTGCGGCTACTGATGTGCACGTCAAAACCCTGACCTCCTTTTGGAGTGTTCACAGAGGGATGTGTACGCGCGGGATTCTTGAGAACTGTGAGAGGATGAAACCTATCACAAGTCTCCTCTGTGATTCTCCACAATACTCTGTAGTCGGTTTTGATCCACTACAACAGGATGGAAATGTTTTTTGTCACAATTCCCACACGCTGCCGCAGCAGCCAATCCACCCGCGCGCCGCTGAGATACAGCCCTGTCACCCCGTCAAGTTTGTGTACGCAGCCCTGGGCCTCTGACAAGTATGCAGCCGCGGGACTATGGGTTGACAGAGTGACAGGCGGCCTGAGAGGCTTAGGAACCGTGTAAACATGCTACAACCCACACGGGAACATTCTAAATATGTAAAAAATGTTCCCGTGGATATTAGATAGTCTAAAAGTACATAGTATTATATAAAAATACTGAAATGACCCTTATACGTATTTTTTATTAAATATAGTTCAAAGTACCAACAATGTTGAAAATAAGACAATGAAAACTTCTAAAAATATATTAAAATACTTTAATATACTTTTATGAGAATTTCTAGAAATCAATATCTTTGTGACATACTATGAAAACTAATTATATTAAAATATCACATGAATTTCCATGAATTATATTTTTAAGTAATTATCTTAGTAAATCAAGAGGAACTCAAAAATAAGGAGTAAAATCAATATCATGACTTTTACTCCAGTTATATAATACATAATGAGAACTCACCTGACATCAGGATGTACATAGAAATGTCTATTTAAATAATAATTGAATTCCTGGGAACATTTACTAAGTATAATTAATTAAATAATACATAAATGGGACTGATTAGTGTTATTCACACGTCCTGATATCTATCATAAAGTAGAATAATTCCCATACCCTGAGTAATTAGATGCTACCCGTGCTATAGCACCAAGAACACGTGACGGGCTACCCCTGGTTACCCTGCTAGCCTTAGTGTCCGTCCCTTTGAGCCCCTGTACCCCTCAGAAGGATAGTATTGGGACTCCAAAAGCTATAAATAAAGAGCTCTTTTGAGGATATTGATGAGCAGAGACCCAGTTATATTCATATCCAGACACCGTCCAAGGTAATCAAGTACTTATAAGCGATAAGTAAGTGATTTATGGCTAAGTCTGATCAATAATATCAGTCCTCAACCTTTTTTTATCAATTAAAACCGCTTAACAACCTTATAACCCCAGTATACAGGTTTAACCCATCAGTGCACGTCTCATACAGATACCCAAAGGATTTAAGAATATACCAGTGAGTTTTATTATCCTTTCTCTGTTGTGGCAGCTTGGTTACAAGGCCCTGCCACTCCACCATGTATTTTATATACATGTTATCTTTGGGTAAAATGTCCTTTAAACTAAAGAGCCCAAAGTAATCAGGACTACGTTTTTTCATCCTGAAATCCCTCAAGAGAGGTGTTAAAGATCCCCAATATAATTTTGGCCCCTCTATAAAAATATTTAATAATCAATTTATTCATATTGATTTAAAACAATAAATCATAAACAAACCACTTAACCTGGCAATAAGCTTAATCCAAATATTTTACTGATTTTTTCTGCATTTATTAAATAATATATTTATTATTCATTCTATCACCTCTGGTAGCTAAAGGATAGCAAGGGTCTTGGCATCCAGGAGGCTGACAAATATATGAAGGAGGAAGTCAGACCAGTCTCAAGCATAAGCAAAGAAACATTCAACAATACATACAAGAGGCTGTCCAGAAGCAAACAAAATAACAATAAATACAGGAGGCTGTGAAGAAGCAAGTACAAGGGCAATAGGAGGCTGTGCAGTGGTTTAAAACAGCAATATATGCAGGAGGAAGTGGGACCAGACTTAAGAAGAACCAAACAAACCACCAGTATTGCACAGCAATAAATTTAGGTAGAATCAAGTAGCACTGAACAAACTGCCAGTAAAGCACAGCAATATATCTTATCTGCACTACACAGCAATTTATGCAGGGCTGTGCATGCATGAAACCCCTTTATAACCTTTTTCCAACCAGAAGAAACACCTCATGTAACTGTAAACCATTTTTCCAACCAGAAGAAATGTCTCATGTAACTTTATCTCATTATTCCTCACTAGAACAGGGAGAATTTCAGAATCCTGATGACAGAAACTTTGCCTTCCTTTAGCTACAGAAAGTGATATTGGTGTTGGAATAATAATTCCAAGAAAATTACGGTAAAATGCTCAAATAATTGATTTAAAAGCAAGTACAAAGTTTGGTTGGTTTGGTTGCATTAAATTTGTTTAAATATATATTTTTAAGAGGGGCCATGGTTTTTTCAAACTGGGGATCTTTATTGGATAACAACCTCTCTTCAAGGGGCTCTTTTGAACCATGTAAAGTCCTTGGGACAATGAGTTTTTAAATGATTGCTCACAAAAGACTAACTCAAGGGGATGAGTGGACTGGCTGTCTTACAGAACTTATGCCTGGGTTGAAAGTAGGAGACAACTTACTAGATTAAGTGCTTACTCCAAGAAACTTTCAGAGATTCACGTTTGAAAGGGTCTCAGGACAATTATTGGGGTCATTTGCTGATATTCTTCACAGAATCAATGATGGGGCCAGAATTATTAATAATACTATCAGACTATAGCCATATATCACTTGTTTATCTTGAATAAACACTTGATCACGGATGGAAAAGGGTCTGGATTGATACTTAAAAATTACTGGGGTTTAAATCACCTAAAAAGGGTTGTTTATATACTTTTTGGGTCAATAAGACCTTCTCAGGGCACATAGAGAGGGTCGTGCTTGGGTACTGAGGCTAGCAGGCTGGCCAGGGATAGTTTGGCACATAGTTCTGGTGCTTTCAATCTTCTAGCATTTTCTGTGTCAAATTTATTTATGAAATAATTTTCAGAAGGTGTTTAAATATTAATTTGCTATTTTTATGATTCAGACACATTTCCTTATTTTGTATTAATTTCTTTTGAGTGACATGGGTAGAATTGGTATTGGTAGATTCTACGGCATCTTCTGCACATTTTGGGAATTTCTAATAATGTTAAGGTTAACTCCTTTTTTTGTTTTGTGGTTCATAAAGATCTGGCAATCTCATTTACGTGACAACCTTCATTATTTTTTCCCACAATTTATTTGCTTTATATATTTTTATTTTCATATTTTTTATTCAACATTCTTAGCTTTCAGACATCCCTCTGTCCGGCAGTCAAGTTGTTACATATACATGATGTATGCATGCAGGTTGTAGCCTGTTCCTGCGGTACCTGGCTGTCAGGCTTAGTACAATTTTTTTTGAAACGCGCAGGCTTGACAGCTGCGTGCAGGAATCTGTTGCCTGCGGCCAGTCATTCATTTTGCATGCCAGCCTTTTGACATGCGCCTTCATATTGAGTGTCAGGCATGTGTACCCTTACTGTATGAATGCAGGGCTGCGCGCAGGAATTGTGAAACAACAAAAATCCGCCTGTAACTCCTAAAATATACACAACACCTCCATTCTGACTGAATTTTAGATGTGAAACCTCTGCATGGCATAATGTGTGAAATGTTAAAATGGCAAAAAGGTGCCATGGTGGTGTTATGGTCTGCGGTAATTTTTTTTAATAATTATTTAAAAATGTAAGGATTTAGAGTTCAAGGGAGGGGTCAGTGAGTGACCCTACTCAATTTTGGGTGAGGAATCCATTTCTGTAATAATATTCATTGATTTCTCACTCCTTTTATTTTTTTTTTTTATTTCTGTTTTTAATCTGCTTTGACAGGTTGCTCTGTCCAAGTAGCAAGCTGACAGAGAATGCCAGCTCTCTGATACCAGGAACCCTGCAGTCCTTTAGCTACAGAGAGTGATAAAAATGCTGGAATGATAATAATAATTATTATTCCAATAATAAACACTTAGAAGCTCAAATAAATGATTTAATAAGAGCAGTTGCAAGGTTTAATTTGTTTGGTAGTAGATGGTTTTCAATATAATATAAAAGAGGGGCCACAGTATTATACTACTGGGGATCTTTACAGACTAGCAACCTCTCTTCAAGGGGCCTCCTTGGGCAGTTTACGAACCTTGGAATAAAGGTGGGTGCCTTAGAAAGGACTTATTCCACTAGTGGCCAGGCTTAACAGCACAAACAGCCTAGAAAGGAAGGTTAACACTCCCTCTGAGCACTTTACCACAAAAATCCTGGAATAATTGAAGGGTTTCAGAGCAGATGGGGTAGATTGCTTGACTAAACTTTAATGGTTGATTGTTTAATAGAGGTAAATAATACTACGGCAGACTAATTTATAAATCACTTGCGTATCTTCACCTAAGCACTTGATTAACAATGACACGGTGTCTGATTGATAATAAATAAATTCCTGGTAAACTGATCAACTGATTAGATCCAAAGAGGTCTGTATAAATACCTTTTTGGGGTTATTTTGGTCTTCTCAGGGCACGTAGAGAGGGTTCTGCTCGTGGTCTGAGGCTGGAAAGCCAGTCAGGGCAAGATTAGCACGTCCACTTGGTGCTGTCAATCAGCTGTCCTTAGATCTGCTGGATTTCTGTACTATTTTAGCCACAGGATCTGTTAATCTGTTATGGCGTAAATTTGATCATTCTGTACTCATCCTTCATTTGTACTATTGATATTTCTCTAAAGTGTGCAGATGTGGATTTTTTACTGATTGTCCATCATCTGCTGATAATTTAAATAATTTTAAATAATTTTTATGAACACTTCTTGTAGTGTTTTGTGGTCTTCAAAGAACAAGATCAGTGGTTTACGTGGTAGTCCTTGATCTTTGATTTATTATTTAAAAAATGTTTAAAAGTTAATTTTCATTGATTTTATTTAAGTTTTGATCTTTTTAGATCATTAGTAATGCATATGTTTGTTTGTTACATATACTAGGCAACCCTAACTAGGTTGTAGCTCTTCTGAGCGGTACCTGGTTGTCAGATTAGTCACAACTGATCCGGGCGCGGGGATCAGTTAGTACAGATGCGCGCGGGGAGGATCTGCTGCGTGCGTGGCAGAATCAGCTGCGCGCGGGTCTCTATTACGCGGGATCCTGCTGCTACTAGTATGTAGGGTTATGTAATGATGCAGGGCTGCGCGCGGGAATTGTGACATAACACATTTCCACGTGTAACTCCTAAAATATACACAACACCTCAATTCTGAGTGAATTTTAGATCTAAACCCTATACGTGACAATACGTGTGAAATGTTAGAATGGCCAAAAGGTGCCATACAGGTGTTGTAGTTTATAGTACTTTTCCTTTTAATTATTTTAAAAATATAAGGACTTGGAATTCAAGGGTGGGGTCAGTGAGTGACCCTACCTAATTTTGGGTGAGGAGTCCATTCCTATATCAATATTTATGGATTTCTCACTCCTTACTTTGTCAATTGAGGTATTCTTGTTTTTCATTTTTTGTGTTACTATTTGACAGTTTTGCTCTGTATATAGTAGCAAGCTGACAGAGAACCCTTAGGGGCAGCCTTGAGCATCCCCTGAGAGAGTATTTTTCTATTTAAGGAGTGCCTCTCTGCCCTATCCAATTTGTACCATTACCCATCAGAAGATCACCATCCATCACCACCACATCAGTATCCCAACCAGCTCAATCCATCCCAACCATCTCTGGTACCTAGCCAGATAAATATTATTAGTGAATCAGTTATAAAAGGAAACAAGAAATGAGAAACCAATTTATTACCCATATTTAACCAATTAAACCACCCTACAGGTGCTTCAAAAAGGGTTCTTCTGTGACATAAATATTTACCACCATATTAAAAAAAAACACCCCCCAATTAGTAAATAACCCTTAAAAAGAAAGAGAGTACAACAAAAAGAAACTACCAACCTTTCCTCTACCCAGCCCCCTGTGGGTAAACCCAACCTTGGGTTCTCTCTGGAACCACCCTATTGATAAAAGCTTGAACCCTTTAATATTGGGATATTGGTTAAGATCAAATATATCTGATCATTAACTTACCAATAATCCAATGCATCTAGTCTATCATCCAACAAAAACCTACAAATAAAAATCAATAACTAACCTAGGTCTGATCTGAGACCTATTTTAAGTCTCAAAAAAACCAGCCATTAATTTAAAGAAACTATTGTGTAGACTAACTATAGCACTGTAAGGGCAGTAAATTCAAAACAACTCTTAGTATATACTAATACTCTAAAAGAGGAGAAGTAATACTAAATTCCCCTTCAAGGACTGCCAGATAGCTATTTACTACTTTATTTGTATAATCCCACAGGAGTCTCTACACTGTTTTTCTGGTTTTGGGGCTGTTTTGATTAATTTTCCTAAGTAAGCAAGTATCACGTCAAACATTTTGTAAAAAAATAAAAAATATAAAAAGGGTGATGTTAAATTCACCACTCCAGTCGTGTGAGAGCTGTGTAGG
Organism: Puccinia polysora; assembly: GCA_025617555.3. Lineage (NCBI taxonomy): Eukaryota > Fungi > Basidiomycota > Pucciniomycetes > Pucciniales > Pucciniaceae > Puccinia > Puccinia polysora. Next base: position 31,407,390 of record CM062629.1, read on the forward strand.
TCCCTACACGGCTCAATTGAGCTGTGGGTGCCCATAGACAACTTTTCAGCCTACTGGATGCCAAGACCCTTGCTATCCTTTAGCTACCAGAGGTGATAGAAGAAATAATAAATATATTATTCAATAAATGCAGCAAAAATCCATAAAATATTCGGATTAAGCTTATTGCAAGGTTAGGGGGTTTGGTTATGGTTTATTGTTTTAAACCAATATGAATAAATTGATTATTAAATATTTTTATAGAGGGGCCACAATTATATTGGAGATTTTTAACACCTCTCTTGGGGGATTTAAGTATGAAAACACGTAGTCCTGGTTACTTTGGGCTCTTTATTTTAAAGGATATTTTACCCAAAGATAATATGTATATAAAATACACGGTGGAGTGGCAGGGCCTTGTAGCCAAGCTTCCACGACAGATAAAGGATAATAAAACTCACTGTTATATTATTAAATCCTTTGGGTATCTGTTTGAGACGTGCACTGATGGGTTAAACCTGTATACTGGGGTTATAAGGTTGTTCAGCAGTTTTAATTGATAAAAAAGAGGTTGAGGATGGATATTATTGATCAGACTTAGCCATAAATCACCTCATTATCTCTTATAAGTACTTGATTACCTTGGAATGGTGTCTGGATATAAATATAACTGGGTCTCTGCCCATCAATATCCTCAAAAGAGCGCTTTATTTATAGCTCTTGGAGTCCCAACATTGTCCTTCTGAGGGGTTCCGGGGCTCAAAGGGACGGACACTCAGGCTAGCAGGGTAACCAGGGGTAGCCTGTCACTTTTTTTTGGTGCTATAGCATGGTTAGCATCTAATTCATCAGGGTATGGGAATTATTCTACTTCATAATAGATATTAGGACATGTGAATAACACTAATCAGTCCCATTTATGTATTATTTAATTAATTATCCTTAGTAAAGTTTCCCAGTAATTTAATAATTATATAAATAGACATTTCTACGGACATCTTGATGTCAGTTGAGTTCTCATTATGTATTATATAACTTGAGTAAAAGTCATGATATTGATTTTACTCCTTATTTTCGAGTTCCAGTTGATTTACTAAGATAATTACTTAAAAATATAATTCATGTGAATTAATGTGATATTTTTACATAAGTAGTTTTCTTAGTATGTCACAAAGATATTGATGTCTAGAAATTTTCATAAAAGTATATTAAAGTATTTTAATATATTTTTAGAACTTTTCATTGTCTTATTTTCAAAATTCTTGTTACTTTGAATTATATTAAATAAAAAATACATATAAGTATTATTTAAGTATTTTTATATAATATTATGTACTTTTAGACTATGTACCATCCACGGGAACATTTACTACATATTTAGAATGTTCCCGTGTGGGTTGTAGCATTTTTACGCGGTAACTGAGCCTCTCAGGCCGCCTGTTACTCTGTCAACCCATAGTCCCGCGGCTGAATACTTGTCAGAGGCCCAGGGCTGCGTAAACAAACTTGACGGAGTGACAGGGCTGTATCTCAGCGGCGCGCGGGTGCATTGGCTGCTGCGGCTGTGTGTGGGAATTGTGATGAAACACATTTCCGTCCGTAACTCCTAAAATATAAACAACACCTCAATTCTGACTTAATTTTAGGTTTGAAACCTATACGTGAAATCATGTGTGAAATATTTAATTGACCAAAAGCTCAATAGTGGAGCCGCAGTATTTTGTTCTTTCTTTCCTTAATTATTTAAAAATATAAGGAGTTGGATTTCAAGGGAAGGGTCAGTGAGTGACCCTACCTTATTTTGGGTGGAGAATCCATTTCTGTAATAATATTTATGGTTTTCATAATCCTTCTCAGGTTAATTATATTGTTATTATTTTTGTGTAATTTTTTTACTTTTTCAGCTTGCTTTGCAATAGTAGCAAGCTGACATTCCCCCACTCAAAGATATGGCCATATCTGAAAAAAAATCTGGAGGATGTTGGGAGAAAATTAACTTCATGTGTTTTTCAGTTCCTTTTGCTGGCTCTGTAGTTTCTGAGATGTATTGCTCCATCAGGTATGTTATTTTCTGGTAACAATTCATCTTTTTCAGCAGATTCTCCTTTATATCTTACTAATTATAGTCTAAAATCTTTTCCTTGTACTCTCTCTTTCTTGTCTCTCAATATCCTGCTGACTTTCTCTTTTTCTTTCACAGGGTTGGGTTCTATTGGGATTATTGCTGGAGGGAGGTTGCTGCCTTCTCTTGGTTGAAAGGGTTTGACTAGCCTAATAGGAAATACTGGATGTTTCCTTGATAATTCTTCACTCAAGATTACTTGAACAGCATTTTTGCCATGCATCTTCTTAATAACAAATGGTCCAACAAAGGCTGGTTTCAGTTTTCTGTTGCCTGCTAGATTGTTGAAATTGGTCATAGATATCAAGATCTGATCTCCTATTTTAATGTCAGGTTCTTTATGTGATTTGTCCCATCTTTGTTTGTTGTATTCTACTGCTTCTTCTACACATTTTTGACCATAATTATTTGCCAGATCTATCATCTTCTTAAAGTCAATAGATGTTGAATTAATAGTGGCTAAGTTATAGTTCAAGTTATTCCTAGGGAGTTTTGGAATCCATCCTCTTTCTAGTATGTAAGGAGCTTCTTTGGTAGTAGAATGTTTACTGCTTTTATAAGCCATTTCTAGGGCTGGGAGTAGGCTTACCCAATCATGGCAATAAAAATCTGAGTTTTTGTATTCTAGACCAAAGCTACAGAACCTTCTTAAAATATCTTCTAGGGTCTGTATCATTCTTTCAGCTAATCCGTCAGTTTGGGGATGGTATGCTGTAGAAAATGCTAGAGTGGTGCCCAGTATATCATGTAGATTCCTCCAAACCTCAGAGGTGAATTTGGGGTCTCTGTCACTGATTATAATCTTGGGTATAACCACATCATCTATGATCCTGTTCCAGAATATTAAAGCTACATCCATAGCACTATCTTCTTTGTGGTTAGGTAAAAATTTTGCCTTCTTAGAATATCTTTCAACTATAACTAGGACAGAGTTATATGAATGAGTAACTCCAGGGGGGAGGCCGGTGACAAAATCCATATTAATGATTTCCCATCTGGTTGTAGGTTCAGAGATTTTCTGTAAGAGTCCAAACCTTTTTCCAGTATTTTTATTAGATTTCTGGCAGGTTTCACAGCTAGTAACATATTTAGTAGTGATTTCTTCCCAGTCTATCCACCAAGAAGTTTTTTTTACTTTCTCCAAAGTTCTCTCTGTGGATAGATGCCCTGATGAACAGTTGTCATGGCATTCCTGGAGTATATGTTGTATATGTTCTTTGTTACTTAGTACTAATACACTGGAATGTTGGTGTCTGTATTAAAGGAGACCATCCCAAAAGGTAAACCTTCCTGCTTTATAGGGTTTGAGTAATGAAGCAGGTAGGCTATTTATCAGAGCTTCTTCTGGGGATTCAAATTCCATAATGGTAATCAGCAGCTTGATTTCAGGAGATTAGTTTTCCCTTACTAGGTTGAAGAAAGCATTATCTAATTCACATAAGTGGATCCCCATTGTTGGAGCATTTAATGCAAAAAGATTGATATTCAGGATAGGAAAAATATCTTGATCTTCAGGGTCATATGCTGGATTTTTAGATTCATTAGGCAAAGCATTCCTACTTAGACTATCAGCATTCTGATGTTTAGCTCCAGCTTTATGCACTATAGTCATCTGACCTCTATACTGTTGTATAGCAATTTGCCACCTGAGCATATGTCTGCTGGGAGTTTTCATGTTCATAAGAGTTCTTTCAGCGTTACAGTCTGTGATTAATTGGAAAGTGGTGCCTTCAAAGTAATAGTGTAGCTTTTCTGAAGCCCATACTAGTGCCAAACATTCCAACTGACTGCCTCCATATCTCTTCTCTGTATCTTTGATCTTTCTAGATATGAAGAGTACTGGTTTCTCCACTGGTCTTTCTTCTTCTATACTTTCTTGATGTAGAGCAGCTCCTAGACCTTCCATGCAGGCGTCAATGTACATTTTGAAGGGCTTGGAGTAGTCTGGTTGGATAAGTAAAGGAGTAGAGGTCATAGCTATTTTTAATTCCTCATAGTTTTTCAGTCTCTCATGAGTCATTTCAAATAGAGTGTTGTTGTTGCATACTTCATACAGACTCTTAGTCAGCATATCAAACTTTGGTATGTATTGTCTGTAATAACTGCAAAAACTAATGAAAGAAAGTAACTCTGTTTTTTTTTTAGGCATAGGTCTATTCATGACAGCAGCTATCTTATTTTGATCAGCAACTAGGTTAGACCAGAGACTATATGTCCTAAGGCTTTCACTTCTCTGTAGCCAAAGTTGCATTTCTTCATGGACACCTTCAATCCTGCTCTGGAGATAGCCTGTAGTACTAATCTTACTTGGTTAATATGAGTATCCCAATCATCAGAGTATATGATAACATCATCTATATATACCATCATCCATCCTTGTCTGATGTAAGTACCTAGAACTGTATCCATTGTTCTCTGGAAGTGTGATGGAGCATTCTTTATACCAAAGGGCATCCTAAGATATTCATATATTCCCAAATGAAAGATTATTCTCATAAACTTCCTGCTTTCAGGGCTTATTGGTATCTGGTGGAAACCTTTAAGCATATCCATAGTAGTGATGTACGTGGCCTTGGACAAGTTATGCAGAGCATGATCAATCCAGGGTATAGGATAATAATCTGCCTGAGTATAATTGTTGAGCATTCTGAAGTCTCCTACCATTCTTTACTTGTCATTATGACAAGCTATGATTACAGGTGTGGTCACATCTACCTGTTCATTATGCCCTACTTTCCTTAATACTTGTAAGTCTATTAGTTCTTGGATATGTTCCTCAAGAGCTTTTCTAGACTTAGGAATAGAAGGATAGGCTGACCTTCTTAAGTTTGGAGGATAAGGAAGCTTAATGGTCAATGTCAATACCATATCATGTCCTTTAATATCACCAATGGGATGATCTTTAGTACAAAAAGCATTCTGGTTCTCAAAGCAGACTTTCAATATATCTTTCTTCTGTTCCTCAGAAAGTTTCATATTCAGGGCTGCTTGAGAGAAATATTCTTGTTCAAAGCCTTCTAAATGCTTTTGATAAGTAGAGGAGGGGAAGTTAGACTGAATGGTGCATATCTTAAACTTCTTTTCCCAATTACCTCCTACTGTGAAGTATCTCCCTTTACTCTGGAACACATCTATACCATATAGACATAAGGCATCATTACCCAGTATTAGGTAGTCACATAGTCCATTGAGAAATACTACAAATTCCACTTGTATCCTCAAAGACCCTTTAGTATGAGGTAGTATTATAGGAGCAGTCCATACTCCAATAGCATTCATGGTGGAGTTGCAAGATCTGAACCTGGCTTTTGGGAAGGGCAGAAGGTGTTCTTTCCAATTCAGGTCCCATTTGTTTAAAAATTCAGCACAGACACATGAGCAAAAGGCTCCACTATCCAGTAATAAACTTATAGGTCTGTTTTTATACAATCCTGTTTCACAACAAGTTTTACCAGTGGTATAACTTTTCCCACTCATAGGTTTAACTGTAAATGGTTTGACATCCGTAATATGTCTAGGAATTATGGTAGGATCCCATTGTTGGGGAAAGCTAGAATCCCCATGGATGTTATTGATTTCTACAGAAGTGCCTATATCTCCTTCTATAACATTAACAGGGTTGGTCAGGATCAATTCACATTCAGAAAGAGATCCTTCAGTATCAGCTATATCTTCATAGTTCTGATTCCCTTCAACCTCCTGCTCTGCTTCCAAGACTGCTATCTTCCTTTTGGGTAATGGGAAGTCTTGTCTCATATTCCCAGTCTTGTTACAATTCCAACAAGTTGCAGGCATCCTCTCTTTATCCCTATTCTAATTAGGTTTCTTATTATCAGAGGCATTCATCAGAGGAGGTTGTTCTCTTGTTTTGTTAATGTTACAGTTCTCTTTGGGTCTAGAAGGGGCTTTCTTATCTAACCCATTCATGTCTTTTACTTCCTCTAGCACATTGATTAAAGTTGGCAAGTCACCATCCATACTCATCCTACATCTTACACTATGGTTAAGATTGCCAGGACACAGTTTGAGGAGTCTTTCATTTACTTCCTCTTTATCAGCATCTGGATAGAAGAAATCCAACCTTTTCTTCTGTTCCAAGCACCATTTGTGAGGTCTATCCTTGGAGGGGTCAAATGAGGAATTTTCAAAATTTTTCATCATTTTTCTTTTCCACATTCTAGAACCAAATTTTTCTTTAATCAGAAGTTTCCAAGAATTTCATGTTAAGGATCCTACTTCTTCTCTTTTACTGATGAACCAGTCAAATGCTACTCCTTCAAATAGCCTGGGAAGCCTGACTACAGCTATATCTTCTGGTAGGTCATAAGATTTAATAGTGTAGTCAATAAATTTAATAAAATCTATATGATTGTATTCTCCTTCACCGGAGAACTTGGCCCATTCAGAAATAGGGGGTAACATTTTGAGTGCTTGCTCCATCTCTGGGGTAGGACTAGGCCTAAAGGTGTCACTCCTATGCATTCCTAATAAGGGCGGTGCATAAGGAGTAGTGGTTTGTCTGGGGGGTTTGGGTTCCTCTGCGGTACTCCCCAAGGGGTTTGTCAGACGGAATTTCAAGTCTCTAAGATCATTCTTGATCAGATTAAGTTGCAGGTCCAGTTTATTATTAAGCAGATCCAGCTTCTCACTAAGGGATAGAATAGAGCTGTTAGTAGTGGTTACCAATTCTTCTTTTAAGGGTTGGAAACACATTATAAAATCTTCTTGGATTCCTGATAACATATTCTCAATTTTTTGAGTCTGTCTGATCCTACCTTGATTAATTGTCTCCAATAACTGTTTGGTGTGTTCTTTGATTTCTTCCATTCCTACCGTCTTTGTTTATTTATTAATCAATTTGGCTACTACTGAGGTTAATTTATCCATTTGGGTATAAACACTGTCCAAACTTTCACAAACAATTTTTAAATTATGACGCATATCATTAGAAAAGGAAGTAATTACATCAGAGGTTTTTTTTGGGCTCAGAATTAGGAGCTAATTGTTGTAAAACTTTTTTCATTTTTGAGCTAGGGATATTATCTGATCCCAGTCTTTCTTTCCCTTTGGTTTGGGATGGGAAGAGGATCTCTTCTTTCCTGATCCTTTGCCTTTCAGTTGGGATAATTGATACCAAGGATTCCAATTTTCTACGTAGGATTCTACCTCTTTCCTTGGAATCATTTTCTGAAGAGCTATCTGGGTGGATTTTGCCTGGGAGATTATCTTTTTCATAGACACTATGTCCTCCTTGGCTTGGGCTTGGTTGAATTCTTCCCAATGTTTCACGTGCTCTTTGACTAAGTCTTTGATCTTGGCTTCCCTTGCCAGATTCTGGTGGGGTGGCTGCAGGGAACCTTTTTTCAAAGGAGGGTGGCTTGATTCTACTACCTTCTCTGGCTCTAGGTTGGGAGAGGGAAGAAGTAATTGGTTCTGCTCCTTGTCCATCAACATTTGATTCACGGGTTCTAGTCCCTTCATGGTTGTCTTTATTGGTGGTCTCACGGTTACTGAGAGCTGCTGGCAAAGATCCATAAGAGGGAATTCTTCCTGAGGCTCTTGTGTTACTTCTATTCATTTTAGAATAATATTTTTATAATTATTTCACAGAAAAAAATCCTTAAAAATAAGTTTTATTCAAAAACTTACTTACGTTGATATTCAAAGGTACCAAGACCTTATTGGGGTTAAATTGATCCTTATTAGGTAATGCTACAAGGTCTTGGTGTGTTCCAATGAGCTCTTCACCTGCCCAATCAATATTTTCAGAGCGTCCAGAGATATCTGGGATTCCTGATCCAATAAATCAACTTCAGTGGCGGTGGTTTCTGGTACAGGAGGGCTCACTGATAAAAAATTTTATTTTATTGGTTAATAAAATATATCAATATTATTTTTTTAAAAAAAAAAATAATATGTTAATACAAGTTGTATACTTACTTTTATATTTCAAAAAGTAAATTATACAGTATTTCTTCAAGCTTTATGTTTCCTTAATAGGGCCTGAAAGTTGATACGCCTTTCAAGATCTTCTTGTTCAAGGATTTTATCTAATTTTTTACGTGCAGAAGAGATATTAAGTTTCTCAGCTTAAGTTAAAGCTTTCCAACCAGTAGGTTTATAATTTTTAATATATTCTTATTTTCTTATCTTTAAAAGATTTAAATATTAGATTATTAATTCTGCATTGGTTTTTGAATCCACTGCAAAAGAATTTAATGATAAATCACGGTTATAAATTCAGATAATTTATCTTTGATTTATTTTTTTGTGAAATGTCTGGTCCAAGGTATTAAATATGAAATGGAATATTTCCCGGCCAGAACCCCAATTTTCAGCCTCCTGGATGCCAAGACCCTTTTTATCCTTTAGCTACCAGGGGTAATAGAATAAATAATAAATATATTATTTAATAAATGCAGCAAAAATCCGTAAAATATTTGGATCAAGCTTATTGCAAGGTTAAGTTGTTTGGTTATGGTTTATTGTTTTAAATCAATATGAATAAATTGATTATTGAATATTTTTATAGAGGGGGAACAATTATATTGAGGATCTTTAACACCTCTCTTCAGGGATTTCAGTATGAAAACACGTAGTCCTGGTTTCTTTGAGCTCTTTAGTTTAAAGGATATTTTACCCAAAGATAATATTTATACAAAAAAAAACATGGTGGAGTGGCAGGGCCTTGTAGCCAAGTTGCCACAACAGAGAAAGGATAATAAAACTCACTTGTATATTGTTAAATCCTTTGTGTATCTGTTTGAGACGTGAACTGATGGGTTATGATGAGAATTTGAGTTTTGGGCCAGAGGACTAAAACCAACAGACTGAATTTCACAAATTAGAAAACATATTCAAGAGAGAAAAATAGAATCACAAGGAAGGAGAACAAAGAGAATAGAGAGATGGATACCAACAGCCAGACCAGACTTAGCAGGAAGAACATCAGAAGGACAAGAGTGAAGGATGAGGACAGGCTGTAGGCACGTATATCTAAGATAATATTGTCAGGTTCACTTGGATGATGAGTATTCAATGTCAATTGTCTTACCAGGCAGAGATCAAGATGAGAGTTGAAATCCATTCAAAAAGGTGAGTGGTGATAAAGTTGACGAGGAGAATTGTGACAAATAGAGAAGAAATAGGAAAGAAAGAAGCAAGAGACGCAGAAGAAGAAAAGTAAGAATTGGAGTGGAGATTGGAGTAGAGAGAGAGAAGAATCCTCCGCAGAACCACTCTAGGCCATGAGTCAAATTCCCGAGGGAGATCTATTCCAGAAACCCCCGGAATTCCCCGCGCGCATCAAGTGGGGGAGAAGGTGATTATGGAGTCACCTCACTTCGCGGTGCGCGCGGTGCCGCATGAGTCAGAGTGAGTGTGTGAGGGAACTTGGAGATCTCAACACCCCTCGTGACTGGTAGGAAAACATAGAAAAAAAGAAGAAAAGAAGAAAAAGAAAGAAAGAAAGAAAAAAAAACTAATTCTTGGGCAGAGTAAAGACAGAACTATGGAGAATTCGGAGTGAATTGCAACTGGAAGCCTTTGTCAAGGATTCGGCAACCATCAAATCCGTAGAGATAAGAGATAGGATGTATTCCGATCTGTTGTAGTCTTCTCTTAGACCCTTGGTTTTGATATCAATATGACAAGATTTAGAGTGGGACCCAAATCGCTTTATCTTGTTGTCCAATCCTTTGTTGTCAATTTAGATGGTGGGTTTGACCCTGGAAGAATGATGAATCTTGCCGATTAGGTGAGTGATCCACTTGAGCTCAAGAAAGCAGTCAAGGAGAGCATTGAGCTTTGATTCAGTGGAGGAGTATGTCACATTTCTTTGTCTTGAAGAATTCCAGACCACGGGGCTACCATAGTGAAAGATAATGAAACTGGTTTGATATTTTCTCGAGGACGGATTGTCCCCCCACGTAGCATCACTATAGGCCGAGATCATTCCTTCTTTGGATTTGTAACAGAGAGTGAGTTTGAAGTCTTGGGTCGTTTTCAGATATTTCCAGACTTTGCAAGCTTCTCTCCAATGAGACATACCAGGTTTGGCATTGAACCTAGCAAGATTCAAAACGGCAAATGCAATGTTGGGACAAGGATACTGAGCAAGGTGATTGAGGAGACCGGTAACTGAACGGAAATTGACGTTGAGTTTTGCAAATTCGGCATGATCTTCATCAGAGGCTGGTTCCAGATGGAGATTTTGAGTGAGTTGAGAGTGAGTGTCTCTGCACTCCAAGAGACCTAATTCTTCAAGGCCGCAATCAATATTATTAGGTTGACTGAGTAGAATTTGATTTTCGTTTACTTCCGTTAGCATCCCAAGGATTGTATTTGGCGGGTGGCAAGAAGAGTTTTTAAATATTTTTAGAAAGTTGATCTTGAAGGTTTCTCTTTGTCCGACATGGATAAGATTGTCTACGTGAAAGTAGAGAACCTCCTTAGAGTCGGAGTTAATGTATAAGCACGGATTTCTGCTAGATTCCTGGAATCCTTGAGTTTTGATCCAAGAAGTCAGTGTTTTGTACCAATTCTTGGGGGATTCTTTAAGACCATATAGAGACTTATTTAGTTTGAGATAGGGAGATTTCCGGATTGAACCTTCCAGAGTTTTGATAATTACATTTTTGTTGAGGGGGGAATGGAGAAAAGCCCCCTTGACATTGAACTGAGTGAAGGTCATCTTCTCTTTCAAACCATAAAGAAGGGCAATTTGTAGTGAGCCTAGCTTACCGGTGGGCGACCAGGTCTCTTTTTAGTCCACACCCAAGATTTGGTCAAATCCTTGGACGCATAATCACGCCTTGTACTTCACTGGTTTGCCGTGGAAGTTTTCTTTCACTTTGAAAACCCAAGTAGTGTTCAGGACATTATCCAGTGTGCCATAATACTCCTCCCATACTTCCTGAGATTCAATAGATTCCAGTTCTTCTTTTGAGGCCTTATCCCACTTTGGCCGTTTGTGGCACTTCCAAGCAGCCTTGTACGAGGGAGGTTTGTAATAGTGATGGAAGCCGTAACGTTGAGGTTTACAAGTTTCTCGTTTGGGTTGTTGATGGATTTTGGGATTTATAGGAGCAGGAGACGGGATTTGAGAAGGTTCTGGAGGTTCCAGTTGAGGATCAGATAGATTTGAATTGAGGGAGATGGAATCATCTTGAATCGAGTCAGATTCTGAGGGGTCATCATTATGATCTCTAGCGGTGAATTGTTTGTTGGGTGAAGAAAAATCTGATTTGTTGGAGTTGCGGTAGGATTGAGAAAAGATATTGGTTCCAACAGATTTGAGAAGGGGAAAGTTGATTGTATGCGCCTTGAGACAGGTGACGTGCTTAGTTTCAAAAATAGAGCCTAGTGAGTTAAGGACAAGATAAGAGTGAAAAGCGGGATTGAACCCAACTAGAATCCCTTCATATCCTTTTTCATAAAACTTGCAACCTTTTTGTATGCGGTTTGCCAGATAGATGAGAGGAGAGCCTAAAGGCTTCAGGTAGTTAGCAGGAAGTTTTTTACCAAACATCAGCTCCCAAGGAGAGAGATGATTACCTTCTCTTGGTATCTGATTAAGCATGAAGCAGCAGCTTCTTGTGACGATATGCCAGTAATTTTTGGGTACTCAAGAGGAAGAAAAAGTAGATCAAGCTGATTCAACAATAGTGCAATTTGCTCTTTTGGCGCGGCCGTTATGTTGGGAGTGATAAGGTTCAGAGGTGAGTAGTTTGATATGTTTAGTTTTGGAAAATTCCTTGAGCGTGGCGTTAGTAAATTCAGAGCCTTTGTTGGAGTAGATTTCTGATGGGTAATATTTGAGTCTTTTGAATTTTACTTCCAGTACATTGATGATAGTTTTGGGGTTTCATCTTTGGAGTGTAGAGGGAAAGTTGCAAGATATCCTGAATAGTTGTCAACCAGGTTTAGCATGTACCAATGGCCGGACTTAGATTGTGGAGCAATAGGTCCAACTAAGTCAAGATGAATTCGTTCCAGTGGAAGATTAGATTGAGTCAGGACTGCAGGGAAGGAAGAGCAAGTAATCTTGCTTTGTGCGCAGGCATCGCATTGGAACTGGGTTAAAACTTCACGAGCAAACAGATCCTTTACTATTGGTTGAAGGGTTGAGACTGAGGCATGGCCGTATGTCTTGTGAATGTCCATCAGAGATTGAGGTGATGAGGATGAGTCTTGCATAGGTTGAGTGATGTGATTAATCACATTGGTTGAACCAATGGCCTGAGGTTTCTTGACTACAAAGAGATTATCTCGGATTAGTCCATTAAGTACGGTCAACCCATTCCTGGTAAGGGAGAATTTATCCTGATTTTGAGTTAGGCAAAAGCCTTTCTTAGCAAGAAGACCAGGGCTAATGAGATTAACAACAATATCTGGGACAAAGACGCAATCTTCTAAGGTGATGATTGAGTCCCTCCATTCTATTCTTACTGTGCCAATCCCCATGATCTTTAAACTGGCTTCAAGTTTTCCAGTCTTGATCACTTCATGTTCTTCTTGAGTTTTGAGATTGGTGAAGTATTTACGGTCGTTAAACACATGAATATTGGCACCCAAATCCAGGATCAAGTTGGGAGTTTCATCCACGTTGATCCATAAAGTTGGGAGAGCGTGATAATTGATGGTTGGTGCTGGTTTCTTATTTTTATTTTTTCATTTGTTCTGCTGTTCTACCCACCAACTGGGGGAAATCTGAGGGTGTAAGTGAAAGCAAGAGGATTTGGGATGTGGGGCATTGGGATCGTGGTAACCCTCTTTGCATCTCATTTTAACCTTCCTATCTTGTTGGGAGTTTTGAGTTCTAGTAGTTACAAGAGAGAGGGTAGAAGTGGATTTGGAACCTTTTTGTTGGGCCTTTTGTTCATTGTCATATTGGATTAGATGGGTGAAAACTACGTTGATTGTCATTAGTTTCTCCACGTGCATGACCTGTTGTTTCAGATTCTTGAGAGAAGGAGGAAATTTAAACAGTACTAGGTAGGCAAGAATATCTTTAGGTAACTCTATTCCTATGTCGTGCATCCTTGTCACAGCTTTCTTGGTATCCGTTACAAAGTCCTTGATAGCATGGTCATTGAAAGTAATATGAAGGAAATGGTTGAATATTTCGGCACAATTGGCTGTCTCAGATGAAGCAAATGGACAAGTTATATTGGTCCAGAGTAATTTGGAAGAGTTGAAGTTTGTCGAGTTGACAACATTGGCATGCATTGTGCTGTCCAATTTTGAGAGGAGAACGGCCCTAATATCTCAATCCTGCTTGATGGACATTTGTCCTACATTCTTTGTGATAGCATCCTTGATTTCCTTGAGGTTGAAGAGCATCAGCATCTTGTCCCTCCATATAGCGTAGTTTTTGTTGTTGAGAAGTGGTATGGCATCAACCGCAGCTTTTAGAGCAACTTGGTGGAAATAGTCGGTAGCTCCTGTTGGTTTGTCCATCTTGAGAATTCCGGTTATTCCAGTGGGCTTTTCGGCTTTTAACTGTGATGATAATTTGAGTTTTGGGCTAGAGGACTAAAACCGACAGACTGAATTTCACAAATTAGAAAACATATTTGAGAGAGAAAAATAGAATCACAAGAAAGGAGAACAAAGAGAATAGAGAGATGGATACCAACAGCTAGACCAGACTTAGCAGGAAGAACATCAAAAGGACAAGAGTGAAGGATGAGGACAGGCTGTAGGCACGTATATCTAAGATAATATTGTCAGGTTCACTTGGATGATGAGTATTTAATGTTGATTGTCTTACCAGGCAGAGATTGAGATGAAAATTGAAATCCATTCGAAGAGGTGAGTGGTAATAAAGTTGACAAGGAGAATCGTGACGAATAGAGAAGAAATAGGAAAGAAAGAAGCAAGAGACGCAGAAGAAGAAAAGTAAGAATTGGAGTGGAGATCGGAGTAGAGAGAGAGAAGAATCCTCCGCAGAACCACTCTAGGCTGTGAGTCGAATTCCCAAGGGAGATCTATTCCAGAAACCCCCAGCATTCCCCGCGCGCATTGAGTTGGGGAGAAGGTGATTATGGAGTCACCTCACTGCGCGGTGCGCGCGCTGCCGCATGAGTCAGAGTGAGTGTGTGAGGGAACTTGGAGATCTCAACAGGTTAAACCTGTATACTGGGGTTATAAGGTTGTTCAGCAGTTTTAATTTATAAAAAAGAGGTTGTGGACGGATATTATTGATCAGACTTAGCCATAAATCACTTACTTATCTCTTATAAGTACTTGATTACCTTGGAACGGTGTCTGGATATAAATATAACTAGCTCTCTGCCCATCAATATCCTCAAAAGAGCTCTTTATTTATGGCTTTTGGAGTCCCAACATTGGCCTTCTGAGAGGTGCAGCGGCTCAAAGGAATGGACACTAAGGCTAGCAGGGTAACCAGGGGTAGCCTGTCATGTGTTCTTGGTGCTATAGCACGGGTAGCATCTAATTCCTCAGGTTATGGGAATTATTCTACTTCATAATAGATATTAGGACGTGTGAATAACACTACTCAGTCCCATTTATGTATTATTTAATTAATTATACTTAGTAAATGTTCCCAGTAATTTAATAATTATATAAATAGACATTTCTACAGACATCCTGATGTCAGGTGAGTTCTCATTATGTATTTTATAACTGGAGTAAAAGTCATTATATTGATTTTTCTCCTTATTTTCTAGTTCCAGTTAATTTACTAAGATAATTACTAAAAAATATAAGTCATCGGAATTCATGTAATATTTTACATTATTAGTTTTCTTAGTATGGCACAAAGATATTTATGTCTAGAAATTCTCATAAAAGTATTTTAAATTATTTTAATATATTTTTAGAATTTTTCATTGTCTTATTTTTGACATTCTTGGTACTTTGAATAATATTAAATAAAAAATACGTATAAGGATAATTTGAGTATTTTTATATCATATTATGTACTTTTAGACTATCTAATATCCACGGGAACATTTATTACATATGTAGAATGTTCCCATGTGGGTTGTAGCATGTTTATGCGGTACCTGAGCCTCTCAGGCCGCCTGTCACTCTGTCAACCCATAGTCCCGCGGCTGCATACTTGTCAGAGGCCCGGGGCTGCGTACACAACCTTGACAGAGTGACAGGTCTGTATCTCAGCCACGCGCGGGTGCATTGGCTGCCGTGGCTGCGTGCGGGAATTGTGACAAAACACATTTCCATCTGTAACTCCTAAAATATACACAACAGCTCAATTCTGACTGAATTTTAGGTGTGAAAGCTATACGTGACAAGACGTGTGGAATATTTAATTGACCAAAAGCTCAATAGTGGAGCCATAGTATTTTGATCTTTTTTTCCTTAATTATTTAAAAATATAAGGAGTTGGATTTCAAGGGTGGGGTCAGTGAGTGACCCTACCTAATTGTGGGTGGAGAATCCATTTCCGTAATAATATTTATGGTTTTCCTACTCCTTTCTAGGTTAAATATATTATTATTATTTTTATGTAATTTTTGTTTCTTTTGCAGCTTGCTTTGCAATAGTAGCAAGCTGACACAACTACAAAGGGACTTTCCAAACATGCAGTACCTCCGGGGGGTCTTATAGGAGCCTTTTACCCACTGAAAATGGCAATTTGGAGCCATTTACCCCTGTACATGGCTCAAAACCGCTGTGTTTGGGGGTGCGCAACCCCCCAGAAGTTGTGCCAGAATTTTGGGCACCCCCTGGACCACACTTGGGTTCTGTCAACCCAAATTTGGGATCAAGGAATACTTTGTGGGACTGTTGTTCAACATCTAGTGATTCCAAAGTTCCTTCAAAGTGAAACCAAAGTGAAAGTAAAGTGAAAATTAAAATCATATAAAAAACTGAAAACAAGTCTTTCTCAACTCAAAAGTGAGCAAACTTTGTTTGTTCAATTGAAAAATGGATTGACTACTCAAGGATACCATTGCATTTTTTTGCATGGGAAAAGTTTCAAGCCCTCCTTCTTCTGACATGGATGCGTGGAAGGTCTACATTGATAGTGCCATCAACAAAGCTTTGGAACAAGAACAAAAGGATTTGGCTAATGAAACATTGGAATCCCCAATTGCATCCTCATCAAGGGTGACAATTGAGGAACAAAATGTTTCACAGTGGGATGAAAAATCTTGTTGTTAGCAACATTTCATGTGACTGAGGTCTTTGCTGGATTTAATTTGATTGAAACTAATGGGGTGCATGTAACTGAAACTATGACTTAACTAATGGATTTTTCCTAGATTTACTTGACCCACCTCCTATGAGAACCTTTCCTACTGTGGAAGAGGCCCAAAACTATTTTCAAACATGGGCTATGAAGCATGGTTACAATCTGACAGTTTTTAACTCAAAGAAAGATAAATATGTGGATATGGCCTGTGATTGCCATGGTTCCTATTCAGGACAACTTCTTACCAAATGGTCTAGACAAACTCACACAAGGAAGGTTGGGTGCAATTTTTTAATCCATGCAAGTCACACAAAGGCAGACCCCTTGTGGCACCTCTCCTACAAAGAAAACCAAAATAACCATCAACCATCTGAAAATCCCTCTGTGCATAGTCAGCTGAGGAGAATCTTGGCGGTGGCCTTAGACAATCTAATAGAAGGAACAAATGATAAGCTCAATACGTTGCAGCTTCAGAGGAAATTGAGCAAGATTCATGGAGGGGATTATCTTGATGACCATAAAATCTATAACACTAAGCAGAAGGTAACGCTTGCAGAACTAAAGTGGAAATGTTTTATGGAGGTACTCTATGAACAGCTTGAAGAAACAACTTTGATTCAATGGTCAAAGTTAAGTGGAGAGGGTCACTTGGAGGCCCTGTACTTAGCACATCCTGAGGAAGTAAAGCTTTCAAAACAATTCCATCATATTGCTATGTTGGATTGTACTTAATAGAAGAAGAAGTACAAAAACCCGCTATGGAATGTTGTAGGAATTACAGCCAATTGGAAAACTTTCAAAAAGGCTCTTTTTTTTATAACAAAAGAAATGTTTGAGTTCTACAGTTGGTCTGTAAACGCATTAAAGGAGTTGGCTTATAATCCTGAGAGACTTCCAAAAGTCTTTGTGACAGACCATGCAAAAGCCCTGATTTGTGCTATTGAATCTAGTTTCCCTGAGCCATGAAGACAATTTTGCACTTGGCACTTTTCTAAAAACATACAAGCAAACTGTAAAACATGCTTTGTTCATGACTTTGAAGGATGGAAAAGCTTTATGACTTTGTGGGAAAAGTATGGGGCCTCAAAGACCAAGGAGGAGGCGGAGGTCAATGATGCAGAACTCAGAGTAGGTCCAAATAACTGCTTCTCATTCTTCCTAGTTTTTGGTTCTGACATTTTGACTTGTACAGTGTTTCTTGAAAGACTATGAGGATGTACTCAAGTATATGTAAAATAGCATTTTCCCTATCAAAGAGAGATTTGTAACAGAGTGGACTTGTATAAACCCTGATTTTGGAAACAAAAAAACATCATGGGTTGAAGGGAACCATGCAAATCTCAAAAAATTCCTTGCAAACTCTTTGGGAAACAGAAACATGTTGTATTTTTGAAAAAGCCTTGACACAACAGTTTAGAATCAAATTAAATTGTTTCACGTGTCACTTTATAACTCTTGAATTAAGTGAGGGACAGTTCTTCCACCTGAACTGTTACCATTGGGTTACAAATTGTCTTTAGAGGCCATTCACCTTATTAGGAAACAATTTGAGAAATTCAAATGTGATCATGATGGCAAAGTGTGCACGAAGTCATATTCCAATACTATGGAGTTTCCCTGTTCCCACCAAATAAGTGACTGTCTAGAATTCAGAGGATCCATGGTAACCAAAGATGTTCACCCTCAGTGGAGGTTGGACTATGAACCTTGCAGTTCTAGTCCTGTAATTTGGCTTAAGTTGGATTGTTCAAATCACTATTTCATTAATTCTTTTTGATTAATGATTCCTAATTCACTAATTGTTGATCCTTTCAAATTTTTCAAGTGCAATGTTGATGAAATGCTAAGCATTCCTCAGTTATGTGAAACAGTGAATGCAATGATCTTTGAATCTCCAGATCATGAGGAAAGCAGCCTATTGAAGTATATAATTCAGAAGATTATTAAATATTTATCAAAGCCAAGACTTGAACCTAAAGTCTTACAATGAAGTAGGGGCAGGCCTGAATTGACAGATATGCTGCAAAAACCATCTTGGTTTGAGCATTTTGAAAAACAACTCAAGGGGGAAAAAGGACTAGAAGGGTTCCAAATAAGAAAAGACACAAAAATTGCAAGTCTTTTCTTTTGGGATACGTTCATTTTTTTGGTTTAATGATCTTAGTTAATAACAAATGATTAATTGTTAGTCAAAGTCTGCAGAATCTGAATCTGAAATTCATAGTTCAGAGGAAGAGACTGAAAGTGAATAGGGGTCACTTAATTTGGAATCAGAATCCTCTTCAGAGGAAGAGAAAATGCAGCAAAGCTCAACCAGAAGCTCATCTTTGGTGAGTATTCATTTAATTGATCTTATTAGATAAATGAATACTAAGTTAATTTTCATGATAGGAACTGAAATTGAAATAACTCAATCAAATATCCAAGAAATTCCATGAGTTCTTGGGTGAGCTTTGGGATCTGATTGGAGATGGTAATTGCGGGTTTAGATTCATTGCTAATCTCTTGGTTGAAAAGAACATGGTTGGTTTAAAGTGAGAAAAGAAATGATACAAAGATTGGAGAAACATAAAGCATGCTACATTAAGATGCTTGGGGGTGCCAAGTAGGTTGAAAAGATTAAACAAAGACTTGATTTTGAAGAAATCAAGGAAATATTCCCTCCTCAAAATGGCGGGATAAACTTGTTATAGGTCAAATCATAGCATACACATATTCCAGACCAATATTTTCCATTTCATTGGATTCATGAAATACTTATACTCCAATGAAAAATGATGTTACTGATCAATCAGATCCAATGTTAATTTCCTTTGTGAACAATAATCACTGGGTTCTATTAGTAATTGAGGTAGAAATAGTTCCAATCCCCCCCATTGTAGCAAAACTGTGTTCCTTGATTTCTAAAAAAGCCTCTGGTTGGGTTTATCATCTCAGAGATCCACTGCAAATGTATTCTAGATTATAGAGATTATAGACTTTGAGTTCATTCCATCATTGGGTTTCATATAAATTGAAATGCTAATGCAGCTAACAAGTTCTATTAATATAAAGGGTTATCACAGTTCAAACATCATTATGTTGAGTGTTTCAATTTAACATCATTATATTGATTGTTTTGAATGAGAATTTAATGGTAAGTCAGTTCAACTTGTGTTGGGCTGATTCCATCATAAGGAGTATTTTACTCCTTATGATGGGATTAGCTTAACACAAGTTGAACTGGTCTTTTTTTTGTGTTTTTACTTTAGGGCTTTTCAAGTTACTTGTATTTTGTTTTTTGGTGTTTTTACTTTAGGGCTTTTCAAGTTAGTATCTTTTTTTTTTGGTTTTTTTTACTTGAGGGCTTGTCATGTTACTTGTATTTTTTTGGTTTTGTCACTTTAGGGCTAGTCCATTGGATAGTCCCAGTTTTTTTTTGTTTTTTATTTATTTTTTGGTTAATGTTAAATTCACAAATCTTTGAGTTGTGTACACAACTCTGTACACAATGCAATGGGCCGTGTGGCACCCTACACGACTCAAATGAGCCGTGTGGCATGCTACACAACTCAAATGGGAAGTGTGGCATGCTACACAACTCAAGTGAGCCATGTGGCAAGCTACAAAACCCAAATGGACCGTGTGGCATTCTGCACATCCCATTTAAGTTTTGTGGAAGGCTAAAGAACTAAAATCAAGTTGTGTAGCCTCCACTAAATAATAAATAATAAATAATAAATAATAAATAATAAATAATAAATAATAAATAATAAATAATAAATAATAAATAATAAATAATAAATAATAAATAATAAATAATAAATAATAAATAATAAATAATAAATAATAAATAATAAATAATAAATAATAAATAATAAATAATAAATAATAAATAATAAATAATAAATAATAAATAATAAATAATAAATAATAAATAATAAATAATAAATAATAAATAATAAATAATAAATAATAAATAATAAATAATAAATAATAAATAATAAATAATAAATAATAAATAATAAATAATAAATAATAAATAATAAATAATAAATAATAAATAATAAATAATAAATAATAAATAATAAATAATAAATAATAAATAATAAATAATAAATAATAAATAATAAATAATAAATAATAAATAATAAATAATAAATAATAAATAATAAATAATAAATAATAAATAATAAATAATAAATAATAAATAATAAATAATAGGGTTGTTTACAGGGGTGCAAAAATCAAAAAGGCCCATTATGGGGGGTATATGCCCCCCCCAGGGGTTGCGCCTGTTTAGAAAAAGCGCTTGGAGTAGTGTATGGGCCCCCACGCATTGAGGGGCCCTACACAACTCCCACAGATTTTCTGGGGCCCAACACAATTCCCACAGGTCTTTTGGGGACCTACACGACTGGAGCAGTGAATTTAGCATTACTCTTATTTTTTTGTTTTTTTTTTTAACCAAAAAATCAACACTTTTGATTTCTTTGCTTTTTTGGTTGAGTCCTGTTTTTTGGAAGGTTTATTTGATTCATGGGTTATGTTAGTGACCTTTTGTTCCTTTTTTTATTTTTTTTTATTTTTGGCTCACCGCGGTCTGGTGGCGTGTTGGATGCCACACGACTACATTTGAGCCGTGTATAACTCCACACGGCTTGAATGTAGTCGTTTGGAATCAAACAAGCCAAAGGACCAGTCTGGGTGGGCCGTGAAACTCTTTGAGCCATGGGGGTTGTATACAGCTTGGATTGGACCATGTGGCGTGCCACACAGCCCACTTTGAACGGTTCCCACGGCTCAATGAGCCGTGAATTTAACATTACCCATATAAAAAATATAATTTTTCTTTTTATTTTTATATTAAATTAAGCTTACTTAGACTTACATTCAGCAGTACCAAGGCCTGGTTGGGGTTAAAACTGTCCATGTTTGGTAATCCAGGGGCTTCTTTCTGGGTTCCAATGAGATTTGGCTGAAGTCCAAAGATCCATGAGTTTAGTGGCTTTACAACAGGTCTTGCTCAATAAAATTAGCAAGGAAAAAGGTTCTTTCCACTTAAAATAAAAAAAATAATCTATTCTGATTTTATTAAATTTTATTAATAATTTTTTTCAAAATTGTTTTTATTTATTATTATTATTATTTTTTTAGAAAAAAATACATAAATAAATTAATATTATAAGCTTACTGTCTTTTTTATGATCAAAATAAATTATCCTTTCATATTTATTCCAGGCCTTGTGTTTCCTGAGTAAAGAATTGAAGTTTATAGGTCTCTCAAGTTCAGGTTCTTTCTCTTTAATTTCTCCTTGATCACAGTTCAAAAGGATTTGTTTATGTTGTTCAGAAGTTACAGAGTCCCATTAATTAGGCACAGAAATACTGACATTGGCTTCTTTAGTTTGTTTAAGAATATTGAAATAATGATTAATTTATTATACGTTTGTCTTAAGATCCACTGAAAAAGAATAATAATATTAAAAATGATAATTATTAGTTTTACTTATTTTTACTCACAATATCTGGTCCAAAAGAATTTGACAGGTGTATACATATTGAGTTTCAGGCGCGTGTAGCATTGCTGTATGGACGCAGCACTGCAAATGGGAATTGTGACACAACACAAATCCACCTGTAACTCCTAAAATATACACAACATCTCAATTCTGAGTTAATTTTAGGGGTGAAACCTATAAATGAAATTACATGTGGAATATTAAAATGGCAAAAAATTTCCATAGTGGTGCCGTGGCTTTGTAATCATTTTCTTTTTAATTCATTTAAAAAAAAATAAGGAGTTTGAATTCAAGGGTGGGTTCAATGCATGAACCTACCTTATTTTGGGTGAGGAATTCAAATTGTTTATAATATTGTGATATTTCTCATTCCTTTTATTTTTATAATTTGCTTTGAATTTTTTTAATCTACTTTGAAAGTTTTCTCTGTACCAGTAGCAAGCTGACAGCTCATCTCTGCCTACAGGCTGTTTTGCTTTTAATTGATTTTCTCCCTTTTAATTTCTTTTATCATGTTCAATTTTTTTTATGTGTGATTTCTCATTAAAAAAATTAAAAAAATATATTTTTTTCCCACTCTCATTTGTGTTATTTCCTTGGGAATAGTATAAAGGATCTCTTTCCCAAAAAAGGAGGGGCTCACCCCTGCCTATTCTGCATCATCCATTGATTCATAAATCATCATATCATCAATCAATAAATATGGGGGCTCTTTGCCTTCATACAAGTAATTCTCCATCCTTATCCTGGGTATATCTTTCATTTCCCCTTGATCCTTCAGAAGCCATACCCAAATCCTTTGATCTGTCCTCTGTGACCTTATCCATTATCACCAACCAATAGTCTTTCTGGTTGAAGAAGAATTAATTTGATAGGATTCTTGAGTGTGTTATATCACTCTTTTATCCTTTTTTTTTACCATACTGTTCTTGATAATTTGTTTATTTCCCTTCTGAAGCCAGTCACGTTTGACTAAGAGATTTCTTTAAGCTTAAAACCTGGAGTTTTGAACCTCCCTTATCTCTTTGAAGTTGAATTTTGCCACGCTCCTCTTGAGTACCTTGAGAAGTGTTTTTTTACTCTTTTTCAAATCTGTCATTGCTTTGGTTCTATAGCTTCATAAGGCAAATTGCCTTGTTTTGTACAGCCACCCACAGTTATCTGGTAACCTTCAAGCGCTTGATTGTGGATAGTTGGGCAGGTTCATTGAGAACCTGGCGGTTGGTTGGCCTTGAGTTTGTCTTTCCTAATCTTTTTCTGAAAACCAGATTTATTATCTTGTGGGAATCATTACTCAAAACTGCCTTGTTCTATTGAACTCTGAAAAAACTTTGACTTCTTTTGTTCAAGTCTTTTCCCCCAGCATCTTGCCTCAGATAGTGTTTTTCAAAGCTACTGATTACTATAATACTCATTCCTTCCCATTTATTCCTTATTCACAACGTACTTGACCTTTATTTTGGTTAAATTTAAATTTTTTTGACCCTCAGGAGGGAATCCTAAAAAGCACCTTTCCCCTCCACAAAACTGCCTGCGGCCAGCACCATGTGGAGTCTTAAAACAGTTTCACAAATTGACAAGCTTCATTTTCCCCAAAGCCTTTGTTTTAAAAGAATTATTGGATTGATAAACCTTGGGCAGGCTGTTTGGATTGCAGGAGTAAGATGATCAATTGGAAAACAGCCACAGACAGGAAAAAACAAAAAAAAGCAAAAAAAAAGGAACAGAACCTCTAAAAGTGGGGTTGTGGCCTAATATAGACTAAGTAGAGTTGTAATCCCTGGTCCAACAAATGGACCAATCCTCCCAGGTTCATTTGAAGTCTAAGGAGCGCAAGTGATTTAGGAATTCTTGAGGTTGAGTGTAAATCTCAGTAAGAACCTACCGCAGTTTCAAGATTGATGGTGCCCAGGTTAAAAATTTTGTTGAAATCAAACAATCCTACCTTGTCAAGTCAATAGCTGGATGAGTGAGGGCTGGTGATCCGGTTTTATGTTGAATGTGAGGGTATTTGAATGAAATTCCACCAGAATTAGAGGTTGAGAGAAAACAAGAATGCTTTGGTAGCCTGAGTGGCTGGTCTGAAAAGTGAAAGGGAAGGGAAAACTTCCTGGGAGAGCCCCCCTTGCATACGTGTGAGATAGATGAAATAAAAAAATAACAAGAAGGAATTGGAAAAGAAAAAACTGAGAGACAACTGCAAAAAAGTGAGAGCTAAGCTCAACATGCCTGCTCAACTGAAAATTGGGATGGATTTATGACCCAACATACTTAGCAAGTCATTCTACGGATGCATTAATAGCTGCCTTAGTAAGGAAATCTGCTAGCATGTCTTGATTTGAAATGAGCTTTATTTCAATTATCTGATTGTTCCTGTCATTACAGAGGCTTTTCAGATTAATATTGATGTACTTAGCATGACACTTACATTCAAATTATTTTTCTTTAGCCCTTTATTTTCAATTAGATTTATGGGAAAATGAGGTTTAGATCTCCAAATTTTGCCAATTAGATGATGAATCCACCGCCCCTCAAGATGACTGGCAGATAATTTGTTGCATTCTGAATCTTTAGAAGAGTGACCTATGCTCCTCTGTTTGTGGCTGGTCCAGTAGATGGGAGATCCTTTGTAGAGACAGATGAATCCCATTTTCAAAAATTGGATGGTGGGATTGTCCCCACAAGTTGCATAAAAGAAGATAACTAATGTATTGGCTTTAGTTTTGACACAAAAGATGATCTGGTAGTTGATTGTCTTCAGAAGGTACCTCCATACATGCTAAACTTCCTTGCAGTTTTGGATGCTCAGATTCTCAGAGAAACAAGCTAGGTTGGACACAGAAAAGCTGATTTCTGGTCTAGCCAAGGTTGAAATAAAGTTGAGTCAACCCATTGGTGAGCGGTAACTTTTGTTCAATTTATTGCTCAGTAGCCAGTTGGAGATGCAGGCCTGAGGTGAAAAGTTTATTCATGGGCTTAGTGTTGAGTTTTTCCATCTCTTCCAGTCCTTTCTTGATTTGATTAGGGAGGGACAGAGATATATATTCTCTGCCAATTTTAACCTTCATTCCTAGCAGTGTATCCACAACATGAGCCAAAGAGTTTTAAACCGGTCCAGGAACTTAGCATTGAAGCCGCCAGCATCCCCAACAACCACAATATTGTCAACATGGAAAAAGAGAGCTTTGACTTTGTCATTTTGAAGATAGATACAAGGATTGCTGTCACTTTTTTGAATCCATTCTCTCTGTTCCATGAGCTGAGAGTCTTGTACCAGTTGAGAGGAGCTTTCTTCAGGTCATACATGGATTTGTTCAGCTTCAGGTATTTGGACCTTCATTTTGATCCAGAAGGGGTCTTAATGAAGACACTTTCCTCCAGGGGCGCATGAAGAAACACCCCTTTTACATCAAACTGCAGAATTTTTAGGTTTTTTTCCACCAAGCAACTGATTAAGTCCCATAAAGAGACAACTTTCCCTGTGGGAGAAAAGGTGTCAAAATAGTCTGAACCGTACCTCTGGTTGAAACCTTGAACACATACTTGGGCCTTCAGATTAGACTATCCAGTGTGAAGATCCTTCTTACTTTGGAACAAACTGGTTTTGTTGAGGGGTTTGAGGACTTCTGATTCATCCACATCATCCCAGAAGCCAAGGCCTTTGATTTTGTTGAGTCATTTATTGATTGGCAGAAGCTAGATGGGTTGCTTGAGTGCCTCATGAATGCTACTTGGTAGTAAGTTGTGGTAGTAGCCATACCACTCTGGGGATTTATGCTTTGATCAATCCCTCACTCCTGGTTTCAACATTCAACAACTTCAGCATTGTGGAGTTTGGAGTCTGAAGAGCTCAGGTTTTTGCAGTCCGTTGTGTTTGGCTTCTCTTCATCCAGATCTTCAGCTGCCATTTCAGCATTGGAGGTTGTCCCTTTTGCCTCTCTTGAGGGCTCAGACACTGCCATTGCAACAGAGATATTTTTGTCAATCTGTAACAATTTTCCAACTGTTTGATCTTTAAAAAATCCCATGTGCTTTGTTTCAATTATCTTTCCTGATTTTGTGAGCAGCTTGTATGAATGAAGCTGGCAAGGGTTATTACCTGTGGATATTACTTCTTCACCTTTTTTATCAGCTTTTATTTGATGTTGTTTTTTCTGAGCAAGTAGAAAACTCTTGATCCAATAGGTTTGAGATAGTCTTTAGCTAATTTGGCTTTGTGCAGCATTTCCCAAGGAGATAGGTCCCCCTGTTTGGATGGTATTCGATTCAAAGCTAAGCACCAGCTTTGGAGAACTACGTGCCAGCAGGTCTTTGATATTTTTGTGGAGCTGAAGACTGATCTCCAGGACTCCATGATAGTAAAATTGGCCCTTTAAGCCTTCTTGTTGTGTTGAGGTTGATAGGGCTTTCTGACAAGTTTATTAATCAATTTTGATTTGAAGAAGGATTTGAGATAAAAAATTTCCCCCTCCATTGGAGAAAACTTCTGAAGGATACCTCCATTATGTCAGCTTGCTACTATGTAAAGAGCAACCTGTCAAATTATCAAAAACAGATAATAAAAATAAAATAAATAAAATATCAATAAGTAGTAGGAAATTCATAAATATTACTGCAGAAATGGACTCCCCACCCAAAATAAGGTAGGGTCACTCACTGACCCCACCCTCAAAATATGAATCCTTCTTATTTTAAATAATTAAATAAAATTGACCAAAAGTTCATGGCACCAAAATGGCACCTTTTGACAAATTTTATATTTTACATGTATTGTCACGTATGGTTTTAAAACCAAAACTTCAGTCAGAATTGAGGTGTTGTGCATATTTTAGGAGCTACACACTGGAATGTGTTATGTCACAATTCCAGGGCGCAGCTCCACGTCCCTATACAACCCCTACTCATCACCCTCCTGCATACAGAATTCCCGCGCGCAGCCAATTTTTCCACGCACGCAGTGGATCCTAACCTGCCCGCATCTGAATTGACTGATCCCTGCATCAGGATCCATTGTGAAAAATCTGACAGAAGGTACTTCTCACATGAGCTACAACCTAGTAAGGTTTACCTGGAAGATTTAATAAGTTGACATATGCATTGAAAATTATCTAAAAACATTAAAACCTTAATAAAAATATTATATAATTAATTTAAAAATATTTTAAATAATAAATCAAATATTGAAGGCTACCATGAAACAGACAGATCCTAATCCTTGAAGACCACGAAGCACTATATAGAGTGGCTGTAAAAATTATTAAAAATTACCTTTGTGCTCATCAGGTGATTAAAAATCAATGAATATCCACATATGTCTACTTTAAACCCAGATTGATAGTACAAATGAAGTATAAGTGTGGAATGATCAGAAGTAAGCCATTAATAGATTAACAGATCCTGTGGCTAAAATAGTACAGAAATCCAGCAGATCTGAGGATACCTGATTGAAAGCACTAAGTGGAAGTGCTAAGCCTTCCCTGACTGGCCTACCAGCCTCAGCCCATGAGCAGAACCCTCTCTATGTTCCCTGAGAAGCTTATTATCACCCCAAAAAGGTAACATTACAGACCTCTTTGGATCCATTATTCATCATTGGTTTTAACAGGAATTTATTATTATCAATCAGAAACCGTTTAATTTTTGATCAAGTGCTTATGAAGAGATAAACAAGTGATTTTTTACTTAGTCTGGAGTATTATTATTTTTTCTAAAAAAACCCAATTAACCTGATTCATTAAAGTATAGTAAAGAAATCAACCCCAACTGCTCTGAAACCTTTTACCTGAATCTTTGCAGGCTTTCTGTGGAATTATTGCTCAGAGTAAGTGTTTCCCTTCCTTCCTTTTCCATTGTTCTGTTTTTCGCGGCCATAACAGTGGATAAGTCCTTATAAGGCACCAATTATTCATTCCAAGTTTCTTAAACTGCCTAAGGAAGCCCCTTGAAGAGAGGTTGTCTTTCTGTAAAGATCCCCAATACTATAATTCTGTGGCCCCTCTTTTTATAACATATTGAAA
This sequence comes from Puccinia polysora, assembly GCA_025617555.3. Classification (NCBI taxonomy): domain Eukaryota; kingdom Fungi; phylum Basidiomycota; class Pucciniomycetes; order Pucciniales; family Pucciniaceae; genus Puccinia; species Puccinia polysora. The sequence goes on from CM062629.1 coordinate 31,435,197, forward strand.
AAACTTCTAACCAAACCAATTAAACCTTGAGCCAGCTCTTTCAGTATTTATTATTGGAGCTCTTTCAGTGCTTATTTTTTGAATATTATTATTCCAACATTTTTATAACTCTCTGTAGCTAGAGGAATGAAAGGCTCCTGGTATAAGAGAGCTCACACGTTTCTTCCTAGCTTCATTCTCTATCAAAAACTTGATGGTTTCAGCTGAAGAATCCTTTGAAGGAAGAGGGAATGCAGAAAGATAGCCAGGCTTATTTTCTACTACAGTGAGAAAGTACCTAATTCCCCCTTTACTGGTGAAATTGAAGGGACCAATCAGTTTAATGTGCAGTTGATCAAACACTTTTGAAGTGGGTATTTGATCCTTTTTGAATGGGGCTTTATTTATTTTGCTCTTTTTGCAAGCCATAAATTCAAACTTGCTTTGAGTTTCTTTCTTGATTCAATGCCAAAGGTGCTTCTCCATTTGATTAAGGCTTTCATGTCCCAGTTTGAGGTGAATGTCCAGGAGCTCTGTTAGGGATAGGTAGCAAGTGGAATCTTGTTTTTTCCCTACACCTTTATTGATAGGATAGACTATTTTGGAGATTTTCCCGCTAGAATCATGAGGAGGTTATTCTCTATTTTTCCAGTTAGAACTTGAGCTCCAGAGAATTGTAACTTAAAAAAGGGAAATGCCAATTTACTATTGACTTTGAGACTGCAAATTCTTAGTAGTAGCGCGCCAAGTGACACAAGATTGATCATAGCTTCAGGAACCCACACAGCATTTTTGAGATGAATCTTCCTTCCATCATTGATTAGTACGGCAGTACCAAGGCCTTGGAGACCAATAACCTCACCTTTTTTTCAGTTTTTATGGAATCCTCTCCGGACTTTTCAGTCAGTGATAGGAATGAGTTTTGGTCCTGGAACATGTGAATCAAGCACCCACTATCTAAGATGAATTGATCTGAGTGCAAGTTGTTGTGGAGGTTGGAGGAGAAGAAGAAGGAGTAGTCATAGTGATGGGACTCAGCCTGGGGCTTTTTATTTTTACCACGTCTTCCCTTGTTTGAAGGCTGTTCAGTTCACAGTTCAGGTTTTTCATCCCAGAAGGAGGATGACAAGTGTGATTTGAAGGCAGGGTTGTGTTTGCCATTTTGACATTGAAGATATTTGGCTTTGCTGGGGGTTTTGGAATGATACATTGCAGTATTAGTGTCTGAATTTCCAGAAGGCTTGAAATTGCCTTCAAATCCTGGTCCAGGGGATTCTGTGGTTCTTTCAATATTGGTTGAGCTCAAAAAATCCATATTTTGGCTTTTAACCATGTAAAATAAATATTGGATTGATAAACCTGGACCGGGCTGTTTGGATGGAAGGATTAAGATGAGAAATTGGAAAACAGCCAGAGACATGAAAAAACAAAAAAAAGACAAAAAACAGGAACGGCACCTGTACAAGTGGGGTTATGGCATAATATAGACTAAGTAGAGTTGTAAGCGCTGGTCCAAAAAATGGACCAATCCTCCCAGGTTCATTTGAAATCTAAGGAGCACAAGTTATTTAGCAATTCCTGAGGTGAATTGAAAGGTCAGTAAGAACTTACCACAATGTTGAGATTGATGGTGATCAGGTTAACAAGTTTGTGGATGTTAACCAATTCTACCTTGTTGAGTCAATAGCTGGATGGGTGAGGGCTGGTGATCCAGTTGTATTTTCAATGAGAGAGTTTTTGATGAAAATTCCAGAAGTATAAGAGGTTTGGAGACAACAAGAATGCTTTGGAAGCTTGAGTGGCTGGTCTTAAAAGTGACAGGGAAGAGAAAACTTCCTGGGAGAGCCCCCCTTGAATACGTGAAAACTTGTGAGATAGATGAAATAAAAAAATAACAAAAAGGCATTGGCAAAGAAACAACTGAGAGAGCTCAGAAACTGGGAGACAACTCCACAACAGTGAGAGCTAAGATCAAAATTTTTGATTTTGTCCATCAGTTGGTCTGTGCCTTTTACCCAGCTGATCTTGATATTGCCTTGCCAAAGGTGTTCATTGACAAATTGGAATTCCCAATCAATGTGCCTTGTTTGCTTCATTCTTGGTAATTCCAATGTGATCTTGACAGCTGCTTGATTTTCTGAGAGCTGGACCAGGAAGAGCAGGAGCTGAATAAATTTATTTTCTAGAAAGGAGATCTAAAGCGCCTCTACTGACATGTAAGATAATGACATATATTCTTCTTGGCAAGTGGATCTTGCAACACAAATTTCTCTCTTGGATCACCAGTGAATTATAACCCTCCACAAGTTACATATGAATCCATGAATTGATTGTGAGCCTTCCCCCCTCCCAGTTTGCGTCCAAATATATCTAAAAACATTTGGAGTTAGATGGGGTCATCTGAAGATTGTATTCCCTTGTGTGGTAGACATATTGGATGATTTGTTACAGCACTTCCCAGTGCTATTTATTGGGATTCAGTGCAAAAAACACCATGAAACTGATTCTGAGCGCAATTTTGGGTTGCCTTCCCTGAGCCAGGTACAGGAGCATTCCTGCACAGGTTGGGTAGTCACCATTGGCCTTTACCAAAATGTTTGATATCAGGTTTTTGTTCTGGAGTGGAGTGTTGGTAGCAGGAGTGCAGTTTTTGTTTGAGGCTAGTTTCTCAATGAGTGAAGTCTTTTGAAACCAATATCCTCCATTGACACCCTTGATCTGGATACCCACTATTGATGTCAGGGTTTGTCCCACTTGATGCTGATGGCTTCATGTAGTTGTTTTTCAAGAACCCCAAGAAGGTCTTCATTTTGTGAAGTGATGACCCCATTTTCCACAAGGATCCAAAGGAAGGCGCCTCCTTGTGCTCTGTCAAATAGGTAGGAGCTTTGCTCTTTGTGGTTTGGGCTGATATCAATCTTCTCTAGTTTTTCCCTTAGATGTAGCCACCAGCAGTTCCGAGCTTGCTTGGTCCCATAAAGATGCCTGGTTTCTGAAAACCAGGAATCACCCTGGAATAAATCTTGTCAAATCTTGGTTGCTTAAATTTCCTTGATTATTTTGCTCTACAGGGGCTTAACACTTCCAAAGTTGATGCCTGGTTTCCACAAACCAGCGATCAACATTCATAAATTGAACTGATCATACAGAGTGAAAGAATGAGATGAATAAGGAAAAAGAAGCGGCATAATAAGAATTGGAGATGGTCTGTTTTTGATGTGGTCTATGGGGGAATAACACTGCTCAAATTTGATTTCTGGTTTCCAGAAACCGTGCATCCCAGGCATTTGTATGCCCATGAAACACTACATGATGCAGAATAACAAAAACCTTGTCTGATCTGGAGTGCTGTAAAAATCATTGCTTATTTAGCTCTACAGGGGCATAACACTGCCCAGAGTCAATGCCCAGTTTCCAGAAACTGGACATCAACATCCATGAATTTTTTAACTTCCATACGTAGTAAATCTATTAGGTTAACAAGTATAAAGAAGCTGGAATTCAAGAGAAATTCAGAATTTAGGTTTGAAACCTATACATGGCATTTTTTGTGAAATATTAGAATGGCCAAAAGGTGCCATAGTGGTGTTGTGGTTTATTGGTCTTTTTCTTCTGAAATTGTTTAAAAATATAGGGGGTTGAAATTCAAGGGTGGGGTCAGTGAGTGACGCTACTTTGTTTTGGGTGGGGAATCCATTCCTGTAATAATATATATGAATTTCCTACTCCTCCTAATTTTATTTATTTATTTTATGTTTTTGATCTACTTTGACATTTTTCTATTTTCAACTAGCAAGCTGACACTAGGGAATGATTCTCTTTGCCTATATGGTATTGATTTATCCAAAGCAAGGGCAGGTACTTCACAGTAGGAGGAAACTGGCACCAGAAGTTCCAAATATGCCATGTCAACGCTCAAACCTCTGATTCAACTTACGAAAAACACCTGGAAAGGTTCAACAAGGAGTACTTCTCCCAAGCAGCCCTGAACCCCCTGATGAGTGAACACCAAAAATGGGACATCCTCCAAGTCTGCTTTTAAAATCAGAATGCCTTTTGCACCAAGGATCATCCAATTGGTAACATCAAAGGACATGATATTATTCTAAATTTAACCATTAAACCTCCTTACCCTCCCAGCCCCAGGGAAACTGCTTACCCTTTTAGTCCAAAATCTAGGAAAGCTCTGGAAACTCATATCCAAGAATTGATTGACTTACAAGTCTTAAGGAAAGTAGGACACAATGAACAAGTGGACATTACTACTCCAGTGATTATAGCTTAGCACAATGATAATTCTAGGATGTTTCAAGACTTTAGAATGCTTAAAAACTATACCCAAGCTGATTATTACCCTATTCCACAAATTTACCATTCTCTGCATAACCTCTGTAACTCTAGGTTCATTAGTACTATGGATATGCTGAAAGGTTTTCACCAAATACCTATCAGTCCAGATAGCCAGAAATTTATGACAATCATATGTCACTTGGGAATTCATGAGTACCTTAGGATTCCTTTTGGTATGAAGAATACTCCTTCTCATTTCCAAAGAATGATGGATGCAGTTTTAGGATCATTCATCAGGCAAGGATGGATGATGGTATACATTGATGATGTTATCATTTATTCTGATGATTGGAATACCCACATGGATAAAGTAAGCCTAGTCCTTAAAACCATCTCTGCTGTGAGATTTAAAGTATCAATGAAGAAATGTAACTTTGGTTATGAGGAACTGAAAGCTTTAGGGCACATTGTTTCAGGACTAACCTTAACTGCTGACCAGAGCAAAATAGCAGCTGTGATGAATAGGCACATGCCCCAGAACAAAACTGAACTACTATCCTTCATCAGCTTTTGCATCTAATACAGGAATTATCTACCTAAGTTTGCCATCCTCACCAAATTTTTGTATGAAATCTGCAACAACAACACTGTGTTTGAAATGACTCATGAAAGGGTTAAGAACTATGAAGAACTCAAGCTGGCTATGACTTCAGCTCCAGTATTGATTCAACCTGACTATCTAAAACTTTTAAGCTCTATATATATGCTAGCATGGAAGGGCTAGGAGCTTCTTTACACCTAGAATTCATAGAAAATGATAAACCAGTAGAGAAGCTTATACTCTTCTTATCCAGACAAGTAAAGGATACTGATAAAAGGTATTGTGCAATCCAAATGGAATGCCTTGCCTTAGTTTGGGCTCTGGAAAAACTCCATTACTACTTAGAAGGTACCAAGTTCACAGTAATAACTGGTTGCAATGCTTTCAGGACTTTAATGAACATGAAAACCCCTATTAGGCATATGCTAAGGTGGCAGATATCCATTCAACAGAACAGAGGTCAGATGACCATAGTCCATGAACCTGGTGCTAAACACCAGAATGCTGATAGTTTGAGTAGGAATGCTATACCCAATGATCCAAGCAACCCTGCTTATGACCCAGAAGACAATGACATATTTCTCATACTGAATATTAACTTGCTGAATATTGAGACTCCTATTCTAGGAATCCACATCTTTGAACTGGATGAAGCCTTGTTCAACTCCATCAAGGAGGCTTACAGCCCTGATATGAAGACTCTGATCACCATTATGGAAAGTACCTCTCCACCATCTGAACTGATTAACAGTCTACCTGAAACTCTCCTGAAACCTTACAAAGCAGGGAGGTTCACTGTATGGGATGGTCTAGTATGCTATAGACACCAACACTCCAGTGTTATAGTCTTAACCAAAGAAGACCATATCAAACATTTCCTAGCTGAGTGCCGCAATAACTGTTCAGCCTTTCATTTATCCACTTATAAAACCCTAGACAAGGTCAAACAAACAGCTTGGTGGATCAATTGGAGAGATTCCACAGTCCAGTATGTCACCAGTTGTTACACTTGTCAGAAGTCCAACAGGACTACTTGAAAAAGGTTTGTTCTACTGCAGATAATTACTGAACCTAAGAAAATATGGGAAATCATCAACATGGACTTTTTAACTGGATTACCCCCGGGAAGAGCCTATTCCTACAACTCAGTCCTAGTCATAGTTGACATTTTTTTCCAAGAAAGAAAAATTCCTACCCAATCATAAGGAGGACACTGCTATGGAAGTAGCATTGCTATTTTGGAACATACTCATAGCTGATGTAGGAGTCCCCAAGATCATCATCAGTTATAGGGATCCCAAGTTCACTTCTGAATTTTGGAGTAACCTCCATGACATTTTAGGCACTACCTTAGCCTTCTCTACAGCTTATCACCCCCAGACAGATGGGTTAGCTGAAAGAATGATTCAGACCTCAGAGGACATGCTCAGAAGGTTATGTTGCTTTGTTGTAGAATACAAGAATACCAATGGTTATTTCCAAGATTGGGTTAGCCTTTTACCTTCCCTAGAAATGGCCTACAACAGCAGCAAGCATTCTACCACTAAAGAAGCACCTTATGTACTAGAAAGAGGATGGATTCCTAAACTAATCAAGGATAACTTGAACCAGCAGCTAACCAATATTTGCCCCACATCACTTGACTGTAAGAACATGATAGAAATGGCCATCAAACAGGCTGCTAAATGTGTTCAAAAAGCTGTTGAATATAACCAGCAAAGGTGGGATAAAAGCCACAAAGAACCCAATTTCAGGATTGGTGACCAAGTCTTAATCTCTACTACCAACTTTACCAACCTAGCAGGGAACAGGAAACTCAGACCTGGATTTTTTGGACCATTAACCATCAAGAAACTCCATGGTATGAATGCAGTGGAAGTTATTCTCAGTGATGAACTCTCTAGAAAGCACCCAGTGTTTCCAGTAAGTCTTATCAAACACTACCATCCCAAAGTAAGAGAGCTAACTCTGTTACCAGAAATACCTGTTTCAGAAGAAACTGAGAAATAAAAAGGAAAAATAAGCAAAATTCTTTAAGACAAGAAAGAAAGGATAAAAGGAAAAGATGTCAGACTCTATCTAGTCAGATACAAAGGAGAATCTGCTGACAAGGATGAATTGTTACCTGAAAACAACATCCGTGATGGGCCTATCCACTTAAAAAATTACAGGGCTAATTAAAGACACAGAGCCCAAAATTATTTTCAGATATAGACATATCTCGGAGCGGGGGAATGTCAGCTTACTAGTTGACAAAGAGCAACCTGTCACAGAATATCAAAAAGCAGAAAATAAGTAATAAAGTTAGAAGGAGTGGGAAATCCATATATATTATTGTTGAAATGGATTCCCCACCAAAAACTAATTAGGGTCACTCACTGACCCCACCCTTGAATTCCAACTCCTTACACTTTTAAATAATTTTAGAAGGAAAGACACATAAACCATGGCACCACTATGGCGCTTTTTTGGCCATTCTAACATTGCACACATAATGCCACATATAGCTTTCACACCAGAAATTCAGTGAGAATTGAGGTGTTTTGTATATTTTAGGAGTTACAGGCGGATTGGTATTATGTCACAATTCCTGCACGCAGCCCCGCATTCATATAGCAAGGGTACACATGCCTGACACTCAGTATGTAGGCGCATGTCAAGAAACACGCATGCAACATGACTGGTGAAGGATTCCTGCACACAGCTGTCAAGTCTGCGCGTGTCAACTTCAACTGTACTAAATTCCAACAGCCAGGTACCGCAGGAACATGCTACAACCTGCATTCATACATCATGCATATGTAACAAGGTGACTGACAGATAGAGCAATATTTGAAACCTAAGAAAACTGAATAAAAATATGAAAATCAAAAAATCAAACAAATAAATTGTGGGAAACAATAATTAAGGTTTTCATATAAATGAGATTTCCAAATCTACATGAACCACAAAACACATCAAGAATTCTACCAAAATATTATTGAAAATTACCCACATGTGCAGAAGATGGCGTAGAATCTACAAATACCCACTTCTACCCATGCCAATCAAAAGAAAGTAATACAAAATGAGGAAATATGTTTGAACCATAAAAATAACAAATTAATATTTAAATACCTTCAGATAATTTTTTCACATGGAAATATGACACAAGCAAGGCTAAGCAGCTGACAGCACCAAGACTACGTGCCAAACTAGCCCTGGCTAGCCTGCCAGCCTTAGCACCCCAGCAAAACCCTCTCTATGTTCCCTTGGAAGGTCTTATTAACCCAGAAAGGTATATAAACAGCCTCTTTTAGATAGTTTAAACCCCATTAATTTTTAAGTAATCAATCCAGACCCCTTGCCATCCTTTATTAATTGTTTATTCAAGATAAACAAGTAATTTATGGCCTCATTATGATAGTATAATTATTAATTCTAACTCATTGTTAATTCCATTGAAGAATATCAGCAATAATCCCCAACAATTTTCCTGAGACCGTTTCAGCCATGAACTTGTGAAAGTTTCTTGGAGTATCTGCTTAAATTAATAATTTATCTCCTCCTTGCCTCCAGGCATAAGTGCTGTGAGTCAGCCAGTCCACCCAATCCCCTTGAGTAACCCCTTTTGAGTAATCACTTAGGACCTCATTGTCCCAAGGTCTTTACACGGTTCAAAGAGCCCCTTAAAGAGAGGTTTTTATCCAATAAAGATACCCTGTTTGCATAAACTGTGGACCCTCTTGAAAAATATATTTAAATCAATTTAATCCAACCAAACCACTCAAACTTTGCACTTGCTTCTAAATCAACCATTAGAGCATTTTACGTAATTTTCTTGGAATTATTATTATTCCAGCACCAATATCACTTGCTGTGGCTCAAGGAAGGCAAAGTTCCTTGTATCAGTAAGCTGAAAAATTAAAACAAAAGCATTGGGTTGAAAGGAGACAGTCATTCCAAGAAGATTGTCTGGAGAATGAGCAGACAATTTGGGAAATCTTTCTAGGAACTTTTTTTCAAATAGTTCAGTGTTCCCCACAACCAGTGGATTTTCTACTTGAAAGAACAGGAAGGATGATTGATTGTTCTTGATGAAGAGACATGGCTCTGATTCTGATGGAATAAAATCAATATTTTTGAGCCTATAAATCAGGGTGTCGTACCAATTGGCTGGGGCTTGTTTCAACCCATATAGAGATTTTTTTAATTTAAGGAAGGAGGAAGAGCCTTTGAACCATTTGGGCCTTTTTATATACATTCTCTCATTGAGGGGAGCATGAAGAAATGTGGAATTCACATCAAACTTCCAAAGGGGAAGCTTCTGGTCCATGGAGAGAGTGAGAAGAGTCAGGAGAGACAAGAAATGTCCAGTGGGTGCAAAAGTGTCAAAGAAGTTGATCCCCTTCTCTTGTTGGAAGCCAAAATTGCAGATTCTGGCCTTTTTTATTTCAGGAGAAGAGTTTTTGGCCTGGTTGGTCTTGAGAACAAGAATGGTATCCATGTATCTCTTGGGGATTCCCTCATAATCTTCCAAAACTTGTTTGTCTCAATGGAGTTGAAATCAGATTTGATATCTTTGTCATATTTGCCAGCTGAATTCAAGAGGTGTGTGTATTTTTCTGGTTTGATTTTGTCTTTCCTGTCTTGTAATAGATATCTGTGACCAATTTCTTGTTGATTTTTGGAGAAATTTGAGATTGACAATCTATTCCTTTGGAGTTTTCTGGAGTGAAAAAAAGATCATCAAAAGATTCCAATGGACTAGCGGCAGGAAGATTGAGATTCTCCATAGGTAAATTGTCCATATGCGGAGGAAGGAAATCTGTTTGGTCTTCACTTTCAACTGAGATGGGATCCCAGTCGGTGACATGTTGTATCAATGAGTCTGTTGGAAGAAAATTAATAAATGTGATGTGTTTAGTGGATACTATGCAAGATTCTTTAGTTAGGACTTGATAGGGTTGTAATTAATCATAACAAATGACAGATCCACTTATTCCCTTGGGGCCTAATTTGGATCTGGTCTGATTAAGGGGAGACAGAATGAATGTTTCAATGCTAAGTGGCTTGAAAAAATCAATAGGAAGGGTGCAATTCTTGAAGTTTTCAAAGGGAATTCTTTTGCTTTTTTGAGAGGGAAATTGATTTATGACAAGAGTGAATGCCTTAACAACTTCATTCCAATTGCATTTTTTGATGCCCAAGTTTATCAGATTTGTTCTGAGACATTCCATGATGGTCCTGTTGAATCCTTCAGCAAGACATTTCTTTTCTGGGGTGTAGCAATCAGATGATTGTATGGGTATAGCATTTGTCTCACAGAAAATTTTAACATTCTTGTTGACAAATTCTGTTCCTTGATCAGAGTTAAGAATGGCTGGGGAAAAGCCAAAGCGTTTGCTTTCTAGATTGATGATATTTTTAAGGATTTCTGGTACGTCACTCCTAGAGAAACATGCTTCAATGGCAGAATAATATCTTGTGTTGCTATCTACAATAGTTAGAAGATATCAATGTCCAATTAGAGACATGGGATGTAGAGGTCCCATGATGTCTAGATGGAGTTCTTGGAAGGGTAGATTTGGGGGTGTTTTCTTGCTCTTAAAGGATGCTCTAGTGATTTTTGAAAGGACCCATGCCTTGCAGTTTTGATTGGGTTTAATAGGAATATTTAATTTACTTCTAATTGAACTATATCTTGCATGACAAAGTGACTTGTGAATGAATTCACTATTAGACATATTACATTCAAGTTTGAAATTGGGCAGATCAACAACTGGGATATTGTTACAATAGTTTCCAACAAGAATGGAAAGGTTTTCTCTAAACACATAGAAGGATTTTTTCTCAAAGGATACAGTGAAGCAGTCAAGTAGGAGACATCAAACAGAGATGAGATTAGCAGTAAGGTCTGGAACAAGATAGACATCTTTCAGAATAATACTATTGTTTTTTCCTTCAATCTTGACAATTCCTACTCCTGTGATCTCTAAAAGTTTGGGGTTGGATCCAGTTCTTAATTTTCCTATTTCTTTGTATTTGATGGCTATGGAAATGTCAGGGTTGCAGGACATATGTGATGAGCATCCTTAGTCAAGAAAAAAATTGGTTGGGAGAAAGGAATTTTCTTTAGTGTGAAAGCAACTAACAGCATTAAAACCTCCATCTTCCTTTTTTCTTTTTTAGGTAGGCATTGCGCAGTTTGTGATGGAGAGCCCAAAAGTTTGGGGGAGAGTGATAGGACTTTGGATTTTGTTTTCAACCGGTGCATTTGGGTAGAGGAGGTCTCTTGTTCTGTTTTTGAAGTGCCGTTGATTGGACCTTATTCTTGTCTTTGTTGCTAAGATCATTGGCAAGGATCCTGAGATGATCCAGAAAAATGTTTGGAGTGATTTCAATGCCGGAGTGAGTGATCTGTTGTTTGACTACCTTAAGGGAATTGGGGAGCTTGTGAAGGAGCATGTATGCCAGGATTTCTCTTGGAAGAATGATCCCAACCTTGTTCAGTTGGCAAATAGAAACTTTAGATGTAGTGATTAAGGAGGGAATGTCTTTAATATTGAAGTTAAGATCCTGGAAAACATCAAAGAATCTGGCTTGATTCAATGATTCTGAAGAAGCAAAATGTCTGATTATGGCTTTCCTGATGAGCTTTGCTTCCTTTTCATTCTCAAAGTTGATGAAGTTTGCTTGTACCAAGGTTTCTAATTTAGAGTTCATAATAGATCTTATGTAAATTTCTTCTTTCATGGATAGGGGCGTGTTCTTGGAGCATAGGGCCAATTGAGTTCTTGAGTATCAAGCATGTTTTCAACTTGATTTCTCCAGAGGGAGAAATTTTCTAAGGTGAGCATGGGAATGGATTCAATGGAGTTTTTGAGAATGGTCTGAAGGAGAGGATCATTGGATTTCATTCCCTCTTGGTTCATGTTTTCTTATCCAAAGATGTGCTTTCAACCGTTAATTGTGATGAACTAGGCAATATTTATTTCTTTTCAAGAACCAAGACTGATAGAGAGTAAAATTTTTAGGGAAAAAAAGAGAATATGGAAAGAAAAGGATGAGAGAAAAGAGAATCATCCCAGAGTGTTGTAACCAATAAGACAAAGAAAGGCAATGAGACAAATAAAATGAAAATAAAGAGACTCCAGAAGCTTTAGACAATGAGGTACAGAGGCATCTTGGTTAGACCCTTTGATAAAAAAAGAGCTGTTGATTAGTGAGGATCACAAAGAGAGAACGGATTGAGAAGTGAAGTTTTGTCTTCATACCAAATAACCACAGAGTGAGCGTGAGATTCAAGCCTTTTGGAAAGGACAAGGTTTGATAGTGATAAGAACAATAATGGTGAAGATTGAGGGTAAGATGAGGGTGATAGTTGGAAGAAAAAGAAAGGATGAGTGTGGATTTTAGTTGATGAAGGAATCCCAATGATCAACCAGATTTTGGTGACAAGGAAGGAGGAAAGAAGAGGAAAGGGGAGACAGCTTGAGGAGAGGAGAACAAAGGACAAAAGGATGGACTTTCACAAATCCAGTGACATATCTTATGTGAGAGGAGGAGAGAAGTGCATCTCAACAGAGGTTCCTCTTGCTGATATAACTAGCCCAGCTCTCCCAAAAATTCTAAATAGTGAAGTAAACTATTGGGAATCATTATAACCCAGAGATTATAAGCTACATGTCTACATACCAGATCCCCCTGTCCATGTAGGAGTCCTTCCCCTCCACTTGACTCAATCATTTTATCCCTCCTCACCAGTCCCACAGGCTATGAACCATGTGATGATTGGCAGGCAATGATGAGGGAACTGCCTCATCCAATTATCTTTGTTGAAACCACTCTCCATGTTGTTGGTTCCACAATTACCACAATTAAATTTGCTCTTGTTATATTCTTTCATGAAAAAAATATATTGGAAATACTTCATAAGCTTCTTGGAGCTCAAATAATCATCAAAAGACCCCCCAAGCAAAATCCTTCAAAAAAAAAGTGCTTCCCACTGGCCAATCTACCATCCCAAAGGCTAAAAACATCATCAATTCTTAAAACCCCCTACTATGATCCAAAAATTACCAGAGACTGATTCTGATCTGGATTTCAAAAGATGTAATGGGACCTGCAAATGGCAGCATTGGCAGGAATGTGACAACCTGAAATGAGCTTGAACTCAAAATGAAAAGAACTGATCCAGGCTTGGGGATCAGTTAATTCAGATGCGCGCGGGGTAGGATCCGCTGCGTGCGTGGAAAAATTAGCTGCGCGCGTGACCTCTGTACGCAGGAATGTGTAGCTACGGGTACGTTGGGTTTTGTAAGGATGCGGGGCTGCGCACAGGAATTGTGACATAACAAATTTCCATGTTTAACTCCTAAAATATACACAACACTCCAATTCTGAGTGAAATTTAGTTGTAAAACCTATACGTGACAATACATGTGAAATATTGAAATGGCCAAAAAGTAACATAATGGTGTTGTGGCTTTTGGCCCCTTTTTTCATTTAATTATTTAAAAATATAAGGAGTTGGATTTCCAGGGTGGGGTCAGTGAGTGACCCTACCTAATTTCGGGTTAGAAATCCATTTCTGCAATAATATTGATGTATTTCTCACTCCTTCTTTAGTCAATTTTACTTTTCTTATTTTAATTGTCTCTATCAAATTTCTTCTGTTACTTTGAAAGGTTGCTCTGTACATAGCAGCAAGCTGAAATTCCCCCACTCCAAGATATTTCTATATCTGAAAAAATAATTCCTGGGTCTCATGCCTTCTGCTAGCTCTGTAATTTCTCAAGTGTATGGTTCCATCTGGGATATTGTGTTCAGGCAACCAATAATCTTTATCAGCTGACTCTCCCTTGTGTCTGACTAGGTAGATTCTAACATCTTTTCCATTGATCCTGTCTTTCCTATCCTTGAGGATCTTGCTGAATTTTCCTCTGTCTTTTCCAGTTTCTTCTGCAACAGGTATTTCTGGTGAAGGGGTATGTTCTCCCTCTCTTGGGTGGTAGTGTTTGATGAGACTTACTGGGAAGACTGGGTGTTTCCTAGAGAGTTCATCACTCAAGATTACTTCCACAGCATTTTTACCATGAAGCTTCTTTATAGTGAAAGATCCTACAAAAGCTGGTCTGAGCTTCCTGTTACCAGCTAGGTTAGTAAAGTTAGTGGTAGAAACTAAGACTCAATCTCCAACCTTGAAATCAGGTTCTTTATGGGTTTTATCCCACCTCTGTTGGTTATACTCAAAAGCATCCTGAACACAATTAACAGAATTTTTATTGGCTACATCTATCATTTTCTTGAAATCAAGTGACGTAGGATGGATATTTGTTAGCTGCTGGTTAATGTTATCCTTGGGTAATTTAGGGATCAATCCTCTTTCCAGTATGTAGGGTGCTTCTTTAGTAGTGGATTGCTTGCTACTGTTGTAAGCCATCTCCAATGCGGGTAAAAGAATAACCCATTCATGGCAATAACCATCAGAATTCTCATATTTAGACCAAAGCAACAGAACCTTCTGAGCATATCTTCTAGAGTCTGAATCATTCTTTCAGCTAAACCATCCGTCTGAGGGTGATAAGCTGTAGAGAAAGCTAAGGTAGTTCCTAGCATGTCATGAAGATTTCTCCAGAACTCAGAGGTAAAGTTGGGGTCTCTATCACTGATAATAATCTTGGGTACTCCAACATCAGCAATGAGTCTATTCCAGAATAACAAGGCAACTTCCATTGCAGTGTCTTCCTTGTGATTAGGCAGAAACTTTGCTTTCTTTGAGAACCTATCTACTATTACCAGGACTGAGTTGTAGGAATAAGCATCTCCTGGGGGTAATCCAGTTACAAAATCCATATTGATGATTTCCCATATTTTCTTGGGTTCAGAAATCTTCTGTAGTAGACCAAACTTTTTCCCAGTGGTCCTATTGGACTTCTGAAAAGTTTCACAACTGGTAACATATTGAATAGTGGAATATCTCCAATTGGTCCACCAAGCAGTTTTTTTTAACTTGTCTAAGGTCCTATCAGTAGATAAGTGGCCGGAAGAGCAGTTATCATGGCACTCAGCCAGGATATGTTTGATATTTTCTATCTTGATTAAGACTATGACACTCAAATGCTGGTGCCTGTAGTATACTATACCATCCCATAAGGTGAAACTTTGAGCTTTGTAATGTTTCAGAAGAGGGTCAGTTAGACTATTAATCAGTTCCGATGGTGGAGAAGTAATTTCCATAATGGTGGTTAGAGTCTTTATATCAGAGCTTTAAGCCTCCTTGATAGATTTGAAAAAAGATTCATCTAGTTCACAGATGTGGATTCCTAGAATAGGAGCCTCAATATCAAGTATGTTAATATTCAGTATAGGAAATATATCATTATCCTCTGGGTCAAAAAGCAGGGTTACTTTGATCATTGGGAAAAGCATTCCTACTCAAGCTATCAGCATTCTGATGTTTAGTACCAGCTTGGTGAACTATGGTCATCTGACCTCTGTACTGTTGTATGGCTATCTGCCACCTTAACATGTGCCTTCTAGGGGTCTTCATGTTCATCAATTTCCTGACAGCATTGCATTCAGTAATCATAGTGAACTTGGTGCCTTCCAAGTATTAATAGAGTTTCTCCAGAGCCCATACTAAGGCAAGACATTCCATTTTACTTGCACCATACCTTTTCTCAGTGTCTTTAACTTGTCTGGATATGAAGAGTATAGGTTTTTCCACTGGTTTGTCATCCTCTATGACTTCTTGGTGTAAAGCATCTCCTGGCCATCCATACTGGCATCTATATAGAGTTTGAAAGGTTTAGAATATTCTGGCTGAATCAGTACTGATGCTGAGGTCATAGCCATCTTGAGTTCCTCATAGTTCTTGACTCTATCATGAGTCATTTCAAACAAGGTGGTGTTGTTTCAGATTTCATGCAGACACTTGGTTAGAAGAGGAAAATTTGGTAAGTACTTCCTATAGTAGCTGCATAAGCTAATAAAAGATAGAAGTTCAGTTTTATTCTGAGGAATTGGCCTGTTCATCACGGCTGCTATCTTGCTTTGGTCAGAGCTAAAGTTATTCCAGAGACAATGTGTCCTAAGTCTTTGAGTTATCCATAGCCAAAGTTGCACTTGTTCATTGATACCTTTAATCCCACAGCAGATATAAATTTGAGGAATAGCCTTACTTTCTCCATGTGAGTATCCCAATTATCAGAGTAAATGATAACATCATCAATGTACACCATCATCCATCCTTGTCTGATGAATAATCCTATAACTGTGTCAATCATCCTTTGAAAATGAGAAGGAGAATTTTTGATACCAAAAGGCATCCTAAGATACTCATCAATTCCCAAATGACAGATAATTCCCACAAATTTCTGGCTATCAGGGCTGATAAGTATTTGGTGAAATCCTTTCAGCATGTCCATAGTAGTGATATATTTAGCCTTTGAGAGGTTATGCAGAGAATAATCAATCCTTGGAATAGGATAGTAATCAGCTTGGGTATAGTTATTCAGCATTCTAAATTCTCCAACCATTCTTGACTTATCATTATGCCAGGCTATGATTACTGGGGTAGTAATATCCACTTGTTCATTTTTTCCTACTTTCCTTAAGACTTGTAAGTCAACTAACTCCTGGATATGAGTTTCCAGAGAAGCTCTAGATTTTGGACTAGAAGGGTAAGTGGTTCTCCTCAGGTTAGGTGGGTAAGGAGTTTTAATGGTTAAAGTTAGAATCATGTCATGTCCTTTGATATTACCAATGGGGTGATCCTTGGTACAGAAAGAATTCCAATTTTCAAATCAAACTTGCAAGATTTCTCGTTTTAGTTCTTCCTTGAGTAGGGAATTCAAAGCTGCTTGAGAGAATTATTCTTGGTTAAAACTTCCCAAGTGTTTCTCATGGGTTGAATCAGAATTCTGAGAATTAACATGGCATATTTGGGACTTCTTGTTCCAGTCTCCCCCTATAGTAAAGTGCCTACCCTTGCTTTGGAATACATCTATACCATACAAGCAAAGATAATCATTTCCAAGAATAAAGTAATCACATACTCCATTTTGAAGCACTACAAATTCAATGTTCAGTTTGAGTGATCCTTTAGAGTGAGGGAGTATGATATCAGAAGACCATACTCCAACGGCATTGAGAAAAGAATTAAAACTGCTAAACTTAGCCTGAGGTACTGGTAATAGGTTCAGCCTCCAATTTGGATCTTTTTTTTCCAAATAAGTTGAACCAAAACAAGAGCAGAAGGCTCCACTGTCCAAGAGTAACTTAACAGGGGAACCTTGGATCAAACAAGGAGTGCAGAATGTTTTGCCAGAAGTGTAAATTTTACAGGCAGAATTTTACAGGCAGAATTTTTCAGAGTCAAGGCCTTAGCCTCAGAGACATGGTGAATTTTCATGTTAGAATTCAATTTTTGAGGTAAGTTGGAATCCTCATTAACAGATTTTATGTCCAGGGAGGACTCTATACTTCCTTCAATAACATTGATGGGGTTAGTTATCATTAAATCACGCTCAGAGAGTGATCCATCAGTATCATCAAGTTGGGGGTTAGGATTGTCATACTCTTCTCCTTCAATAGTATCAATTCTTCTCCTGGGCTGAGGACAGTCAGGTCTAACATGTCCTGTTTGGTTGAAGTTCCAACATACCTTTTCCTTGGAATCTGAAGTCTTCTTGACTTCCAAGGTGGTTGGATTAGCAGCAGGGGAATCTTTAGTTTTGGCAGTTTATTCTTCTCTACTCCTAGAATTTTGTTCCCTGGGGAGTCTGTTAATTCTTTTTTCAATACCATTCATGTCAATGGTTTCTTCCAATATACCTATCAAGGTAGATAGATAAGAGTTCATGGGCATTCTACACCTTAAAATATGGTTGATTTTTCCGGGACACAAGTTGGGAAGTCTCTCATTGACCTCTTCCTAATCAGCATCCAAGTAGAAACATTATAACATCCTTTTCTGGTCTAAACACCACTTGTGAGGTTTGTCCTTGGATGGATCAAACTTGGAGGTTTCAAAATTTTTCATCATCTTTCTTTTCCAAATCCTGGTACCAAATTTTTCTCTGACCAATTCCTTCGAAGAATTCCAGGTTAAAGATCCCACTTCTTCCCTCTTATTGATGAACCAATCAAGAGACACTCCCTAAAACAGTCTGGGTAACCTTACCACAGCTATTGCATCAAGGAGTTCATAAGAAGCAAGAGTGTAATAAATAAAATTTATAAAACTGACATGGTTATACTCTCCTTCTCCGGAGAATTTAGCCCATTCAGTAGTTGGAGGAAGTAACTTCAAAGCTTGCTCCATTTCCGGTGTAGGGCTTGGTCTAAAAGGTTCATTCCTAGTTATTCTGGTTCTAGGAGGAATACTAGGAGTACTAGTGAACCTGGCAGGTCTAGCTTTTTCTAAGTCAGTGGCTGGAGAGTTACTGATATTGACCTTAAGATCTCTGAGATCATTCTTAATCATACCTAACTCCAAGTCAAGCTTTTTGTTTAATAAATCAATTTTTTTAATCAAATGAGTTGAAGAAGTAGGACTAGTTTTCTTAAATTGTTCCTTAAGTTGATCCATAGTTACAATAATGTCTTCCTGAAGGATTGATTGATTATCATCAATATGCTTCATCATATCCAACTCACTAGATTTGATACTCTCCTTGATTTTTTGTATTTCCAACTCATCAATCCTCATAGTCTGGTATTGGGTGTCAATAACTCTGAAAACACTCAGACTCAACTTGTCCAATTGTTCATAAAATTTGTCAAAGCACTTTCTAATAATGGTAAAATCGTGTGAAACATTTAGAGAAAAGATGTTAAGGGCTTCTACATCTAATTGTGGTAGACCTTTTTCCACTTCTGGGCTAGAGAGATTATTTTTTCCCAATCCTTTGGGTTCCTTAACTTATGATGGGCTGAGGACCTCTTCTTTTTGGGGTCCTTTCCATTTAAGGAAACTAACTGATCCCAAGGATTCCAACTCTGTATTTAGCCTTCTACTTCTTTCTTTGGGATCAACTTTTGTAGAGAAATCTGAGATTTCTTTTCCAGAGAGATAGCTTTTCTCATACCTGGCTGATCCCCCTGGGTCTGAGCCAAGTTGAATTGTTCCCAGTAGCTCATGTTCTCTTTCACTAACACTTTTAATCTTTCCTCCTTGGTTGATTCCAGCTGGGGTGGCGTAGGAGGACCTTTACTCTCCTAGGATAATACATTGGTCAATGGCTGAATCTCCAATGGTGTTTTGGTCGAGTTGGCGGCTGTGGTTGTTGCCGTTGTTGTCCTGTGTGAAGCTCTGGTCATGGGTTTGATCCCCTTCATTGCGCTCACAACTGGAGTCCTTGCGCCCACGGGTTCCTCCTGGCAAAGATCCATAGGATGGTGCTCTTCTGGTTGCTTGGGTGTTGCGCCTGTTTTGATTCATAGCACAAGAAGGTATAAGTCTTTGTCAAAATTTTTGAAGAAGACTTAAAAAAATATAAAAAAATAATAATTTTCGAGTTTTTATATTTTTAATAATTTTTTTATGTATATTTTGACTTAATTATAGTCTAATTTAAAGGTACCAACACTTGGTTGAGGTCACTACCATCCTTGGGGGGTATTCCAATGGGGTCTGAATGGTTTCCAATCAGATCTTGGGATAAATCCAAGGGCAAGTCCAAGGGTAAACCGTCTGGGACGTCCTCCAGAAGATCCTGGTCAATAAGGTCACCAAACACAAAATCCACTAAGAAGAATAAAACAATAAAAAAATATAAGTTTAATATTTTTTTGTAATTTTTTTTGCGTGGTAAGATGATATTTCAAAAGAAAATAATTTTTAATCTCACTTTTGTTATTTTTGAATTTTTCTTTATCTTCTGGGTTGTTTATATCATAAATATAAATCTTCCTTTGATAAATTTTCCACCACTTATGTTGCCTCAATAAAGAATTGAAATTGATTATTCTTTCTAACTCAAGCTCCTTTTCTTTTAAACCTTGTTTCTTATAATAAAGAAGCTTTTCCTGTTGTTTCTCAGGATTTATAATTATAGGCACAAAGTTACGTATTTTTTCTTCTTTTTTCTGTTTAATAATGTTCAAATAATAATTGATCAATTCTCCGTTTGTCTTAAGATCCACTAGAGAAATAAAGAATCAAAAATATATGTTATAAGTATTTTAACTTATTTTTAAAGAAATAAATAGACTGATCCAAGGAATAAATAATCAAAAACTAATTATTTAAGGATTATTACCAGCCAGACCCCCAGTTGTTAGCTCTCTGATACCAGGAAGCTTGCAGTCCTTTAGCTACAGAGAGTGATAGAAGATACTGGAATAATAATAATAATATTATTCCAATGATAAACACGTAGAAAGCTCAAACAGTGAATATTTTAATAGCTGTTGCAAGGTTTAATTGGTTTGGTTAAAAGTGTTTTCAATTTTTTATAAAAGAGGGGCCATGGTATTATACTACTGGGGGTCTTTACAGACAAACAACCTCTCTTCAAGGGGCCTCCTTAGGCAGTTTAAGAACCTTGGAATGAAGATGGGTGCCTTAGAAAGACCTTATTCCACTGATATGGCCTGGAAAAACAGCACAATGGCCAAGACAGGAAGGGAAAAACTCACTCTGAGCACTTTACCACAAAAATCCTGCAATAATAGGAAGGGTTTCAGAGCAGAATGGGCAGATTTGCTTGACTAACTTCAAAGCGTTGATTTGTTTTTTGAGAAATAAATAATAATACTACAGACTAGTTCATAAATCACTTGCTTATCTCTTTTATCAGCACTTGACTAATAATTACACGGTGTCTGATTGATAATAAAAATTCCTGGTAAACTGATGGGGAATAATAGGTCCAAAGAGGTCTGGATAAATACCTTTTTGGGGTGACTATGAGCTTCTCAGGGTACATAGAGAGGTTTCTGCTCTTAATCTGAGGCTGGCAAGCCAGAAAGGGCAAGATTAGCACATCCACTTGCTGCTGTCAATCAGCTGACATCAGATCTGCTGTAACTGTGCTATTTTAGCCACAGAATCTGTTGATCTGTTATGGCATAAATGTGATCATTCTGCACTCATCCTTCATTTGCACAATTAATATTGTTTTAAAGTGAAAAGATGTGGAAGTTTACTGATTTTCCGTCATTTGATGAGCACATAGGTAATTTTTGATAATTTTAATGATGACTTCTAGTATTTTTTTGTGGTCTTTGGAGATCAGGATAAGTGATTTACCTGGTAATCCTCAATATTTGGTTTATTATTAAAAAATACTTAAACTTAGTTTCTTATTAATTTTATTTAAGTTTTATATTTTTTAGACTATTAATAATGCATATTTCAGGTTATTACATATGCTAGCTAACCCTAACTAGGTTGTAGCTATCTTGAGTGGTACCTGGTTGTCAGATTTGTAACAACTGATCCAGGCTTGGGGATTGGTTAATTCAGACGCGCGCGGGGTAGGATCCGCTGCGTGGGTGGCAAAATTAGCTGTGCGCGTGACCTCTGTACGCGGGAATGTGTAGCTACGGGTACGTAGGGTTGTGTAAGGATGCAGGGCTGGGCGCAGGAATTGTGACATAACAAATTTCTGTGTGTAACTCCTAAAATATACACAACACTCCAATTCTGAGTGAAATTTAGTTGTAAAACCTATACGTGAAAAAACATGTGAAATATTGAAATGGCCAAAAAGTGACATATTGGTGTTGTGGCTTTTGGTCCCTTTTTTCATTTAATTATTTAAAAATAGAAGGAGTTGGATTTCCAGGGTGGGGTTAGTGAGTGACCCTACCTAATTTTGGGTGAGAAATCCATCTCTGCAATAATATTTATGTATTTCTCACTCCTTCTTTAGTAAATTTTACTTTTCTTATTATAATTGTTTCTATAACATTTATTCTGTTACTTTGAAAGGTTTCTCTGTACATAGTAGAAAGCTGACAGGTAGGGTATGGGTAGGCCAGAGTTTATTTGAGCTGTATCTTCTAAACCATGAGAGATAGAGGGGTACTTTGGCTGAGTGACTAGGGGTTATTTTTTGTTTGGAATCCATTTTTGAGGTAATATTTAGGATTGGGGCTTTCCTTATACTAGAAAAGTGAGTCTGATGGCTATAGGTTAGGTTTTGGAACACCAAACCGCAAAAGACAAAAACTCAAGCTATTGCTTCCGCAAAAGGAAAAACCCACGCTTGGCTCTCCCATTTTTCTGTGTAACCCACAACTGCAAAACTTTTGAGCCTGCCTTTACTCCACCAGAGTAGAAAACTAGCTTTATTATAATTTTGAAACCTATTTTTCTGCGGCTTCTGCATCTGCCCACTGCTGAGCCCCCTATTCAAAGACTCCATTTTTCCTACTTTCTTCTGTTTCTATAAATAAACACCAAATTGTGAGCTTTGGCTTTAAAAAGTGTGAAATAAATTGTTGGAAAAACAGGACCACTATTTAATTTCATTGATAATAAAAGGAATTTTTAGACTTGAAACAAAAGAAAAAACCATTTTGTCATGAAGAACAAGTACCAACAGGAAGTAATCATTTGTTGATTTGTTTAATTTTCAGAATGCAGTGATAATTTTGACCACAGTTTGAATATTTGGATTTATTTGATGAGATATATCAGACCTTGAAAACAAATGAGACACAGTAGCAATTTTCAATACCAATTTGGTTGGTCTTCATTGCTGAGGAAGAGCCTCAAGAACTTCTGGTTTTACTTTGGTTTTTACCTTATTGAAGGAAGGGAGTTAGAATAACTTCAACCGCTGAGTGTGTTGAGTTAGATAGTTACCAGCTTGAAGACTCTTCCAGGTGTATTTTGGTGTTGGTAGCAGTTTTTATCAGATTGTTAAGGTTCCAAGTGAGATGAGTTGAAACATAGATGAGATTTTTATTTTGAAAAATTGATTTTTGTGAGCCAGATAAGTGGAAAGATGAGAGAGAGATGGTTGAAGTTGATGAAAGGTGACAAATCAGATCACTCAATGAAGGGTGATAAATCAGGAGGGCTCAAGCTGAATTCATTTCTGTATAATTGGAGCTTTGGCACTGTGCAGGCTGCGTGTGCTCCTGATCAGTTTGAATTCCAACAGTTTTCCTTCCTTGCCAAATGAGAACAGAATTTAATATTGCTGCATTGCGTAAGTTGGAGAAATTTGGTTGATTTTGAAGAAGGTCTTGAGTAATTTCAATGAGTGGATGAGGGTTGGTGGAGAGATAAGGATATTTTTCAAAGGAGAAGAGTTTTGTAAGATGGAATAAATGGAAGGTTGGGAGATGAGATGGATGAGGAGAGCAGTTTTTCATTGGTGGTGTGTGTTGTAAGGGTTGCACATGATTTGAATTTAGAGCATAGAAAGGGGGGAGAAAAAGTGGGAAGAAGAAATTAATAAATAAGAGGATGAATTGATGAATGAACTATTAGCCATAAAAGATGCTGATATTTCATCAAAAATGAATCATAGAATGAGCCTGCTCAAAAATTCAAACATTAGAAACATCCACAGTCCCAAAATTCATTTTAGTGAAAAAAATTGACCTGATACTAGTGAAAAGAGAAATTTTACCAGCAGTGGAAACTTTGGGTGGCGCCATTTCCTGAAACAGGAAAAATTCACCCAAGTACTTATGTTCTCCTGTGAGAAGACTAGAGGCTCAAATTTCAAGGAAAGGCTCACTAATGGCACCCTTCACAGTGAGAGAATTGGGCTCAGGTAGTTGGAATTTGAGGTTGGCCTTTTTTTACCTGAAAAATCCTTCCCAAAACAGCCCTGGAAGGATCTCTAGTTTGCAGAAATGGCCTTTCTGGTCCAGAAAGTTTGTAAAGCAAGAAAAAATCAAAGGCCTATGGGCCTTAGTATACTACAAAGAGTACAGTTCAG
Source organism: Puccinia polysora (assembly GCA_025617555.3). Taxonomy (NCBI): domain Eukaryota; kingdom Fungi; phylum Basidiomycota; class Pucciniomycetes; order Pucciniales; family Pucciniaceae; genus Puccinia; species Puccinia polysora. Next base: position 31,458,960 of record CM062629.1, read on the forward strand.
GATGCTGGGTAGTACTGTTTGCAGCTGGTTTGGAGGTCTTTACTGCAAAGGAGGCTTGATGATAGTAGACAGAAGAAAACCTGGTAGGAGCAAAGAGAGAACAAAATGGTTTGAAAATAATATAAGAAGGGAATTTTGCACCTTTCAGAGGTGTATTTGAAAAAATTAGCATGTTTATAACTATTGAATTTCTCATGGGGGAACCTACAGAAACCTGAAGAGTGATAATGTCAGCCTATTAGATTCCAAGGACCTAGTTCCTTCTGGCTACTAGAGGTGATGAAAACTTTAGAGTAAAAATGTTAAAAAATGCCAGAGATATATTTTGGCTAAAAGGGTTAAATTTATTTATATATTTATAAAAAATAAACTTAAAAGGAGGGGCCAAGACCTTAATGGTGTTTTTGAACCCACCAGAACACAGGTATATGTCTTTTAAGGAAAACATAGGTGCAATTATGGTGCCTGTGGGGTTTACAAGGACTCCTTTCAAGAAGTTTGTGTGTAATTTCCTTGGCGTTTGCATTATGCAGAACCTAAAAAAAGAGTATAAGTCAGCAGGATCACTTACTGGGTCTAGATCCGGACTTATGCTTGATGAATGGACCAATATGCAGGGATTCAGGGTGCCGGAAGCTGGTGCTGAGGCAAGCTAAATGGTTGGATATTGATTTTGGCCAAAAAGTAATGATTCAAGATTTTTTTCTATAATTTTATCAGAAAGTGGTCCAGGATCACACACTTATTTTTTATAAGGGTTTTATGGGTGGATTAAGATAATATCTGAAGCAATAATGACTATATGACTGAATGAATTAGTTAGAAATGGCTGGGGCAAGAGCCTTTATTTATATTTTTTGGGTCCCCTCATGGTACAGCCCTTTTACCAGCCAAAGGAGGGGACCCAGGCTATTTCTGAGGCCATGGAGCCATCAGTGTGTTTGTGTAGACCTTCTCAGGTCACTGAAGAGGTACATTAATCCCTATGTCATCATACTTGGGGCTTTGATACATGTTTCTGTACCCTTAATGACCTCATTTTATCTACCAAAGAAGTAGTATTCAATTAATATTTTTGAATATAAGCCATAGTTTCCTGAAGCCAGGAGCTTGAAAGCATGCTCTGGGGACCCCATTCTGCAAGACTATTTTTAGTTTGAGGCTCTTTTTTCCATATTGGTATGTTTTAAAGTCACTTAATTGGACAGTACACTCCTAGTAATGTTTAGTTACGTACAGTTTTAGTTACCAGGGACACAAGGGGGGTGTTTTATGGGTATTTGGTACTTTTTGAGCTATCTAGCACAAAGCTAGGCCTCTGTTTATCCTTAGTACACACTCTCAGGGTGTTACAGTAACTAAAATGTAGCCTTTTTGGTCCAAACCTACCGTACAGGCCCTTTTACAGGGGCCCTGACAACCTTTGATACAGTTTTAAAAAGGGTGCAGGTCCCATTTTTCCGGACTCTTTGTTGGTTTATCTGTTTTCATACTATTCCCTACCACATGGTGGCGCTCTTTGGGCCCCATGTGGTGTGAAACAGGGCTGTAGGGTGTATAGGTGGTACCCTACAGCCATTTCTGTTTTGGGAGAGGGGGGGCTGTCCAGTGAGCCAGCTGGTTGCCTTGTGCAATGGTCCCACCGTTTGCTAGGAGCCCGTGCAAGGTAGTCGGTCAACTACCTGCGGGGCTGGCAACATGTAGCAACCTCTGCGTGCAGTAGTTGCTGACTAGCAACCACTCCAGGCTTGCGCTTTACTGCTTGCGGCGCCTGCGCGGTTGCAGAGGGTATGCGGCTGGCCGCGCTTGACTGTTTGCAGGCCCAGCGCATTCCATAGCTTCTTCACACGGTTGCGGAGGGTATGCAGCTTGCCAGCACGCGCCATAGCTCCTTTGTGCGGTTGCGGAGGGTATGCAGCTGCGCGCAGGGCTATGGAAAAAAGCATGCCATGGCTTCTTTGGGCGGTTGCAGAGGGGATGCGGCTGGCCAGCGCGTGCCGTAGCTTCTTTGACTGGTTGCAGATGGTACACAGTTGAAATATGGTTCTACCTGAAGGAGTAAACTTTTGGGGGTGGTGCCAGTGGGTGACGCTACCTAAATTGGCACCACAAATCCATTTCTTCAATAATATTTTTAGATTTATTACAGGTTAAGGTTTTATTTTTATTTCATTATTTCCGTATTTTATTTTTGGGGGCTTTAGTCAGTTGGTTCTGAATAGTAGCCAGCTGACATTCCCCCCTTTCAAGATTGGTGTACCCAAAAGAAATTTTGGGAGGGGCAGCAGGTAAAAGGGGTTCTTGGTTTGAGATTTTAATCTTTCCTTTTTGCAGGTCTGAAATTCCTCAGAAGGATGAGGCCATCTGGTATGTTGCTTTCTGGTAGCCACTCATCCTTTTCTGCCAATTCTCCTCTGCATCTGACAAGGTACAGCCTGACATCCTTTCCATTGAATCTTTCCTTCTTTTCTTTAAGGATTTTGCTTACTTTGCTCTTGCTCCCTTCCTGTGAGATTTCTAAGGGAATATTTTGGGAAGTTGGGTCTTCAGTTTCCTTAGGGTTATAGTGCTTAATCAGACTAACTGGCAAAACTGGGTGTTTCTTGGACGATTCCTCACTGAGGATAACATCAACCCCATTCTTTCCATGGAGAATTTTTATGCAGAAAGGGCCTAAAAAGGCTTGTTTCAGTTTCTTATTACCTCCTAGATTGTTGAAGTTCACTGTGGACAGTAAGACTTTGTCCCCTACTTTAAAGTCAGGTTCCTTGTGGCTTTTGTCCCACCTAGTCTTATTATACTCAACAGATCTCTGAACACATTCTTGGGCATGATTATTAGATTTGACCAACATTTTCTTGAAGTCCAGGGCTTTTGGGTGGACATTGACAAGGTTTTGTTTGACACTTTGTTTAGGAATTCTAGGTACCCATCCTCTCTCTAGAATATAAGGAAATTCTTGAGTTATTGAGCGCATACTGCTGTTGTAAGCTATTTCTAGGGCTTGCAGGAGACTTACCCAGTCATGCATGTACCCATTGTGGTTTTTAAACTCTAAACCAAAAGAGCAAAACCTTCTTAGCATTTCTTCCAAAGTTTGAATCATGCGTTCAGCTAGCCCATCAGTTTGGGGATGATAAGCTGTGGAGAAAGCTAATTTTTTTCCCAACATATCATGAAGGTTCCTCAAGAATTCACAAGTAAACTTTGGGTCTCTGTTGCTGATTATAATTTTTGGGATACCTGCGTCAGCCATGACTCTGTTCCAGAACAGCAGGGCTACTTCTATAGCTGTGTCATCTTTGTGATTAGTTATAAAATTTGCTCTCTTGGAGAATCTTTCTACAATCACTACCACAGATTTATAGGAGTATGGTACCCCTGGCGGTAAACCAGTGACAAAGTCCCTGTTTAGTATTTCCCATCTATTGGTGGGCTCTGATATCTTTTGTAGAAGACCAAATCTCTTTCTTGTTTGTCTGTTAGTTCTCTGACAGTTGTTGCAGGGCTTGACATAGTCAGTGGTTTGTTCTCTCCATTCAATCCACCAGGCTGTCTGCTTGAACTTTTCAATAGTCCTATCTAATGAGAATTGACCTGAGGTGTAGTTATCATGGCATTCATGCAGTATAGTTTTAATGTGGGTTTCTGAGTTGAGGACTATCACACTTGAGTGTTTATGACAGAAGTATAACAAACCATCTAAGCTTGATAATCTCCCTTCTTTATAAGGAATGGAGATTTCCTTTTGTAGACTCTGCATTTACTCATTAGAGGGATTCTCGTTTTTCATGATCTCTAGTAACTTGAGATGCTCCAGATCATAGCTCTCTCAGACAGAATCAAAGAAATCTAGGTCTAGATCACAGACATGGATCCCTAACATTGGGAAGATGTCATTCTCATCTGGGTTTTATGCAGGGTTACTAGGGTCATTAGGGAGAGCCCATCTGTTGAGATATGATCAATGCTTTCATGCAGTCTTCAGGACCTCATTCCCTGCATGCTTGTAGTTGGTTACTCATTCATCATATTTCCTCACAAACTGACATTGTCATTGACCTCTAAAAACATATCTTGACCACCGGGAAGCAAGCCTCCTCAGTATAGTTGGTAGTACACTTGCCATGCACATGAGAGACCTGGGTTAAATTCCCAGAGGACACATTTTATTTTCACATTCTTACACCATCTACTGAGTCCATCTGCATTCTGGTGTTTTGTTCCAGGCTTGCGCATGATTGTCATCTGTCCTCTATACTGCTGGATAGCTATTTTCCATCTAAGCATGTGGAAGTTAGGAGTTTTCATGTTCATGAGCATCCTTACTGCCGTGCATTTGGTTATTACTTTAAAGGCACTTCCTTTTAGGTAATAGTGAAGTTTCTCTAAGGACCAGACCAAGGCTAGGCATTCCATCTGGCTTGCTCCATACCTTTTCTCTGTATCTTTAATCTGTCTAGATATGAATAGGATAGTTTTTTACACGGGGACATCATTATCTACTTTGGATTGGTGAAGAGCAGCTCCTATTCCATCAAGACAGGCATCAATGTATAATCTGAAAGGCTTAGAGTATTCAGGTTGAGTTAGGACAGGGGCGGTAGTCATGGCTTTCTTCAAAGCTTCATAGCTCTGTACTCTCTCATGATTCATTTCAAATATAGAAATCTTGTTACATATCTCATACAGTTTTTTGGCTATGGTAGCAAAGTTGGGTATGAACTGCCAATAATAACTACAGAAACAGACAAATGAGAGTAATTCAGTCTTATTTTGAGGCATTGGCCTATTGATTACGGCAGCAACCTTATTCTGGTCTACTGATAAAGATAGTCCTGATACTACATGTCCCAAGGCTTTTAGTTCAGCATAACCAAAGTTGCATTTCTTCATAGATATCTTTAGTCCAACATCTGCTACAGTTTTCAGCACAAGACCTATCTTCTCTAGGTGAGTTTCCCAATCATCCAAGTAAATGATAATTTCATCAATGTAAAAAATCATGCAAACTTGTTGGATGAAAGTTCCAAAGACTGTGTCCATCATCCTCTGAAAATGAGATGGAGAATTCTTTATCCCAAAAGGCATTCTTAGGTACTCATAGATGCCTAAGTGACAGATAATCCTCATATACTTCCTGATGTTAGCTTCAATGGGTATCTGATGGAAGCCTTTCAACATATCCATTGTGGTTTTGTACTTTTCTTTGGAAATATTATGGAGAGAGTGGTCTATCCTAGGTATGGGATATTAATCCCCTTTAGTATAGTTGTTAGACATTTGGAAATCTCCAACCATCCTGGACTTTTTTTTATGCCAGGCTATGATGACAGGAGTGTTGATTTCTACTTGCTCATTATTCCCTACTTTCCTAAGGACTCTCAGCTCCATGAGCTCAGTTATGTGTTTCTCTAGTGCCTCTTGGGATTTAGTGCTTTCTGGGTAAGCAGGTCTCCTCAAGATGGGGGGGGAAGGAGGTTCTATAGTCAGAGTTAATACTAAGTTGTGCCCCTTGATATTACCTATGGGATTATCTTTGGTGCAAAAGGCACTCATGTTTTCAAAACACCAGTTGACTAGGTTTTCTTGTTTATCAGACGTAAGTTTATCATTAACAGAGGCTTGCAAGAAATATTCATTTTTGAAGGACTCTAGAGGTTTGTTCTCCATGGAGGTTGATACGTGACAGGTCTGGAATTTCTTCTTCCATTCTCCTCCAATGGTGAAGTATCTTTCCTTGCTCTGGATGACATCTATCCCATACAAGGAGAAAACATCATTACCTAGTATCAAGTAGTCACATAGGGGCTTACTCTCTGATTTTGGAGTGGCCACAGATTCTTCTCTGGTTGGGGACCTAGGTTGGATAGGAGCTTCTATGACAGGGTAGTTGGGTACTATCACTGGTGGGGTAACTGGTGGTGCTGCTAATTTAGCAGTGGCAGCAGTTGGATTTGATGGGGAAGTGGGCAGTCCAGACACTAGAAATTACCTGATATAAAATTTATAAGTTAGCTTATAGTGAAAAAATGTTTGAAGAAATTTTCAGAAAAAATCTCACTTTTTGATAACTTGAATCTGATGTGAGCAGGGGGTTGAGTCTTAGCCCAATCTCTATGATACTTCAAGATAAGGTTGAAACAAAACCTTTCTTCAAATTCTTGTTCCTCTCTAAGTTTTGAGTGGAGAGCAATCAATTTCTTCTGTTCTAAAGGAGATACCAGTTCCCAATCAGTTGGTTTTTAATTTTGGATATACTCTTCTTTTCGGAGTATTAGGAGTTTAAGATAGTATTTAATAAGTTCTTTGTTGGTCTTTAAGTCAACTTCAGAGTAAGGAGTCCGGAAAAATATCAGAAAATGATTTTTCAGATTTTTTTTTTAGTCTTTTTAATTATTTTTAAGGTTTGGTAATTTATAATGATTTTTTGGAATTTTTTGGTTAATTTTTGAAAAATTATAAACAAAATTATTAAAAATGGCACAGGATCAATAATTATACTAATTATTTTCCGGCCAGACCCCCAATTGTCAGCCTACTAGATGCCAAGGACCTAGCTCCTTCTAGCTACTAGAGGTGATGAAAACTTTAGAGTAAAAATGTTCAAAAATGCCAGAGATATATTTTGGCTAAAAGGGTTAAATTAATTTATATATTTATAAAGATAAACTTAAAAGGAGGGGCCAAGACCTTAATGGTGTTTTTGAACCCACCGGAACACAGGTATATTTCTGTTAAGGAAAATATAGGTGCAATTATGGTGCCTGTGGGGTTTACAAGGACTCCTTTCAAGAAGGTTGTGTGTAATTTCCTTGGGGTTTGGGTTATGCAGAACCTTCAAAAAGAGTATAAGTCAGCAGGATCACTTACTAAGTCTAGTTTCGGACTTATGCTTGACGGGTGGACTAATATGCAGGGATTCAGGGTGCTGGAAGCTGGTGCTGAGGCAGGCTGAATGGTTGGATGTTGATTTTGGCCAAAAAGTAATGATTCAAGAGTTTTCCCTATAATTTTATCAGAAAGTGGTCCAGGATCACACACTTATTTCTTATAAGGTTTGGATGGCTTGAGTAAGAAAATATCTGAAGCAATAATGACTATATGACTGGATGAATGAGTTAGAAATGGCTGGGGGAAGAGCCTTTATTTATATTTTTTGGGTCCACTCATGGTGCAGCCCTTTTACCAGCCAAAAGAGGGGACCCAGGCTAGTTTTGAGGCCAGGGAGCCATCAGTGTGTTTGTTTAGACCTTCTCAGGTCACTAAAGAGGTACAGGAAGCCCTATGTCATCATACTTTGGGCTTTGATACATGTTTCTGTACCCTTAATGACCTCATTGTATCTACCAAAGAAGTAGTATTCAATTAATATTTTAAAATATAAGCCATGGTTTCCTGAAGCCAGGGGCTTGAAAGAATGCTCTGGGGACCTCATTCCGCAAGAATATTTTTAGTCTGAGGCTCTTTTGTCCACATTGGGATGTTTTACAGATACTTAATTGGACAGTACACTCTTAGTAATGTTTAGTTACGTACAGTTTTAGTTACCAGGGACACAAGGGGGGTGTTTTATGGGTATTTGGTACTTTTTGAGCTATCTAGCACACAGCTAGGCCTCTGTTTATCCTTAGTACACACTCTCAGGGTGTTACAGTAACTAAAATGTACCCTTTAAGATCCAAACCTACCATACAGGCCCTTTTTCAGGGGCCCTGACAACCTTTGATACAGTTTTAAAAAGGGTTCAGGGCCCATTTTTCCGGATTCTTTGTTGTTTTATCTGTTTTCATTCTATTCCCCACCACATTGTGGCGCTCTTTGGGCCCCATTTGGTGTGGAAAAGGGCTGTAGGGTGTAAAGGTGGTACCCTACAGCCCATTTTTGTTTTGGGAGAGGGGGGGCTGTCCAGTGAGCCGGCTGGTTGCCTTGTGCAATGGTCCGGCTGGTTGCTAGGAGGCTGCGCAAGGTAGTTGGTTGACTACCTGCGGGGCTGGCCACAGGTAGAAACCTCCGCGCGCAGTAGTTTCTGACTAGCGACCACTCAAGGCTTGCGCTTGACTGCTTGCGGGGCCCGTTTGTACCATAGCTTTATCACGCGGTTGCGGAGGGTATGCAGCTGGCCGCGCTTGACTGTTTGCGGTGCCAGTGCATGCAGTTGCGGAGGGTATGCGGCTGGCCAATGCCTGCCGTAGCTTCTTTGTGCAGTTGCGGAGGGTATGCGGCTGCGCACAGGCTATGGACAAAAGCGTTCCATGGCTTCTTTGCGCGGTTGTGGAGGGTATGCGGATGTCTGGCGCGTGCCATAGCTTCTTTGCATGGTTGTGGAGGATACACAGCCAAACTATGGTTCTACCTGAAGGAGTAATTTTTTGGGGGTGGTGCCAGTGGGTGACCCTACCTAAATTGGCACCACAAATCCATTTTTTTAATAATATTTTTAGATTTATTCAAGTTTAAGGTTTTATTTCTTAATTTTTATTTTTATTTGATTATTTCTGTATTTTATTTTTGGGGGCTTTAGTCAGTTGGTTCTGAATAGTAGCCAGCTGACAGATAAAAAAACAGATGAGAATCCTGACCCTTAGGATAGAACCTATATATAAAAATATAGAATTGCTTGACAAATGGAACATTCAATTATGTCCCAGGACCTGTGGGTAATTCCTTGGGATTCTAAATAATCCTTTTGCATCCCAGCCATGAAGGGAACACTTGGTTACCACTGAAATTATGCTTAGAAAGGGGAAACTTGGTTTTGGGTGACAAGAAATGTGGTGTATTTTGTTTGATGTCTTCTACAGTTCCAGAAACATTTTAAAGGACATAAAGAAAACCAGGGGATGGAAAGGAAAATCTCAGTCAATCTAAGCCTCAAGATATCTTGAGGATCAGAATTTGGTTTAATTCTAGATCTTATTAAGAAAAGAGGAAAATACTTATCAGAAAGCCCTGATCTTATCAGAGAAACTGGTGTAAGTGAGATGTTATTTTAGGATTTATATATATATCATAGGGAATGTTGCACTTTTGTAAGGTCCCATGGAGTAAGATTTGGATTGGGTTCTGTGGTGCTCCCCACCTGCTATCTATCCATCAGACTAATTTAAAATTAGAATAATGATTCTCAGAGCACTAAAAGTTACCTCAAAAATTGATTCTTCAACCTTCAAAAAGCTAATCAGTCAATCAAAAAAAAACGGCCTCAAAGGCTATCTCAAACAAGAAATGTCACTCTCAAATCATATTAATCACAAATCAAATTTATCCCCAACCATTGAAAAAAATTTAAATTATTTTAGAATTCAATTCACACGATTAGAATGAATTTTTTCTACTTTCTACAGCAAAACAAATCCCATATCATCAGTATAATCCAGTATTAGAACCATATCAGTACCCACTAGGGTTATTCAAAAAAAAATCACCCACCTCAATTTAAATTATTTTTCTGAATCATTGAATACATATAAAAATTAGAAGCCTCATCTTAAACACACCAACAAGTTAATTGGCTCCATTTCAGCCATAAAATCCATACAATTTCAGCTATCAAGGAGTGCATGCATTCCAAGGAATTTCTCATTTTTGTCAAAAAAGCTCAATTAAATCAAAACTCAGATTCAGCCTCCTTGACGCCAAGACCCTTGCTATCCTTTAGCTACCAGAGGTGATAGAATAAATAAGAAATATATTATTCAATAAATGCAGCAAAAATTAGTGAAATATTTGGATAAAGCTATTGCAAGGTTGATTGGTTTGGTTATGGTTTAATATCATTAATCAATATTAATAAATTGATTATTAATAAACTAATAGAGGGGCAACAATAATATTGGGGATCTTTAAAACCTTCCATCAGGGAATTCACTTTGAAAACACATATACCTGGTTACTTTGGAACCTTTAATTTATATTCTTAAAGGAGATATTGCCCAAAGATAATATATATAAAAAATATGTGGTGTTGTGACAGGGCCTTTTAGCCAATCTTCCACAACAGAAAAAGGATAATAAGACTCACTTTTATATTATTGAATCCTTTAGGTACCTGTCTGGGACATGCACTGATGGGTTAAACCTATTACTGGGGTTAAAAATGTTTTTCAGCAGTTTAAATTGATTAAAAGGGTTTGAGGACAGATATTATTAATCAGAATAAAGCCATAAATCACTTACTTATCTCTTATAAGTATTTTATTACCTTGGCACAGTGTCTGGATGTAAATATAACTGGGTCTTTGGGTATCAATATCCTCAAAAGAGCGCTATATTTATAGTTTTTTGAGTCCCAATTCTGTCCTTCTGAGGGATACAGGAGTTCAAAGGGACGGGTTCTAAGGCTAGCAGGGTAGCCAGTGGTAGCCTGTCACGTGTTCTTGGTGCTGTATCACGGGTAACATCTAATTCCACAGGGTATGGGAATTATTCTACTTTTTGATTGATGTTTAGACGTGTGAATAACACTAATCTATCTACATGTTTATTATTTAATTGATTATCCTTAGGAAATATTCCCAGGATTTTAATAAGTTTTCTTAGTAGAAATTCCTACATTTAATCTTTTGTCAGATGGGTTCTCATTATGTATTAGCTGATGGGAGTAAAATCATGATATTTATTTTACTCCTTATTTTCAAAATTCTGTTGATTTACTCAAAATTATCAATTAAAAATATAGGCTATGAGAATTCATGTAATATTTTTACCCAATCAGTTTCCTTAGTATGTCATGGAAATACTGATGTCTTAAAGTTTTCACAATTTTATATTTGAAGTCTTTTAAGATATTTTATAAATAGTAGTTAGCTTATTTTTGACATACTTGGTATTTTTTATTATGTTTTATAAAAAATACTTAGAAAGTTTATTTAAGTATTTTTATATAATTTCATTTATTTTCAGATTATCTATTATCCACAGGGCCATTTATTACATATGTAGCATGTCCCCATCTAGGTTGTAGAACCTTAACATGGTACCTGGACTTCTCAAGCTGCCTGTCACTCTGTCAGCTCTCTGATACCAGGAAACTTGCAGTCCTTTAGCTATAGAGAGTGATAAAAATACTGGAATAATAATAATTATTATTATTCCAAAAATAAATACTTAGAGGCTCAAATAAATAATATAAAAAGAGAAGTTGCAAGGTTTAATTGGTTTGGTAATAAAAGGTTTTAAATATGTATATAAAAGAGGGGCCACAGTATTATACTACTGGGGGTCTTTACAGACAAAGCAACCTCTCTTCAAGGGGCCTCCTTAGGCAGTTTAAGAACCTTGGAATGAAGATGGGTGCCTTAGAAAGGGCTTATTCCACTAATGGCCAGGCATAAAAGCACAATGGCCAAGACAGGAAGGGAAACACTCACTCTGAGCACTTTACCACGAAAATCCTGCAATAATAGGAAAGTTTTCAGAGTAGATGGGGTGAATTGCCTGACTAAACTTCAATGGTTGATTTGTTTTAAGAAATAAATAATAATACTACAGACTTGGTCATAAATCACTTGCTTAGATTCTTCATAAGCACTTTACTAACAATGAAACGGTGTCTGATTGATAATAATAATTCCTGGTAAACTGATAATGGAATAATGGATCCAAAGAGGTCTGTATAAATAACTTTTTGGGGTGATTTTGAGCTTCTCAGGGCGCGTAGAGAGAGTTCTGATCATGGTCTGAGGCTGGCAAGCCAGTCAGAGAAAGATTAACACGTGCACTTGGTTCTGTTAATCAGCTGACCTTAGATCTGCTGGATTTCTGTACTATTTTAGCCACAGGATCTGTTAATCTATTATGGCATAAATTTGATCATTCTGCACTCATCCTTCATTTGTACTATTAGTTTTGCTTTGAAGTGTAAAGATGTTGACGTTTACTGATTTTCCATCATCTTCTGATCACGTAGATAATTATTAATAATTTTTATGAACACTCCTTGTAGTGTTTTGTGGTCTTCAAAGATCAGAGTCAATGATTTACGTGGTAATCCTTGATCTTTAATTTATTATTAAAAAATGTTCTAAACTTAATTTGTATTAATTTTGATTGAGTTTTAATCTTTTTAGATTATTACTAATGCATATTTCAACTTGTTACATATGCCAGGCAACCCTAACTAGCTGGTTGTAGCTTTTCTGAGCCCAACCTGGTTGTCAGATTAGTCACGACGGATCCAGACGCGGGGATCAGTCAGTCCAGATGTGCGCGGGGTGGGATCAGCTGCATACATGGCAGAATTAGCTGCGCGCGGGTCTCTAGTACGCGGGAAACTGCTACTATGAGTACTTAGGGGTATGTAATGATGCGGGGCTGCGCGCGGGAATTGTGACATAACACATTTCCGCGTGTAACTCCTAAAATATACACAACACCTCAATTCTGAGTGAATTTTAGGTGTAAACCATATACGTGACAACACGTGTGCAATGTTAAAATGGTAAAAAGGTTCCATACTGGTGTTGTAATTTTTTAGTACTTTTCTTTTTAATTATTTTCAAAAGGTAAGGACTTGGATTTCAAGGGTGGGATCAGTGAGTGAGCCTACCTAATTTTGGGTGAGTAATCCGTTTCTTCAATAATATTGATGGATTTCTCACTCCTTCTTTTGTTAATTTAGATATTCTTATTTTTTATAGTTTTGTGTTGCCATTACAGGTTGCTCTGTACATAGTAGCAAGCTGAAACACTCTGTCAGCCCGTATTCGCGCGGCTGCATACTTGTCAGATGCCCGGGGCTGCGTACATGGACAGGGTGGCAGTGCTGCTGCTCAGCCGCGCGCGGATGTGTTGGTTGCTGCGGCTGCATGCAGGAATTGTGACAAATCATATTTCTGCACATAACTCTTCTAAATCACAGAATTCTTGGATTCTGTCTCAAAATTCATTGTGAAACCTATACATGGGGTTTTGTGTGAAATATTAAAATGGCCAAAATCCCAAGGCCATGTCTCTTTCCAAATCTTTATAATTCATTTAAAAATATAAGCAGTTGGAATTTGAGGTAGGTGTCAGTGAGTGACCCTAACTTAATTTTTATGTAAATTTAGAATTTGAAATTATATTTATAACATTATTTCTCCTTCAATAATATTTTTATTTATTTTATTTATTTATTTGTTTTATTTATGTTATTTTGTTAATTTTTTAGCTTGCTCTGCAATAGTAGCAAGCTGACACTCAGATCAAAACTCTGTGCAAGCTAAAGCCTCTAATTTCAAACAATTTCAATCACCAAGGATTCCGTGCATTCCCAAGAATGTATTGGTTTTTTCCAACCATAAAAATTAACTCAATCATCAGGAAATTCCTCAAAAATTCCATATAAGATAAGAAACCATAATTGTCCCAATCTCACTAATTCAAACCTGTTCCTCATTCTTTCAGCCTGGTAATCAAAATTTAGAATTAAGAAAATCATATTTTCTTTTTGGGGGGGATGTTTCACAATTTTTTCCACCAGTATTATTATCACCTCATGTATCTGGGTCTCCTGGTACCTTACAAGGTAACTAGAGAGGCTAAGGAATACAATAAGGGAAACACAGAGAATCCCAGAGGAAGAGTTTTACCATAAAGGCTGAGGGGGGCCTCTACCTCATCCCAAGTTGTATCATTCATCCTATCCAAGGCAAGTGGAATGGCATCCATCCAGGTTTTAAATCCATCCAAAAAACCCACAAGAATCAGTAAATCAGTTATAAATTGGAAAAGAAATTGGAACCCCAATAAGCCATCATTATTTATCAGTCAAGCCATCCTTAGTTTTGCTTGAATAAGTTTAATTGAAGAGACCCAAGTATATCACTCAGCACCTATTTTCTTCCAGAGGAGACTGATTATCTTTTAATCAGTCCCCTCATACAAAAAGAAGAGCACAACAAAACCCACCAACCAAGATTTCCACCACCCATTTTCCAGTTTTCAAACACATCCTTGGGTCCTCTTCCTGATCAACTCACTTCAAGAAATAATTCAACCCCCCCTCTTATTTTTTTTTCTGGAATTGGGAAAAGAATTAAGAGAGACCAAAACGCTTGATTGATGAACTGGTGAGCTCCTACCCATTATCCAATCCAACCAGGGATACACTTCTGTGAGCTTTTATAAATACCTATCAATCATTTATCTAGGCCTGGTGACACACCTATCTTTTGAGGTCTCAAGAAATCCAGCTACTAATTCACAAAAATAAAATAAAATAAAATAAAATAAAAAAATAAAATAAAATAAAATAAAATAAAATAAAATAAAATAAAAAAATAAAACAAAATAAAATAAAAAATAAAATAAAATAAAATAAAATAAATAAATAAAATTAATAAAAGAAAAGAAAAAAATAAAACAATAAAATAATAAAATAATAAAATAATAAAATAATAAAATAAAATAATAAAATAAAATAATAAAATAAAATAATAAAATAAAATAATAAAATAAAATAATAAAATAAAATAAAATAATAAAATAAAATAAAATAAAATAAAATAATAAAATAAAATAAAATAAAATAATAAAATAAAATAAAATAAAATAATAAATAAAATAAAATAAATAAAATAAAATAAAATAAATAAAATAAAATAAATAAAATAAAATAAAATAAATAAAATAAAATAATAAAGTAAAATAAAAAAATAAAATAAAATAAAAAAATAAAATAAAATAAAATAAAATAAAAAAATAAAATAAAAAAATAAAATAAAAAAATCAAATAAAAAAATAAAATAAAATAAAATAAAAAAATAAAATAAAATAAAAAAATAAAATAAAAAAATAAAATAAAAAAATAAAATAAAATAAAATAAAAAAATAAAAAAATAAAATAAAAAATTTCAGACTTTCAAAGATCAAAAGGGCAGAAAATTAAAAAAAAACCCTTAGTTTACCTCTACTCCATCAAATTAGTAGTAATCCTCTAAAATCCCCTACTAGTGACTTCTAGGAATTTATTTGCTATTTATTCTCTTTATCTCTTTGGAATGTCTACAGAGCATTCATTCCTCCAAAAAAATCATCTGGGCTCCTGCTGGTTTGAAGTTCAATTGTTTCATTCATAGCCAACCTGAAAAAAAAAATTTCTTTGATCCAGTCAGCAAGACCATTTAAAAACCTTGAAATGGAGCCATTGGATCTGCTGGATTCTATCAATCACCGGAGAGGAAGTCAAGGTGCAAGATTGAAAGCATCTGGTAGATCCTTGCATCCTCCAAAAAAAGGAAAAAGTGTGTGTGTGTTCTCTGAGAGACTGATCTTGTCTCAACAAGAGACTCTATAAAATTCCTTGCTTGAGACCGGTCTTCTGACTTTGCTTTCCTCATTGGCCATCCACTCACTCCTTGGCATCCCACATCCTCTCCCCAAGGACTTGTTCCTAAGCCATCAAGATCCACCATGAAGGTCTCACAAAGTGGCTCCTCATCCAGTTCTTGGCTTTGGAACTTGCTCCCAAGCTGTCAGCTTGCTACTATTGCAGAGCAAGCTTCAAAAGTAACAGAAATAGCATAAAAATAGTAGTATTAAAATTAACCTAAGAAGAAGTAGGAAAACCATAAATATTATTGCAGAAATGGATTTTCCAAACAAAATTAGGTAGGGTCACTCACTAACCCCTCCCTTGAAATCTAACTCCTTATAATTTTAAATAATTTAGAAAGGAAAGACCAAAATACCATGGCACCACTATTGTAATTTTTGGCTAATTGAATATTTCACATGAATTTTCACATATAGGTTTCACACCTAAAATTCAGTCAGAATTGAGGTGTTGTGTATAATTTAGGAGTTACAGACGGAAATGTGTTCTGTCACAATTCCCGCACGCAGCCGCAGAAGCCAATACACCCGCGCGCGGCTGAGCTACAACACTGTCACCCTTTCAAAGCCGTGTATGCAGCCCCAGGCCTCTGACAAGTACGCAGCTGTGGGACTACGGGTTGACAAAGTGACAGGCAGCCTGAGAAACCTAGGTACCGCGTAAACATGCTACAATCTACATGGGAACATTCTACATATGTAATAAATGTTCCCATGGATAGTATATAGTCTAAAAATACATAAAAGTATATCAAAATCCCTAAACAACCTTTATACGTATTTTTTATTAAATATAATTCAAAGTACAAAAAATGTTGAAAATAAGATAATGACTACTTCTGAAAATAAATTAAAATACTTTAATATACAATTATGAGAACTTCTAGACATCAATATTTTTTGTGATATACTAAGAAAACTAATGATGTAAAAATATCAAATGAATACCCATGAATTATATTTTTAAGTAATTATTTTAGTAAATCAACTGAAATTTGAAAATAAGGAGTAAAATCAATATCATGACTTTACTCCAATTTTTTAATACATAGTGAAAACTCACCTGACATCAGAATATCCGTAGGAATGTCTATTAAAATAATTATTAACTTACTGGGAACATTTACTAAGGATAATTAATTAAATAATAAATAAAATGGAAAGATTAGTGTTATTCACACGTCCAAACATCACTTATAAAGTAGAATAATTCCCATACCATGTGGAATTAGATGCTACACGGGCTACAGAACCAAGAAAAGGTGACAGGCTACCACTGGTTACCATGCTAGCCTCATTGTCCGTCCCTTTGAGCCCCTGTATCCCTCAGAAGGACACTATTGGGACTCAAAAAGCTATAAATAAAGAGCTCTTTTGAGGATATTGATACCCAGAGACCCAGTTATATTTATATCCAGACACCATGCCAAGGTAATCAAATACTTATAAGAGATAAGTAAGTGATTTATGGCTTTAGTCTGATTAATAATATCCGTCCCCAACCCTTTTTATCAATTTAAACTGCTGAACAACCTTTTAACCCCAGTAAACAGGTTTAACCCATCAGTGAATGTCCAAAACAGGTACCCAAAGGATTTAATAATATACCAATGAGTCTTATTATCCTTTCTCTGTCGTGGAAGCTTGGTTAAAAAGCCCTGCCACTCCACCATGTATTTTATATACATATTATCTTTGGGCAATATATGCTTTAAGAATATAAATTAAAGGTTCCAAAGTAACCAGGCCTACATGTTTTCATACTGAATTCCCTGAAGAGAGGTGTTAAAGATCCCAAATATAATTGTGGCCCCTCTATTAAAATATTCAATAATCAATTTATTGATATTGATTTATAACAATAAACCATATCCAAACCAATCAAACTTGCACTAAGCTTTATCCAAATATTTTATGGATTTTTGCTGCATTAATTGAATAATATATTTATTATTTATTCTATCACCTCTGTTAGCTAAAGGATCAAAAGAATCTTGGCATCCAGAAGGCTGACACAATTCCTCACTTGGTGATTCAGAAGAGTGCTAGTAGAGGCTATCAGCCCTGGAATCAAATGCATCCCAGTTGATTTTCTACAAGATCAAATCACCTCACGCTTTTTGTCCAAATTGAAACTTTCCAATACCCTCAAAGGAATCATGATTGTAATGATCAAAGTATGCTCTAAATCACATGATTCCAACTGAGGCACAAGGGATTTATTTTTATTTCTTCCTTTTTTTCTTGGATAACAATAGACGTTAGAGGAGAGAGAGAGGAAGACATGCTTGATTCTGCCTACCAGTCAACCTGCTGGGGTGCTGAGAAAAAGAACCATATGCTCTTCAACACCATTCTTCCAGCTTGCAAACCTGAGGCATCATAAGAGGACTAGCACCAGGTCTGAACCTGAAAACATTCAAGGCTTGCCTGTGCTTGGTCAGGATGAGATGGTCCCCTGCTAGCCTTGTGATGAATGCAATAGAGAGTAAATCAATAGACAAGAGTGAAATTTTTCAGGATGCCCCTCCCCTATCCCAGGCAGGTTTTATGAAGGAGAGAAAAACAGGGGAGGGGGGGGCCTTGGTGGCACACCCCTAGACTAGAGTCATGTTAATGATTTTTTTTTTTTTGACTGAGATGCTTTGGGGGATGGAGAGGGCCTCAAAACCTGACGGAAAATGATGGGCTATACTGTGTGCTGTTTATTTTGGTTTAGTGTGTATTTATGCACAAAGAGCCTATAGAATCATGAGGGGTTTTTGAGGAGACTGGGACTTGGCTGCATAGGTTGTTGGTTTTGTAAGACATTGCACAGGAAATTCAAAAGCATATCCATGTACAAAGACTTACCACATAAATAATTTCATACAATGCATACAATTGCATATTCATCAATACTCACCAGTCCAACACACATAAAATCCCTGACCTGGATGAAAGACAATAGGCTCTCTCCTCACCAACTATCTGTCTGTCATCCTAGGTGAGCATCCAGTACAAAATTCATTTTCAGCTTCTTTACTCAAAAACAAAGACTAACACATATTATCCTTCTATATTTATATAATACAAAACTATGATGAAATCTCCCAACTATCTGTCTGTCATCCTAGATAAGAGTCTCTACAGTTTATGAGCCTTTTTTCTCATGCACCCTTTTTCACCACCCCACAATAACCTGGTCCACATAGACTCAATCAAATCCTCCACCAAAGGCAGGTGCTCAGCTTCAGTAGCCCCAAACACTGAATGCATGTTGGGATGGGATCAGATCAAGAAAATCTTTGTGGGTGTGTTACCCACCGCCCCATCCGCACCCAGCACATCCTTAAAAGTGCCCACCCCACCAGGCCTATTGGGCATGACAGCCGGCCAGCCACCAACACTGGCTTTGCCCACACAGGGCCCAAATTCCTTCAATGCAGTTTCCATATCACAATTCATACAATTTGTACCCAAAATTGCCCAAAAAGGCAACAACTTTCACATGTGGGTCACCATGCTGGAGCATGGGATGGCCCTGATTCTTGGGAAGTTGAAATGCCTCACCAATGACTGCATTGTCCTATCACCAATGGATGATATTGTTGTCTTGCAAGCACTCCTCTCCACCATGGACAATGGCCTGAAGATGACAATTGCAGAAGCTGGTAACAGCAAACTGGCCTTCCAGGCAGTTTCCCAAGTCTTTACCATCAGCAGCCGGGCCTCTGAGATCAGAAAGGTGATGAAATTCTGGGATCAAGGTTCAATCTCCAGGATTCTTAGGCCAACATCAATGTGCACATTTGGCAGATCAAGAACACAGAAAAGGTGCTCTTCCAATCTGGCTTTAAACTGACTGAAGACTCCTTAGTAGGAGTGCTCTTTCACTTGTCCCTCCCCAACATTGACGGTGTGGAAAGAGATTGTGTGTTTGGTAAACTCTCTGCAACAATCTTGCTCCAAGTTCCGGAAAGCCCACTAGCCTTTGAGTCACACTCCTGTACCTCTGAAATTCCTAATTGAACTCTGCTTCTGCATCAGAGCTGGAAACCACTAAAGCTAACTTGCAATGAAATAATAGTAAATAAACAAGACAGACTCCCTGAAAGGATCCGCACTTGAACTATTTCCCTAAATATGAACTCTGAGAAATCCTGCTGGTAATTACGCTCCAAAGTAACAGAAGAAAAGAATAAAGCTATAATTTGCAATGATAATCTCCAATAAAGATGATGTGATCTCCAATAATGGTAAAATCAAATGATGATAAACTCCCTCCTTTGTCCTTTGTTATCCACAAAAGAAAAGCTTTCTTATATATACAACAAAAGAATGCAAGCTTCAAATTAAAGACCCCTCTTGTCTCTGCGCATTCCGCACTGACCCGCCTTAGCTACTCCAAAAAAGGAATGTGACTGCTAATGAAAGACCCCTTTTTCCCACCGCCTCCGTGCGTTTGCACTGATCCTCCTTACCAATAGTCCAATCCTTACCCAATCCAATGATTTGCAGTAGATTTGATGATCTTGTTTCCAATTCCCCCTAACAGTTGAGTCGTTCTGATGCATAACTAACAACAGATCCTTGTCAATCTTCCTTAGCGGATCACTCCCTATCCCGCATGCAAAATAACTACAAATCCCCAACAACCTGCATGCCACCTCCTCAACTTTAGCTTTCATCTCCCCACAGTGCTCCGCAATCTCAGTGCACATCCCATAATTGGCCTAATCCATACTACTTAGCTTCAATCACTTGCCTCTGCATTAGTAAACCCACAGCCATGGAGGGAAAGTTATGTTTGACCACAAAATTATGTCTGCAAAAGGCAAAAACTCCAGCCCATTCTTGTCATTGTGCCTGCAAAAAGTGTGAGCTGCACCAATACCAAGCCTTTAGCTGATGTACTCCAGAATAGAACATCCTCCAATGCGCTTTTCTGAGCCTATTGTGCTGCGGACTTCCAACCACGGACAAGCAGCTCCCAGTTGAATGTCCAGTGCTGAGCCTACTTGCCTCTGTTTCTATAAATAACCACCACAAGGGCTACCTGTTTGTGAAAATATGCAGGCATCTCAATCTGCGCCTGGACTCTGAAAACATCTCAAATGCAGATTTATTATGTATTGCAAAGATTGAGCTGATCCATTACCGCCAAACCAGACAATCTGAGTATCAAAATTCCAAAGGTAAACCAGCCAACAGCGCCGGGAAACATTGGTACTGTACAAAGTGCCAGTCCTGCCACACAGGCAACATGTTCCAGGCAACATTTTCCAGGCGCCAGCTTCATCAGGTACCAACCCCTACTGCCCAAGGGCACCCCCACCAATCAACCACCCCAACCACCTTCTGCCACCATACAATTGGTGTCCATTTCCAATATGGACAACACCAGAAACTTTGGAGCAGAAATCACCATTGAGTTGGTGAAAGTGCAGCAGGGCCCACTGTTGGCCAAAGATGTGAAATGGCTGGAAAATCAGACCAGGCTCATGGGACTAGACTTGTGTGCCACTCACTCCTTTACCAATGACCTCAACCTCCTTTTTGATGTGCTGAGGCTTGCGTGCCCAATCCTGTTGACTTCAGCAACTAAGTCCAACAACAAAAAGGTAACAAAGGTTGGAAAGATGCAGATATGCAATGACCAGGGGTTGAATTTTATCAACAATGTTTTCTACAGCCCTGAGGTAACTTGCACGCTGTTGTTGGTGGAGGGGCTGCATCTTGGTGGTGGAAAGCTGATAGTGGACAATTCTGCATCCATGGGGATGGAGTTTTGAAATGGTTTCACGGTATGTAGCATGTTTCTGAAGCAGAGGTGGCAGATACCTTATATATTACACCGGGGAAACCCGCCTATTCTCTTTTTACCCCCTATAAACTTGACACCCAGGAATGAAGGCAACCCCTTAACTATCTTATCAATCAATTTGCAGTTTCACTCAGATTCCCTTTTGTGGCATTGCCATCTGTGGCACATCAGTGTCAAAAGTATTGAGGGGATGTGCAAGAGCAGGAAGTTCACAGGCATTCCGTACAGACTCACCAACAAGTCATTTATCTGTGAAGACTGCCTGCTGAGAAAAATTACCCACACGCGGAAGCAACTACCTACCAAGTCAGATACCCAGCCCATGGACATCATTATCTCTGACGTTCTTGGCCCTTTCACCAAGGTTTTTGATGGTGTTAAATAAATTGTGGCCTTTTGGGATCTGGCCTCAACTTATTCCAAGGGTTTCCTCCTCAAGAGGAAGAGCAAAGTCTGCACCACCTTCAAGCGCTACATTGAACAGATGGAGAAGACATTGGGGAAGGCACTCAAGATCTTCCAAACCAACAGGGGAGGCAAGTTCACTTTGAAAGACTTCTCAAGCTGGCTAAAGGACAAAGGCATTGCACACCAGCACAGTATACCCTATGAGCCCAAGCAAAATGGAGCTGCCAAGCGCCTACACTGCACCATAGGCAACATGGCATGGACAGCCCTCATTGCACTGGGCTTGCCAGACAAGTTTTGGGGCTTTGCCTACCTGTGGGGGTACCAAATGCACAACCTGATACCAAACTCACTAATGGAGGGCGTATTGCCCCTACCAACTGATGTTTGGCAAGCCACTCAACCTTGAAATTATGCGCTCCTTTGGGGAGGTGGCCTTTGTCAACAAGCCTCAGCATGCCCAAAAGTGGAAGATTGATGAATGAGCTTGGTGTTGTAGAGTTGTAGGGTATGTCAAAGACTGGAAGGGATGGTTTTTCTGGAAACCAACAACAAATGCCTTCACCAAATCTTCCATAGCAATTTTTCCCTATTCCACGGCACCGCAGGCAGAACCCAAGCAACTGGTAATTGAGAAGCTAACAACTTCCCACTTGCTCAATGCAATCCTGAATTAAAAACCCCAGGGGCCTACTCCCCTGCATAATGCCCTGGACATGCTCATGGCGGACCCAGCACCTTCTGAAGCCATGGCCTTGAACTTCCCTTTAGGGAGCACACAGGCAGAGATCACCATCAACCTACAAGACCAGAACGTTGCCAACTTGGAAAAGGCCACCCACAAGCACAAAGAATTCACAGTCCCACGCACGTATGGGGCAGCCCAGAAGAGGCACAACTGGCCTCTCTGGCGGCTAGCCTTCCAGAAAGAACTTGACCAGCTCAATTGCTTCAAAGTCTGGAACTTTGAGCATCTCCCAGAAGGAAAAACCCTGACCAATGTGAGGTGGCACCTGGCAGTCAAGCGCCACCAGAATGGGGAAATCAAGCACCGGAAGACCCAATACATTGTTTTGATTTTCACGCAGTTCTGCGGGGAAGACTACTTTGACACCTTTGCCCCAACTGCCAGGTTCACATTGCTACAGATGCTAATGGTCCTGTCAGAAAAACACAATTGGTGACTAACATCTTTCAAAATCACAGCAGCTTATCTACATGGGCCAATTAAGTAGGACATGTGGATCAAGATCCCTGAGGGAATGATTTTTCTGCCCAAAAATGAAGGGAAGGTCCTCAAACTTGACAAGGGCCTCTACGGTACAAAGCAAGGAGGGTGGTGCTGGTGGAATTTTGTCTCCAAGGTGCTATGGGAAGCAGGCTTCCAGGTCAGCTTCTATGATGACTCATTCTACCACCTCCAAAAAGGGGTAGAAACCTGCATGGTCTGGATCCATGTTGACAATGGAGTGGTCTCCACATCATCCAACGCCATCCTGGGGGAATTGTGGTGCCTGCTGGGCCCCCAGCTAGAGGTAAAGTGGGAGGACAGCCTTGAGTCCATTGTGGGACTGCAGGTGGAGCGCAGTTCCAGTGGCTCCATCCTCTTGAAGCCCTTCCTACCAAACAAGATCATCAAAAGCTTCACACAAATGTCCACAAGGCCAAGAAGCACCCCTCTCAAGAATGGACTAAAATTGTACACTACCAAACCAGGGGAGGAGGTCATGAACCCCAACAGTTATCTTGCCATCCTTGGCTTGGTCAACTATCTAAGAGTGTCAAAGCGCCCAGACCTAGCCTTTGTGGTGGGCTACCTTTTCCAATACTCCAAATCCCCAACACTGCGGCACTGGCAAGTGGTTCATCACTTACTGGGCTTCATAAAGACCATGGGTTGCTTGAGCTTGGAGATCTTTCCTGGGGACACCACAAACAAGCTGGATGTTTGAGTGGACGCCACATGGGGAGGTGAGTACACCCAATTGAAACAGGGGTCTGTGGTGACACTTTTTGGGTGCCCGGTCCTGTGGGCAAGCAAGCCTCAGGCCAATGTGGCCACCTCAACCTGCCACTCGGAGTTTATGGCACTGGGGTGGGTGACTTGCCAGGCAGTCTGGGTCAAGGAGCTGTATGCTGACATGGTCAGACGGGAAGCAACACCGGTCCTGAACTGCAACAACAAAGCTGCGGTGAAGATCTTGAAGGAAAAATTTGTAAATAAATGGACACAACAATCAGAGCAAGAATGCTTTTACATCAACAAACAACTAGCTGTGGGACAGGTCAAGATCAACTGGGTTCCCACCTCTGCACAAGTAGCCAACTCAATGACCAAGCCACTAGGCAAGAACCTGTTCCTCAAGAGCCTCACCAACCCAAACCTCCTGTTGCTGGGCTAACCCAGATAAGTCCTTTTTTTCCAATCTCACCCCACCCATTCCTCTTCCTTTTGCACCTTTTTCTTTTTTTCTTCTTTTCATCCTTCCTCCTATTCCCTTCTGCCTCACTGTTGCATTTTCAAGCAGCATTGACTCACGTTTTTTGCCTCTTTGTTTCCTTGAGATGTGAAGAATCAACTGGGAGATTTTATGTGGGGGTGGGTGTTGGAAGACATTGCACAGTGTTTTGATGTACAGTGGGTAGACAAAAATAATGGGACTGATGCCCTTATCTTTGTTTAACCCATGTTTTTTTTTTATGTTATTTTTTCTCACATTTATATAGATGAAAAAAGGTTAAATTTTTTGTATTTCAGTAATTAAGCATCCTAGTTTTATGGTACAATGATTTTGAAATGTAAAAACAATAAAAAGTAAACCAAAAATGAAAAATGAAAAATGGTCACAAATTGGCTTAAAATTGATGATTGATAAAAAAAATATTGAAAAATAATGTACCATTGAAAATTGATGGGAGTTTCACAAGAGATAAATACAATTTTAAGGAATGATAAAAAAAATCATTCTACCACTGGGTAGAACCTTCATTGTCATTGATGACTGCCTGCATGCAATCATGCATTGATGTGATCAAATTTTTGAGATTT
Organism: Puccinia polysora; assembly: GCA_025617555.3. Lineage (NCBI taxonomy): Eukaryota > Fungi > Basidiomycota > Pucciniomycetes > Pucciniales > Pucciniaceae > Puccinia > Puccinia polysora. The sequence goes on from CM062629.1 coordinate 31,483,541, forward strand.
TGATTAGGAAAGTCATCCCAGGCACTTTGCAGTGCGTTTTCCATCACTGGGATTGATTTTGGTTGATAAAGTTGTTGGATGTTAATTTTTTAATATTTTCCATAAGTTTTCAATTGGATTGAGGTCAGGTGATTGAGCCAGCCAAACAAGTTTTTTGATGTTGTTGAAGTGTTGCCAGTCCTTGCTGATCTTGGCCTTGTGGACTGGGGCCCCATCTCCCATTAAACAAAAATCAGATCAATCAAAATTCTGGATGCATGGGCCCAGAGCCCCCTTGTACACAATTTTGATGAAATCCTTTGCAGTACCTTGTTTTGGTGGTATGATAACAAGCAGAGAGGTGCTTTCACCAATGAAAGCACCCCACACCTTGATACAGGAACTCCCACTCTTGAATGTGGGGGCCAAACATTCTGACTTGAATTGCTCTTGAGGGGTTCTCCAGACCATTGTTTGTTGCAATGGTTTACCAATTTCAAAACTTGATTCATCCATCCAAATGACCTTCTGCCAATCTTCAACAGTCCATTTCAGGTGGTGGCAAGCAAAGGTAAGTCATTTTTTTTTTATATTCATTAATATATGGCTTCTTGGCAGCCACTCTGGAAAAAAATCCCATTTCATGGGCTTGTCATTGAATCGTGCAGGTTGACACATCTTTCAAGATTAAATCATGAATCTTGGGTGCCTTCAACGTGTGACACTGCTTGAGTATTTGGCCAAGATCCAAAAGATCACAATTGGTTGGTTTGCAAGGTTTTCCAGGTTGTTTTGCAGACTTGACTTTACCTTGCTTACAGAACCAATGCAGGACATCATAAATTGTTGTCCTTGGAATTGCCATATTTGATGCAATGACATTCCCCCAGGTTCTGGCTTTGTACATTCCAACAATCCTGGACTTGACGTCATCTGGTAAGTTCATTTTTCCCTTTTGAATTGTTAAAAAAAAGTAAAAAAATCAAATAAAACAAAAAAAAATAGTATAAATCAATGAAAAAAGAAGAAATTAAAAAAAAAAACCTTACCAAAGTCATTTGCCAATGTGGTTGGAGGAGGTGATTGTGGAAGTTGGAAGAGGGGATGGAGGGGAAGAGACCAATTTGGTCAACAGACAATCACCCAGGGCAGTTGTTGAAAGGAGTTGCGCAAAGATGGCAGGTGGGTGTGGGTGCTTTACAGAACAGTCCCACAACTTCTGTCTAGCCACTGTACACGTTCCACCAAGCGGTTATAGCTCAATGGTTCAAGCATCCTGCATGCATTGGGTAGATGTTGGTTTGACTCCCACTGACTGTGTTACCTTTTCTCCATCATTACAGGTTATGAGCCCAGAACTGCAGCTGTAGCATCCTGATTCATGCTGAATATCATGCTATAAAATTGAATAAAAATAGATGACTATGGGGTTAAAGGGCGCGCCAAATGGGTGTATGGTCTATGGGGGGGGGTGTTGTGATGTACAGGGTGGGGGGACAAAAGTCATCCCACTGATGCAAAATGAGTGTGGATGCCAACACTCCCAAACTTGGAGTGCGGCCTGGGTGACCTTGCTTGGCCAGTTGACCTCCATCATTGTTTGGTCTTTGGCCTCATGAGCATTTTGATTTGGTCTATCAAACCAGGTGAGTTTCATTTTCCTCTGATTTCACATTCTTTTTTAAAAAAACCATCCTCAATCAGTTGTCCTTTTCCATCTGATAGACTTATTTTTTTTCAGTATCAAATTTGTGATAGTGAAATGTCAAACAAATTCAAAAAAAAAAAAGAACTATCAAATGAATTCAAGGCGCCAATTGTGGGGATATACAAAGGTGGAATGTTGGGTAACAAAATCAGCAAGAAACTGGACCTCAAACAATACAAAATTTACAGCCTCCTCAAACAATATAACAAATGAGGGACTGTTGAGAACCAACATCAATCTGGTTGGCCATAAAAACTGACCAATCATGATCATTGCCAGCTGAGCCGTGTCATGAGAAGCAAGAGACATCCCAACATGGACAAACTGGCCAATTCAATTGTGACAAAGGTCTCAACTAGGACAATTTTCCAATCTTCCCATCAACTTGGCTATCAATGCCAAGTTGCAGCAAGAAAACCCTTTCTAAATGCCACCCACAAGATTTGGAAATTGGCATTTGCTTGTGAGCATCTGCATTGAACAATTGAGGATTGGAAGAACGTCATCTAGACAGACAAATCTTCCTTTGAAGTTGGCAAGAACACCCAGCAAGTCAATGTATGGTGACTCCCCAATGAGAGGTATGAATCAGCCTGCCTTTCCCCCACATTCAAGAGTGGTTGAACAACAATGATGATATGGGGTGCTTTCATGGGTGAAAGCACCTCTCCAATTGTTTTCATGCCTCCAAAAAGAAGATCAGCAAAAGATTTCCTTGAAATCGTTTACAATGGTGACTTAGGGCCATGGCTTCCAAGAATCAATCATCAAAATTCAATCCTGATGGAAGATGGTGCTGCTGTTCAAAAGGCCAAAATTTGTGAAAAGTGGAGAAACAAAGAAGGACTCATAAAAACTCAAATGGCCAGCTCAATCACCAGACCTCAACCCTATTGAGAACGTTTGGCACACCCTGAAGATCAACATTCAGAATTTATACCAACCAAAGTCCCCGGATGAGATGGAGAGGGCCCTCAAGAGTGCCTGGGATGATTTTCCAAAGCAGCAATTGATCCATCTCATTGAAAGCATGCCTGAATGAATGAAGGCAGTCATGAAAGCTCATGGTGGTTCTACTCAATGGTAGAACTGCCTTTTTTCATTTTTTTTATTTCATTTTACTTTCCATCATGATCCCCTATCAATCCTTACCAACTATCAAGAAATTTGGATCATTCAATATTTTTCAATATTTTTTTTTTTTTTGGATCCATGTCACACAAAAAGCAATTTATCAATTTCAGATTTTTTTTTTAAAAAATAAATAAATAAATAAATAAAAGGACACTTCATCTTCAATTTCAAGTTATAAAAGTCATGGCCATGTAGATAAAAGATATAAAACTATATTAATACATGATTTTATATTTTTATACTTTTGTTTGCTTGTTTGAAAAGCAAAGAATTAAAAATGGTACAAAAAAGAAAAATAAAATAAGATAAAATAAGTGGGATGACTTTTGTCCCCCCCCCTCCTGTACACCTTGCACCAAGCGGCTATAGCTCAATGGTTAGAGCATCCTGCATGCATTGGGTAGATGTGGGTTTGACTCCCACCAACTGTGTTACCTTTTCCCCGTCATTACACACAGGACATGCAAAAGCATATCCATGTACAAAGACTTACCACATAAATAATTGCATCCGATGCATGCAATTGCATATGCATCGATGCAAATCACCAGTCCAACACACATAAAATCCCTGACCTGGATGACAGACAATAGGCTCTCTCCTCACCGACTATCTGTCTGTGATCCTAGGTGAGCATCCAGTACAAAATTCAGTTTCAGCTTCTTTACTCAAAAACAAAGACTAACACATGTTATCCTTCTATGTGTATATAATACAAAACTATGATGAAATTCACCGACTATCTGTCTGTCATCCTAGACGAGAGTCTCTACAGTTGGCTCGTGAACTCTGAAGTGTATGTGTACCGGTATGTAGCGTACCGGTTACAGAGCTTTACAACGATACCGACAAAGAGTCCGCGACCGACTGCGTATTTTTTTTTTTTTTTTTTTTTTTTTTTTTAAAAAAAAAAAAGGTTATGATTGTAACTCTCAACAATATGTGGCGGGGTAAAGCGCAGCTAATGATTTCTTTATTTACGAGCTCTCGTCGAGCACTCTACTTGGATGGCAGCAGCAGTGGTTGCCGGTCTCGGCGACCCGACCGGGTCGGTCTACATCATACACGGCCTGCCGTCGGATGGTGGTGAACCGAGCCGAGTCCCCAGTCGCGGTTCCCAAGCCCAGTTGGGATGTAGCCTTGTAGGTGTGTTGATGAATCATGAGCTAGATGGGGATGTATGCGCATACTCTGGGGCACATATGTAAATGCGTGGATGAGCTCGATGGTTGTCTCGATCGTTAAATGTTAAGAATACGTAAACACTTACCAACAGAAGACGGATGAATGACCCCGGGACAAGTATGTAGTACTTCTTTACGTGGAGGTCAGTCATGAATCGGTCAGGCTTGATTATAGGTATCCTCTACTTGTCTCATGACGATCGTCGACGTTCGCTATGCCTATGGATGCCAGCCTGGACGCGGCTGTACGCACTTGATTTCCAAGCCTGGAGAGACGAGTGATGAGTCCACGAATGGAAGCCTCAAGTCTCAAAGGCAAAAAAAATAAAAAAATAAAAAAAAAAAGAAGGAAGGGAGCAGGGAGCAAATCCCAATACGGACATACGTGGATGCTGATCAATATACTCTAGGATGAAGGTGGATGATGTAATGCGCATGAGATGGGATGCAACTGGATGACGTGATGAGTGGTGAAATGATTGGATGTGGCCGAGCATACATATAAATTAACACTGATGATCCGTACATACATATCGAGTATGTAATTATTGACGAGCGAAACGAAAGAAAACCGAAGAGATCCAAAGTTAAAATCCGCCAGTGCTGCGCCGGTGAACTGGCTCCAGAGTCGCTGATGGGGGTAGTCGATCGACCTCACTCGACGACCCGGGTACCCACCCCACTGCCAGTGTGGATGTGGGGTGGGGCGCAACCTACGACGAGATGGGAGGGTTTGGAGCAGCAGAGTAAGGTGCCAGCCACCCCCTCATCCACATCCCACCCTCCGTCCATCATCATCACCACAGTCGTGAAGATGAACCTGAGTCGAATCGAATAGTCAAATTATTCTCGGGGTAGAGCAAGTCAAGTTGATATTATACATACTTATCTACTCGAACTATCTTGGTTCATAGACACCCACTTGAGACCTAGTCTGTCCCTTGTTATACTACTACTTATCTGCTCAACTAGCTAGTCCCTGGTCCCAGTACCCGGGTCAGAGGGGTTGTTGACCACCAGCGCTGCTCTAGAAGGCTAACTAGCTGGAGTAGGATAACCCTTATCAAGTCATCCTACTAGTTCCATCAGTCCTCCCTCCATCCTTATTATTCTGGACGAACAAGTTTCCATCGATTCGTAGCAGTACATCGCTTCTTCTTTTGAATCGATTCGTAGTACTACTCTTGAATCGATTCGTAGTAGTAGTAGTAGTAGTAGTACATCTCTTCTTCTTCTTCTTCTTCTTTCTTTTTCTTTTTCTTTTTTTTCTTTTTTTTCTTTTTTTTTCGATTATTCCTCATCGTAGGGGAGAGGGGTGGGGCGGGGAAGGGGGGGACGAAAGAGGGTGACGATGAACGGCCGATATCCCAAGTCGATTGCTCAGTTGACCGAACTGGCCAAGGTTCCCTTCCAAGGGGATCTCCCGATCAACTCGTATGTCAGAAGCACCGAGATGCTCTACCAACAGTTAAGCTCCCTTCCTCCCATCCTCATCCCCCAATCCAATCGACAATGGCTTCGAGTCACTCCCTCGACCCCATGATGTTCCCTCCTTCGTCAATCAGTCGCATCTGTAGATATCTATCTCAACTTCTAAGCCAGCGCACAACCCCCACCGCCCCTCGAAGTGATGCTGCTGTATCACTTCGAAACACCGGCTCATCAGCTCCTTGGATAGTCATACACACTTACTTACTCTCTCCTCTTCCACCTCCCACGCAGGTCTCAAGTCCATCTATCCAACGATCAACTCGAAACGGCCTTCATCTATCTTCTTCGAGCCTCCAAGTTGAGTCCAGAACACCACCTCCGTTCACCCTGCTCATCATCATCATCCAGCCCTCCTCTGACTCTGACTCATCCCATCTTCATCCCTAGGATCACCCTCGAGGACTTGCCGACCCATCCTCAGTACGACTCACTCCCCTCGGCCTACAAGACCCAGATCCAGGCGGTAAGCTCTCTTGATTGGCCCTCATCCTCTCACCCACCCCTCCCTGACTGGCCGTCGACCCATGCTTCCACACCCTGCACCCTCCAGGACGGAATCAAATACCTGGAAGCCCTCGTGCCCGTCCGATCCAAGTTGAACGATCGTCACCTCAGGGTCCGTCCATCCCCTCCTCATCCCTCATCCATTCGATCCTCGCAACCCTCCCCCCATCCATCTCCCGCCTGCCCATCCAACTCACGCTTGCCACCCCGCCCGCGCTACCTATGATCCATCCCATCCCCCACTCGGATTCGGCCATCGACCCCCAGTACCTCGAACTCGAAGCTTCGTCAGACCATCATCCCTCATCCTCCCTGACTACCCCCTCGCTCCCCTCTCCCAGCCTCGACGCCCCTCGAAGAGGACCCCTCACCTCGTCCACCGCATCCTCCTCAACCTCGTCTCCACCCTTCGATCCTTCCAGTCCCACCCTCCAATCCTCCTGCAACTCTGGAAAGCTCTCTGGCTCGTTTACCCCCGCCTCATCCATCCTCAACTCCCCCCCTCAACCCGATCCATGCCGTCTTCCCAACCCTCATGGAGTCGATCGAAACGATGAACCGACGATTGAGATTGGCGATTGGACCTTGATCGAGCCCCCTCCCCCACCCCGCTCGAGTCGGCATCTATCTAAAAGAACCTGGCAGCCGCTACGAAAGAACAAGGCCACGCTCCGTCAATCTGGATCCGACCCTACGACTCGATTCAAGACTCATCCACCCCTGTCGTCCAGTTCTCGACTATCCGAGAGGAACGACTTGATATGGCCCGTCGAGCTAGGTAATGGGCAAGGTGAACGGATGAGTGTCGCCCCGCCCATCGAGCCACTGAGCCCTAAACCGAGAGCCGCCTCCTACGATATTCCTCGATCGATTGACATATGTGATTATCATGATCTCCTTCTCTCTCTCTGGACTGGCAAACTGATCACCGTGAACTTGACTACTCTCTGTTGGTCCAGGTTGCGCTACTGGACCTTGGGTAACCATCGATCGACCCTCCCAGGGCCCTCGACGGCTCTTGTCATCCAAGCCTCATACCCCGATTGATTCATCGGGGCTTCCAATCCACGAACGACATGACCATCCCGCCCCGTACAACTTCGAAGATCGTCTAACCGATCGTTCCGGTCGCGCCAACCCAGCTTCTCATCAGCCATCATCGTCCTCCATCAAGTTTGTTCATCCGATTCGATCGAAAAAGCCTTCGATCTCGATCGGGAGGTTGACTTTATCCAGTGATAACGTTAGCTTCCTTCAACCCGATGATTCCAAGAAATCTCCACCCGGACATCATCATTCTCACAGTATCCCCACCTTCCCAAGCTTCAAGTCATTCGTCCGGCCCCGGCATCTATCTTGGAATTCTCCCAATTCATCCCCTCACAAGCCCAAGCCATCCTCACCAGCCTCATCGCCCATTCTTGCCGCTCCCGTCGGTTCAACCCTCACCCACCCGTCGTCCTCTCATCTATCCTCCCCCCCGGCTCGATCGAAGCGAGGCTCGTTTGGAGAATCATCGACATGGCGTTGGCTCAAAGGCCTGAATATCAAATCATCTGATCCCTTACCCAAAACGCAGGTTCCCTCATCCGTCTTAACTGGCTCTAGTTTATACTCTGACCTGCCGCCATCCAGTCAGGAGCCCACTAGTTCAGTGCATTCATCGATATTCTCACTCCTCCACACACCCAAATCCACACACTCGAACTGTTTGTCCAAACGGCCCCCGCACGGCTTGACTCATTCGGCTTCGGACTCCCACTTCCCGGATTCTTACATGCCAGTCACCGGCTCGGCCCACTCCCAGCGCCGACGTTCTAAACTACCACCTGTGTTGCCACCGAAAGATCCGAGGATGAACTACCGATCGACCCAATCTCATCCCTGCTCTCCCTCATCGCCCCATGATCGTCAATATCGCGCATCGCGTATACCTTTTCCTTGTAATACCGCGAAAGGCAATCATGCTACCCAAACTAAGTCTTCTCAGAGGAGGAGCATGAAGTGCCCTAAAGATTTGGTGGGGGCGTTCGTGGCTATCGCTGAACCTGAGACCGAAAAAGGGATTGAACTGTGTGGATTACTGCTGGGAATATTCGTGCGCTCTGTTCTTTTGTTGTCTTGTTCTGTTCTGAAAAGCAAAAATAGCTCGAGGTGTGCGCTCTCGTCCCCCCGCTAACTGAGCAGCGGATCTCTCCTTTCCATCCATCCCTCGAACCAATACAGGACCCTAACCAGGACGCGCTTGTTATCAATACTCTCTTGATCCCTAAACAAGTCTCGACCTCGGATACCTGTAACACGTTCAACGAGGATGAGATGTTTACGTACCAGGATCAGATGGGGCTCATGACGCTTGGATGGGTACGTTCCCAGTTTTTTTCTCTCTTTCTTATACCATCATCACCAACACCGTCCAATGGTGATTCGAAGCCTCGGTACGAAAAGTGACTGACGTCTTGATTTGGCTTATTTTGAATGTTCATCAACAAAAGATACATACCCATCCCACTCAAACATGTTTTATGTCTTCCGTCGATCTGCACACCCATCTTTCGTACCAGTTGATGTTACCCGAGGCAATTGCGATTGTTTGCAGTCCCAGGAAGGATCCTAGGTAATCCTTCCCTCCCTGTCTCTAAATTGGTTTGGGATTGACTGACCCTGAATTTGCGGTTTACCCTGCTTCCTCCTCGTTTTAGTATCGGGATCTATAAACTCATCGAGCCTGACGGGATGCAGACGATCCTTAACTGCAAACAGCCCGGGATGTTTCACCCCCATCCGAACGATTCGGCCATCTATCACGTACGTCGGTAGTGGTTTTTTTGGTTTTGTTTTCGGTTTGGCAAGGATAACTAGGTTCTATCGAATTAAACGTCTTGACCTCTCTCGCTCATTCCTCTTGCTTCGAATCCTCATGTACTACGTGATCGTTTGCAGAACGTGGGGAAGGACCAGTTCAGATTGGTCGATGATCCGACCGAACTGGGATCAATGAAGCTGGAGATTGTGGACTTGCGCTGAGGACCACAGAACTATAATGATCGCTGATCGTCGTTCAGTCAATTGTCGGGTGTGGCGGAACGAGTTTCCCCTTTGTGTCTCTCTCGCTCTCGTTTGAAGAACGAGCTCTGGACTGTTGATCTTTATCTCCATAAGAAACCCTAGCTACACGCCCTATCGCCACACGTTGCTTATGTACCCAATACGTTCATGAAAAGAGATTGAAAATAAACCCGAGACAGTGTTTAGATCATGATGAGGACACCACCACCTGGGCAACCTTGAAAAATGAAAAATCAATCTCAGCGCACGAACCATGAAGCATTCTCATTCTCATTAGAATGTCCAAGCAGGGTTGTGATGTGTATCTCTCGAAAAAGAAAGACTCTTGTTTCATAGGAACCTGTCTCATCCAACTCAGCGCGATCGAATCGAATCCGGCTGTTTGTACCATTACTCCTCCTACCACTGCTTACGACTACAATCACGATCTCCTTGTTTTTTTTTTTTTGTCAAGAAAACCATGCTCATCTTATTTGCACTCATGCTCATCATCACCGTTGTCCTCAGTTGGTCAGTTGCCATGCGTGTAATAATACTCCTTGTCTTATGTCGATAAACCTTGCCTCCCCGCTCTCCTCCCTTCTGCTTACTTGAATTATCCAATCTACCATCGCTTGTATGTGAGATGCCTGTTTTGTTTTCTCAACAGGGCCGAAGGGGGAGGCGTGACTGGTCAATTTGGCCGTCAGTACATAGGTATCGTCCAGCCAGCCGACCATCGCTATCTTATCATGGCGGTGGTCGATTGAGAGACTACCCTCAAACAGGAAACATACTGATGCACTGACCCCCTCACCCCCCCCCCTCCCAAAAAAAAAAAAATTGAAAAAAAGGGCAATATTAAATTTTCAACCCAACACAACCTGTTCATAACTCAAAATGGGTTGTGTGGCACGGTTTGTGACCCATTTGAGTTGTGAATGGCTGTTTGCAACACATCTGAGTTATGAATGGCCATTTGCATCCCATCTGAGTTGTGAACAGCCATTGGCATCCCATCTGAGTTGTGAATGGCCATTCACAACTCCAGGGTTGTGAGAAAAAAAAAATGAATACTTTGCCCCAAATGGGCCAAAAGTGTTGTTCACAACTCAAATGGGTTGCAAACAGCCGTTGGTGACCCATTTGCAACCTGGGGTTGCAAATTCAACACTTCCCAAAGAAAAAAAAAAAAAACATGAAAGCAGGGTGTAATTTGACTTGCTTGTAGACTCTCTGGTGGGGCTTGTGAAAGTAAGTTAGGTTGGGCTAGGTTGGTTTGAGTGAGTACTGGTCAGACTACCCTTGTACCACTGCCACCATGATGGTCAGCCTATCCTAGTCATTAAGGGCCTCAAGGCCTGTTGATGAACTACTCTTAGAAAGAGTTGATGTGCATATAAATACCTCAACCAACAAACTGGAGTTAACCTTACAACAACAACAACAAAAAAAAAAAAAAAAAAAAAAAAAAAGTGGAAATGGGATGGATTGGAAGGAAGGGATTCTAATTGGAGGTTGGATTGGATTAGGTTGGTTTAGTGGTTCTTAAACACACAACCAGAGATTTTTGGGTACTTAGATATGTACAGTGGCTAGACAAAAGTTGTGGGACTGTTTTGTCAAAGTGACCACACCTGGGTACTTCCAACAATGTAGTTGAAGCCCTGGATGTTGTGATCTTTGCTGTTGACCATCCCATCTACAGGCTACCAGTTCATCTGACCCATTGCCACATTGCTGCTGACTTGGTTTTTTGGAATTTGATGTCAGACTACTCAATCAATCCAAAAAAAAAAAAAAACAAAGATGGTAAGTGATTTTTTTTTTTTTGTTTTGTTTTGGAATCTTATTCTTCATGTTTTTTTTTTTTTTGATCTGATTCATGGGTCCTTGTTTTTTTTTTTTTTTTTTTTTTTTTTTTTTTTTTTTTTTGATATTTCTTCTTCTTTGGGAAATGGGTCGTTTCAGAAGATGAAGATGGTCAAACCATCAGAAAAGGGTAAACTTGAACTGGTCCCAAATCCATCTTAGAGCAATTTCAATCAGCCTCACTCAAATTTAACCTTGGACCAATATAACCTCAAACATCTCAAGGCACCTCAAAGCTCAAGGAGAGTAGAAGGATTGAATGATATGAACATCAGATGACCAAAGAGATTCAATAAGAATTTCTAAGTGGTTTCCAACACTTCCAACCAACCTATCTCAAAATTATCATCACCATTTTCCCAAGCCACTGAAAAGTCAATATCAATCAAAACTTGTTTCAAAAAATTTTTTATAAACTCTCAATCTTAATTTTTTTTTCTTTTTTCATGAACATCATTCATTTTGATCCTCTCTAACACCCCTATAAAGAATAAAAAATATCAATGGTCCAATTTTTTTTTATTTTTTTCCCCTCCAGCATGTTTTTTTTTTGAGTGTTTTGTGCTTTTGAGGATTTCTCTTTTTTTTTTTTAAAAAAAAACATGATAACATGATATTTTTCAAAATTTCAATTGTTTTATTATTAAAGTCCAGATTCTAAAATATCTAATCCCATGAATCAAAGTAACTACCTGCCTTTTCTTGAACAATTGATTTAGCTTGAAACATATCCCTGAAAATAAATTGACTGTTTTAGGTCAATCAGTTCCCTTATTTTTTTTCTACACACTATACGTATCTACTCCTTACTCATAATAACTCTGGAGAACCCAAAAAGCTTAGAAATGGGTGCAAGCAGTTTTTGATTGGACCCCCCCCCTACTTTGGCACCACTATCTTCTTTCCCTTGGCTCCCACTTGCAGGTAGAAAAATCACTGGTGCTCCATCAAAAACCTCCCCTCCCCCCCCCCCCCCCCCCCCAAAAAAAAAGGAAAGAAAAAAAAATCAAAATTAAAATTGAAAATTGAAAACAATTTTTTTTTTAAAAAAAAAAAAAAAAAAAAAAGTTGCAGGACTTAAGTTGATGTAATGATGATTGATTGTGAGTAAATAAAAAGCTTGTTGATGAATTGAAATTGAGAAGCACATTTTAATGAAGTAAGAAATCAATTATTATATATATAAACAATGGATTTGATGAGCAGAGCATGAAAAAAAAGGAGATCAGGTCAATCATAGCTTTCAGTCATGAGCCAAAAGATGCATATGGTCCCTGTGATGAAGCTGATCAAAAGATCCTCTTCAAGCATTATTCAAAATCAAAAAATGATGGAGTGACATGAATAGAATCTAATGAGTCATATGATTGAGCATAAGATCAGCCATTTTTTGATAAAGTGAGTTTGAATTAAAGGATCTAAATTTCTCATGGATCAATAGGATCAATCAATCCATTTCATGATGGTATTAGATTATCTCTTAAAAAAACATATTACATGATTTGGGTTATCAATTTTTTGGTTTGGTTTATCAAGTTCTTAATTTGATTATAATTTGAAGTCATACCTTCTGGATCCTTGAGGGAAAAAAAAAATTGAATTTGAAGTTAAGAGTAGATCAAATCTTGTTTTGGCATACCAAAGCTGCTGTCAAATGGCCAAACCATGTACTGAGAGTTAAAAAGGAACAGGTGGACATGTCAGAAATGGGAGAAAAAACCCAAGCTAGAAGAAATCTCAAAGTTAGTGAGCCTATCCTCTGAAGTCCAAAGTTAATGTTTGAATTCAAGGGAAAGGTGAAAGGAAAATTCTGTGATAAGGAAACTGAGGAAAAGCTTTACCAAAAGAATCACTCTCAGAAAGATCTAAGAACATATGAAGTTAACTATCTGATTAAACAATCTGCAAGTAGTCAACATTGCCTTTTGAGGTAATTTACATTGTGATGGGGATGAAAAGATACCACCTAATAGATTTCCTCTATAGACAGGAAGCAAGGATGAAAAGAATTTAAAGACAACTGAGACCAAATGAATTGGAACAATCAGGTTAAAATCAAGGTTGAAAACACACCTTGGGAAAGGGGCAGTGTTAAATTTATGACCCTACACAACCCTTTGACAGCTTGGATTGGGTTTGTGTGGCATGATTCAAAACCCATTGGTGGTGTTGTGAGTGGCTGTTTGAAACCCACAGAGTTGAGGCATGGGATTCACAACTTGTTCACAAATTCAGGGTTGTTAGAAAAAAAATAATATAGAATGAAAAAAAAAAAATCAGAATCAAAAAAAAAAAAAAAAATGAATATCAATAAATAAAAAATTAAACAAGGAAAAAAAAAAAACCAAAAAAACCAAAAAAAAGTTTTAAAAAAATAAATAAATAAAATATAGAAAAAATAGAACAAATCAAAAAAATAAAATAAAAAAATAAATTAAAAGAAAATTTTTAAAATTTAAGAACTTCTATGAGGCAGTCCTTGTCTTGGCAGAGTTGGAACCAACCTTATGCCAACTCCAGGGAACAGCCTTTATTGACCAGGATTCTGGGGCTGATGAGCTTGACCACAATCTTTGGGACAAAAAGGCAGTTTCTGAGGGTGATGGTTTGAATCTTCCAACTCAGTTTCACCATGCCCACACCTTTGAAAGGGAGACTTGCATCTTCTCTTCCATTGAATAATTTCTTCCCTTTTGATCTCCTTAGGTTACTGAAGAATCTTTTGTCATTGAAAACATGGGCAGAGGTTCTGCTGTCAACAAGGATGTTTATGGTGGAGATTGTTTTAGATTTGATCTGTTTTGTGACAAAAGGGTGGTAGTGAGCAGTTTTGCTATTTGACTTCTGTTTTTTTTTTTTTTTTTTTTTTTTTTTTTTTTTTTTTTTTTTTTTTTTTTTTTTTTTTTTTTTTTTTTTTTGAATCCATCTTTATTGTTTTCTCTCCACCATTCTAGGGCCCTTGTCTGGGTGAAGGTGGAAACATTCACCTTCAGAGTGATTTTTTTGGATTTTTTTTTTTGGATTTTGGTAGCCTTCCACACAGCAACTGCCGGACTGAGATTTGAATTTGGATCAAATGGAAACCAGCGCCATGTTGCCAATTGAAGTAGATTTTTCTACTGTTTCAGCCTTCAGCTTGTTTTTAAACTGTTTTAGGTGGTTTCAGACAAAATTCAATTTGATGGTTTTGTCTTAAGGCATGAGTTGAAGTTTGAGATCATGCATGCTTGACAGGAATTTAAAGAGAATGAGATAAGCAAGATTGTCTTGAGGGAGGCTGATTCCAATGTCCATTGTCTTCTTGATTGCAGTCCTTATCCTAGTCACAAAGTCAAAAATGTTTTCCTCTCAAAATGAGATGTGGAGGAATTAATTGAAGATTTGAGCTTGGTTAGATGCTTCAGACAATGATAATTCTTCTCTGGTTTCTCACCAAATGGCTCTGGAAGATTTGACATTTTTTGCACCAATGATTTTACTGTGGGTTACAGAATCCACTTTTGAGATAGGAAGAAGTTGGATTTTGTTGTTATCTTGCCAATTGAGTTCCTCCCCGTCCAATTTGAGGGCCAAAAGCACAACTCTGAGTTTGAGTAGAGAGTTAATCTTGGCTCTCCATATTCCATAGTTTTCTTCTGAGAGAAGGGGGTTGGTTTCCAGGGCAGTTTTAAGAATTTCCTGTCTGAAGCCATTTTTTGAGAAGGGCCCAGATGATGAGGAGGCCATGGTCCCACTGTCTCTTCTGTTGGTTGTAATGAGTTGAGATTTTGGATTTTAAGTGTAAAAGTATGAGATGAATAAAGATAGATTAAAACCAAAAAAACTGTAACAGCAATTAGATTTAAAATAAAATTGAATACAAGAGCAACAAGAAATTGAGAAGGAAAGGAACCCAACAGAGCACCATAGAAAAGGTTTGTAGATGAGAGAGGCAAGTTAGGTGGGTTGAAGGGTGAAGTGGTGAGCTAGGTGGCAATGAGGAGAGCTGAAGGCTTTGAAGATGACTTGAGTTGAACAGTAGGTCAGACTGAGAAGCAGGTTGAGCCAGAAATGGTGAGACACATGCATTGATTAGACAACTCACACCAGTTACAAATTGAAGAGCTCTCAATCATTTTTGAAGAGTTGGAGTGAGGATGTGATTGAGGGCTGCAAGAGTAGATGGAGTGAAGTTTATTGAGGATAATTTAGGAGATCAAAATATAAAATGAAATAGACAAGAGAAGGAAAAATACCATTGAATTGGAACTGAGAAACTCAAGAAAATACAGCTCAAGCCCCCGCTGTGATTGTGGATCATTTTGATTAGGTGAGAACCTCACAGGGTAAACATTGGGATTAACTGAGAGTACAAGGTTATCTCAGAAGGTTGTGAGCCATGCCACACAACCTTTTAGAGTCATGGTGTGCCATTCACAACTCCAGGGTTGTGACCAAAAAATAAAAATATTAAAATTAAAATTAATGAAAATAAATAAAAAGGGGCAATGTTAAATTTGCAACGCAGGGGTTGCAAACAGGTGTGAAAAGCTGTTCATGACCCATATGAGTTTTGAACAAAAACAAAAAAAATTAATAATTAATTAAAAAAAATAAATAAGTAAATTAAAAATAAACAAACAAACAAACAAAAAAATAAATAAATTAAAAATGAATAAATACAATAAATAATCAATTAAATATATAAAGAAATAAACAAATGATTTGGGAAATTATAAATTTGTAACCCTAAGCCGCTTGTTCACAACCCAAATAAGGTTGTTTGGCACAGTTCACAACCAATTCCAGTTGTGAACGGCAGCTCCCAACACATTTTAGTCCTGGATGGCTGCTCATGAATCATTTTAGCCATTCATGACCCATTTTCAGTGAGAAAAAGAAAATAAATAAAAAATTGAACAAACAAAAATAATAATAATAAAAAAAAAAACACCAAAAAGAAGTAAAAAATTCACAAAATTGAAAAAAAAATTAAATGGAAATTTTAAAAATTTCACCACTCTGGGGCCATGAATGCACAGCCCATATAAATAAACAAAGAAAAATTTTATTGACCAGTTTTAAAGTAAAAAAAAGAAATTAAATAAACAATTAAAGTCTATGGACTAGCCCTAAAGGAAAAATGCAAAAAAATACAAGGTCAACTTGTGTCAAGCTAATCCAATGAGTTTCCCTTGTGTTGAGCCCACCTCAATGGACTAGCCCTAAATTAAAAACACCAAAAAAGACTTCTATCAAGTCCCCCTTAATTGACAGGCCCTAAAGTAAAAACACCCAAAAAAAAAGTTCAACTTGTGTTAAGCTGATCCCATCACAAGAATTAAAAATACTCCTTATGATGGGATCAGCCCAACAAAATTCAACTGAATTAGAAATAAAATCTCATTTAAAAAACTCAACATAATGATTTTAACTCAAAAAACTAGACATAATGATGTTAACTCAAAACACTCAACATAATGATGTTCACTAAAAACACTTAACATGATGATGTTAACTCAAAACACTCAACATAATGATTTTCAAAATGTGATGACTCGTTACATTGATAGAATTAAAAGATCAGAATCAGAAAAAAACCCCAAATGATTCAACTAAAATGATGTTTATAACTTAGAATACAACTTAAGTTGATCTTTTAGATAATCAAACCAAACAGAAGCTTTTTTAGAATTCAAAGAAGCAGGTTTTGAAACAATCGGAGAGATTTAAATCATTTCTCCCTCAAGTATAAGATGAACCAAGTGATTGTTTTTGACAAAGAAAACAAATATGGCATCTGATTGTTCTTTTACACCCATTTTCACAGGAGTATAGGTACAAAATGAATCCAATGAAATTAAACATATTGGTCTTCCAGAAGTATCAGCTATGAATTGGCCCATTTCAAGCTTTGAAAGCCATTTTGAAGAGGGAATCTTTTCATTGATGTCATTAACATCAAGTCTTTGTTCTATATTTTCAACATCTTTAATGCCACCAAGGATATTAGAATAGAATTTCTTACTTTTCATCAATGCTTCAATCATTTCCTTTTGTACTTTCAACCATCCATGCTGTTGGTATTTCACACGCTTGAGAAGGACTGTCTCTCAATTCTCACATAGAACCACATCTCCATCAATCACCCCCAATTTTCCAACTACTTAAACTTTGTCTCAGAAACTTGCCCCCAATCTGGCCATTCCTTGGACAGGGACTCACTCAATTGACTGGCTGGAGGGAGGAGGATTGTCTGGTGTCATCATTGTTGTTTCTTCTTCTTTGCCCTCAATCTCTTTCTTTTTCTTCTTCTTTCCTCTTCCTTTCATCTCTTTCTCTACCAATGCTCAATCCAATTGAATGAACTCAATGTTTTCCTGGTGAGATTCATCACAAATTCCTATTTCTTGCTGAATCAGAGCACTCATCCTAATTAGAATGTCAGCCTTGGTGTCTCAACTCATGACTGAATCTCAAAAGCAACTCAACTCAACTTCCAACTTTAGGATCTTGTCTCATGTTCTACCTTGTGCTGAATCCATCTCCTGTTTTTTCCTTTGATTTTACTGGCTTGTGACTATGTTCAGATTGTTCTTACTTGTTTTGTTGTCTCTTCTCAGCTCTCAGTCTTGCATACTGCCTATCATAAATATTATTTCTTCATGGTTAAAAGCAAAATGCCTCTCTCCTAGCTCATTTGGTAACCAATACACTGACTGAGGGAGGAACCCAACTGGCCACAATGGAGTTTTGAAAAACAAATGCTGAAAACTGCCCTTGAAAAAATCCCCTTACTCAGAGAAGAAAATTAAGGCATCTGGAGAGACAAGATGGATGCCATTCTTGACCTCAGAGGATGTACGTTGGCCATCAACAATGAGACCTCAGTCCTGGAGCCTTCAGTCAACAACAAACTCAAGCTTCTCATCATCTCCAAACTCAATTCCACTGCTCAAAAAAACATTTTAACGGAAAAAAACAGGAATTCAGCTAAACTCCTGTGGAAAGCCATCATCCACAAATTTGCTTTGTCACAGGCATCCAATTGCGCTCAAGTGCTCAACAGCTTTCTTTACCTCTCATTCAAACCCAACAAAATTGTTGACTTCATCACAAGAGTCAAGGTTTGTCTTAAAAATATGGCCAAAGTTGGAATCAAACTACCCAACAATATCATAGCCTACCTCCTGATTTCAAAGTTCCCCTCTTCCATGGAAAACTTCAAGAGAAAAATCATGCATTCTGACAAGGAACTCTTGATTGAGTATGTGCTGAATCATCTCACGCAATTAAACAACAAATCCATGGCTCAATACTCTGTCTCAAATTCAAAATCAAAGGGAGACATTACCCTGTTTGGAGGAAAGACCTCATCAAATCAACACTCAGCCAAGGGACCTGATCCAAAAAGATGTGTCAAAGGTTACCATCAGCCTGGAAAGGACAAGAATCACTCGGCCTGGGACTGTTGGCACCTTCACCCTGATGTGGTACCTGAATGGTGGAGAGAGAATCAGGCCAAATGGAAAGCAAGGAAGAGGGGATTGAAAGCAAAAGTTGAATCTCACTCAGTGCATTAACTAGCCCTACTGAACCTGTGGATTGAACACAGGGACCTTAACTGATGTTTCTTGCTCAACAGCGGAGCATCTGTCCACATGATCAATGACTCTTGCTACTTCTGCAAAATGGAACCTCACGTGGGAAATCCAATCAAAACAGGAAAGGAAGACGTTAACCTGGAAATCAAGGGGAAAGGAACTGCAATATTGCACTGGAAGGATCTCAATCTCAAACTCACTGATGTATTCTACATTCCAGATGTGAGCATCAACCTAATTAGCACTGGCGCACTGAACAGCAAGGGCTGCTCAATCCACTCCTGCAAAAAGCAATTCACTGTCTCACATGGGGGCAAACCTATTCTGAAAGGAACAATTGACAACAATCTGTACAACCTGTCTACACCCTTGCACAGCCCACTCTCTTCCCCAAAATCTCCTCTCTCTGATTTCACATGCTTGCCTGAAGAAACTCTTCTTGAGATTCACAGGAAATACAGTCATGCTTCTCTGTCAAGGCTTGCTCCGCTCAGTCAACACATTCTAAGCAACATCACCCAGAAGTTTCAATGCGTGGAATGTGTCAAGAGCAAGATTACTAAGTCTCCATTCAATCACTCCTCTACTAGATCCACAAAGTTCTTTGACCGTGTCCATCTCAACCTCATGGTACCAATTCAACCATCCTCCAAGGCTGGCCATAGATTCATCTTATCCCTTGTTTAAAACACTGGTGGTTATCTTGCCACCTTTCTGTTGACTTCAAAGGATGAAACTGCTGACATCATCATCAACTTTCTTGAGAAAGAAAATTGCCGCCATGGCATGTATCCTTCAGAGGTCTGCTCAGATGGGGGAACAGAATTTGTAAACATACCTGGAGGAACAACTTATCACTCACATTATATTGGAACATTATCACCCCAAACACAACAGTCATGCCAAACAAGCCATTTGAAAAATAGTGGAGTCCACCAGGGCCACCCTCAAGGACAGCAGGCTTCCTCCCTTGGTCTGGCACAAAGTTGTCAAGGGTTTTTGCCTCATTCTCAATTGAATCCCAACTAAAGGTGACAATGAGATGCCCTGGATGAAGATACATGTGACAGCTTGCTAGTTGACAAGAGTAACCTGTCAAAGCAGATCAAAAACAGAAAATAAATAATAAAATTAGAAGGATTGGGAAATTCATATATATTATTGCAGAAATAGATTTCCCACCCAAAAATAGGTAGGGTCACTGACTGACCCCACCCTTGAATTCCAACTCCTTATATTTTTAAAATAATTTCAGAAGAAAAGACCAATAAACCATGGCACCACTATGGCACTTTTTGGAAATTTTAATATTTCACACATAATGCAACATATAGGTTTCACACCTAAAATTCAATCAGAATTGAGGTTTTGTGTATATTCTAGGAGTTACAGGCGTATTCGTGTTATGACACAATTCCTGTGCGCAGCCCTGAATTCATATAGCAAGGGTACACACGCCTGACACCCAATATGTAGGCGCATGTCAAGAAAACCTCATGCAAAATGACTGATGATGGATTCCTGCACACAGCTGTCAAGCCTGCGCGTGTCAAAATCAGTCGTGCTAATTCCAACAGCCAGGTACCACAGGAACATTCTACAACTTGCATGCATACATCATGCATATGTAAAAAGTTGACTGACAGATAGGGAGATGTTTGAAACCTAAGAAAATTTTATAAGAATATGAAAATCAAAACATTAAATCAAATAAATTGTGAGAAAAAATAATGAAGGTTGTCACGTAAATGAGATTTCCAAATCTTTATGAACCACAAAACACACCAAGAAGTCTACCAAAAAATTATTAAAAACTACCATCATGTGAAGATGATGGCTTAAAATCTTCAAATACCCACTTCTACCCATGCCACTCAAAAGAAAGCAGTACAAAATAAGGAAATATGTTTGAACCATAAAAATAACAAATTAACATTTAAATACCTTCTGACAATTATTTCACATAGAAATATGACACAGGCAAGGCTAGACAGTTGACAGCACCAAGAATACGTGCCAAACTATCCCTGGCTAACCTGCTAGCCTCAGCACACAAGCACAACCCTCTCTACTTCCGCTGAGAAAGATCTTATTACCCCAGAAAAGTATATAAACAACCCCTTTTAGATGGTTTAAACCCCAGTAATTTTTAAGTAATCAATCCAGACCCCTTGCCATCTGTGATCAAGTCTTTATTCAAGATAAAAAAGTGATTTATGGCCTCAGTCTGATAGTATAATTATTAATTCCAACCCATTGTTTATTCCATTGAAGAATATCAGCAATAATCCCCAACAATTGTCCTGAGACCCTTTCAACTGTGAATTTCTGCAAGATTCTGGGAGTTTCTGCTCTAAATTAGTAAGTCATTTCCTCCTTGCATTCAGGCATAAGTGCTGTGAGTCAGCAAGTCCACCCGATCCCCTTGAGTAAACCCCTTTTGAGTAATCACTTAGGACCTCATTGTCCCAGGGTCTTTACACGGTTCAAAAGAACCCCTTGAAGAGAGGTTTTTATCCAATAAAGATCCCCTGTTTGCATGAAATGTGGCCCCTCTTGAAAAATATATTTAATCAATTTAATCCAACCAAACCACTCAAACTTTGCACTTGCTTCTAAATAAACCATTTGAGAATTTTACATAATTTTCTTGGAATTATTATTATTCCAACACCAATATCACTTGCTGTAGCTAAAGGAAGGCAAAGTTCCTGGTATCAGTAAGCTGACAAAATGGTTGAATCCTCCCATCCTCCTTCCTCAAGCCCATTGGAAGCCCCTGTGTCTACCTCATCAACAAGAGACCAAAAGGGTCAAAGTTTGAGTCTAAAGGAAAAGAGGGCACATTAGTAGGCTTCAATCCACTCTTCCTCTTGTATTGCGTGCTTACAAAATATGGTTTTATTATCTCCTCAAAGCATGTCAAATTCCTCACCATTCCAAGACTGAATGCTCCTGGCCTCACCTGCAATGTTGGTCCACTTCCTGACAACGGCAACTTTCCTCAGGCTCCAGATCCCTCTCCTCAGGCTCCAGATCTGGCTCCTCAACCTCCCATTTGTCCTCAGGCTCTGTGGACACACTACTGAAACCAATCAAATGAATCCTCCAGCTCTTCAGATGAAGGGGAGTCTTTCAGTCTCCCATCATGAGAAGACTTGAAAAATCTGCCACCAATGGAGCAGGCTGATTCAAACTCTTGTCAACCCCCGCAGGAAGACACAGCACTGCTAGGAGGGGCCTTGGGAGACAGGTCTTGCCTCAAACCTCCTCAGAGGTATGGGTTCTATCACTACTACAAGCCCAAAAGGCACAAGGATGCTCTCAACTGTGACAAGCATATCAAATTGATTGAGGCAATGAGCAAGCAGCTGGACTCAATTGAAGATCTTCTTGTATGGGAAGAATATGATGGACCAAAGCCAAAGAATGCTCTAAAGACAACTTGGATCTTCAAAATCAAACAAAACTGCCACAGAAATCCCATTAGGTACAAGGCCCAACTGTGCGTACAGGGATTCAATCAGATTGAGGGACTCAATTAAACAGACACCTTTGCACCTACCGGAAAGCCCTCCACCCTGAGACTTTTGCTACTCTACGCACTCAAATACAAGCAGAAGATCCGCCAATTTGATGTGAAAAGTGCCTTTCTTCACTTGCCAATCAACAAGGAAGTCATCATCCATACTCCCAAGGGTTCTAAAAGAGCCTCTCAATTCCTCAAGCTCCAAAAGTCCCTTTACCGCCTCAAGCAAGTGGCAAAGAATTGGTATGAGAATCTTACGGCATGGTTCAAGGAAGTAGGGTTCAAAGGATCCTCATATGACCTGTGCCTCTACCTGTCTCATGATGGTAAGTCCTGCCTTTTTTTCCACATGGACAACCTGATTTTTGTTGGAGGTGGCAAAAACTTTGAGAGGAAGTTCCTAACTTGTTTCTCAGGCTCTACTGCAAAAGACCCTGACACCATTCTGGGCATGAGGATAGAAGTGATGGAAGACAAAATCCTTCTCAGCCATCCAAAACACATAAAATGGACTCAAGGAGCTTGGTCTGGAAGACGCAAGGACAAGCAAATCTCCTCTGACTCAAAATCTTCAAATCAAACCTGCCACAGACAAAGAGTACAAGCAGTTCAGGGCTCTGAAAGTCAACTAAAAATCTGCAATTGGCCTGCTCAACCACATTGCGTGCTACTAATGGCCCAACATAAGGTTTGTGGTATACAGTCTTTCTAGATTAAACATCAAGCCCGGCCTACCTCACTGGAAAAAGGTAAAAAAGACCTGGAAATACTTGAAGGGGACTCTGCAAATCAAGCTCTGCCTAAGAGTGGGAAGAACCAACTCCTTAATCTCAGCCTACTCAGATGCATCTTGGGAAGATGATCCGGATACTTGACGCTCTCAAAACAGCTACCTCTTTTCTGTCTATGGGGGTGCAGTGTCATGGAACAGCTGCAAGCAGAAGAACATCACCTTCAGCTCCACGGATGCCAAACTCAATGCCTTTGTTGATGCATTCCAAGAGGCTACCTGGATCAGGGCTCTGGCATGTGAAATCTTTTGAAACAAATTGATGGCTATCATCATTCACACTGACAACAGACACCTTACTGACAAGCTCAAAAAGTTTGGGTCAAACTCAAAAACCCACCATCTGGATCTGAAAACTAAGGGAATGAGGGAAGAGTTGAAGTCAGGGAATCCGGAAAGCCCTCCACCCTGAGACTGTTGCTACTCTACGCACTCAAATCAAAGCAGAAGATCCGCCAATTTGATGTGAAAAGTGCCTTTCTTCACTTGCCAATTAACAAGGAAGTCATCATCCATACTCCCAAGGGTTCTAAAAGAACCTCTCAATTCCTCAAGCTCCAAAAGTCCCTTTACCGCCTCAAGAAAGTTGCAAAGAATTGGTATGAGACTCTCACAGCGTGGTTCAAGGAATTAGGGTTCAAAGGATCCTCATGTGACCTGTGCCTCTACCTGTCTCATGATGGTAAGTCCTGCCTTTTTTTCCACATGGACAACCTGATTCTTGTTGGAGGTGGCAAAAACTTTGAGAGTGTTAAGTTGTGAGGTATCACTATTGGACACACAGGCACGGGTCTCAGTCAGACGGGGGAGCAGTGGAGATACTCCACATCACTCATACTTCAAACCTTGTGGAGACTCTCATAACTCTGATCTCAAATCCTCTCGTCATCCTCTGATCCTCATTTATCACTCTTGTCTCTCCCACTCATCCCTACTCTTGTTCCCATACTCTCATCTCCCTCTAGCCGTCTGCCTCATATTAACCCCATGAGCCCTGTCTGTGTGCCCGGTGAGATATTTATCTCTCTCTCTCTCTTATTCTTATCTTTTCTCTTATTTCCTTATATTGACTCAACCTTATATTTGATTCTCACCTTATCTAGTCTCATCTCTTCTCTTGTCTCCATGATCATCTTTGTCATTCCTCATTAAGCCTCATCTACTCCTCATACCTCAACCTGTCACCCTTCTCACCCTCAAATGTCAGATGTTTGTCATTATTTCTCAATCACTTGTGTTTCATCTCTTTGTTGAATTCCTCTGCTGTTTCCAGTTCCCGGTTTTTAGTTCTAGCAATACATCAAATTAACAGAGAGGAAGTTCCTAACTTGTTTCTCAGGCTCTACCGCAAAAGACCCTGACACCATTCTGGGCATGAGGATAGAAGTGATGGAAGACAAAATCCTTCTCAGCCATCCAAAACACATAACATGGACTCAAGGAGCTTGGTCTGGAAGACACAAGGACAAGCAAATCTCCTCTGACGCAAAATCTTCAACTCAAACCTGCCACAGACAAAGAGTACAAGCAGTTCAGGGATCTGAAAGTCAACTAACAATCTGCAATTGGCCTTCTCAACCACATTGCGTGCTACTCATGGCCCAACATAAGGTTTGTGGTATCCAGTCTTTCTAGATTCAACATCAAGCCCGGCCTACCTCACTGGAAAAAGGTAAAAAAGACCTGGAAATACTTTAAGGGGACTCTGAAAATCAAGCTCTGCCTAAGGGTGGGAAGAACAAACTCCTTAATCTCAGCCTACTCAGATGCATCTTGGGCAGATGATCTGTCAGCCTCCTGGATGCCAAGACCCTTGCTATCCTTTAGCTACCAGAGGTGATATTGTAAATAATAAATATATTATTTAATAATTGCAGCAAAAATCCGTAGAATACTTGGATTAAGCTTATTGCAAGGTTAAATGGTTTGGTTATTGTTTATTGTTTTGAATCAAAATTAATTATTAAATATTTATATAGGGGCCACAATTATATTGGGGATCTTTAACACCTCTCTTCAGGGATTTCAGTATGAAAACACATAGTCCTGGTTACTTTGGGTTCTTGAGTTTAAAGATTATTATACCCAAAGATAATATGTATATAAAATACACAATGGAGTGGTAGGGCCTTTTAGCCAAGCTACCACAACAGAGAAAGGATAATAAGACTCACTTGTATATTATTAAATCCTTTGGGTATCTGTTTGGGACATGTACTGATGGGTTAAACCTGTATACTGGGGTTATAAGGTTGTTCAGCAGTTTTAATTGATAAAAAGAGGTTTGAAGACGGATATTACTGATCAGACATTGCCATAAATCACTTACTTATCTCTTATAAGTATTTGATTACCTTGGCACGGCGTCTGGATATGAATATTACTGGGTCTCTGCCCAACAACATCCCCAAAAGAGCTCTGTATTTATAGTTTTTGGGGTCCCAATATGGTCCTTCTGAGGGTTGTAGGTGCTCAAAGGGACGGACACTAAGGCTAGCAGGGTAACCAGGGGTAGCCTGTCATGTGCCCTTGGTGCTATAGCCTGGGTAGCATCTAATTCCTTAGGGTATGGGAATTATTCTACCTTATAATGGACATTAGGATGTGTGAATAACACTAATCTGTCCTATTTATGTATTATTTAATTATTTATCCTTAGTATATGTTCCCTGTAATATAATAATTATATTATTAGACATCTCTACGGACATTTTCATGTCAGGTAAGTTCTCATTATGTATCATATAACTGGAGTAAAAGGTCATAATATTGTTTTTACTCTTTATCTACAAGTTCCAGTTGATTTGTTAAGATAATTACTTAAAAATATAAGTCATGAGAATTCATGTACTATTATTACATCATTATCTTCCTTAGTATGTCACAAAGATGTTGATGTATAGTAATTCTCATAAAAGTATATTAAAGTATTTTAATATATTTTTTGAAGCTGTCATTGTCTTATTTTCGACATTCTTGATTCTTTGCATTATATTAAATAAAAAATACGTGTAAAGATTATTTAGGTATTTTTATATAATATTATGTATATTTAGACAGTATACTATCCACGGGAACCTTTATTACATATGTAACAAGTTCCCGTGTATGTTGCAGCCTGTTTACGCGGTACCCGGGCCGCCTGTCACTATGTCAGCCCGTAGTCCCGCGGCTGCATACTTTTCAGAGGCCCGGGGCTGCGTACACAACCCTGACGGGTTGACACGGCTGTATCTCAGCTGCGCGCAGGTGCTGTGGCTGCCGCGGCTGCATGCAGGAATTGTGACAAAACACATTTCCGCCCGTAACTCCTAAAATATACACAACACCTCAATTCTGACTGAATTTTAGGTGTGAAACCTATACGTGACAATACGTGTGAAATATTTAATTGGCCAAAAAGCTCAATAATGGAGCCGTAGTATTTTGGTTCTTTTTTCCTTAATTATTTAAAAATATAAGGAGTTGGATTTCAAGGGTGGGGTCAGTGAGTGACCCTACCTAATTTTGGATGGAAAATCCATTTCTTTAATAATATTTATGGTTTACCTACTCCTTCTTAGGTTAGTTGTATTATTATTATTTTTATGTTATTTTAGTTACTTTTGCAGCTTGCTCTGCAATAGTAGCAAGCTGACATGATCTGGATACTTGACGCTCTCAAAAAAGCTACCTCTGTGCTGTCTATGGGGGTGCAGTATCATGGAACAGCTGCAAGCAGAAGAACATCACCTTCAGCTCCACGGATGCCAAACTCAATGCCTTTGTTGATGCATTCCAAGAGGCTAACTGGATCAGGGCTCTGGCATGTGAAATCTTTTCAACCAAATTGATGGCTATCATCATTCACACTGACAACAGACGCCTTACTGACAAGCTCAAAAAGTTTGGGTCAAACTCAAAAACCCACCATCTGGATCTGAAAACTAAGGGAATGAGGGAAGAGTTGAAGTCAGGGAATGTCAGGATCAGGCCTTTTAGGTCAGAGGAAATGCCCAAGGATGCTCTCACCAAAAGCTCAAGTGTCACTAGTCTCAAGCTTCTTCAATCCTTCTTTGCGTCCTTCAGGCCTTCATAGCTTCTCTTCTCTTGATTGTTCTCTTTTGCTTTTTTTTCTCCTCTGTGTGTTTTCTTTCCTTTTATTCATTCTAATTTAGAGTTGCGGCTCATGTTGTCACGCTCTTCATCTCTCCAGGCATGGGGCGTGTTGGTATTTCACAGGCTTGAGACAGACTGTCTCTCAATTCTCACGTAGAACCACATCTCAATCAATCACCCCCAATTTTCCAACTTCTCAAACTTTTTCAGCCTCCTGGATGCCAAGACCCTTGCTTTCCTTTAGCTACCAGAGGTGATAGAATAAATAATAAATATATTATTCAATAAATGCATCAAAAATCTGTAAAATATTTGGATAAAGCTATTGCAAGGTTGATTGGTTTGGTTATGACTTAATATTATAAATCAATATTAATAAATTGATTATTAAATAAATGAATAGAGGGGCCACAATAATATTGGGTATCTTTAACACCTCTCTTCAGGGAATTCACTTTGAAAACATGTATACCTGTTTACTTTGGAACCTTTAATTTATATTCTTAAAGGATATATTGACCAAAGATAATATATATATAAAATATATGGTGGTGTGACAGGGCCTTTTAGCCAAGCTTCCACGACAGAAAAAGGATAATAAGACTCTCTGGTATATTATTAAATCCTTTGGGTACCTGTTTGGGACGTGTACTGATGGGTTTAAACCTATTACTGGGGTTAAAAAGGTTGTTCAGAAGTTTAATTTGATAAAAAGGGTTGGGGACAGATATTATTAATCAGAATAAAGCAATAAATCACTTAATTATCTCTTATAATTATTTGATTACCTTGTCACAGTGTCTGGATGTAAATATAACTTGGTCTCTGGGTATCAATATCCTCAAGAGAGCTCCTTATTTATAGCTTTTTAGGCCCCAAAATTGTCCTTCTGAGGGATACAGGGGTTCAAAGGGATGGATGCTAAGGTTAGAAGGGTAACCAGTGGTAGCCTGTCACATTTTCTTGGTGCTGTAGCATGGTTAACATCTAATTCCACAGGTTATGGGAATTATTCTACCTTTTAGTTGATATTTGGACGTGTGAATGACACTGATTTATCCATATTATCTATTATTTAATTAATTATCTTTGGTAAATATTCCCAGGATTATAATAATTCTTTTAATAGAAATTCCTACGGGTAATCAGATTTCAAGTGGGTTCTCATTATGTATTAACTGATTGGAGTAAAATCATGATATTGATTTTACTGCTTATTTTCAAAATTCAGTTGATTTACTTGAAATAATTAATAAAAAATATAAGCTATGAGAATTCATGTAATATTTTTACATCATCAGTTCCCTTAGTATGTCACAAAAATACTGATGTCTTGAAGTACTCACAATTTTATATTAAAGTATTTTAATATATTTTTACAAATAGTAGTTATCTTATTTTCTACATTTTTGGCATTTTTAATTATATTTCATAAAAAATACGTATGAAGGTTATTTAAGTATTCTTATATACTTTTATGTATTTTCAAATTATTTAATATCCACAGGGACATTTATTACATATGTGTGTCCCTGTCTAGGTTGTAACACATTTACATGGTACCTGAGCTTCTCAGGCTGCCTGTCACTCTGTCAGCCCATATTCCCGCAGCTGCATACTTGTCAGATGCCCGGGGCTGCGTACACGGCTTGTCAGGGTACAGTGACAGGGTGGCAGTGCTGCTGCTCAGCCGCGCGGGGGTGTATTGGTTTCCATGGCTGCATGCGGGAATTGTGACAGAACACATTTCCGTGTGTAACTCCTAAAATATACACAACACCGCAATTCTGACTGAATTTTAGGTGTGAAACCTATATGTGACAATGTGTGTGAAATATTTAATTGGCCAAAAAGTCCCAAAGTGGTTCCATGGTATTTTGGTATTTTCTATCTTTAATTATTAAAAATATAAGGAGTTGGATTTCAAGGGTGGGGTCAGTGAGTGACTTTACCTAATTTTGGGTGAAAAATTCATTTCTGTAATAATATTTATGGATTTCCTACTCCTTCTCAAGTTAAATTTAATATTCTTATTTTGTTACTTTTGCAGCTTGCTCTGCAATAGTAGCAAGCTGATAAACTTTGTCTCAGAAACTTTCCCCCAATCTGGCCATTCCTTGGACGGGGACTCACTCAATTGACTGGCTGGAGGGAGGAGGATTTTCTGGCGTCATCATTGTTGTTTCTTCTTCTTGGCCCTCAATCTCTTTCTTTTTCTTCTTCTTTCCTGTTCCTTTAATCTCTTTCTCAACCAAAGCTCAATCCAATTGACTGAACTCAATGTTTCCCTGGTGAGATTCATTGAGACTTCCTATTCCTTGCTGACTCATAAACTCATCCTAATTAGAATGTGCCAGCCTCAGTGTCTCAACTCATGAATCAATCTCAAATGCAACTCAACTCAACTGCCAACTTTAGGATCTTGTCTCATGTTCTACCTTGTGCAGACTCTATCTCCTGTTTGTTCCTTTGATTGTACTGGCTTGTGACTACGTTCAGAGTGTTATTACTTCTTTTTTTGTCTCTTCTCAGCTCTCATTCTTATGTATGGCCTATCATCAATATTAGTTCTTCACATGCTCATCATACCCAAGTGACTTTGCAATGAATCTAAATCCAAAATTCTTATCACAAACTGGATCCCAAACCTCCCTCAAGAGCTCATGTAAGTTCTCAGGTATTTTATTGAGGCAATTAAACTTTGGTTCCTACAATCAAAAATTACTTAGCCCGAATTCTAATCTCATTAAATAAATTTTTACTCACCAAAGATGAGTTTCTTTTTGACTCCTCCATTTCTTCTTCTTTATTGGAAAAGGATTATGATTCAAAATGAAGGGAGACTAATTCACTTTCAGTCTCTTCCTCTGAACTATGAAATCCAGATGAAGAGCCTTCCTTGCACTGCAGAAATCATCTTCCCATCAGTTCATCAAACCATAAAAATGAACACTCAACATAAAAGACTTACTATCTTTGGTCTTTTTTGTTCCCTTTTAACCCTTTTTTGCCTATTAATTTCTGCTTCAACATTATCAAATTTTGAAAGTTCACAACAAGTTGCTTTAAATTTGGGTCAACTGCGGATGGACAATAAGACTTTTGGCTCAAGCCTTGGCTTGGAAATAAAACTAGCTGTACAATCAAACATGGAATTTAAAATATCCAATCCAACTTGTTTATGTTTTCCCATAAGCATGGAATTAAACTTGTTAAAAAATTGTGCTTTTTCAAGCACTGGATCTGCATAAATATTTAAAAAAGAAAAACAATGATTAATCTGTAAATCCTATAGTTTCTATAAATCCTATTATTGCTGTCAATACTATAATTGGTACCCTTCAAAAATCCCAAAAACCCTGCTTACTTCACTGGAAGGGTCATTTTCTAACCTCTACCAAGGATGGAAATCCTCAGGAACAACAGGTCCTCTTGATGCTAGTATTTCACCTAAAATTTGGGAACATGGAAAGCCCCTTGTTTTTGAATAAGACTTTGAACACACCTTGCCATCATGGTTGCGCTTTAAATTCTTGAATTTTTCCCCAATGAGTTTAATTTCCTCAATTGACAATTTGTAACCCAAAGGTAAAAGTTCTTTTGGAAGAATAGTTCTTAACTTGATTTGATAGGTTTTAACTGACACATTCACTAATTGGATTTGGCTTTCAATGGTTGCTTCCAGGTGTTTCCAAACATCCAAAATGTTTTCCAAAGATCCCACAAGTAATTTTTTGAAATTAGAATGGGCCCCTTCTACCCAAGATTTTTGATTATTTCCACATTCTGGTTGACACAAGTCAATTCCATTACAAACGTCTCTTTGATAGGTAAAATTTTCTTTTCCATATACTCAAGCAAATACTCATGGTCTTTCAAGAAACACTTTATACAAGTTTCAACATAAGCAATCCCAGCAGAAATGAAAAGAAGAAGCAATAAATTGGCCTACTCTGAGTTCCACATCATTGAGTTCTTCCTACCCCTTGGTTTTAAAGGCCCCATACTTTGCCCACAGAGTCATAAAACTTTGCCATCCTTCATTTTCATTACTGAAGCAAACTTTAAAATTTTCTTGAATATTTTTAGACAGGTTCCAGGAGAAAAACTGTCTGGATGACTCAGGGAACCTATGTTCTATAGCACAAATTAGAGCTTTTTCATGGTCCATCACAGAGAATGTGGGAAGCCTCTTGGGATCATAACCAAACTCCTTTAATGCATTAAACACCCAACTGTAGAACTTGTACATTTTTTTTGTTATAAGAACAAAAGCCTTTGTAAATTTTTTCCTGTTTGCTTTCATTCCTACAACATTCAATAGAGGGATTTTGTACCTATTTGTTTTATAATTAAAATCCAAAAGAGAAATAACAAGTGGAAAACTAAAGGCACATGGTAGCATTTGCCCCCCTGTAATGGTGGTGTTACTGAAATAAATAACTCTGCTGCAGCTGGAGGTTAAGAAGACTGTATATCCAAAATAAAAAACCTGTAACTCTCCCCCAACAAAATCAAATTCAGTTCCAATTCTGATAATATGCACATGTGTGTGTCACAGGGAGGCTTGACACAAAGCCAAGGTGGCAGTAACTAACAGAAGAAGGAATACTAGTACCAGGGGGGGGGGGTTGCATCCACAATGAATTCAACTGAGAGATTCATTAGAGAGGAGTGATGACCCCAAGGTGGTTAAGAACCCAAGGAAGACTCAAAATGATTCTGGATGGTACTAGTAGCAGGGGAACTCTGGAAATGAGTGAACTGGAATTCAAGGTGCTGATCAAGAACAATTGATTTCATAAGGAAACAAGGATAAATATCATGAGCTTTAAGGTTTATATACTTCTAGATAAAAACTTTCATTCTCCTACTTTCAAAATATTTGTGATATATTAAAAGAAAGAATAAGAAAATCATATTTATGTGAAAAAGATCAACTGAATATTTCACAAGTGTGACAGAATCCCCCAATGAAGAATAGGTGTACTCCTGAACACCTTTAAAAAATAAAGTAGGTTTAGAAAAACATACTAACTAAGATATTGTAGTATGCTCATGTAGAAAGGTACTGCAGTCACACATGATACTAGATTCTGGGGGTGTGGATTGAATTGATTTGATTACTGGGAGCTTTCCATAAATTTGTTTTTGAAATTCTGAGGAGATTGATTTGATTCATAATTCATATTACTGTACTCCCACTCCCACTCCCACTTGTTGAGCCAAGCATTATTGGACACCCTAGTGGGCTTTTGAGTTGATTTTTTCAAACAATGATTCCAGCCCTCCCAACCATAAAACTAAAAATCTCAATTCAATGAGTGTATGAAACATCTTCAAACTAATGGTCCAGATAACAATTGGAGCATGGAGATTATTCAAAATATATTGCAAAGAAGTTATGTATTGATCCAATTGGGTCTACAAAAATGATGAAGAGGGTGGAAGAGCCAATTGATCCACTCACCAATGGAAGGCCTAGAGGCCATTCTACCTGAAAAAATGGTACCAAGACTGCCATTGCAACCACAACTGGATCAATATCCATCCTCAAGGCTCTGATTGGTAAGAAAACCACCAAAGGACCTTTTTCCAAGTGGGAGAAGAGAGACACAAGTGAAGGGAATCATGTCCCTAAGAATGATTCCACTACAATTGCTAGAGTGGCACCAACTGCCTATACTACCCATGCTGGGGTCTCAAATGCATAGACTTTCCACCAGAACTTTGGCCAAAGGTCTGGGGGACATTTCTGTCTCAATTTCAAACATTTGGGGAAGTAATTCATGTTAGGAATATTTTAGACAGGAAATTAAACACCCCATTTCATATGTTCAAAATGGAGAAATCCATTGAACATTGATTTTAATTATAACTTGAAGGGGCTGAAACTCAATTGGCACAATTTCAAATACCTTGAATCTGTTTTCAGAATTCTTCAAGAGAGAAACTTCCATTTTTTTCTGAATTATATCTAACTGTAAAAAATTTAAGAGAGATTTTCATAAAAGCAATAGGTTGAAAATAAAACAACCAAATTCTACTCATAAAATATCCTAGACCATTCACAAGTTTGAAAAAAATTGACCATGGTTTTTGGAAGGGTAGAATCCTGGAATTTTGAATAGTTGAATGATAAAAATGGTTATTTGAAAAATTTAGCAATGATGTAGTATAAAAATGCCTGGTACAAGATATTTCAAAATGTATTCAGTACAAAGAAGATGCTGTGGATTGAATGAAAAAAACCAAAACCAGATTACACTCCATCATTAAAATATATTCAACCAAGAAAGCTGAAGGTAAATCAGGAGGGCAGGTATGTAATCAAAGCTTTCAAATTCTCCTAATCAATTTTTGTCAGCTTGCTAATTGACAAGAGCAACCTGTCAAAGCAGATTAAAAACAGAAAATAAATAATAATATTAAAAGGAGTGGTAAATCCATATATATTATTGCAGAAATGGATTTCCCACCCAAAAATAGGTAGGGTCACTCACTGACCCCACCCTTGAATTCCAACTCCTTACATTTTTTAATAATTTCAGAAGAAAAGACCAATAAACCACGGCACCACTATGGCACCTTTTTGCCATTCTAATATTTAACACATAATGCCATATATAGGTTTCACACCTAAAATTCAGTCAGAATTGAGGTGTTTTGTATATTTTAGGAGTTACAGGCGGATTTGTGTTATGTCACAATTCCAGTGCGCAGCCCCACATTCATATAGCAAGGGTACACACACCTGACACTCAGTAAGTAGGCGCATTTCAAGAAACCTGCATGCAAAAATCACTGCTGACCGCAGATGATGGATTCCCGCAGGCAGCTGTCAAGCGTGCGCGTGTCAACATCAACTCTACTAATTCTAACAGCCAGGTACCGCAGGAACATGCTACAACTTGCATGCATACATCATGCATATGTAAAAAGTTGAATGATGAATGGGGAGATGTTTGAAAACTAAGAGAATTGAATAAAAATATGAAAATCAAAACATTTAAGAAAATAAATTGTGAGAAATAATAATGAAGGTTGTCACTTAAAGGGAATTGCCAAATCTTTATGAACCACAAAAAACATCAAGAAGTGTACCAAAAAAATTATTAAAAATTACCAAAATGTGCAGAAGATGGCGCAGAAGCTACAAATACCCACTTTTACCCATCCCACTCAAAAGAAAGTAATACAAAATGAGGAAATATGTCTGAACCATAAAAATAACAAATTAATATTTAAATACCTTCTGACAATTATTTCACATGGAAATATGACACAAGCCAGGCTAACCAGCTGACAGCACCAAGACTATGTACCAAACTAGCCCTGGCTAGCCTTCAAGCCTCAGCACCCCAGCACAACCCTCTCTACGTGCCCTGTGAAGGTCTTGTTACCCCAGAAAGGTATATAAACAGCCTCTTCTAGATGTTTAAAAACCCCAGTAATTTTTAAGTAATCAATCCAGACCCCTTTCCATCCCTGATCAAGTGTTTATTCAAGATAAAAAAGTGATTTATGGCCTCAGTCTGATAGTATAATTATTAATTCCAACCCATTGTTAATTCCATTGAAGAGTATCTGCAATAATCCCCACCAATTGTCCTGAGACCCTTTCAACTGTGAATTTCTGCAAGATTCTTGGAGTTTCTGCTTAAATTAGTAAGTTATTTCCTCCTTGCCTTCAGGAATAAGTGCTGTGAGTCAGACAGTCCACCCAATCTCCTTGAGTAAAACCCTTTTGAGTAATCACTTAGGACCTCATTGTCCCAGGGTCTTTACATGGTTCAAAAGAACCCCTTGAAGAGAGGTTTTTATCCAATAAAGATCCCCTTTTTGCATAAACTGTGTCCCCTCTTGAAAAATAAATTTAAATAAATTGAATCCAACCAAACCACTCAAACTTTTTACTTGCTTCTAAATCAAGCATTTGATCATTTTACGTAATTTTCTTGGAATTATTATCATTCCAACACCAATATTTCTTGCTGTAGCTAAAGGACAATAAATTTCCTAGTATCAGTAAGCTGAAATTTTTTTTCTAAAATTGTACCACCAAGCAGGAATATCAGCCAGGGGAAAAACAATTGGAAAGAAAATAGAGATTGGTTTTATCTTAATCAATCACCAATTTGTTTTATGCACTTCTGTTGTGGGGTTTGTGAAGCTAATGATTCATCTCTGAATAATAATACAACAATATTAACCAACACAAAAGGTATTTTTTTAAATTTGAAAGCAGTGATATTTTTTGAGAAGTCTAGCTACAATAATGCTTTGAGTGTGTAGTTAAATCATGCCCTTCTTGAATCAACTGTTCAGAAAATCAATGTTGACAGTCCTGATGATAATGGAAAATCAGAACCAAGAGTGATGGTTCTATACAATATCAACCAAAGACATGGTTAAAAAGCCCCTGAAAAATTTATAAAAGTTGAGTATTTTTTTATTACAAATAAAATAGCTAATTAAGCTTTGGATATCATTTTTTGTTTGAAAAAATAGAATTATGAGAATCTCTTTCAAAGCTTAAAGCCTTAATTGAATATTCTTGCCATACTTGTGTTTTTATCAAAGTTGCAATGCATATACAGGCCCATCCTAGTGAGTATATAGTTCAAAGAACCAGTTTGAAAAAAGGATATAATTTTTTTTTCCAAATTAATAAGTAACCAGCTGGGTTGGTGATGTGTTACAAATCTCAAGTTTCAGATTTGCAGAAGTCAAATTCTCCAAAGATTGATTTATTTATTTAATTTTGGTTTTTTTCTGGAAAATACTTGATATTTTATGATGAATTCCCCAGAAAAATAAAATAAAAAAAATTGGTATAATGTATATCAAACTGCTTTTTTGAACATGCATCACCATAATATATTGGAAATTTTAAAAAAAACTTGAGGTACAATTGAGCCTCCTTTCAAGCATGAATAATATTTGATTGCACATTGGTTGTAGAATATTTAAACAGAAGTTGTGGTGTGGTTATTTGGGAGTTATTTAAATAGATTGCCTGAATTAGGACAGAGTTAAAACCTATTTGTAACCTAGTTGAAACATTTTTACAGGGTGGCACATGTTAGCATGTGTCTCCATTTTCCCCCTGGTGAATACAATGGAATTTTTTCCAAATTTTTATAGACTCAGGATGAGCCATGAACAGGGCCTCTAAGTGACCCTCTCCAAAAAATTTCAACCTGGAAAACCACTGTGATTCCTGGAGAATTTCTAGTAGAACATCTGTAACACCTTTCCTATTCATTTCTGCTTGCTTCAGCTTCCACTTAGTGTTATAGATTGTTCTATTTTTGCTGTGTTCTCCACCATCAATCTTGCTCAATTTTTTTCTGAGTTGGATTTTATTCAGACCTTCTTTCATTCCTTCTTTTACTTTATCCAAGGCTTGACCAGAGATTCTCCTCAGTTGAGGATGTACCAAGGTTTTTTTAGATTTTTGATGAATGTGTGGGCTATTTCTAATGGAGAGACAGTACATGGGATGTGCTATTTTATAACTTGCACAGATCATGAATTGACCCCAGCCTTCCTTGTGTGAGTTTGCCTTTGCTTTTTGGTGAGTTATGGCCCTTCATATACCCCAAATCTGTCACATGCTAGATCCACATATTTATCCTTCTTTGATTGAATTTTTTCAATGTGTAGCCATGAATTTCTGCCCATTTTTGACAATAAATCTTGGATTCTTTCCTACTAGCAAAGGCTCTCACAGGAGGAGGGTCAAGTGGTTCTTTCCCCTCATAGTTACATAGTTACATCCCACATGGTTACGTTAGTATTGATCAAGCCCAGTTCTTCTTGTTCAAATGGCATATGAAATGTGAACCGCCACCTTGATTCAATTCCAGTTGTGTAGAAACATCTTTTTCCTCAATTGTAACCATAGATTAGGATGCAATTGGGGCTTCCAATGTTTTCTTTCCAAACTCCCTACCCAAATCCCTAGATTACACCAAAGCTGTCAGCTCTCTGATACCAGGAACCTTGCAGTCCTTTAGCTATGGAGAGTGATAAAAATACTGGAATAATAATAATAATTATTATTCCAAAAATAAACACTTAGAGGCTGAAATAAATAATATAATAAGAGCAGTTGCAAGGTTTAATTGGTTTGGTAATAAAATGTTTTCAATATATAGATAAAAGAGGGGCCACAGTATTATGCTACTGGGGGTCTTTACAGACAAAGCAACCTCTCTTCAAGGGGCCTCCTTAGGAAGTTTAAGAACCTTGGATTTAAGATGAGTGCCTTAGAAAGGGATTATCCACTAATATGGCCGGGCTAAACAGCACAAGGGCCAAGACAGGAAGGGAAACACTCACTCAGAGTGCTTCACCCCAAAAATCCTGCAAAGATAGGAAGAGTTTCAGAGCAGATGGGGTGTATTTGCTTTACTAACTTTAATGGTTTGATTGGTTTAAGAAATAAAT
The DNA here is from genome assembly GCA_025617555.3 of Puccinia polysora. Classification (NCBI taxonomy): domain Eukaryota; kingdom Fungi; phylum Basidiomycota; class Pucciniomycetes; order Pucciniales; family Pucciniaceae; genus Puccinia; species Puccinia polysora. Next base: position 31,520,916 of record CM062629.1, read on the forward strand.
AATACTACAGACTAAGTCATAAATCACTTGCTTAGAATCTTCATAAGCACTTGACTAACAATGAAATGGAGTCTGATTGATAATAATAATTCCTGGTAAACCAATAATCTTTTGAATAATGGATCCAAAGAGGTCTGTATAAATACCTTTTTGGGGTGATTTTGAGCTTCTCAGGGCACGTAGAGAGGGTTCTGCTCATTGGCTGAGGCTGACAAGCCAGTCAGGTAAATATTAGCACGTCCACTTTGTGCTTTCAATCAGCTTACTTTTAGATCTGCTGTATTTCTGTACTATTTTAGCCACAGGATCTGTTTATCTATTATGGCGTGAATTTGATCATTCTGCACTCATCCTTCATTTTTACTATTAGTATTGCTTCAAAGTGAACAGATGTGGAAGTTTACTAATTTTCCATCATCTGCTGATCACGTAGATAATTTTTAATAATTTTTATGAACACTCCTTGTAGTGTTTTGTGGTCTTCAAACATCAGAGTCAATGATTTACGTGGTAATACTTGATCTTTGATTTATTATTAAAAAATGTTTTAAACTTAATTTTTATTAATTTTATTTGGTTCTTGATCTTCTTAGACTATTACTGATGCATATTTCAACTTTTTACATATGCCAGGCAACCCTAACTAGGTTGTAGCTCTTCTGAGCGGTACCTGGTTGTCAGATTAGTCACGACGGATCCAGACGCGGGGATCAGTCAGTACAGATGTGCGCAGGGTAGGATAAACTGCGTGCATTGCAGAATTAGCTGCCTGTGGGTCTCTAGTACGCAGGAATTTTCTACTAAAAGTACATAGGGATGTGTAAGGATGCAGGGCTGCACGCGGGAATTGTGAAATAACACATTTCTGCATTCAACTCCTAAAATATACACAACACCTCAATTCTGAGTGAATTTTAGGTGTAAACCCTATACGTGACAACACATGTGAAATTTTAGAATGGCCAAAAGGTGCCATACTGGTGTTGTAATTTTTAGTACTTTTCTTTTTAATTATTTTAAAAATGTAAGGACTTAGATTTCAAGGGTGGGGTGAGTGAGTGACCCTACTTAATTTTTGGTGAGGAATCCATTTCTTTAATAACATGTATGTATTTCTCACCCCTTCTTTTTTTTAATTTTGATATTCTTGTTTAATTTTTTTTTATAGTTTTTGTGTTGCTATGACAGGTTGCTCTGTACATAGTAGCAAGCTGACAAAAGCTTTGTTAAAAACACTTTTAATTTAAGTCCTTTAACACAGCCATGTTTGAACAAGGGGGGCTGGGGCTTGCCACTGTTCCCATAAACCAAAAAATAATACCATTTCAATTTATTATTCAAGCCAACTGTTTCAAAAACTTAAAATTCAGCTCAATTTTGGGTTGAGAAAAATAAATTTATCCAATGGGCAAGTGTTGTGTGTGTATGTGGTTTTTGAAAAGACTTTGTTTTGCCAATAGGCAGAATTTTTGATTTCCGAGTTCCTTTTGGTGATCCAATAGTCCCACATAGTATGCCACATCTCCAAATATGGGTTGAGGAAACTCAGATGTGGTCCAGGGGTGCCTAGGTACCCCATTTCCCCCCTCAAATGGCCCATTTGGGGCTATTTTGCCCCAAATGGGCCAGGAAAACAGGCACAACTCCTTCTTGCAACTTGCAGATCCCCTGGGGGTTTGTGAAACCCCAATTTCAACCCTTTAAGAGTTGCAAATTCCCAATCACAACTTGAAAAGTGTTTCAATTAGGGATATGCAAGTTGTGGGCAACTTTGCTTTCTCCTTGTTGAGTCATGAATCACCATTGACAACCCATATGGGTTGTTAATGGAAATTCACACCCATTTGCAACCCCTGGGTTGTGATTATAACATTGGCCATATATAAATAAATAAATAAACAAAAAATGAATAACTCAATAAATAAATACAAAATCAACAAATAAATAAATAGCTACTAAATAAAAGATAAATACCTGGAATATATCAAAAATAAAAATATAAATAAAATATAAATAATATAAATAATTTAATAAATAAAGAAAGAATTAATGAATAAATAAATAAATAAATGAATAAAAAATAAATTCATAAAATATATCAAAAAAATATAATTAAATAAATAAAGAAACTCAGAAAGAAATGAATTAATAAATAAATAAATAAATAAAACCTAAAATATATTAAAAATCAACATATAAATAAATAAAATAAATAAACATTTGGGACCATACATGACCTGTTCAAAACTAAAAACGGGTTGTGTGATGTGGTTTGCAACCTAGATGGCTTGCAAAACACACCACAAAACCCATTTTGAGTTGTGAAGGGTTGCAAATTTAACATTTCCCAATGATAAATTAAAGAAATCAAATCAAATCAAATCCAATAAAAAAATAATCAAAAAAAAAAACATTAAAAATAAAATTGAAGAGAAATTAAAAAGAATCTGAAAGAAAATTGTTAAAATTTCACAAATCCAGGCATTCATGGCCCTAGGTACCGCTAATCACCCCCAAAAATGGCCCATTTGGGGCTATTTTCCCCCAAATGTTCCAAAGGTGTCAATCTCAACACACGCAACCCCTGAGGGGTTGTGAATGAGCAGTACACAACTTCCTGGGGGTTGCACATTTTGTGAGCCCCTTTTCACAAGTCAAATGGGTTGTGAACGGTGTTTTATACCCATTCAAAACCCAGGGTGGTGAATTTATCACTTCCTGCATGGAATATACACAAATCAAATATGATTTTATTTTGGACTGAAGTACCTCAATTTAACAATAATTAAAAGAAGAGGGGGGATTTAGGGTTGGTGCTGGTGGGCTATACTGTACCTAAAATGGAACCAATTTCTTAATTTCTTATTCCTTTTATATTTTGGTTTTTATTTTATTTAATTTTTATTCTTAGATTTGGTTGGGGTTTTTTTAGCTAGATAATTCTGCTATAGAAATAATACAAAATGAAATGAAATTTTTTTGGCAGTTACATTAGTTATCATAAAGGTTGAATTATTAGAATAAGAATAAATAGAAAATAGAAAAATCAAAAGGAGGATGAAAAATGAAACTTGATGGTATAAATCAATTTTTGGTCATCTACAGTCACCACCACCCAATTTCAAATTTTTCAGAAATTCCCTGATTCAATTTCTTCACACCTCAAGCCTTTAGCGAAATTCTCACCCCAGATGTCATAAAAAATTTGCCTAACATCCTCCCCCCTCACCTTCCAAAAAAAAAAAAAAAAAAAAAAAAAAATGCCAAGCACTCTAGATTTGCACTTTTTTTTTTTTTAGAAATCATCAGACAGATGGATTATTTTCAAAAAAAAAAAATCATTTACAGAAGAAGTTTTACAAATGAAGCTCAAAATATTAGTTTAAAAACAACTCCCCAGCTGCATTTCTGGTTTTTATGGGAATTCTGTTTCAGCAAGGACCTATATGGCTGTACTCTATAGGCATCAAGTACCCAGTGGACACACAGACCAGTCCAGGAGTTATTCCAGTGATTCTCTAATTTCAGACTCCAAAAAAAAAAATTGGGGAAAGACCAGAAACACCAATGGGTAGGGATGATGATTTCAAAACTATCATCCTAAATCAGCTTGGAAAAAACCCAGACTCAATCCCCCAGAAATTCCCAAAGATAACCCTGAATTTCTAGGGGGAAGCTATTTTGACACCCACAAATCACTTATGGAATCCCAGTTTTGGTGTGAAGGGGTCCAAACACCAAATTTCACAGTGTGTGGGGTTTGAATACCAAATATTTTGTTGTGTTACCATGCATGCCAAATCAGGTTTTTTTTTTTCTTGGAAAAATTGGGGTGTGAAAAGGCAGCAAACACAATGTTTCAAACTAATTTTCTTAGTGTGCCACATTCCACACACAAATTTGTTCCCCCAACCAGGAAATTGCTTGCATGCATTACCAAAAAAAAAACACCATTTTTTTCATCCCTAAAAACTTGTGGACACCAATTTTTTTTTTTAGTCTAATTTCACCTATCTGGTACATTTCCAGGGCCCACCAAAGATAGGTTTAATCATCCATCACCTATTTGGTACATTTCTGGGGCCCACCAAGGATAGGGTTAATCATCCATTTTCACCTTTCATGGGCCTTTATGTACCCCCCCCAAAAAAAAACAATTTAAAATTTTTTTTTCCAGGATACAGGCCTGTCCTGGCCAGATTTCAGAAATTGTGCACACCAGATGTACACATGCCACCTTGGGGGAGTGCCTCCTCCCACAAACCCATTTTTGAGTGTATGGGAGAAGGCACCCATCTGAAAAGGATTTAAAGTGGCCACCATCCCCCTATCTGGCCAAAATTCCCCCCCCAAAGGTTTTTTAACTACTTCAAAGTCAATTCACACACCACACACACACCACACCCCAAAACCATTCAAAAAAAAAAACCACTCACCTCAACTTAAAACACCCCTAGGAAGATTCTCCAAAAGATTTAAGTCATTTATTCAACTTTTTCCCTACTTTTTTTTTTTCAACCTATTTTGACCTTGTTTCCAATCTTATCTTCAACTTTTCTTCAGATTTT